>OY740768.1:115445149-116683066 GCA_963513935.1 Aphrophora alni
ACTTTTTACCGATAATGACTGTGGAAACAAATGTGGAAAAAATACCGCCTTTTTCTAAATATACAACAATGACACAATGTGTAAATGATAACACCACCCATCTTTCCTAAATCTAGATCAATTGCAGATCACGGGCAGAATGTGCCCGTGATACCATCAACACATATTAATTAGAACCAAACATCGATAATAATTGTGCAATTGAGCCAACTGAATCCACCTCAAAATTCTGAACCTATAATATCTAAAACCATGAAAACTAAAAATGAAAGACCACAACGAACAACTAAACCAGCAGATAATAAAACAGAAAAAAGAATGATCAATCAAAGTGGTCACATGTAGATTGTGCATTTATCATTAATAAGCCACTGATGAGATCGAGAATGAAAAACGAAAACTCATAGAGCGTGACCTGAAAGATAAGAGTCCTATCTTAGAAACTCTTTTTGAATATAATGTTTACTATTATATCGTAAATCAAAGTGAATATCATAGCATAAATTTGCATCTCAAAACAACTGACACATATCTCTGTCTACTAACTGTATGAAAAAATGTTGATTAGATTTCTATTATTTACTCGTTACCATTCCATTCCGCAAGAACAATAATATTTGAATGAAGAAGAGAACACGTCGCTTGATTGTGTACGAAAATGTTCCACAAAATACAGATTTATAGAAATAAAACGCAATTTACATTTCAACAATGATTTAGAAATACATAATTAAGGAAACCGCTATTATGGCCATCTTTATTTGAAACAGTCAATCAGATGCGAATAGATACGTTTTGGTTACTGTGCTGCGGTCAAACTGGGTATTGTTTCAATGCTGATTTGTATGACGGAACATTAGTGAGGTGTTCTGTCTAGGCTCGTCAGTCGTTTTAAAACATATTTCTGTGACTGAAACTCCGCAAAATCATGTGTTTTATTTTGATAATTTTTTTACAACTGAAACATTCCTGCAACTGGAAGAGTCCAAAACAACGGAATGCACAATTGTTCTACCAAAACGGTCAAAGGTGTAGAAAAAGGAACGAGGAACTTATGTTAAAAGTTCTAGCCGTAAAAGTATTATCCAACCATAAGGCACTAGAACCAAAAGTAAGTTTAAGCAGTTGGACGAAATCAAGAAAAGAGAAGGTATAGGTTCATGGGGCATTTTATATAGCCAATTGCAACAAGTGGATGGGAAGGTTTGACCGTATGGCCTCGTCCATCAACAAGTATAGGATAAAGATTAGAGGGGGAAAAATGGTACTTTCCTATTTAAAAAAACTTATTGACACGGCCCTTGTCAATAGTCATATTTTGTACACCTTAGCACGTAACAAGATCTCTCTGTTGGATTTGAGAAGGAACATTTCTAGAATATAACTTTCTTTATCGTTTCTTTCAAACACAAAAAAAAACAAAAACGGAGGAAGGCCGGCAGTGCCTAAATTGATCTTAAAGCGAATGTGTGAATCTGTAAGGATTATTTCTTTATTTTCACTATTAAATGATAAACATTCTCTCTCGTTGTTTTTAAATTAACTCCATTCGTATCAAGTAACGGCTCGTGAACATTGCATAAACTCTTATTTTGTACATTATAATCACCATTTATAGATATTTCAAATCTTCTTTCAGGTGGTCCCTGATGTCCTCTTTGTCTTGAAAATTTAGAATATCGTCCAAATGTTACCAGGCGATTTAAATTAAAGAAAGGTGGAAGAAATTAAAGAAACTGGTAACAATGTTTAAATAAAAAAAAAGACAACGACAAATTATGTAATCAACAAGGCTCAAATTTATTGAATAAAAAAAAGAAAATTTCGAAGGATCAGATTTTACCATTTACAAATATGAAAAACATATCACCTTAAGCTAAATTGACACAAGCAAAAGCTTAATAATTAAAAGATTACAAATTGTATCTTGAAAATTTTATATGCCCTTAAAGTAAAAGAGAAAAAAATTATTGATGATTAAACTCTGACATTTATCCCCCCCCTTGTTTATATAAACTGTTACAAAAATTAACAATAAAAAAAGAAAAGATTCTATAATCAAGATTAATTTTTGAAGTTCAAAAGTTATATTAATTCTAACAAGTTCATAATTAAATTACTTATTAAATATCGTGATTTTATTTATTAAATTTCTTACATTCTAAGTTGGCCAACGTATATATATTAAAAAAAAAAAATTAGTTTATAACATAAGAAAATTTTTAAATAGTGAAAACTTTGAATACTGAAATTTTTTAAATATGAAAATTTTTAAATAATGAAATTTTTAAATATTGAAAGTTTTTAAGATTGACGTCAATTTTAATAATTTTGAAATAACCTCTTTGAGGTTGTCAGGACCGAAAGATTGCATGCAGCACCACCCAATTATATTTTAAATTATAAATAATTACACATAATCACATATAGACAATAGGACATATTTTGTTAAATAGAGTTCGGTCGGCGAACAAATATACATATAAACAGTTTCACAAAGTCAGTGTTTAGAAGAAAATCATTTTTGTGCACTTGTAATGTTAAGAGTTCTTTGATTAAGCATGTCCTAGAGAACAGGTAGAGACCTTGACGAAGCTGCTGTTTTGCTGTGGAGTATGCAAAATTTAGCAAAGTTAAACAGGCTCTCACTCTCGGACCAGCTTTTTTGCTGTAGCAAAAGACACGTTGACTAGAATTATGCAAACTTAAACATGTTATTGAACAAGATTCTTTTATTAAAATGTCTTGTTATTTCGTCAAAATTAGAGAATATTAACATTACAGATATTCATAAAGTTTATAATTAAATCCTTCTTAGATGTCCTTAAGAATTGTATATAAGTACTTTGATTTCTGTTTGAAATAAAACTTGTATAACACTTAGAAAATCTGTAAAAACAAGGATTCTGGTCCTGAAAAACATTTCTCTAGATAGCATTTTGACATGTTTAAGAGTTTAATATTCTGATAGCTCAAAGTTTAATACAAGCCTGTTCAAATTTCAACATAACTGCTCAATACTCAAAGTCTGACTGTTTAAGGTTTACGTTTAGGTTCTGTAAATTATGTTTTTAAGAAAGGAATGTTTTTATAATTATTAAGTTTCAGTAAAATTTTGAATATTAAATAAAACATCAAATACATATCTTAATGAACAAAGCCTAAAATATCTGTAAATTATGTTTTAAAGAAAGGAAATGCTTTTACGAAATATTAAATTTCAGTAAAATTTTGAATGCTAAAATAAAACATGAGACACATATCTTAATGAACAAAGCTTAAAATATTAACAAATCTTATAATATAGTAAAATCTGAAAAATAAGTTACCTGGATCCTCTTGAAAGAGTTCAAGAAACATGTGCCGTTACTTATAAAAAAAAATCACCAACCTTTATCTTTACTCCACAAAAAACACATCACTGACATTTTTTTTTTCTTTAAAAAAAAAACTTATTACTTCTGAAGCAAGATGTTAATGTAATTTAGAACTAGCACTGAAGGAATTGTCCAGGATAGGTTTTGTTAAATTTGAGTCTACATTTTAACGATTAAAACAGGAGTGAAACTGTTTTCAAGCGGAACTGGATTCTGGACTGGTTAGAGAGAGAGGGAAGAATGTCATGCGATGATTGCGATGATGAGGAAAGCGATAAGAGGGATGCGATAAGAGGGACGGCGAGTGGATTGTTGATAACAAAGTACAGATTTATTTTACTGAATTTAAAAGGACGTTTCACAAATTTATCTACAATCATTTTTTCAACCTTTATTAATAACCTGTTTCAACTAGTTCTTTTGTTATTGAATTAATTTCGTTATTATAACCCGAATTGCCTGCCAGTGTTGACATGATCATTTTAATACGACATAGGTTTCGTTCCTCTTTTTTAAACAATGCAATAAGACGTAACTATACGTCTGACACAAATAAAATATATCAATATTAATATAACGACCAACTGTAAAATATTTTATAATATTATTTTGTTTTTCACCAGCCATATCGTTAAATATCATAATTGAATTTGTTTAATATCATTGGGACTTTGAATATCTTCATTTTCGGTGAATGGATAATTAACCCACTTTGGTATATCATCTAAAATGCATTGTAAAAATATGTATTTAGGTTGATATAGAGATTTAGAAAACACGTAAATGTTTTCGAAATATAATTTATTTTTGGAAACCAATAGATTTATTACCAGAATTATTTTACGTGGTATTTGATAGTCATCAAATAGTCGATCTCATATTACAAGTCAATAATATGCCATGTTAAAAAAAAATATTTTCGACATAATGAAAGTGTCTAGATTTATAATTGGTAATCTAGACGATTGTTTTACAAATTAAATCTTCAATCTTTTGCATTTATCCACGAGTCTTTTTTAATTATTAAATCCCATCGACCATACTAACAACTTGTTACTTTTTTTACGTAACACTTTTTCGATTAAATATACATTACCAAACTTGTATTTACCCAATTATTCTTCCTTATATATATATATATATATATATATATATATATATATATAACCTTTATTAACTTTGGAAAATGGTATCTTTTCTAACAGGTCAGCCTGATAAAAATTATGTAAACCTTTAAGTTCTATATTTCGACATGGAAAATTCCTTTCAACTAGTATATATGTAACTCTTTAGCAATTTAACTTCTTATATTCATGTTTTCAGTATTCCAGTACACCAGATAGCATTAAAATATTAATATACACGCAAATTATTTTAATATAATAATATACAAAACAACTTCATTTTTGTGGGTATAATTGAGTTTTTATGTTTATTTCTTCTACTCCCCCACCCTCATTAATATTGTTTTAGCAAATGAAAATTATTCTTTTTAGGTTTGAGGTGTAATGTTTTTAATTTTATTTCCTATCATCAACAACTAATTATTTTTTTCATTTGTTATACGAAATAGTATTTAAAACATATCTGTAGAATGAAAATAAGTAAAACGTCACTCAAATAAATAACATAAATATTACAAACTTAAACTTTTACTGCAATTCTGTAGGAATTACCAAAGAATAATTTAAGTAAGTCAGATAGCTATTTTTGTTTGCGTGTTGCCAAAATTAGTATTGACATTTCTTAAATTTTATATACCATGTTTTGAATTCATGATCAAATAGAACCATAGCATAAGGAGACAATTAATTTATAAAACTTTATTGTTAGTTTGTTTTATCACCTCTTACTTATTACTTGATAATAATAACTACTAACAAATTCACAAAATATCTTTGGTTACTTCTCGAACTAATAATACTCATTGTAAGCAATCAATACATATCTTTGAAATTATTTATCGTTGACCAAGAACCTTCCAGGTACCTTCCAGGTGTAAACCTACGTTAAGCCCAGACTAATGCTAAGGTCTGGGCCAATAATTATTTCTAGTTGGGCAAATGGCTGCGATTTTCGTTCTAGGGGTCAACGTAGTTGGTAGAGAAACCTGATCAGCACGGTCCTACCCTAGAGAACCAGCTCTGAGGGTAAGTGCTTTAAATTATCATAGCCGGAAGGCGGGGTTTAAACTATTGGTCGTAACAATGGCAAACTAAAACGAAACTATTTTATCGATACAAGTCCGCTTACTTATTCAACGAAGTAGTCGGGACTTCAAAGGTGGTCTCTGAAACCTCGCTAACCGCGTACCCGTTTATATAGTGTGAATGAACTCGCGCTAATCTTCACCGATGATCTAAACAAGCACTCGAATACTTAATAATTTCAGCGTCCAAAAGAACAAGAGTTTGACAGAAAATACCATATAAAAAAGATGAGAGTGATGTTAAATAAGACTAAATAAGAAAAAAAATATATAAATCCATCTCGGATGGCTCTGACTCTATCGTGTTTTATTTTTGTTGATCATTATAATTGCTTTTTGTTCATACTTTATTGTACAACTTTTTGATTATATAACTTTTATATAAATGGTTAATCTATGTAGTTTATTATTTCTAGATATTTTTTATTGTCTTCGTTAGATATTTGTGTACTTACATAGATGATAGATTATTATTACTCTAAAATAACGTTTACGAAGTCTAACGTTCAGTCTTTAAAATCAAATTATTCATAGGAACTAAGAATATATGCTTAATCGAACTTTCATAAAATTGAACCAGAAGTTCCTTAAAGTTCTATGTTATCTAATCTACAATACTTTTGTAGGTTTACAAACGCAATGATTACTACGCATATAATTGAATATGTAATTTGAAATAAATAGAAACGTATTATTAAATTAACAACCTGGTATAAATACTGTAAAATTAAAATAAAATTTAACAAATCTTGTTATGTAACCTTTACATTAATTAGTATAAAAACTTGCATGTCCTCTTATCGCATAAATAACACATTGATGTGTACGTGTTACACTGATTACATCAATGTAAGCTATTTAGTTTGTCAGATATTTATTCAAAAATGATTATCTATTATATTAGAGATATAGAGTTAACATTAATACAAACTAAGGTACACTATGGTTATTACATTTTATGTTCCCACGAAGATTAGCAAACAATACAGAAACCCTGAGAACTGGCCTCTGTGATCTCAATGAATTTCAAGGTGAAATACAATTGCAAAAAAAGTAAGTCCAACAGAAAAAAATCCTACGAATTATCTACCTATAACTCCAAAGCTAATTTGAAATGATTAACCGCGGAAAGAGTGGTAGACGCTACAAAATTCGCCCTAGTCTTCCGACAATAATTATCAAAGTAACCAGACGTAATAACAAATGCTTTTGTAATACTATTGATATTGCAATGTGTGAAGAGTAGAAATCTAAACTAAAGAGTAAAGTTTATAAATTAAAAAAAAAAAATTGTATTTCAAAGGCATGATAAATCATAAAAAGCATTACGAAAAGTGTTAAGCAAGTGATCAGTAAGTGTTAAGTGGAAAGTTCAGAAACTAAGTCAATAATAATTATCGATAAAGAAAAGTGAAAGTTGTGAAAGCGAATTTGAAAATTCTACGTAATTACAGCTAATTATGTAAGTAATCAATAATTTAAAACACTTATGTAATGGATATTTCATAACCGAAAATCACTAAATTAATACTAAAAATCAAATAAATAAAGAGAGAGAGAGAGAGAGAGAGAGAGAGAGAGAGAGAGAGAGAGAGAGAGAGAGAGAGAGAGAGAGAGAGAGAGAGAGAGAGAGAGAGAGAGAGAGAGAGAGAGAGAGAGAGAGAGAGAGAGAGAGAGAGAGAGAGAGAGAGAGAGAGAGAGAGAGAGAGAGAGAGAGAGAGAGAGAGAGAGAGAGAGAGAGAGAGCTTTAAGCAATATGAAAATATTTCATTTATATTTATAGTAAGAAATAGTATATCTTCGATTGTAGTAGATGTGTTAATTTTTTTTTTTGTAAAATGTTGAGTAGGATTTATATAAAATATGGCACAGTTTTCACTAAAGCAAATCTGAATAGTTTTAATAGTAATCAAAAATAACAAAAATGATAATTTGTTTAAAAAAAATAATAATACACAGGTTAATCTCGTCTCTGCACTTATTTAAAATACTGAGTCAGATAAATCCTATCACAGCCTAATTGTGGTGATTCAGTAAATTTAATCTAGTGGACCACCAACATCCCAAACTCATACGAAATAAAAGGCTAGTAAAAAAGATTTTACAGTAAAATCTTACATGAGTTAACACCTCTTATATAGTTTTATAAAAGTCTTACAAGGTCTACATCTTGATAGTTCATATAACATGGAATCATCATTTAAAAACAAGGCATCGAAGTTTAAATATAAGCATTAATCTCAACTATTGTCTCTTAATTAAAAATCTTGTATCATTCTAAGACAGATATTATTAATTTATACACATTTATTGAGGCCAATGTGGATATATCATAATAGTTATACATTTTTGACGAAAAGAGTAATAAAAAAAAAATTCAAACATTTCAATTAAAGTGTTAGTTGTAAACACTAAGGCCAACCTTAGGTTAACAACATAACTCTGTGTGACAGAATACAAACTGAAATATTTGTTTATACACAACATTGTCAAAAATGTGTTCTAGATATGACATTTTTTCTGTTACCTCAACTGTTATGTGATAATAATACTTAAGTCAGATCCTTGTTAGTTTGGATGTTAAAATATTTTGCAAATTCATTGAAGTACTGAGATTATTTTATTTCTCTGTAACACATCGAGGTGCGTGAAGATTAATTGGCATGTTTATTTTAAACAGTATATCGAGATCATCCATTCTATTTATCGTGTTAATAATAATTTTGTATCGGATTATAGAAGATCAATATTATAAGCCCAACAATACCTTTGGTGAAGAAGTATATTACAACAGATGGGAGTTCTGTCTATCTTTTTTAAATCAATAGAACAATACAATAAACAATACTAAACATATGTTCAAACTTATATAGCTTATCAATCGCTTTACATACTTGTTTTCTATTATATTTTCTGACCATTGCTCATTATTTGGAGGTAAGGTCTTGTAAAATTGTTACAGTTTAGATGTTGTGTATTGTTAGCAGTATATTTATCAACACTATATGTGTGGATTGTGCATGGGGATATCACCCTGTAATCATTATTCCTTTGATGGCGTTATTTAGCCATGGTTTAGATTTCTTTCTTTATTCAAAAAATATCTTGTACATTTAATCTCTTATAAAAATCAATCTGCATAAACAATTTATTTCACAGTTATAATTTTGGTTATTTATTAAATATTGCTGTTACGGATCATATAAATTAAACTATAAATATCCATAGTTACCAGAATTTCATAATATATTGTTGATAAAATTTAATTGTAGAACCGTTATCAAATTTCTCATAAGTAAATAAAAACATTTAGGTTGCTAAATGTAAACGTTGTATACATTTTGTAGAAACTTTCAATAGAAATTCAAATTGTTTTGTATTTTATTTTGATTTGAGCTTTACAAGTTGGCTGAATTTAGCATTGAGCTTCTTTCTCATACTTGATGCCACAAAACTGTAAGTTCAAAACCTTCTAGAAATATAGTTTATTATGAACATTCAACTTTTAAGAATAATTCACCTATCACTTTACTCTGTCTTTAAATGCAGAGATTTGGTGAGGTTAATATTATTAAAAACATTTTAGTGTTCCAATTTTCGAGAAGGATATATGATAAAAATTATTGAATTTACATTCGAATAATTGAAAATGTTCGGTAAATCAACCTCAAAGCATTCATCTTTCCTATCAGGTTACTTTTGATCAACTTTTATTCTATTTCAATTTTGACGCTATTCGAGAGGTCTTTATTTAAATTTTTTATATACTATTGTTTTTATAAAGTTATGATTAACGAAAGGTTTTTTCTAACAACAAAGGAAAAAGTCCTCACTTCTACAACCACTGAAAACTAAATTCATATTCATGAACAGTACGAACACAGAAGTTGTTATAATTATATTAATAAACGTTTATGGAATGATATGTTGTTTTAATATATGAGTCATATAAGGATTTTATAACTAATACTTAGATACGAGGTAAAGAAGATGCAATGCATACTTAGAAGTTCCAATGCTTTTTAGTATACAATAATTTCATTTATATTCTCACCAACAACTCATTGGCCCTTCCACATATTTTGTGAACTATAATTATTCAGTTCTTTTCAATGTAGAACAATATTCATCTGACAATATGACAAAAGTAATGTCTGGAATTGAAGACAAGTAGATATTGTTAGTAGTACTTTACTTAATTATGAAAGCAGTTATCAAGGTAATTTATTAGAGAGGTATATTAATTTATTCATATGCAATTAATTTGGCCTGAGTTTAACAAGGTTTATTAAAAGTTATTATGAAGATCGAATGGATAACCTACATTCCACTTTGAGAGTTTTATGAAGTTGAGATGTATAATAGTTATTCTGCACGGTTAATATAATAAAATGAACTTCTTAATCTTTATTTTTTTTTAAATTTTGGTGCATGATTAGTTTACCTTTTATAAAATCTAATTACTAAGTAACAAAGATGGTTCAATTCATGTTTACATAATAGCTTAACCGATGAATCTAGAGGTGCTACTCATATATTTTTCCAAACTTTATTTAATATATTCTTCAGCCACAAGTAATACATTCCCTCTATAATTTGTATTTGTATTTTTAAAATTAAAATTAATTTTTTCACCATTGTCATCACGAGAACCAATCAAAAAGGCATTTTCATTCAAAAAGGATTAGAACTTGCATTCAGCAGACACAAGACTCTAAATAAACCTAATTTTCTGAATCCATATCCTTTCCGGAAATCAAAGGGAAAGGTCTTCGTTGCTGTATGTAGCTATGTTGAAAGCTCTCGTCTGTTGAAAATGTGTTCTTCGTGAAATCAATAAAGCAAACAATGTTCTTTAAATAAAGTAGTTTAATACATCTGGTTGTAATTCTTTTACTTATAATTCACTTTAAATTAGTTAAAATCATAACCATGGCTTAGTTATATAGTTACAATGTTAACCGCTATTAAATAATATCTGTGTTTTGAATCATGCATAAGGATTGTCACTGTTACATTTATTACACGTTATTGCCCCATAATTCATCATCTCAATTATTAGGTCGCATTACACAATATCCTCGACATATTTTCCACAATTTCTGCAACTTTGTTAAAATTTGTAAATTGACCGAAACAAAGGTTTGGAACTATAAACTAAGCTTCAAATCTGATCGTGTATTACAATATTGGGTTTAAAATATGAAGGAAAAATTTAAACATATAATAATAATATTCTTATAATATACATTTCATTTAAATGTATGCAATATTTATTATTATTAATAATAATGCTTAAATTAATTTATTTCATATTTGTGTTGGTACTTACATATTAATGATGAATACGTTTTCAGCTATTCCTAACTGCGTTAATTTCTTTTTAAATTTGATGTGTTTCTGCGTTTCTGCATCTTCAAGAACGCCTTTGTAATGTTCTATCCGGTCGGAAACTTGTCATACCGATCCATCTCTCTCTAATAACTTCTAAGCTTTCCCTCTTCTTCTTTTGTCTCATGTTATTACGAATCGTTGAGATGTAATGTTTCAATTTTTTATTTTTTTTTATAAAATTTGAAGAGATACATTTATCTCATTCTTATTAAACAGCCGGTCAGTGATAGTAATGGAAGAACCTGAGTAGAGGAGGTAGTAAAAGGGACGGATATGTAGGTTATTTAAGTTACATTCCCAAGTAGATGAAGCAGTACATAAGAAGTTTTTAAAGATGGAGGTACACCGAAACGCGTAAGCATGGAATGATAAGGTATCAAGGCTAGAAATGGCTTATAATTGGACGCAACATACAAAAGAAATGCAGCAAGTGTTATTAATAATGGATATTTTGTTTAAGTTTAAAATTGTAATGAAATTTTCTTGTCGTTTCCAAATTATTGTCTAAACTAAATTATAATTAAACTTAACTATTACGTCTGTTGATCAAAACATTTCTGATTCTCTGTAAAAATGGCTGTAAGTGGAATAACCGTAAACAACTAAATAGGAATTTAATGTTTTTTACTAAGATCATTAAACAATAACAATGTTTCGTCATAGAAAATTCACTTTTGCGATAAATGGACAGACTGATATTATTATTTACGAATTTAATTAATTGATTTAGTTATTTCGCAAATTTTTATATGTTTTTCATTTTATTTACGGAGTTTTATTATTTAAATTTAATTCCAAGTTGAAACTTAACCCAAAGAAAGAGTGTTAACATAGACTTCCCATTTTAATTTTATTCCTTGTCTGTTCACAAATGTAGACATTTAAGTTCTCTAACAAATATTCCTCTGTCCTACAATTAAGATAATATCTCTTCAAATGAAGTGAAAATAATAATACTAATAATACATCTTGCATAAATATGGTACCATTTAATAACACTAATATACTGGATAAGGAGCATGTCACTTCAATGTGTGATGTTGTGAATGTTAATGACATATATGATACAATTCTATAGAGATGTCAGATGTGTTTATCTTACTTTGGATTGTCTTGAAATTCAATTGTATATGTTCTGAGCAGAAGTACTAGAACATCGTGCACTTATTATAATAACAAAGTCTTATAATATGTCATGATGTCCTTCTTTAGAATATGGAAAAATATAAGTTGATAATATACTGTATTAACTGGTAGTTATAATATTATGTCTTTTTTTTTTTCTGAAACATCACTAATCATTATTTAAAGTATAAATAACTTAAAAAGATTTAAAAAAAATAACTAATACACGTTTAGAAATGGTTGTATTCTGGCCAAATTATGCACATATTAAGCAACAGTTAGTTATATTACATACCAGGACTTATTGTTATGCTCAGAGAAAAATCTGATGCTGAAATCAATGATCCAAACCTCGTCAATGAAGTATTCAAAGTTCCTTAATAGAGTGACATGGATATTAAAGAGAGAAATAAATTTACTTAATTTTTATTTATTTTTTTTAATCAATAAGTTAAAAGTGAATTTAAAACAAAAAACAAAACTATTTATTTCCTCCTTACGACGACACAAGGTGTAGACTCATTGTTTTTTACAACTTTGTGACAGTGAATTTATTTTAAATAAACAAAACAAGACGGGTCTGTATTTCAAAGACCTATTGACGGTTTTCTAAATCAAAGTAGAGTTTATATTAAAAGTCACATTTACAATTTAATATTCGTTTATTAAAAAGAAAAAGAAACTCAAAAAATTAAGAGTGAAAAATTGTAATTACCTAGGTTTAGGCTCCGTTTATTCCCATTTTACTGAATTTCATAACTCTTATTATTCAATTTTTTACTTGATGAACCAAGTATAAATATTTCTTATTTGATATATGTTTTATAAGCACATAACATATTAGGAAATATAATTCTCTAACCTTACGAAAATGAATGCTCAAAATCAGGATTTGTAGGCTACTGTTAATGTGAGGAATATTGGAATATAATAAGTGAACAATTTTGCCCCCTTTTCAGACTTCTTTTTATAATAATCTGATACAAGTTTAGTTTTAAATTCTTAGTAAATGTACCTTACATGATTAGAACTTAACTAGGGATCAGCAGCTGAACTAGTGAAAAAAAAGCAGGAACATTTTATCGTTCCACATTTAGGCCAGGGTCCTATATTGGAAGTTGAGCAATGAGCGTGCTGAATATACGAAACGCCAAAAAGTAAATAAATAAATTAGCAAAAGTGGACTATGTGAAAATAATAGTTAGCTGAAACAAATGTAGTGCAACACATACACAAGAAAATCTTGTATATCTTAAGAAAATAAATATTATATCTCTTGTAAATTATATCGTATTTATAATTTTTCATATTATCGTATATTCAATTCACTTTTAACTATTTAGGTTCATGGTTGAAAGTTAGGTTAGAAGGTATTGAAATAGATTAGTTAATAAAGTATGTACATAAATGTGTATATCTTTCAATATTATTTAGTCAGTATTTATAATTTATACACTTTAATAATAATTAATATCTGTGATTCTATTTTCCCAACATTATTTTGTGTTCTACATTGAGAATTTTGGCAAAAACTCATAAAAGCCCTACACATAATTTTCATAATAAAATGATTGGGATTTTTAAATAATTGAAAAGTTGAGTTTAAGTGTAATTAGAAAGTTATCCACTAGATAAATGTAACGTTTTACCAGACTGTGTTTGGAACTACCTTGTTACTTATGAGTGCTATTTTGAATGAAATATTAAGTGTTTGAAAAAAGTAGCATGAATAATAATTGTTGATAATTTTAAATTTTTTCTATATTAGGTGGTCATTGTCATGTTTTCAGTTATATTTCTACCGTCTTTCCTACTACAAGAGAAAAAACTCCTTTCATGAAACAAAATTAATACGTAAGAATTATTTTAGAAATAAATAAATTTAAAAAAATAGGGTTTATCTGCCAATATAAATGATTTTTAAAGTTTTGTGTTTTAGATGGAAATTTTATATTGGACAAAACAGTCTGGAAAAAAACTCTAATATCAGACAGCAATTTTTAATATGCAATTAATTTGGTAGATCACAGGTTATGACGAAACATATTCAATCTCCATTAACAGAAATATTATTTCATCTGTATGGCTTTGAATAGCCTTTAAGTCATTTCCAGCGAAAGTTTCAGTTTCACCTTTAGCTCTACAGCCTTTAATATATAATTAAACAATTAATCACTAGCTGAAGAAAGTATTGCCTTTTTTCTAAACTTAGAAATTATGCGTAATCATAGAACTTGATATTACAAATGTTTTTTGACCCATTGAGATCTTGTTTCATCGTGACGTTGACAAACATAAATGAAAACATACTTTAAACCGTCTGACAAATATGACTTCGTAATCGATTCCAAACAAGATAATTAGAATTCTGTTTAGTATTAAAGTTGTGTGAAAGTAAAGACTAGTATCTGAAAGACTAATAAAATTTATTAATTACACAATTGTAAATAGTTGTTTAGGGTTATTTGTGTGAACTATTTTTTAGAAGGGTAGCCATACAAGTCTTTAACTAACCGTCGATTAACACTTTCATACATTTTATTAACTAGTCAACCATACCGTTCATCATAAAGAGTCTGCTACGATTATTTTAAAAATTTATTAGTAATAATCCATGATTACTTAAAACCAAAGTTTAAACTTCAATTTATCTATGGTGTAGTGATAATAGAGAAATTATAGCCAAGATTCGTTTATAGTGCATTATTAGTTTTTACAAAAGATCCTTTAGTTGTAAAAATGACTTATTTCTTTTCAAACCCCATATTTTTATCTTAAAAGAATCTATTTGCATATTTTAGAATTTCTACATCTCTTATTCTAACTATGGATCAGGAGGGCCTTATAAACTTAAATAATATTCCTCAGGAATACGCGAAGGACATTGATTGAATTCGGTAAGAGAGATTTATAAATTTCTTTAATTTACTAGGATTGAGAAATTGTTTACTAAACTACGAAAGATCTGTCTCAATATATATAAATTTGCTTTATTGTCCCACAACCAACTAAATTTTAAAATATAACTTAGAACTGGCGGGCACATAAAAATGTTTGTTTATTTTTTTTTTTTTCAAATACAAAAACATGATCTCAAATTTAACGGAATAAAACAAATAATTGATATAAAATGGTAAATAAATGATATTAAATGTTTAATGATTAGAGTAATCTCTAATCAATAAAACTCTCGTGCAAGTCTAAATATGTCATTTTAGTCATTGACACGTAACCCATCTCCACTACTCACGATTGTTATTTAGGTTTTTTAAATTTTAAAATTTATATTTATATATATATATAAATCAATTTGAATACATTTTACACTTAATTCTGAACTCATTATAACTATATATAGACATTATTTGTGTATATATTCCAACATCAGTTCAATATCAAAATGATATTAATAATTTTTATTTTACGCATTTAAATTCAGTTCTACGTCTTACAATTATATATAAGTGAAACAACTTATTTAAATTAAAATACTCTACAAAAGAGAGTGCATTGCTAAAAGAAAATCAACATTTTCTCAAATGCTATGAAATACGAGTATATTGTGTGTTATTTATACATTTAAATATTCATAGATAGGGAATAATATATTTACATTCATAATTGATTTCTCTTTAATAACCTCAATTACCTTAGATAAAGAAATTTTATGTTCTCACCTTTTTCATAATCAGAAATCATAAACATATGAACGAATCAATTGACGTACCAAGAAATAAAAATAGATTCTTAAACGTAGTTTAATAATTATAGTTCATTTTTATAAAACAACATTTTTTTTTTACTATGCTTAATTACATTTTGTCCTGCTTTTCAATAAATACCAATTTGATACAAAAATTAGTAAAATATTTCATTTTCAATGAACATTGGTTTTTATATTCCGTTTTTATTTTGTTGTTTATAACTGTATTTATAAGCTAACATTAAATGATTACCATAAAAAATGCTATTATATATTTATTCTAACTTAATTGCATTTTTATGAATTAGCTTTAGCCATATAAAAATTAAGACAGGATATTTATCAACAAAGTTCACAGTTATAATAAAGCCTGTATTCATCAGAAAAGGAATAAAAGAATCGCAATAACAGTATTATATTAACAGTTTTACAATATAATTCAATTAATTCTCCAACAAACAATCTGTTTAAAAACTATTAAAAGACCAAGCAGTATAGTAAAACTTTAATCTTAAACATTGTTTTAAAAAGTGAAATAAAAAAACGAACTGTAATAAAATTCACCATTAACCAAACGAGAGCAGCCAAACCTAGAAATAAAACAGGAATTAAATGTACAAAATAAAGTAGAATTACTAAATTCTATACTAAATCTTGATCACCCGTAGATTTTGCTATTGCAGAGTATTTTATGATAATTATTTTTTCTTTTTGACTGAACATTATTGCAGGACTGTGTACATAGATTGTTTCAACAATAATTCTTTAATGTGTTATATAATTTTATAGAAAAAATATATGTATTCTGAATTTTACAGAATACCATCTAATAGGAACACAAAAATGAGGTTAGGTGGGTTGTAGTTTTTAACAGACCCATGCTGGAACATGTACATTCAAATAATTAATTTCACTTTACACATTATAATTGTAAACTAAAGCATTTTGTCAAATAATAACATTTTCTGTTATCATGTAATTATGATTGCTTACAGAAAAGATGTGTACACAATTGTTCCACCAGGTAGTATAGAGAAAATAAATTTATTTGGTTTCGAAATACTTCCTAAATTATTGACAAATGTTATGCACAATATAATGTTTAACAAGATTGTAGAAGTGAATTATTACGCGGATTTAGTGAGACCGATATTGTTAATATTAACATTGGTTAAATTGAAATAAAAGTTCTGTGTATTGTGGGAAGTATATCAGTATTGCAGTTTGTAAGATTGTGGTAAATGGGGAAATAAAACCTATAATGTTATGTTCGAAATCAAAAGCAAATCATAACCACATCGGATTCTTAGCATAAATTAGGCACACTCTTCTATAAATTATTGTTTATGCACTTGATCGTAAAATTGGAAAGCCGGGTAGGTTTTAACACTATAAATTGCATTACAGCATAACGTTAATACTTATTATTATAAAACATTTTATTAAAATATGGACTGTGGTGATAAGATGATTAAAAAATGAAACTTAATCTATAGTGGTTTTTAAATTCAAAGAGAATGAAATTGCTGCAATAAAATTGTATATGTAGAATATGTTCATTAATAGCTATAGTAAAATATACATATCTTTATTCAAATTGTTGTAAGTATCGGCTAGGGTATATTTCAAGATATTCATTCACATGTGCATAAAAACCTTGTTATTTTATAACATAAATCTAATATACAGAACAATAATCTTCAATATTTGTATTGTAGTAATTCTTACTAAAACTGTTTTCTAATGTGATTAGAATTATAGATAAACCTATTTCATTCTGAAATAGTTGACATGAGTAAATCATAACAATTATCTATACTGAATGACTTGTAAGTTAGGTTTGCCAACACGTTTATGTTATGGCTATTGTTTGTTAATAGCCAATTACTGTCAGAAAGTGGTTGGTGCTCATAATTTATTACTGAATTTAAAGCTGCCACACAAACACCTGTACAAGCACCAGGAACTCCGCTAGAAGTAATCTAGAATCACTTAAGAACAGCATGCTTTGAATAATGACACTATATAACCTTTTAAGCTGGTAATGTAATAATATAAATTAAATAGGATATTTACATATTTGTATTTTGTAATATATTATTTCAATTAATTTTCTGTTTTTCCGAATATAATTTTAATTGAACGTGCCCTTAGTTCAGGTTATTTAATTGACGGAATGTATGTAAGTGGGTGGATAGGAAGATTTTATTTCGCCTCAGTTTTTCATATTTTATATTAATATGGTGTTTTCTTCATTTTTTTTGTTTACCTAAATTAACTTTAACTTTCTATAGTTAGTCATGCTAATATTTTTGGTCAAGATTTTTACGCATAAAAAAAACACCGTTTCGAGCATTCGCCCATCTTTATGTCACAACACAAATAAAAAAAAAACACTTAAGATAACATTAATAAAGCACTACATATGGAGATAGTTAATGATATCAAGCACTTAATAGACGTTTGTTTGTTTAAACAAGGGTTAGTAAGAAGTACGGATAAAAGGTAGGTTTAAATTAGTTAATTAATTTTAAACTAAGACGTAGATTACGAAATGGGACTAAAGTATTTATTTATTCAATCATTAAATACTTCTTTATGCATCCAATAAATGATGTCATTAATTTAAGTCAACTTACATTGTAGTATACAAAGTTATAACTAAATGAGATTAAAATTAAAACATGTAAAATAATATAATAAAATGGCAAAAATGACAATTATTTTCATAAAAGGCACGAACATATGTATGAAAGTTATATTAAAAAATATTTGAAAAACAGGCAAAAAACAATATTGACAATCTTTGTGTGTCTCCAGCAAGTCAGTATGGAACATATCAATTTAAACATTATTAATAAAGTAAAAGTGTCATCCAACAAATATTTATGTATGACTCTAATGAACCTGCAACAGTTTGTGCTATCTTTACGTTGTGACTTTTAATCCTGGAGTGAACAACGAATTATTCTCGGGCTTTAATGTCTAGCAGCAAACACACGAAAATGTGATTTCAAAATTAAATATAAAAGTCGTCTAAAGAATACCTGCATAACTGACTTTAACTGATAAAAACAGCAATATCCGGGTTTACCTTTGAATCAACTTTACTCTTTATTTTAATTGAAAATATAAAAATTTCTGCAAAAAATCGAGTTCCATATCAGCCTGAGTGAATCTAGCATCTTAATGACTTCTGTATTACTAGAGTTCTATTTTATCAAATTATTATTAAAATCGTTTCAATAGTAAAGTAGCAGTATAACAATATCACTGACACAATATGTTTTTATCAAATAAATGGGATTTATTAAACCTACACACATCACTCCATACATTTACTGAACAGCTAAAATCAGAAAATATTCAAAATCATCCTATTATTTATATACTTCGATCGGTTATAGAAATTGTGTCAAAACCTGGAATTTAGCCCAAAATAAACTTAATAATGTTTAACCATAGTAAGAAATAGTGCCTTTACATCTAACAGGAAAATGTTTCGGTAATCGATTATTTTAGTCTAGGTCAAAAGACCTCTAACATTGCAATGCATATACAAACTATTTTCGATTTTATAGTTTACATAATCCGATTTAGCCCAAAACATTTTTGTTTCTTATACAAAACCCATATCATTTGACATATCTTTATTCACCATACCAATTTTTTTTCTCCTTCCTAATAGTTATATTCTTTAATTTGTTGACACTCATTGCAATAGAAGCTATGGTGACTTCCTCTGTAAAGAAAAGTAATTGTTGCTACAATGAAAAAAAAATTCAATCCATTCTATCCTGCATAATTGAGCTGCAAAAGCACTCATCGATTGTTATAATGGTTACACGATTACTGTACGGGAATTTAGCAAGTGGCATAGAAAGGAAATTACGCATAGTTTTACTTAGGGGACAAAAACTAATTTGTATTCTTATATTATTCATATGTAACACATACTTTGTGTAATGCGATCTATTGATTAAAACGTTTATATCGATCCAATATAAATTCCAGGTTATATATGCTAAAATCTTTGTATACAATAAATATTGGCAATATTTACGTCACTTTCATATAAACTTTAGTCATATCTATGTGGTATCGAGTATAAAAGTACACGAGTTCTTGTTCTTACCAATATACCACTATTTAATGCTGGCTTTAATGATAACTGGTGTCGATAGATATAGTAGTATTATTTGTTTACCAAATAATGACAAGTTCTTAAGGTAAAATTATTTGTTTACCAAATAATGACAAGTTCTTAAGGTAAAATTATTTGTTAGTATATCAATTTCTGCCACAACTTGTTTTACAGATATATTTGGTTAAAGGATACTACAGTTGGTCTCTAAAGGATCTTCGCACTTTTAATGACAAATTATTTTATGGTTATTCTTCTAAATTAAAAGTCTAGATTTTTCGTTATTCACAAAGGATCTATCACCCGGTAAAGGTATAGGTTTGTTATTATTCAAAGATTTTTCCTGATAAATAGTTGATGGAATAGGTAGTTTTAAGGTTTTCAAACTCCTATAGAAAATCAGCAAATTGATGTTGTAATTGAGAGTTATTTTCTCCATTTTTAAAAATTTTGAAATCTTATTGTTAATTATTTCCTTATTCAATAGATTATTTTGTTTTCACAGGTTTTTGTTAGATTTGAGATAAAACATTTTCCATCGAAATCATGTTATATTTGCCGTATATATTATTTTGATCTTTTTCAACTCAAAACGGAAAGGTGAAATTTTCATATCTTAATTTACTTTCTCAAAATCTATCATATTTTTCACAAACTTGAAATTGTCTCGTTACCTACCGGTTCTATATTTTCATTTTTCAATCACGTTTGCATCACATAAGTAGAAAATATTCTTCAATGAGGAATACATTTCTATCGCTAATTTTTCTATTCTTTAGAGATTTATAAAGGTAAATTAGAGTACATAGAAAGTAGTAATAATCTTATATAAAAACATGAAATTCTTAAGAACAATAAATAAATAATCATGAGTGAGTATTGCAAACAAGTAATTAGAGTATAGAAGTTTTATTTAATGAAAACTAAAGTCCTTCAATAAATAGAAAAGATATGGAATAACTTTATTTAAAATCCAAAAGATGTTCTCCAGTCAATCTTTTAAAAAATCTTACTGTTATTTAGTTTCGAATGAAAAATGATTTATAAATGACATTCATAGTTATTCAACTTTAATTTGTAATTTGTAAAATGGTCTTCGGCTAAAACACTACACTTGGAAACAAAAACAAAGCTATTATCCTATATAAAAACAATACTAAATCACATTGTAACAAATAATAAATTTATTTGAATTAATTTTATAATAGAATGAGGTTAGTTATATGAAAATTGTGTGATGACTATAGCTAATTTTGCCAATTAAAAATCTATTTAAATATTGAGATATTATAGATAAAACAATAGCAAGTTATCTGAAACTTAATTTTTCGTGTTTTCTGGAACAAACTTTTTCCTCAGATAGAAAACAGAATTAAAAATAAAGTTATATCTGTGGAATTATTGAAATTAGTGAATCACAAAAATTTAGTTTGAAGAATCATTCGCATGTAGGCCTACCTATCTGAAGTGTTTTTTATAAAATAAAATATGTCGTTACCTAATATTATTTCGTGTTCATACCTTATTATTCGTACGCAGCTGACTTGATAACACGTTAAATGTTAGTAATTTTATTTATTGTGTCGTAAAAATAGCAATAGAAGTACTCCTTATTGTCATAAAGCAAAGGAGGTTTAAATATTGGGTTTATTAGTTTGTAATAATTGAATACAATTTTCTTCAGATTATACAGATATTATTTCCGGCTAATTAGGATTTAAAAATTTTATACAAAAAATATAACTTTTTAAGACGTTTAATAAAACCCCGTACAGCACAGCATGGGTTTGTTACCAAACACATTACAGAATATTAATTTAAAAAAAATTAAAGTATGAAGTTTCAAATGCAATTTGGTTTAGTCATGTTGATAACGGATAAACTCAGATAGACAGCTGATTAACTCCAATAGTTTTTTAGTTATTCTTTAGAAATGAAGTAAATGTTGACAATATACCAACTGTCCTAAAAGCCCCCCCCCCTATTATTATATTTTATTAATGGAAATAGACAGATTTGCTTTAGGGAAAGTTTAGATAACCAAAGGAGGAGTTTTATGAAGTATCAGCATTTTCAACCCTTACCTCCAAGGTCAGTATGGGTGGAAGAAAGAAGCTTATTTTAAATTAAAAGCGACATCTACTTGTGTATACATAGATTTAATTGGAAGAAATAACAATATTTAAAAAATACTATTAATTACGATTTATTTTTGTTGATAAATTATTGATTTAAATTATGTAGGAGTTAGAGATAAATATTAAACAAATGTAAAATAAAATATATAAACTCGTATTAACAAAAACAAATTATAATGGATTGGAATGTTTAAATTATATTTTTATATCGTAGTAAAATATAAATGATAGAAAATGCAATATAGAATCCAGTTTGGTTTCCATTTTATAAAGACTTAATAACAAAGCAGTATTGTTATTTTCTGAACGATTCCATCGCAAATATTTACAATGCTTTAAGCTCTCTGTTGTATTTCTTCACTATAATTGGGGTATCTATCAACTGGGAGTTTCTCGTTCGTTTAATAAAACGTCTTTATTTTCCATTAGAGAGCTTTTATATTTTAGTAATTAGACTATTATATTAACGTCTAATAACCTCTAAAGTCTATTATATTGTAAACTGTTAATATTAATATTAAAACACACACACACACACACACACACACACACACACACACACACACATATATATATATATATTTTTTTCCAACACGTTTAAAGTATATAAATACATATTTTTCTAAATTTATATTAATTGCTTCTAAAATTGTGTAAATATATTCTCATTATATAAATTAGTTTACAACTATTGGGAACGAGATATTGTTTGTTCGTAATTCGACACCATTGATACGACATAATAATAATTATTATAAAAATAATATCATTGAATTTTTCGTAAATAAGCCAAATGTATGAACTCTAATAGTATAGGAATACATTGTTTTCTCGATTGTAAATTTTGCTGAGAAATAAAAAGTAGATTTTTAATTCACAACATCTGGATGTTAGATCTTGGTTCTTAAAGAGACTCCAACAAAGTATCTCTGTAAAAAATGTTAATTTTCCTGAAAGTATGTACAGCTGAGATAAAATCTCAGTCAACCCAGAGAAAATACTGTATTATCTTGATCTTGCATACCTTGAAGTTTTTATGGTGCTATTTTTCCTTTTATTTTTACAAACTTTACCTGTTGAGAAAATCTGAACAAATGCATTCTATATTCATGATCAATGAAGAAACTGTGAGTTTAGTAACATTTTTGTAAAGCTATGTACCGTAACAGTACGGAATAAACTGTGCAAATGTATTAGAAATAAGTATTTCTATGGAACAATCGCTTATGAATAATTTTCGCAAAATGTTTTAAATATTGTAAACTACTATAGAAATTTTAAAATGCGTTATAATTTGTACAACTTTTTTTTCAATGCTTACTATGTGAACTGTTAGCTAGGACGTTTTGCGAGTCAATGGTTCGACATCTTCCTTTGTTGTTTGTTCGATCAACCATTACATTAGTTCGTCAGAGAGATATTCCCATTTGACTTACGTTTTAATACGAAAATGAATTTATTAATATCAACATATATATTAATTGTTTAATATTGGTTTTTGTAATGAATCTTTGAGATATTTAAATTGTTCTTCTGTTGACACGATAATAATATTTAAAGTAAGACATTTCATGATTCACGCTATATTTAACGTTTTTTGGACTTCAGAATTCTGTACAATTTTTTGTGTCGGCAGCGTAAAGGCAACCATTATCTACAACTAATTTTTCAGCTAAGCATTAACAGTGAAAGGGAAGTGTTACGAAGCACCATCTTGTCAAGTAGATTGAATACGCTAAACATTTTTTTTAGCATACTCCCCATTTCCCCATTTTGTCCTTTTGAATTAATTATGTTTATTTATTTTATTTGAATTCTTTATTTCCTTTTAAAATTCAACCTCCCCTTTCTTCACACAACGCCTTGTCAAAATCGTTTCTCTCAACATTAGTTTGGTCAGTTTTAAAACAATTTCTTTGTATGGATGCCCTGGATACAATAAAGAACGGGTAAAATTCTTTTCCTCTCATACTTGAAATTGGTCGAGCATTTTGACACTGAATATGTTATTTGGGTATTATAATATACACTCAATCTTATATTGTCTAGTTTCCCCTTCATTTTCATCTAATATTTTTTGATAAATTTCACCTTCGCCTATGATTATCTTCTTTCATATTTATTTTTATATAAATATATATATCATCTTTTTTCAATAAATTCAAATTTTAAATTTGTTTATCCTTTTATCCATAAATATCCTTGCTTTTATTTGGTATGATATATTATTATTATTATTATTATTTTTATTATATATTTTATAATAATCATAATTATTATTATCATTATTATTATTATGATTTTTTTTAGATTTTTTTATAGAGGTTTGGCAAAATGCTATTTTGCACTCGTCCCAAGGGAACTTATGTGTCGGACTCTCCGAATGGCCTACCGACTAAAACCTTCCTCTTTCCCAGCCATTATTCCACTCCGGTACCGCTCTCGCATTTCACCAGAGTGGTGCCTGCTCTTGTCCTGTTTAGGTCTCTTCTTCTGCTGTTGTTATGTTTCTAGCCAACCTTCCTCCTTTTTACACCGTAATACAGCCTCGATATATCTTGATATTGCTTCCCATTTCTCTCTGGATGTTAACATCAGCTGCATAATGGACTCGGTTGTTAGGTCTCCTACCTTGTTCTTGATATCTCTCCTCTGTTGAGAAAAACGCTCACAATAAAAAAGCGTATGTTTCACGTCATCTCTGGCGTCTCTAAACCGTATGCAGTTAGCTGATGTAATATTTCCAATCTTCTCCAGGTACGAGCGATAGTATCCATGACCTGTCAAAAACTGAGTGGTGAAAGAATTCACCTCCCCATGTCTTCGGTCTCGCCGCATGGTATACATCATCTGCTGCATGTACGGCCTCCATTACTTGCTGCACGTCGCCAATCGTCTAGTGGCCTTTACGAAATCCATGTTTTAGGTCCGAAAGTCCACCAGCAACATTTATGGCCTTATCTAGCCTCAGCTTAAGTAATCTCTCCAACAACTTTCCTGTTGTGTCTAACATACACAACGGTCTGTATGACGATGGGTCATCCGGAGAAGATCCCTTTATTGACAAGGACCAGTCGAGCTACCTTCCATCGGGATGCAAAAACCCCCGCTTTCTAGCAGTTATTAAACATGTTTAAGAGGAGATAAGGGTGACTTCGTGCCACAACTCTCAACACCTCCGATGGTAGTCCGTCTGGGCCAGGAGCCCTCCCACACTTATTATTATTATTATTATTATTATTATTACATATATACAATTTACATACATACATACAGTAATATTTTAAAGTATAGAACAAAAAATGCCCACTTGAACCTATTCTAGTGCTTGGGAAGGAGTTGACAATAGAGCAGGTATGACGATTACATATTAAATAGACTAATAAAATGGGAATATAATAAACACTATCATGTCGAGCTGAAGCAAACGAAGATGAAAAAAAATTACAAAACAGACCCCTAATGTCTTTATTTAGCGTTTCAAACAATTATAATCAAATTTATTGTAAAAGCAGTTACTTTTTGTTGAAACTCCATATTAAAAGATTAAATAAATCAATAAGGCTAAATTTTCAAAATTATTTAATAATATAAACAGCTACAATTGTTTCGCCATGCGGTATCATCAGGAACGCTTTTATTATCTCCATTTCTTTCATATGTAGGAAAATATTTAATGTAGAAACATTTTTCTTAAAACACTTCCTTTGACCTCTCCAGATTGGCCATTGAGCTTCAAGAAAATTTTATTATTTTTATTTTTAGATTGAATAATTCTTTTCATTAGCTACATAAATTCAAAGCTCATCGAAATTATCTTTTTTGTTTAATCTCTTTAAATCAATTAAAACATTTTTTTTTAGTATAAACCACAATATTTTAATTGAAATTTGCCAGTTGAAATTGGCAAGTTTCAATTAAAATATTGAAACTTTTTAAGTATACTTTTAAAATATAGGTTTTTAAGGTAAACATACCTACTGTATACATACTAATATTTTAAAATTTATTTTCTGTTTACCTTTGATAAAGAAATAATTTAATTGAACTATAATAAATTTACATTTATTTATGCTATTTATTTTTTTATTATTATTTCATGACATGCATTTCTAAGGTTCTTAGAAAGAAAAAATATGGTGATTATATATGTATATATATATATATATACTAGCAGAGTAGCCGTCCTTCGTACGGGGTTGACTTATATTTGTATTGTGCTTAATGCATTCCGAAATACAAAACAGTGATGAAATAAGTTAACTCTAGGCTGTTGTTAAGCCAAGTATATAATGGAGTATTAAATGAGTGTTAAGGGAGTTTTCAAGGATAGTGGGGCGGTGCCCTGATGGAATTTCTAAATAAAAATATACCTATTTGTTAAGCAGGGACCCTAAGAATATCCATGTACAATTTCAGCTCAATGGGTCCAGTAGTTTTTAAGTGATTGAGTAACAGAGCGAGAGAGAGATAGATAGATAGATAGATAGATAGATAGAGAGAGAGAGAGAGAGAGAGAGAGAGAGAGAGAGAGAGAGAGAGAGAGAGAGAGAGAGAGAGACCATTAGATTTTTATATAATAGTATATATATTTAAATTTGAGATTAAAGGACGGAAATGTAGGTACCAATTAAATCATTTATTATTTGTTTTATTGAAGAGCTATTATGGTTGATGTTATATAAAACCCGTTGTAGAATATAAAATACAATGGTAGCTACATTTCAGTTTCAACCACTAATAAATCCGGTAAGTGGATTTCAGAAACAAGAAAAAATCATAATACAACATTAATAATTGCAAGGTTCGTTTAGAATTAGCCGCTAACACAAGCGATACTAATTTACATATATTTAAATGGTTTTCAGGATTTTTTTTTTTTTAAACACACGTGACTATGACTTTAGTTTACGTAATTGCGTATGACTTCAGGTCCAATTATAAAGCCACCATAAGTCTGTTTTACTTAACCCTGTTGGTTTACACCCCTACTTTCCTCTCAAACTTCCTTCGTCTCACAGTTTTCGTTGTTCTACTAGGTTTTTGTAGGCTCTACAGATTTGAGATCTTCCTCAATGGATGATTCAACTATAAGTCTCTATCAATTTTATCCTTTATATATGCACTTCTGTTTTTCATCATTTGTTATTATTTCGAAAAATCTGAGATTTTAAATTTTCCTAAGACAACTATTAATTAATTCCTGTAACTACTACTAATCATAAACATTGTCCCCTACCATGTCACACATTTATAAAGGAGAGTATTGTTTAAATCTTTTGTAAAAACCGTGACTACACTCCATGGTAATTATTAGTAGGCCCTACTTATCCATTTACCTTCATTATAGGTCGCGTCTCAAATCCTATTTTATGATTTTTTTTTTTCATATACTAATCTACTAAACTACTTACGTCAGAAATGTCTGATCAACCAAAGTACCGAACTTAATCGTAGCCCTGTTCAAGGCCCCATCCAGTAATATTAATATCCCAGTGTTCTCCAGCAATTAACAAGCCATGTAATAGGCCACTTATTAAAACAATGTTCTGGGATAATCAGGAATTCAGCTATTACTGGTACCCACTCATCAGAAGGGCGGCATTATATCAATATCAACCAGCCACAGGCAACTATTCGAGCTCGTCTTCTCCCAGCCGACAAAAACGTCAAACAAACAAGTAAAATTAAGAAGTCAAAATACATATTTAAACAACCCATTATTTATAGTTATTTTAATGATAATATCAAACTAAATTAAAACAGCCATTATTTTGTAGGAATATTAGTGAAATTTTTACACACCAGATTTAAACTTTTTGCTGGATGTTGTTTCGTTATTCAAGCTAAAATTGGAAGGCCGTCGACTTGTATTCAGACTGAGCGAGAATAAATGACGTCTCGCCTTGGAATGTTGCAATAAAAATGCTTCCTCATTATGACAATAATCTTGTCTACGTGGTGCACATCGTTGCAACCTCTATTTGTGTTTAAGTAATAGTGATACGGTGATGAGTTACGATGGTAAAATTTGTATCTATCTTTTTTTTTGTTCTTTTAACTATGTAACTTTTAAAATTATGATATAATAATAGTGTAAATTAATTTTAATAAACGCTCTGAAAATAAATTTTATAAACTCTTTATATAATTCGTAATGAATTTCCTTCGCAATTGAAAACTATATGAATTCGAAAACTTAATTCAAATTAACCTTAAAATGAAATAGGTAACTTAAATGCTGTTATGAAATTACGCTAATTTTAACATGGTTTTTCTATGAATAGTGTTAGATTTAGTATTACAAGTAAATATATTTTAATAGCACATTTCTTGGCACAATTACAATTATGTAATCTAGTTGAATAAATATACATATATTATATTTGTTATCACCTTTTATTCAATTTAACATGTTCTATAATCTACCAAACATCAGCCTACATTGTATGTAGTATTATGACTATGAGTTGACTATATTTTGTTTTGTCGTTTCCACAAATTTGAATTATATTGTTTATTCACATTATACATTTAGTTTGGAAGTGAAACTTAGGATCCAAGCCAGACAAGAGGGAACAATGGAAAAAACACGTTGCTCCTCACCATACTTTTTTTTCGGACTATAAATTGAGGCCTATGCTGCGAGAGAAACCAGACATATTATGTGCTGCTTGAACACTTGATAGTTCTTCTACTTCGCCAAGTTTCTATCATTAATTTCACTATCGAAATCTACTTTAAGCTCCCGTCTTATTCCGTTTATTGTCCCTCCATCAAGACAAGTCACATGCTTAAGTCGTGGTCTCTAATTTTCCCTATAAAATGAAAATCCTTCAACACTATTATTTGGTGATTATTTGGTTTTCCCTCCAGCAAAACAAGTTACCTGCCTAAGGCTTGATTTGTTGGTTGCTCCAACAACACGAAATTCTTTCTTTTTCACTTCCTGTTATCTTTCTACCTTAAACCTACATCGTAATTCTTCATCTGAAGTAGTGCTTGCCGTGGAGGGACTCGCAAAATTCAAGTTTCTTCGTCTTATAGTATAGTAATTTCAATACCGCAACACAAAATTACCATGACGTAGGAATGTGTAACAGATTTAATTAATAAAATTGCTCCTTGCTGCATTTCACTTGGGTTATTAAAATTAAATTAATGTTATAGAGCTATTACGTTCTCAGCTCTTAATTAGAGATTGTGGTCATATTAATTAAAAAATTTATCGTTCATCACAGTGTATTTCGTCCTAGAGTATCTTAAATAAAAATAGAAACATAAGGTATATTGGACAAATTATTACCTGAGTATTGAAAGTTTATTTCTGCTCACATAAACCACAAATATGAAATATAAATTATTTAACTTACATAAGCAGATGATTAAGTTAAATGTATTTTTAAATTATTAGGTAAAAATTAATGGTTTATTTTTCGACTTCATATTCACTTTTATTTTGATTGTCGTAACCGAAGTCTCTCTTATAACGACGTTATTAGTTATCTGTTTTCCAACATAAAAATAAACTTTACAATTGAATTGGTTTTATAAATTGTAATTTATTTAATTATATTTTTATCCTTTAGAGCTTTTGTACCTTTGAAATAAGTAAAGATTAGACTTTAATATAAATAACTATATAACTATTACCCCCTCCCCATAGGTCCGAGTATTTTTCACACGTGGAAGCTGGACCAAGTCCTGTGATCGAATAAAGTATGTCAATTGAGGTAGAAGACAATATATTAAATGAAGATTAATACTCGGAACTTGTTACTAAAATCATTATACAAATAACATTTTCTAATTAATTTATAAACCAGAAATCTATAAAATAGTGTTTTTTAGTAAATTTTTTATTTGAAATGATAAAACAACAACCAAACAAAACACAACGATCTTTATAAAAATCAACGTTAACTTATTATGGATTATAATATAAAACTGAATTGATTAATTTTTTTTAAGAAACCCATTTTGAAGCCTAGGCCTATGTTTGTAATAAATTTGGTATAGATATGTAAAATTGTGTAAAATTTGCAATATATATTCAGGGCTAGGTTTCAAAGAACTGGGATGAAAAGCTATAGTTCACAATTGAATTTAGTAAATTATACCTTAAGTACCATTTGCAATGTTCTTATACTTTACAAATTACACAAGAGTATTAAACTTATACACAGCACAAATCATAATTTTTAATTAATATAAAATTGAACGTATATAACAGAAGTAGTGAAATAAGTATTTAATCCTTATTTTAGTGATCATAGTATGTGTTGAAAACTTACGATATTACTTAAAGTTTGTTTCAATAAGGATAGGGAATTGGATTTTGTTGGAAAAGTTATAATCCTAAATTCCATCTTACTTCCCAAACTTATGTTAACTTGTTAACATTTGTTATAAGCTCTAAGAATTTTCTCCAGGTAATGTTTTCTAAACAAATCAAAGAGAAAACATACTTCTTTAAGAAAAACAAATTACTTTTTAGTTTAAACTTAAATTCTCTATGTGCATGTTATTACTATCAACTTTACAAATTGTTTAGTATATGCATTTAGAGTAATTAAACTATATATATATATATATATATATATATATATATATATATATATATATATATATATATATATATATATATATATATTTATAATTCATTCAAAATGTACACGAATATAAGTGTTTAATCTTAATGCCAGATTTTATATCGTCACCTTATCGGCGGAAACGTATCCATAAAAATAACTCTAATAAAATGAAATGTAGATAACATCCTGAATGGAGAATTAATTGTCTCTTATATCTAGAGCGCTTATTCTAAGTGCAGCCAAAAAACAATCAGATAACAATGTGAAAAGAACCAGTAACGTCTGTCAGATTAAACGGCATTGAAAATGTTTTCTTTGAAGAGGAGGCCATGGATATCTACTCTAGATGATCTAACATTGCAGATTATTATAAATACTAAACATTTGAACTCAGATTCTTGAACTGCCATCGCTCAGCCCACTGTGATTATTACTCCGAAGACAATAATAGCACCAATTGTAGAAAATGTAAGACACTTCTACCAAGTACGTAAATAGTGTATGTCCATATCTCTCAAACTACATGAATATTTCAGTATACGTTGGGACACCCCTAGTGGTAAAAAAAGTAGAAAGCCAGGATCTACAACCGACAAACCTAACCTAACCTAACCTAACCTTCCCAATTGTATCTGTTTCTTTGAAACATTAGTTTTTGAAGAGATGTTCATTATAAGGATGTGCGCTAGTCTAATGTTCCGCTTCGAAAGAAAATTTATCACAATGCCAATGCTTAGATTATCTCAGTACAAGCCTGACTCATGCGAGACACAAATACTTTGTTCCTGGATATCACCAATGATATAGAGTGAATTTGACTCTAGGGCTATTTTTTACGTGAAATAGATACTTTTTATGTAATACTTCATATGATAAACAACATTAATAGATAGTTTGAAAATATCTCCAATGACATCGATCTGTGCTCAGGTACTGAAGAGAAATTGTAGCTAGTTGCTTTGTCTGGAATATGTTGTTCTAATTGATATATTGTAAACATTACAGATTTAATTCATTCAAAGGGATAAATAAATTATTAGGTACCTTCTTCTCAGAATTTCCACTTCATATAATATATATATATATTTAATGTCATATATATAGTAGTATATATATGGTATATATTTATTATATATATATATATATATATAGTTTAACATTGGCGACGGCTATTTAATTTCATCTGCTATATATTTTAGCTAAATATAACTTACTACCTCTGTTATTTTTAACTTAATGCCTATAATAGATTGCTGAACTCATCATATACCATTGTTCTATAGAGTACGGGCGTGGTATTCACTATATATTGTTCCTGTCCGTGTTATTTGACTCTTTGTATTCACTACGCCTAGCAGAAAAGGAATTGATTTTAGGAACCTTTTAATTAAATTTACGATAAAGAGATTTTACTAAAGTGACATCTCTCCTGTTTAAATAATCATAATAAATGGCATTTCAAAGATTTATTAATCACGCCATCCCATTCCTCCTAGGATGACATTGAATGATTGACTGTCAACCTAACTAAGTCATCATAACAGTCAGCTGAAATTCTTATTCCTACTGAACATCAATAGCTCTATGTGTTTTCCTATTATTTAGTACTTTTTTATTGCAATTAAACACTGCAACGAATATTTAATATAGAATTACTGTAGTGAATTACGTTAAGTAACAATAAACATTAAAAGTAAATCACATAAAACGTTTACATCATTAATCCTATGTTCATTCTTTTAATCAATAATCCAAATTAAAGAAAAAATAGTTTACACCCTAAAGCTAAAATGCCCTCCTTGTCAATGGCTTTTTATAAATCTTAGTGTAGCGTAAATTTTAAATAGTAATTCTTTAATGTAACAAAACTTTGTAATGATACATTATGTTACTGTCTTTTATAAACTTGATCTTTAATTTTTCATGTATACGTTTTACCTATGCCTTAGGAAATTCTATTGAAAATTATTTATGTTGTAGAATAGCTTCAAAATTGCGTTAAATAAATAATATTCTTAATTTGTCCGTCTGAGATCTTCGTTTTTTCAAATGGTTACTAGTTTTAACATCATCATGGAGTATTGTCGTCAAAAGATCTTCATTGAAGTTTTTTAAGAATAAATATGCAAGTAAAATTAATTTCCATTCAATATGAATGATTTTTAAGACAAACACGAATTACAAAATGAAATGAAAAAAAGTGAACACATAACACAAACAAATTTTAAAATTAAAATAAAATTTTGTAGATCCCATTGCGTAAGGAGGATATCTATTTAGTTTCAAGTTGTATCTAGTTATAATGCAAAATTATTGTTTAAAAGCTGGTCTTAGTTTAGCAGAGACTATCTCTCCGAACTACATCGCCAAAAAAATTTACAGTTACAGTCAGTCTTCTTACCCACCTTACTGTTAGTTGACTTTTTTTATAGTTTTTTTAAATTGTAATCGCATCGACTTTGTGAGTTCAGTTCTCGTTTCTTGGAATTGATCAAAGCGACATTTATCGAATTATATTCGCAACATACATCCCTAAAACATCACTTTCTCTTGGATTTTTCGGATTTTCGGCATTCAGTTTATCTCATCTTCCCTGATACTTTTCCCTAAACATTTAGGAGAAAAAGTAAATAAAATTTTAAAGTAACACCTGTCTTGAAAGAAAAATGTTGTTGAAAGTAAATCTTCAAATTTCCATTTCTAGTTAGAAGTAACATTAGTATCACATGACTTACAACCCATTTTGGCATCTTTTTAGCTTAATAATAAAATAATGTAAAGTGGTAAGTGTAGATAGATATTTTGCTGTAAAAGATACACTGTTGAAGCAAATGATTCTTTATTATCAGAAATAAGTTTACATGTAAATACGAATTTATACATTATATATATATTAAATATTTTATGAACTAAACATTGAGTTTGTGAAGTTATTACGAGTAGTATTGTTACACGCATAAATATGTCCTTCTAAAAGTATAACTGTACTCCTACAAACCATCTGTCATATTGCATAATTCTATTACTTCCCCTTTACATATGTTTCTAGAAAATCAGTTCTTCTTTCTGTCAGGAGTTATCAAATTCATTACCATCTTAGACCACAATGATGACAACATACGCTTCAGACGTCGAAACCAATGTAGAGTCTTTGATTTCATTCAATCATTCACGTCCTAGCTCAAGTTAAGTTTATGACCGATGAGTTCACTGTGCACCCTCAGACTCCACTTAACCTCATCGGGTCCCATGTATATTATATTTGTTTTTAAAGTTCACGTTTCCCATCATACATCAAGATACTTTTAACTATCACTCAAATTATAGTATCTTGCTTAATATATTCACTACACATTCAGTTATTTATTGCCTAAACAGAAATGAATATTATGCCACTTCTATATTACACTATACGTAAATAATAATGAACCAAATTTTTTGTTTTCAGTACTTCAGTTTCATTACGTTCCACGGATATATCTTGGAAATTTTAGGCTAGTTAGAATAGTATAACAAATGTTAAACCAAAGCCCAAAATACCTGGTGAATTTCACATTATTGTTTTAAACTTAATTCTTATTAGTTAAGTTGAAATATTATCAGTTTACAACATTGTTTTGGCGGTATAAACCTATTTGTAAGACACGAGTCTGAAATGATAATACAGTACGGTGACAATATCAAAAACCCGAGATATTACATAATTATTGCAAACTTTGTACAGCCTAAACTGGCACCTACTTAATAAACTTTCTACTAATTATTAGATAATAAACCAAAATGGTATATAATGCAATTAAGATAACGTCCTATATATTTAAAAAATATAAGTACCTGTAAAAAAGCACGACTGAATCTCATGTTTTAATACGAATAGTTTTGGATGATATTGTGAAGTTCTGTGTAATTAAATAAATTACATCCTATTTTGATGCATAGTTTAACATAAATAAATACTAAATGTGTGAGTGTAATTTATTTTAAGCCAAATTCTAGCAATGTATTCCTAATTTTTGAGAAGCCTTATCTTCATAAACAATATATTTGTTCTAATAGTTTGCAATACACCCCTCAGGGGCTTACATTGATAAGTACGAGCTTGGAAATACCGAACGAACCTAGCTGCATCTATACTTTTTGTAGGTAGGTCTTGTATTAGATCTGCTGTCTGTTTCATCTTTTCTTTTAGGTCTCTCTTGACAAATTTTTGTTATTTTCCAACAATGACGATAATAAATTTGTTGAGGTTTAGACATTTTTATTTTACGCTTTTTTCCTTTTTAATTTAGAGCAAGTGATTTTTTTACCATTTAAAAACAATAAAAAATATAAACACCTATTACCTTCTATGGAGGCAGATATTTAAATATTTGATTTACTCTACGTAATCAACTTTTTATGGTATCTCCTACAAAAGAAATTTAAAACAATAAAATTTTTATAGAGAATCATTAAACATTTTTCACAATTGAAAAATGAGTAAATATGTATTTACTGTATAATATCAACTTTTATGATATTACTTATAAAGGAAGTATAAACCATTTAAATTTTCATAGAGAATAATTAACATTATTAACAATTGAAAAATGAGTTGATGTTGAGGGCCTATTTTCGGTACAATAATTGTGTTAAATTCAAGTTAAGTAGCCTAAACCAAATAATATTAAATTTTTCTTTAAAAAATAAGTACAAATGTTTTAAGGCCTTTAGGTTTACATTTGAATGTTTTAATAGAATAAATTCCTTCTAAAACAAAGACCTTAAAAAAAACCATCAAATTCAATATTTTTATATTACATATATTCTGTTGCCTTAAAGTAACCCATATATAAACCTTTAGTGTTTGCTGTTATCTTAAAATTTCACACGATTTGCAATTATCTTACAGCATATGTAGATAATCGTGTTTTTTTTTTTTTTTTTTTTTTGACGTTGCGCTATCTGTTATTGTATGGGTTGGTTAGGACCGCATAGCAATGATTTTGTTTTAAACCAAACGTACTCATGTTAAATTATTTATTGATTTCAAATGTGGAAATTATAGAAAATGATTTATCTGAATAATGCTATTGTAAGAAAATATTCATCTAACCACATGAAATTATATTTTAGTAGTATTAATTGGGACTAAATTATTCCAACAATGGACCTATAATTTAAGTATTACATATAGGACAATAATTTGTATTTAAACGAGTGAATAAAATGAATTATAACTATTATTACAATGCATGGTGTACAGAAAACAAAAAAAGGAAACATCCAGCTAAAGTAGATTTTACAATTCCAAGAATTTAATTGTTTTATAACTAAAAAAAGTTCAAACTATAATCTGATTAATAATAAAACAAAATATTTTATTTTAAATTAAGGAATTGCTACAGTAAACTCACTAATGTTTTGAAAATATTTTTTGATAGCCAAACAATAAAATACCAGAAGCAAATGTGAAGCTATTATAAAAAAAATAAAAATTATTAATTCAATGAACTCTATAGGGAATGAAGGGTGAAAGAATGCTGACATGAATTTATTACATCCATTCCAGTTACACTTCATTCTATTTGTTCCTCTATCTCATAACTTATTCATATTGAAATAATAAATGTATTTTTTATTTAAAATATATTTTATCAAAGAGTTTAGTGATATTTCATTTCATTTTATTAGTTAGAATGTAATAGCAATATTTCATAAAATCATTTTAAAGCATTCTTGAAGTTTATATAATTTATTGTTGTTATTATTTGTTGTGTTTATTGTATGGACATAAATTACTACTATTACTCTTTTCTTTAATGATTTGTATTAGTAATAAAAATTGTTATTATTATAGTAACATAGAAAAAAGAAGGATATTAACTTGTTATTAATTAAATGTTTAAGTATAACTATCTGGATTAGTGTATTTCATTTCACGTTATTTATTTTAATAGTGGCGGTCACACTTTATTAAAATTATAATAAGATTCATCTTATTGTTGACAGATTTAAATATACTGCATTATAACAAGTTTGTTTTTACCTGGCTAGACTCATTGAACTAGCTTAGAATTATTTATAATATCGTACCTTCACTGAAATATTTGACCTCCATAAAAGTCATATTTTTATTCGATTACTGGAAACCGATTTTATTTGGTATTGATTGTATTGTTCACGATATTCTAAAACAATGTGTGAACAGGTTTATGTGTGGAAAACCTATCAAAATTAAATTAAGTCTGGAATAAATAATTTACATTTTATATTAACTGAGGCTATCTTAGATTATATATTTCTCCCTTAACTACGTAATGAAATTCAAACCTAAAGATTGAAAAGCTTTAGTATTTTTAATACAAGAAAATTCTATTGAAAGTTTCGGGATAAACTGATAATGCGAAATTTAAAAGCAGTCTATTAATCAAGAATATTTGGATGTGGCCCACCGATAAATCCCAATGGATGGCGTAATTGGTGTCTTTGGTTGAGCTGTCACTGGATGAGTCGGAATTAATATACTGCCTTTTAAGTTTAATGTAAATAACAAAATAACTTTCCGTAGGATTTTATAAAACCAAGGTTCAATAACTTGTTGTTTGTGGATGCGATTTATAAATAATAGCATACTGCAGAGGTGTAAATGCTAGTTCGAAATATTGATGTAATGTGAAAGCTGGTTTACACTTTAGCTGATCTGGAACAAACCCAGTAGGGGGGGGGGGGTGACCAATTCTTTACAACCCTATAATACACAAAAATTAAATATAACGTATGCAATTATAGCGCAATGTTTTGTCATGTAGGAAGAGTAAAAACATGTTACAGTTTTATAATGTAAAAAACCATTTTAGCGTAATGGATTTGAGACACTGTATCTGAATCATCGCATTAATATTACTAGTTGTTTATATATACACATTAAAACTTCGGCTATCTACTGGCTTATAATACTAGGATTTCTTCATTAGAAAAATATACCGACGAAAAATGTTACTAGCCTACTCAAAGGTATAGCCACAATTCTCGTACATACATGAGTAAAAAAATGAATTTTAATTTGTATTTTTATAATTTAAAATTACAGTAATTTATAGATATATATGAATATTAGATAGTAAAAAAAACTCAGACTGATAAATGGATATATATATATATATATATATAGATGTAAACGTTTTATGTCATTTACTTTTAATGTTTATTGTTACTTAACGTAATTCACTAATTCTATATTAAATATTCATTGCAATGTTTAATTGCAATAAAAAAGTACTAAATAATAGGAAAACACATAGAGCTATTGATGTTCAGTAGGAATAAGAATTTCAGCTGACTGTTATGATGACTTAGTTAGGTTGACAGTCAATCATTCAATGTCATCCTAGGAGGAATGGGATGGCGTGATTAATAAATCTTTGAAATGCCATTTATTATGATTATTTAAACAGGAGAGATGTCACTTTAGTAAAATCTCTTTATCGTAAATTTAATTAAAAGGTTCCTAAAATCAATTCCTTTTCTGCTAGGCGTAGTGAATACAAAGAGTCAAATAACACGGACAGGAACAATATATAGTGAATACCACGCCTGTACTCTATAGAACAATGGTATATGATGAGTTCAGCAATCTATTATAGGCATTAAGTTAAAAATAACAGAGGTAGTAAGTTATTTTTAGCTAAAATATATAGCAGATGAAATTAAATAGCCGAAGCCAATGTTAAACTATATATATATATATATATATATATATATATATATATAATAAATATATACCATATATATACTACTATATATATGAAATTAAATAGCCGAAGCCAATGTTAAACTATATATAAAACTATATATATATATATATATATATATATATATATATATATATATATATATATATATATATATATATATATATAATATGAAGTGGAAATTCTTAGAAGAAGGTACCTAATAATTTATTTATCCCTTTGAATGAATTAAATCTGTAATGTTTACAATATATCAATTAGAACAACATATTCCAGACAAAGCAACTAGCTACAATTTCTCTTCAGTACCTGAGCACAGATCGATGTCATTGGAGATATTTTCAAACTATCTATTAATGTTGTTTATCATATGAAGTATTACATAAAAAGTATCTATTTCACGTAAAAAATAGCCCTAGAGTCAAATTCACTCTATATCATTGGTGATATCCAGGAACAAAGTATTTGTGTCTCGCATGAGTCAGGCTTGTACTGAGATAATCTAAGCATTGGCATTGTGATAAATTTTCTTTCGAAGCGGAACATTAGACTAGCGCACATCCTTATAATGAACATCTCTTCAAAAACTAATGTTTCAAAGAAACAGATACAATTGGGAAGGTTAGGTTAGGTTAGGTTAGGTTTGTCGGTTGTAGATCCTGGCTTTCTACTTTTTTTTACCACTAGGGGTGTCCCAACGTATACTGAAATATTCATGTAGTTTGAGAGATATGGACATACACTATTTACGTACTTGGTAGAAGTGTCTTACATTTTCTACAATTGGTGCTATTATTGTCTTCGGAGTGATAATCACAGTGGGCTGAGCGATGGCAGTTCAAGAATCTGAGTTCAAATGTTTAGTATTTATAATAATCTGCAATGTTAGATCATCTAGAGTAGATATCCATGGCCTCCTCTTTAAAGAAAACATTTTCAATGCCGTTTAATCTGACAGACGTTACTGGTTCTTTTCACATTGTTATCTGATTGTTTTTTGGCTGAACTTAGAATAAGCGCACTAGATATAAGAGACAATTAATTCTCCATTCAGGATGTTATCTACATTTCATTTTATTAGAGTTATTTTTATGGATACGTTTCCACCGATAAGGTGACGATATAACATCTGGCATTAAGATTATACACTTATATTCATGTACATTTTGAATGAATTATATATTTAAATAATACGTACATATATATAATACGTACGTATATATATATATATATATATATATATATATATATATATATATATATATATAGTTTAATTACTCTAAATGCATATACTAAACAATTTGTAAAGTTGATAGTAATAACATGCACATAGAGAATTTAAGTTTAAACTAAAAAGTAATTTGTTTTTCTTAAAGAAGTATGTTTTCTCTTTGATTTGTTTAGAAAACATTACCTGGAGAAAATTCTTAGAGCTTATAACAAATGTTAACAAGTTAACATAAGTTTGGGAAGTAAGATGGAATTTAGGATTATAACTTTTCCAACAAAATCCAATTCCCTATCCTTATTGAAACAAACTTTAAGTAATATCGTAAGTTTTCAACACATACTATGATCACTAAAATAAGGATTAAATACTTATTTCACTACTTCTGTTATATACGTTCAATTTTATATTAATTAAAAATTATGATTTGTGCTGTGTATAAGTTTAATACTCTTGTGTAATTTGTAAAGTATAAGAACATTGCAAATGGTACTTAAGGTATAATTTACTAAATTCAATTGTGAACTATAGCTTTTCATCCCAGTTCTTTGAAACCTAGCCCTGAATATATATTGCAAATTTTACACAATTTTACATATCTATACCAAATTTATTACAAACATAGGCCTAGGCTTCAAAATGGGTTTCTTAAAAAAAATTAATCAATTCAGTTTTATATTATAATCCATAATAAGTTAACGTTGATTTTTATAAAGATCGTTGTGTTTTGTTTGGTTGTTGTTTTATCATTTCAAATAAAAATTTACTAAAAAACACTATTTTATAGATTTCTGGTTTATAAATTAATTAGAAAATGTTATTTGTATAATGATTTTAGTAACAAGTTCCGAGTATTAATCTTCATTTAATATATTGTCTTCTACCTCAATTGACATACTTTATTCGATCACAGGACTTGGTCCAGCTTCCACGTGTGAAAAATACTCGGACCTATGGGGAGGGGGTAATAGTTATATAGTTATTTATATTAAAGTCTAATCTTTACTTATTTCAAAGGTACAAAAGCTCTAAAGGATAAAAATATAATTAAATAAATTACAATTTATAAAACCAATTCAATTGTAAAGTTTATTTTTATGTTGGAAAACAGATAACTAATAACGTCGTTATAAGAGAGACTTCGGTTACGACAATCAAAATAAAAGTGAATATGAAGTCGAAAAATAAACCATTAATTTTTACCTAATAATTTAAAAATACATTTAACTTAATCATCTGCTTATGTAAGTTAAATAATGTATATATCATATTTGTGGTTTATGTGAGCAGAAATGAGCTTTCAATACTCAGGTAATAATTTGTCCAATATACCTTTTGGTTCTATTTTTATTTAAGATACTCTAGGACGAAATATACTGTGATGAACGATAAAATTTTTAATTAATATGACCAGCATCTCTAATTAAGAGCTTAGAACGTAATAGCTCTATAACAATATTTTAATTTTAATAACCCAAGTGAAATGCAGCAAGGAGCAATTTTATTAATTAAATCTGTTACACATTCCTACGTCATGGTAATTTTGTGTTGCGGTATTGAAATTACTATACTATAAGACGAAGAAACTTGAATTTTGCGAGTCCCTCCACGGCAAGCACTACTTCAGATGAAGAAATACGATGTAGGTTTAAGGTAGAAAGATAACAGGAAGTGAAAAAGAAAGAATTTCGTGTTGTTGGAGCAAGCAACAAATCAGGCCTTAGGCAGGTAACTTGTTTTGCTGGAGGGAAAACCAAATAATCACCAAATAATAGTGTTGAAGGATTTTCATTTTATATGGAAAATTAGAGACCACGACTTAAGCAGGTGACTTGTCTTGATGGAGGGACAATAAACGGAATAAGACGGGAGCTTAAAGCAGATTTCGATAATGAAATTAATGATAGAAATTGGCGAAGTAGAAGAACTATCAAGTGTTCAAGCAGCACATAATATGTCTGGTTTCTCTCGCAGCATAGGCCTCAATTTATAGTCCGAAAAAAAGTATGGTGAGGAGCAACGTGTTTTTTCCATTGTTCCCTCTTGTCTGGCTTGGATCCTAAGTTTCACTTCCAAACCAAATGTATAATGTGAATAAACAATATAATTCAAATTTGTAGAAACGACAAAAGAAAATATAGTCAACTCAATAAATGAATGGTCATAATACTACAATGTAGGCTGATGTTTGGTAGATTATAGAACATGTTAAATTGAATAAAAGGTGATAACAACTATAATATATGTATATTTATTCAACTATATTACATAATTGTAATTGTGCCAAGAAATGTGCTATTAAAATATATTTACTTGTAATAGTAAATCTAACACTATTCATAGAAAAACCATCTTAAAATTAGCGTAATTTCATAACAGCATTTAAGTTATCTATTTCGTTTTAAGGTTAATTTGAATTAAGTTTTCGAATTCATATAGTCTTCAATTACGAAGGAAATTCATTACGAATTATATAAAGAGTTTATAAAATTTATTTTCAGAGCGTTTATTAAAATTAATTTACACTATTAATTTTCAAATATCATAATTTTAAAAGTTACATAGTTAAAAGAACAAAAAAAGATAGATACAAATTTTACCATCGTAACTCATCACCGTATCACTATTATTTAAACACAAATAGAGGTTGCAACGATGTGCACCACGTAGACAAGATTATTGTCATAATGAGGAAGCATTTTTATTGCAACATTCCAAGGCGAGACGTCATTTATTCTCGCTCAGTCTGAATACAAGTCGACGGCCTTCCAATTTTAGCTTGAATAACGAAACAACATCCAGCAAAAAGTTTAAATCTGGTGTGTAAAAATTTCACTAATATTCCTACAAAATAATGGCTGTTTTAATTTAGTTTGATATTATCATTAAAATAACTATAAATAATGGGTTGTTTAAATATGTATTTTGACTTCTTAATTTTACTTGTTTGTTTGACGTTTTTGTCGGCTGGGAGAAGACGAGCTCGAATGGTTGCCTGTGGCTGGTTGATATTGATATAGTGCCGCCCTTCTGATGAGTGGGTACCAGTAATAGCTGAATTCCTGATTATCCCAGAACATTGTTTTAATAAGTGGACTATTAAATGGCTTGTTAATTGCTGGAGAACACTGGGATATTAATATTACTGGATGGGGCCTTGTACAGGGCTACGATTAAGTTCAATACTTTGGTTGATCAGACATTTCTGACGTAAGTAGTTTAGTAGATTACTATGTGAAAAAAAAAAAAATCATGAAATAAGATTTGCGACGCGACCTATAATGAAGGTAAATGGATAAGTACTAATAATTACCATGGAGTGTAGTCACGGTTTTTACAAAAGATTTAAACAATAGTCTCCTTTATAAATGTGTGACATGGTAGGGGACAATGTTTATGATTAGTAGTAGTTACAGGAATTAATTAATAGCTGTCTTAGGAAAATTTAAAATCTCAGATTTCTCGAAATAATAACAAACGATGAAAAACAGAAGTGCATATATAAAGGATAAAATTGATATAGTTGAATCATCCATTGAGGAAGATCTCAAATCTGTGGAGCTTACAAAAAACCTAGTAGGACAACGAAAACTGTGAGACGAAAGGAAGTTTGAGAGGAAAGTAGGGGTGTAAACCAACAGGGTTAAGTAACAGAGACTTATGGTGGCTTTATAATTGGACCTGAAGTCCTACGCAATTACGTAAACTAAAGTCATAGCCACGTGTATTTTTTTTAAAAAATCCTGAAAACCATTTAAATTTATGTAAATTATTATCGCTTGTGTTAGCGGCTAATTCTAAACGAACCTTGCATTTATTCATGTTGTATTATGATTTTTTCTTGTCTCTGAACTCCACTTACCGGATTTATTAGTGGTTGAAACTGAAGTGTAGCTACCATTGTATTTTATATTCATCAACGGGTTTAATATAACATCAACCATAATAGCTCTTCAATAAAACAAATAATAAATGACTTAATTGGTACCTACATTTCCGTCCTTTAATCTCAAATTTAAATATATATACTATTATATAAAAATCTAATGGTCTCTCTCTCTCTCTCTCTCTCTCTCTCTCTCTCTCTCTCTCTCTCTCTCTCTCTCTCTCTCTCTCTGTGTGTGTGTGTGTGTGTGTGTGTGTGTGTGTGTGTGTGTGTGTGTGTGTGTGTTTGTGTGTGTGTGTGTGTGTTACTCAATCACTTAAAAACTACTGGACCCATTGAGCTGAAATTGTACATGGACATTCTTAGGGTCGCTGCTTAACACATAGGCCTATTTTTATTTAGAAATTCCATCAGGGCACCGCCCCACTATCCTTGAAAACTCCCTTAACACTCAGGTAATACTCCATTATATACTTGGCTTAACAACAGCCTAGAGTTAACTTATTTCATCACTGTTTTGTATTTCGGAATGCATTAAGCACAATACAAATATACGTCAACCCCGTACGAAGGACGGGTACTCTGCTAGTATATATATATATATATCAAATATAACAATTAAGATGTTATATAATTATTTTGATTATAATTTATGATTTAATCTTGCCACACGTTGTGCGACCAAATATAACAATTAAGCTTTACCTGCTTTGCTAATTATTTTAATTTCACCTTTAATTATTTAAGCCACACGTTGGAATGCCAAATATAACAATGAAGTTGTTATATAATTATCTTGCAACACTACTAAAAAGGAACAACTTATGATTATTACTCATAAACAACACTGTTTACCTGGATAAAACAATCTCTTTCTTTTAATTTTTTAAAGAACAAAATTACAATAGCAATAAACATATACATGGAATTTATACTTACTTATCTAGAAAACATTTACTCTCCATTCATTCCTTAAGATTAATTTATTTATCATAGACAATTTTTTAAAATTACAAATTTACTTTATTTTAACTCTTGTTAAAATCTTCAAATTATCAGTTCCTTTTAGTTTAATATTTTTCTTTACAATTTTATTTAAGACTTTAAATTATTATTAACATTGATCATCTTTTTATTTAATCTCGGCTAGCTCAGTTCTTTACAATTAATTTAAAAAAAAACAACAAAATCTTAATCTCGGGTCTTGGGTTTTTTGAATGGCTCAATCGAAAGTGAAATCAATTCTAGGTGAATTTAATAATTAACAATTAATTGGTTTTGTACTTATCAAATCTGCTGGTCCTTCTTGCTCGGTCAGTTAGCACTTTACACTCCACCTAACTTTAATTTATCCTTTTATTAAACGAAAAAAAAACACAAAACACCACACTGCTTAAACACTTTCCGTTGGTATTTAACGTTGTCTCTCTTTCCCAGATGCCGTTCCAAATAGGCCTCTCCTTCCTCGAAATCGTCCCAAAATCTGTCTCTCCTTCCTTGTAGTCGTTCCAAAATTACAGCGCCTGTTCTACGATGATTGGTCCCTCCTTCCTCTGGTGAATTTAAACTCCTTTTCCAAATCTGTCTTTTTGTTAAGAACTCCACAAACTCCAAATCTAATTTCCTTTACTAATTCAAACTTTCTTTACTTCAATTCAACTTTACTTTCAACTTATCAAAAACCTTTAAATATAACGAGACTTCCTGTCCCTTACTCGCTGAAAAGAAAAACTATTCTTTTGTACACAGCGCACTTTTGCTGTGTACGCGACCTTCCGTCGTGGCGACTCTGGTAAGACTCCCCTAACAAACTATTTTCTAATGTTCCTTCTCTAAAACACTGTTTTTCGCGCCCTGTTCGCTGATTTGTCGATTTCTACCAACTTTCTCTGCTTACGACTTTCGCAATTCCTACTGGTTGTTTTTGAATTCTGCCGTTGTGTTTTTTAAGTTTGGAGCGTCTCCGATTGGCCGACCTACTTTCTACTTGCGTTTTTCTAAAATACCGTTATAATGATGCTTTCCCTTGATTTCTCTTTTTTTTTCTAGTAAAAACTCTGCTACCCTAAGAATTCCGTTATGTACACACGTGTTGGCCTCAAGGTTCTTGAAATCTTAGTGTTATTGTAGCCTAGCACGTACAATTTTTATTACAGGCGGCATCTGCCGTTTTCTCTTCATTTGTTTCTTAACATGGTTCTATATTTATTATTTTATTCAAGTTATATTTTAATTTATTTATTTTTAGATTTCATGATTGATGATTTTATTTAGTTTAATTTAATTGATATCATGATATCGTTACAGTATATATATATATATATATATATATATATATATATATATATAATCACCATATACCATATTTTTTCCTTTTAAGAACCTTAGAAATGCATGTCATGAAATAATAATAAAAAAATAAATAGCATAAATAAATGTAAATTTATTATAGTTCAATTAAATTATTTCATTATCAAAGGTAAACAGAAAATAAATTTTAAAATATTAGTATGTATACAGTAGGTATGTATACCTTAAAAACCTATATTTTAAAACTATACTTAAAATATTGTGGTTTACACTAAAAAAAAAAAAAAAAAAAAAAAAAAAAAATGTTTTAATTGATTTAAAGAAATTAAACAAAAAAGATAATTTAGATGAGCTTTGAATCTATGTAGCTAATGAAAAGAATTATTCAATCTAAAAAGAAAAATAATAAACTTTTCTTGTAGCTCAATGGCCAATCTGGAGAGGTCAAAGGAAGTGTTTTAAGTAAAATGTTTCTACATTAAATATTTTCCTACATATGAAAGAAATGAAGATAATAAAAGCGTTCCTGATAATACCGCATGGCAAAACAATTGTAGCTGTTTATATTATTAAATAATTTTGAAAATTTAGCCTTATTTGATTTATTTAATTTTTTAATATGGAGTTTCAACAAAAAGTATCTGCTTTTACATTAAATTTGATTATAATTTGTTGAAACGCTAAATAAAGACATTAGGGGTTTGTTTTGTAATTTTTTTCATCTTAGTTTGCTTCAGCTCGACATGATAGTGTTTATTGTATTCCCATTTTTTTAGTCTATTTAATATGTAATCGTCATACCTGCTCTATTGTCAACTCCTTCCCAAGCACTAGAATAGGTTCAAGTGGGCATTTTTTGTTCTATACTTTAAAATATTACTGTATGTATGTATGTAAATTGTATATATGTAATAATAATAATAATAATAATAATAATAAGTGTGGGAGGGCTCCTGGCCCAGACGGACTACCATCGGAGGTGTTGAGAGTTGTGGCACGAAGTCACCCTTATCTCCTCTTAAACATGTTTAATAACTGCTAGAAAGCGGGGGTTTTTGCATCCCGATGGAAGGTAGCTCGACTGGTCCTTGTCAATAAAGGGATCTTCTCCGGATGACCCATCGTCATACAGACCGTTGTGTATGTTAGACACAACAGGAAAGTTGTTGGAGAGATTACTTAAGCTGAGGCTAGATAAGGCCATAAATGTTGCTGGTGGACTTTCGGACCGAAAACATGGATTTCGTAAAGGCCACTCGACGATTGGAAACGTGTAGCAAATAATGGAGGCCGTACATGCAGCAGATGATGTATGCCATGCGGCGAGACCGAAGACATGGGGAGGTGAATTCTTTCACCACTCAGTTTCTGACAGGTCACGGATACTTTCGCTCGTACCTGGAGAAGATGGGAAATGTTACATCAGCTAACTGCATACAGTGTAGAAACGCCAGAGATGACGTGAAAAATACGCTTTTTTATTGTGAGCGTTTTTCTCAACAGAGGAGAGATATCAAGAACAAGGTAGGAGACCTAACAACCGAGTCCATTATGCAGCTGATGTTAACATCCAGAGAGAAATGGGAAGCAATATCAAGATATATCGAGGCTGTATTACGGTGTAAAAAGGAGGAAGGTTGGCTAGAAACATAACAACAGCAGAAGAGGAGACCTAAACAGGACAAAAGCAGGCACCACTCTGGTGAAATGCGAGAGCGGTACCGGAGTGGAATAATGGCTGGGAAAGAGGAAGGGTTTAGTCGGTAGGCCATTCGGAGAGTCCGACTCATAAGTTCCCTTGGGACGAGTGCAAAATAGCATTTTGCCAAACCTCTATAAAAAAAATCATAATAATAATAATAATAATAATGATAATAATAATTATGATTATTATAAAATATATAATAAAAATAATAATATTAATAATATATCATACCAAATAAAAGCAAGTATATTTATGGATAAAAGGATAAAAAAATTTAAAATTTGAATTTATTGAAAAAAGATTATATATATAAATATATATATATATATATATATATATATATATATATATATATATATATGAGTCGTCCAGTTTCAAAACTGTCTAGATGTCAAAATAATATTTATTTAGATATCGATGCCATTTTGTTTCTCTGGTTAAACCCTATCATAAAAAGCAACTAAACTGTTTCATAACTGTCCATTTGTGCTCTAAAATTAGTAACAAAAGTTGGATACTGATTCAAAACTCCCTATTTGAATTTTTAAGCAGTTTCAAAACTGTCCTCTTGAGAACTAGTGATACTGTTTCAAAACTGTCGGGTTACTTACTTGTAGTAATGGCCGCTACGTAATAAATTTTCAAAACTATCTATTTGCAGGAATATTTAGTCGAGTTGGACCAAACTATTTTTCCTTTAATTTAATTCAGTTTACTTTTTTACACACTTAACCTATATTATATTACAGCAAAGAAAAACTATGCTGGAGGTTGGTATACCTGCTAGTTTGTCAGATGTGAACAAAATCCTTAAATTGTTGTGAAAAGTTTGGTGATAGTATACATTGGTTTGAGATTAATTGAAGTGAGTTTTATGTTTATACTTGTGTGGTTTTAGTTAAAAATGGATCTAGAAGATGAAGTTAGGTGTTTGGGAAATATAAAACAGACTAATTACAATAAAAGTAGAAAAAAGGGAGCAACTCAGATGCTTGGAAAAGAACAATTGCGAAGAAACAGAGGCATGTTTCTAAAGGACTGCCCAAGCTAGTCCCCTGTAACCATGATCCTGGAAAGAAAGGTGTTTTTAAATGTGATTCCTTAAATATGCAAGACATACGAAGATTCCACCAAGGTTTTTATTCATCTTCAAATAAGGTAACACAAGACAGTTTTATTCTGAAATATGTGACAAATGAAAATCCAGTTAGGACTGGTAAACAACATGAAAATAGCCTTAGAAATAAAAGAAGAAACAGTGCATTAATAAGTTTTATATACCAAGGTTTCGTAAAGAAACTGGTAGACATTTGGTACAAGTTTGCCAAAAAAAGTTTTTGGGCGTTTTGGGTATATCAAGATTTAGAGTCCAGCGTTTGGGCAGAGAACACTTGAGGACAGGTAAACCTCCTGAAGAAAAACGTGGAGGTGACAGAAAAAGTAAACAATTTGAAGACAAACTCATATCTGTGCAAAATTTTATAGAATCATTGATTTCTTTGGAATCACACTATTGCAGAGAAAAAGGCTGCAACAAACAATACCTAGCCTCTGATTTATCAATTAAAAAGTTATTGTTAAAATACAATGAACAAGTACAAGCAGAGTCCAAAGTTAAGTATGAATATTTCAGGAAAATATTTGTCTCTAAATATAATATTAGTTTTAAGTCACCTGCGACTGACGTATGTTCAACCTGTTTACAATTGAAAAGCAAGTTGCTTAAAGCTCAAGGAAATGTGAAAGTACAATTAATGACGGAGTTGAGAGTTCATAAACTTAGGGCAAATGCCTTCTATGAAAACTTGAAGAAAGATGAAGAAGGAATAAAAAAGTTTTCATTTGATTGCCAAAAAAAATTCCATTGCCGAAGCTACCAGATCAAAGTAATTATTATTCTAGGCAGTTTCACATTTATAATTTAACAATATGTGAGGGTTCGTCTAAAAATCCACAAACTAAAGATAACACCTTCATCTACACATGGAAGGAGAGCGATGCCAAAAGAGAGTCAAACCATATAGTATCAGCAGTACATCATCGCTTGTTGAATTCATCCTTCGAAAACATAAAAAGAGTTGAGCTGTATGCCGATGGGGCAGCCGGTCAGAATAAGAACACTATTCTTATATCCATGCTTGCTAATACTTTAGTTAAGGACCTTCCTCAAAGTGTTAAAACTATTCATGTTTATTTTCCAGTTACTGGCCACTCTTTTTTACCTCCTGATAGAATTTTTGGCAGATTAGAGAGGAAATTGAGGAAAATCGAAGAAATTGTTAGCCCAGACCAGTATATAAGTGTATTTAATGAAGTAGGCACTGTCTTACAGCTTGGAAAAGACTATTTTTTTTATGATTGGAAAAGTTCGATGCAAAAAACAATAAAGGCTCCAATGTTATGGCACAGTCCTTTTTCCAAGAGCAAAAGATTTATAATCTCTAGAAGTAAAACTAACAACGGTCTAGTTTGAGGTGAATTATTTTATAAAAGTGACTGTGGTACTAGTAAACCCATTAACCTTCCCAAGAAAAAAGTGAGTGACATGGTCCCGGAGCAATTGCCAATTGGGATCAAAATTAATAAGGATAAGATTAGTGATGTTAAGAAACTTTTGAATAAGCATTATGGGAAAATTGGAGTTCAATTGAAGATCTAAGTTACTTCAAAGAGTTGATGGATGAAAATGTAAACGAAGCAGAAACAATCAATGAAGAAGAGGTGGATATTCCAATGGAAGAAGATAATAATATTCGTGTCTGAACATAATACAATCAATTGAGGTTCTACAATGAGCAACGTTTACCGTTTGTCCTTACATAGAACCAGAAGTATTACTATTATTATTAAAGTAATTAGTAATGCGAGGTAAAAAGAGGAATAGGTATTCAGCAGAAACATTTTATTATTAATCACAGTAGGGCCTATTATATCCGTATAATACGATATTTCATCTTGTAGCATTGTTAGGCCTATATGATACATTTTATAATTTTTGAGGTTTTTATTAAAAAGTTATTTTACATTTACCTTGTTTTATTTAATTTAGTCCTAGATTTCTGTTCTTTTAGCATATTAACTGTTGCAAAACTGTCTACTTGAAAACCGAACAGCTTCAAAACTACCTAGTTAGTAAAAGCTGTAGCAAAACTCTCTGTTTGATATTTTATTATATTTTTTATTAAATACTCCTTTAACTTATAGTTATGAAACTTTAGAAAACAATTTCTTAGGGGTTTTCAAACAAATATAGCATCAAACCGTTAATAAATCACAGTTCGAACAAAAGATATAAGTTTTTCTCAATTTCCCGAAAAATCAAGTAATGACAAGAAGAGAGTTTTGAATCTGGACGACTCATATATATATATATATATATATATATATATATATATATATATATTTATATAAAAATAAATATGAAAGAAGATAATCATAGGCGAAGGTGAAATTTATCAAAAAATATTAGATGAAAATGAAGGGGAAACTAGACAATATAAGATTGAGTGTATATTATAATAACCAAATAACATATTCAGTGTCAAAAATGCTGGACCAATTTCAAGTATGAGAGGAAAAGAATTTTACCCGTTCTTTATTGTATCCAGGGCATCCATACAAAGACATTTTTTTAAAACTGACCAAACTAATGTTGAGAGAAGCGATTTTGACAAGGCGTTGTGTGAAGAAAGGGGAGGTTGAATTTTAAAAGGAAATAAAGAATTCAAATAAAATAAATAAACATAGTTAATTCAAAAGGACAAAATGGGGAAATGGGGAGTATGCTAAAAAAACAATGTTTAGCGTATTCAATCTACTTGACAAGATGGTAGATTCGTAACACTTCCCTTTCACTGTTAATGCTTAGCTGAAAAATTAGTTGTAGATAATGGTTGCCTTTACGCTGCCGACACAAAAACTTGTACAGAATTCTGAAGTCCAAAAAACGTTAAATATAGCGTGAATCATGAAATGTCTTACTTTAAATATTATTATCGTGTCAACAGAAGAACAATTTAAATATCTCAAAGATTCTTTACAAAAACAAATATTAAACAATTAATATATAATATATGTTGATAATAATAAATTCATTTTCGTATTAAAACGTAAGTCAAATTTGAATATCTCTCTGACGAACTAATGTAATGGTTGATCAAACAAACAACAAAGGAAGATGTCGAACCATTGACTCGCAAAACGTCCTATCTAACAGTTCACATAGTAAGCATTGAAAAAAAAGTCGTACAAATTATAACGCATTTTAAAAATTCTATAGTAGTTTACAATATTTAAAACATTTTGCGAAAATTATTCATAAGCGATTGTTCCATAGAAAAACTTATATCTAATACAATTGCCAGTTTATTCCGTACTGTTACGGTACATAGCTTTACAACAAAGTTACTAAACTCACAGTTTCTTCATTGATCATGAATATAGAATGCATTTGTTCAGATTTTCTCAACAGGTAAAGTTTGTAAAAATAAAAGGAAAAATAGCACCATAAAAACTTCAAGGTATGCAAGATCAAGATAATACAGTATTTTCTCTTGGTTGACTGAGATTTTATCTCAGCTGTACATACTTTCAGGAAAATGAACATTTTTTACAGAGATACTTTGTTGGAGTCTCTTTAAGAACCAAGATCTAAGATCCAGACGTTGTAAGATCTAAGATCTACTTTTTATTTCTCAGCAAAATTTACAATCGAGAAAACAATGTATTCCTATACTATTAGAGTTCATACATTTTGCTTACTTACGAAAAATTCAATGATATTAGTTTTATAATTTATAATAATTATTATTATGTCACATCAATGGTGTCGAATTACGAACAAACAATATCTCGTTTCCAATAGTTGTAAACTAATTTCTATTATGAGAATATATTTACACAATTTTAGAAGCAATTAATATAAATTTAGAAAAAATATGTATTTATATACTTTAAACGTTTTGGAAAAATAATTATTTTTGTATTTTTTAAAAATAAGTTGTTTTAATGTAAACTATCAATCTGAAACAGTTGGGAATAGTTTATATATATATATATATATATATATATATATATATATATATATATATATATATATATATATGTGTGTGTGTGTGGGGGGGTGTGTCTGTGTGTGTGTCTGAAACATAAAGTAAATTTGCTTCATGTATATACAGTAATGCGCTTTGTTTGAGGTGTCAACTTGTCTTGAATTCTACTTAATGACGTTTTATTTACTGGACAACATTTATTTGTGGTTTGGTTCACTATTTTGGCTCAAAGAAATTTATATTCCACCAAAATCTGACCAATCAATGAAATTTATCTTGTTTAAAAAATAAATGTTTGAGGAAATATAGATTAAAAGATGTTTATATACTTGGAAGTTACACAAAAAAATTAAGAGAAATTAAGTAAATTTTGAGAAAAGAAATTTTTTATGCTTTATCATTATAGCAATTACCACCAAATTTTATAATTTAAAGTAATTAAAAACAAACCCTAAAATAACATCAAATTATGTTTGCGCCAAATTTGTACTATATTCAGTTTTAGTCTACTTGTTAAACTGTAGAGTATAGACAGTTGGATTGACAAATTTATAAATAAAACTATTTTTTTAACCACCGTAATTTTTCTATAAATTTGTAAGTTGTATTTTTGTCTTAAGTTAGTTACCTCGTATTTTTATTTTACAAAAATGAAACAAATAACAATAACATTTGATTGAAGTATACTAAGGTATTAAGGTATAAACAAATAACAATAACATTTGATTGAAGTATACTAAGGTATTAAGGTATAAACAAATAACAATAACATTTGATTGAAGTATACTAAGGTATTAAGGTATAAACAAATAACAATAACATTTGATTGAAGTATACTAAGGTATTAAGGTATAAACAAATAACAATAACATTTGATTGAAGTATACTAAGGTATTAAGGTATAAACAAATAACAATAACATTTGTTTGAAGTATACTAAGGTATTAAGATATAAACAAATAACAATAACATTTGATTGAAGTATACTAAGGTATTAAGGTATAAACAAATAACAATAACATTTGTTTGAAGTATACTAAGGTATTAAGATATATCAGTGATCTAGTGATATCAGTACATATTTTTTTTATAATTACATCAACTCATAAACCTTTTTAAAAATTTAAATACCAACTAATAATAGTTTCAAATTGGCAATACCTCACTTTATTAAAAGAAATATAACGTTTGTCATTTTACGTCATACAACTATTTCTATATTTATAATTACTGTACCTTAACTTTATAATTGTATATTTCTTTTTTTAATAAAGTTACTGTAATATTTTTAACTTACTGCTGCATGTGAAATGTCAATTGAAACCCATAGCAAGCATTATAAGTTTGTTGCAAAATATTTCCCTAGCTAATTTAAATATTGACTGTTTATAATTGAAATTGAACGTCAAAAGTAATACATATTATCAATTTAAAACAAATTACAATTTTCATAGCTAAACGTAGATTAAATAAATCTCAACATTTAAGGAAGTACGTTCAGGATAATATTCTAAGTACATTTATCATTCACGATATATATAGAATCACATTTTCAGAAACTTTTGTTTAATACTAGTCATATGTTATAGCATTGAAGACAATTTAGTGATGTTATATATATTATATGGTAGAGGATGTAGAATATTCGTACATTTTAAGAATTGAACATTATAAATGAGCTTATAACTTTTAAATAATATTATGTTATACCAGTTGGTAAAGTTTATTACCCGTTTTAAAATAATGTTTACACTTACTTTTTTTATAAAGTTATCTGAACAATTACAATGTGGTGGTTCAACAGGCTGTATTTACACGCAGTGAAAACAATTTCAGGGTATAGATGATAATGCACTGTTTACGTTTAGGTTTTATGTGTTCCCCCTAACTTGAAAATTTATTTTATTGTAACTAGGTGGTTTTAAATAACTTTGTTTGTTTTGCTTACGAGCAAATCTGCTGCATGTAGATAAATTCATGAAAATGATAAAACAATAAAATCTATGTATGTGTTAAGACTTTATTTACTTTTCGTATTAATACTATGTTGTAAATATGTAATTTTAAAAATGTACAAGCATTTAATATTATGTAATCAATTTCCATGTTTATTACGTTTATAAATTTTAAAAAAACCTAAATAATTTATATATAATGGTTTTTTTATTAAAACATTTTTAATAAAATTTTATTTTTATTTATATAAAGAAATAAAAAATATTTAAATGTATTGAACAAAATTTTTGTAAATTTATAATCATTAGTGTTGATGTCTATTAAACAAAGAATTTCACAACAACGAAACTTGTCAACAAAAAGACGAATAAACGACCTTAGGTTGCAATAATTATACATTACTATAATATAACAGAATCAATAAGGCAGATCAGACAAGAAACTTTTTAAACTTGTAGAAATTAAAGGAGTAATTAAAATAAATATATTTAGATTAAATTTCAAAATTAAAATGATTAAATTTTGAATTATGTACTTTTTTGGCGACAACAGAAATAATGTTTTTTATTAAAATTTATTTGAATCAAATGCTGTACGGTATATAGGATAAACAAAAACTCACATTTTTTAAACATTGCCAAATATAATGTTTCCGAATTGATTCGATATTTTAATATATGGACTGTTTTTGGGAAATAAAAATAAAAATATGCGGTAAATCGAAAAGGCAAAATGATAATTATATAAACATATAATTATGAAGTGAGTATGGTGATTAAGAATTTTGAAAATTCAAAAGTAAATGGAACATAAACATTAATTTCTTTTTGGAAAATTGAATGTTTTCATACCACAAAAAAAAAGTAAAAAAAGGATTTACATTTTTTTTTAATTGACCGGGTGAAGCGTTCATAATAAGTAAGGTGTGACGAAAACGAACCCTAACCGAACCGTAGAGAGTCGAGACAGATTCAACGGGCAAAACACTAAGCCGATAACATGCACAGTTTCAAGTGTCTCACTAACCATTGCATAAACACTTGTCGCCACTCAAAAGCCGAGGGTTAACCGTCTCAACAGGTTTGCATGATCAAGGGCATATGTATTAACAAGAGCATACACATTGTCATAGTCATTATATTTTATTCTTGTAAAGTGAAGTGAAATAAATACCTGATGACGTATTTTTATGAAAACAAGTTACATTAAATATTTTCTCTCAATTTTATTTTATTCATTTTTTTTTTTTTTTTTTTTTTTTTTTTTCAAATTCCACTACACAATCTTTGATGATTAAAATACTTTGAGATTTATTTATTCTTAGCTCTGCTTTAGGTATTGTCAATGGAATAAAGGGTAATAAATACAGAGATATTTTTGTAATGGTATAAGAATAAATTATTTATTTATGTATACCTATCTACATATCATTTTCATTTTGCACTTTCGTAATATTGAAATTACTTTCAAAAATTTATACTCACTTACAAATATCAAAATTATAATTGTAATAAAGAATGAAGAAATGTTTTTTAGTTTTAACCTTATTTAAAAATAGTACTAAAATTTTGGATTATATATATATATATATATATATATATATATTGGATTCCTTTGAAATAAGTAGTGATAAAGTCCTCGTAAAATTATGCCTACCTTTGTTACCTTATAGATCGAACCATGGCTAACTATTTTTGAGACGTTCCGGGACATCTAACAATCGTGTCGACCCATTAGTCACGTTTTAATTAAATTTAATAAATATATTCATTTAAAATCAGTGTTTGTGTTTTTGTTAATGTTAACTATGTTGTTTTGAGTGTTCTATGACAACGGAGGACCTTTTTCAACCCAACAATGAACTTGATAATGGCTGAATAGCCGAAACGGCCGTCGTATATAAAAAAAAGACCAAAACAGAATATTGTGGACGGTGAATCTTAAATTTATATATTACTTAATATATCAATTTTCGGAATGGCGAACAAAATATTTTTTAATATATTTTTGAGACTGAGTGATAATTTATACTTTAAAACACATGAATTTCCTAATTTTGAAAAGTAATGTCTTTTCTTAAATTAATTGTCCCTTACATTTATTATTATATTATTTGTTAGTCTACTTAGAGATTAATATTTTCTGTTCTTATCTATACTATAATTTTATTATTTAAAAAAAATTAAATATTATAAACAGTTTGCTTATTACAACTTAAATTTTAGTTTTAAATACTCTTTTTGATACAACTTTACATATTTTTAAGGGTCTCCTTAAAAAAAAAAAATAAACAAATTGTTTAATTTTAACTTTACTACTATTTTTTCAATTACATAACATTAATTTAACGTTAAATTTATCGTTGTAAAATCAGAATGTTCTTGGAAGCTTATTAGTCATTGTTTTATCATTGTTATTTTTTAACGTTACAAGTTAATACTATGGGAAATTAAATAACTTTTACTGTTTCAAATTAAATGTATATTTAAAAAAAAATCAAGTTAATAATTTAGAGTCTTGCCGACTATAAAATGGTTTTGCCATTCACGGCTTCTATTAAGATGGATTTCTACCTGATACTTTGATCATTAGCATATCTCTTATTTTATTTTTTTTCATTTCAATTATGAAAACGTATCATATATAACCTAACATGTCTTCTGACTAATAATATTAAATACTGTTACATAATACATGCTAAAAAGTTATCACATTTTACTAAATGTGTAATTAATGAAATATAGACATGTGTAGACGATGGAAAAGATTCACAAATTAGAATAGACATTCCTTGCATTCAATAATTATGACCTATACAATATAAACAAAATAATAATCTCAAAGAGGTGTTGGATATTTTTAGTGATACAAATTTTATTTATTTATTTTACTGTAGGAAATAATCATTTATAAAATTCTATTAGCACTTAAATAAATAAAACCTTGATTAAATACTGCCCTATACATATTAACCAAGCTTTACCAATTTGGTCATATTTTAAGCTGTTTTTATTTATTTAATACCGAAGCTTTTATTACTAGTTTTAATTTTAAACATGGCAATTGTTACTAATAATTAAACACGTACAAAATCCAATTTAAAATACTGTAGACTATTTGTCTTAAAAAAAAAAATGCAATTTGACTAAACAAGTAGAGTACGTCTAATGAATAAAGAGCCTAAATGTTTTACTTCCAATGAAGAGTATACTTTATTAAACCACTTTAACAACATATTAATTTTTGTTTTAATTATTCAATAGCTTCAGTATGGCGTTGACGACAATTATGAGTATGATTAAGTTTGGGATAGCGAGTGAAGTAAGGTATGTAAGTAATTGAAAATAAAATATCATTAGGCTTACAAAGTATTTTCAGTCAAATGCAAGAATATACCAAATATTAAGAAATTTGTACAACAGAATTGTGCATTGTTAATGCAAAATAAAACTATAAACTTTACCTTAAAATCCAAAATACTGCTAGAAATTAACCCTATAAATTCCAACCCAATAACCAATAACCCAATAAAATCCTTTATTGATCAAACCAATATAAGCCATTTGACCATTTTAACCAATTGATATAAAAAAAAAAGTTAAAATCTAAAAGTAAGATGGAAAAGTCGAAATATGTTTAGAGATGGGACGCTAATTAGTTCAGACCCATAAAAATAAATTGTAAACTGTAATTAATTGTCATAATAGTAATAAAGTAAATAATATATAAAAGTGTATTTAAAAAAAGCTTCAGATGAACAAAATTATTTGTAACACTCATATCCACGGGGTGTATCGCGTTTATTTTAACCATGTATGCTATTGTAGTTTTATTCGGTTCTTTAAAATTGTATTAAAAACGTCAAAACATTGATATTTTTACAAGATTTCTTACTCCGTTTTGTTGTAATCCCTTTATATAAATTATTTGGAAATTATGTAATTTTTCTTCACCTTATATTGGACAGTGTAAATTTTTGGCTAAATTGGGTTTTAATCTGTTTCAAGAGTTTATAGCTTGGTAAGTATGTCATTTGTTTGTGATGTACTTTGTTGAGCTAATATAACGTCTTGATTTTTATCACCTGACACTGTGTCGGGATAAAAACGTAGTAATGAAGTTCATTACATATTTGTTTGTTTGTTTGTCTTCTATCAGTTTGTTTTACAAGTTTAATTTTGTCTTTTATTGTATGTAAATATTTATTAGTATTCTATCCTCTTTGTAAATAGGTGTTCTTGCAGTTGTAGCGTTTCTTTAAAATCGCTATATATATATATTTTAAAAACAACTTTCTCCACAACCCACCTTAACATTGAAAAACATATAAATTTAAATATCCCACTAAATACAAGCAGCGTAATCTCACCCTACCTAGCAGGCTCTATAAAAATCTAAGCAACAGCTGATACGAGATAACGGCACTTCAACCGGTCGGTCTATCAGAGAGACCTTGACTTGACATTGAGCTAGTATCTGTCGTCCGTATCGCTCACGTCTGGCTTTTTTTTTTTTTTTACGTGCGAGTTAAAAGTAAAAGTAAAATGTTAAAAGTTTTTTTTTCTTAAATGCAAAAAAGGACAAATGTATTAGATACATGAATGGTGCTCAACACGTTGACAATCTTTCTCGTTCTACTTTCAATGAGGTCAGAACGAAACTTCATTTTCCACGTAAACCAGGTACAAATAACTTTGCTCTGTCTTTGTTAAAGTAAAAGTTTTATAATAATATGGTCAACTGAGTCAATTATCATATCTCTTTTGTGTAAATTAATTCTGGACATGTTTTACACTATTTTTTACTTTTTTTTTCTCTCGGTTTTAGTTTAAAATTTGTATCTACAAAAATTTATTCATTAAATAGTAATATGGAAACTTAAATTCTGTTGTATCTAAATGCTAACTATTTAGCTAAAATATTACAAACAGTCATTGTAAAACGGCTTCAAAGTTATTGCAGCTTGCCTTTTTGAACATGAATTTCACAATTAATTAGTTTTGTAAGAACTTGTGCAAACTCTAATGAACTTGTATTTCGGCAGTCTTAAACTGGTCCAACAACGAGGCGAAATAGTATCGCCTACCGAAGCTGGAAATTAAAACGACCAGCAGTTCCATGAATGTGTAATATTACCCTTCAAAAAATCAAAGTGGCTATGTATAGATAAATGTGAATCAGGAAAAAGGAACTCAAAACTCTTTTTCAATTATGTGTTAAAAGTAAACTGTGTATTAATTTGTAAATTTGTAATTTGTAATTGGATGAGATAGCTAGCATTTTTGACCCTACAACCCCAAAGAGGTTATTTCAAAATTTCATAATTTTTTTTTTTGGTGAGACGTCTCAAAAAACTAAATTCTTTATTACAAAATTCTTAAATTATTTATCTTTTTTTTTCTTCTTAAATTTTTAAATTATTAATAACGATATCATTGTGATTGTATCTATATTAAGATTAAAGTAAAATTCTATGTAAAACAAAATGATTGTTGTAATTTTGATTAAGTCTATATATATGGGGAGAGTTATATATATATATATATATATATATATATATATATATATATATATATATAATGGAAAGAGTTTGTCAAATTTCTTTTGGGGGAGGGATTTTTCCTAATTTAAGTCAATATTTTCTAATACGTAATTTTTTTATTAACGTCGATTCATTTTCTTCTTTTCATTTAAGGGCATATCATTTAAAAAATAATAAATAAATAAAATTCAAACAATAATATGTTTTAAAATTTTTCTAATAAACTTGATGTAGAAATTGAATATCTGTATTGGATTTTCTTATATTATATAGTTCACTTAGATATATGTTTTAACTTTGGACTACAAGGTAAGAGCAAACTTTCAGCCTTCATAAACATCCGACTGACACGTGCCACGTGTAATCGGTCCATCCACGCGTCTCCTTTGTCGTCCTTACAGGTGGTACACAGTAATAACTTATATTTTCCATGTTATGTAAAATTCTTTACAATTTTTTTTAATAACTATTTTCTTCTAAGTGGTTCCCCTTCTGGCATAAGATACAATAGTGCATTACACGTAGCATATTTTATCTGTGTGTTGTTCGTTATCTGTTAGGTCTCCCAGTTTCAGAGTATCAATTTCCACCCGCAACTCTCTCAGCTTGAGATTTTCCATCCTCCATCAAAAACTTACCAATTTATAAATTTTTAAAAGCTGATTCTCAAATTACATCATAAAAACATGGACACTTTATATACGTCCTTCATATCTTCTTTTGAAATTTTATTCTTAACGTTCTCACCAAGGCATCGTAAACCTTCTTAAGCTTCCTTCCTTTTGTTACCAAGATTTTATTTTATAAGTTTTGGAACCAGGTTGGTAACATGTTTGAAAGAACGAATAGAAATTTCAATTGACTTTTGATTTATTTAAGTAACAAATAAGTTAACCATTTACAACAAACCTTGTAAAATACAAGTTTACAAGTGACTTATCTAATTAAAAAAAACAAGTTTATGAAATTAGCAATTTTAAAGAAAATAATAAATTTTATATAGTTACATGCCCCAAGAGTTTACATTAAATTTGAATTCCCCCCCCCCCCATACAAATAGTTACTAATGAAATTTTAAAAGACAAGAAACATTTCATGTAAAATATTATTGATAAAGGAAAAAAAATAGTTTCAAAAGGTATATTAAGACTAACAAATTTCACTTACTAAATTACATATAATCTATTACAATTTTTATTTATTAAATTTCTTAAACCTAAGTTGGCCAACTGAAAAGAAAGAGATTAGTTTTGAACATGTATGTAAAAAAAAGATCAATTTATTTATTAAGAATATATTTAAAAAAAGAGAGATAAATTTTTATTGACGTCAATTTTTAATTTTGAAAATTAACCCCTTTGGGGTCGTAAAAGCCGAAATATGTGCATGCAATCCCATCCAAGTTTTAATTTTTATGTTTTGTACATATTTTCAATTTACAAAGAATAATCACCAAAACTGGTTCACTTCTTTTTTGAGTTATTTAACAGACACAGTTCGAGTTTATATTTTACCTTACTAAGGCACACTTTCAAAAAAGGTTGTTCATAACTTGAACTATTTGTGAGTTAAGAAGTCCTGAGTTTTGTTTGAACTTGAATTTCTGCTAAAGTTAAAGTCTTGTTCTCTCAACCTTGAACCAGCTTTTGCTGCACAAAAATACATGTGACTTGTTAACAAAGGTTCAAGCAATCTTAGACAGGTTCATGAACAATATATTTCTATGTAATGAAGTTATATTCAAAAGCAATTAAAATGTATTCACAAATTACAAAATGTTTTCACAAAGAAATTAGAAAATGAGTTTCCATAAGTTAAGATAGCTTTTTTTTGTCTGAAATCTAAACTGGTACAAATTGCAAGTAAAAAAATAAATAAAAGATTTTAATTAAAAATAAAAGATTCATTAATTAATGCTTTAACTTTATAATTATCTGAAGATTATAATTTTGATTTTAGACTGATTTTAAAATGAAGAGTAATTACTTTGGTTTTATAAAGATTATGTGAATTTATGTTTTTCAAAAGAACTTACAGATAACTCAAATTTTTAATTATGATTGAATTATTTCTAAACTGTACATTGCTGTAATTAAAATTTAAAAAATATACATATAACTTAATATGGTTAACTTAAAGTCTCGTTACCTGGAAATTCAAGAGGAGGAACGCTTATGAAGTTCTAACATGAAGCAACGTTATCGATGACCATTCCGTGAAACTGCACATTTACGCACTTTACATACTTTTGCTATTGGTACATTATTTAAATGATGTTTCTAGATTTAATTTTGATTATGTGCCGAAAGAAAACTTGAAAGAAAACTATTTTACTGTTTCACATAATGTGACTGTGCGACGAGATTCCGATCAGCACGTTTTTAGACTATGTACTGAAGTAAGTCAAGGTTGGGAAGGTAAAGGTCGCGTGACAGGATCATTCGACAATGTTTTCAGAGTTGACCACCTGATCGTAGCACGTTGCAGACGACCTTATTTAGAGCAGTGATAAATTAATCTATACTGTAGGTAATTTATACGTTACAGTTATTATTGATTATTTAGACGGGCTTTACACTGTAACAGCATAGATTATGTTTGTTTAATCAATTAAAGTTGTAGCTATACTTTTTTGTCTATTATATCAAAGTTCATTAATTTCCTAACCTAGAAAACATAGGAATAATTCCTATGAAGTGTGTCTCACACCAAACATTATTAGCTTCTCTCTCCAAAAGAAGGGACCATGGCAGAAATTTTTGAACCACCTTGTGGTGGCAAAAGTTAAAAAAAAAACCTCAATCAAGAATCATATTTCTTTAGTTTCATTTGTTTCTCTATTAAGTCCAAAGAAGATGAATTGTGTCAGAAAATATGTTACAATTTATTTGGAAATAGGGGTGAAAATAACAGTTTAGAGCACATTTTGTTAAATATGGTTTTGAAATTTGAAAAAAAAGTAAAATGTTTTATATATTTTATGATATAGCGTAATGTATTCTAATTTAAGGAATGAACATTTGTTGTTATTCGTGTGATTTATTTTCTAAAATTGCTACTTACTAAATTTTATTTCTTTTATATAAATCCGAAACTAGTTGGTAATATTGGTTGTAATTATTCGCTCTACAAAAGAGTGTATGAAATTTATTGTTTGTGACAATAGGGATATTATATACGTTTAAGTTATGACTAAAATTAATTTGTCGTCGAATGATGGTTTATTAATATTTTTGTATTTCTGTTATTGAAAGTCTTACGTTACGTTTCTGCTTCTCCTTTGCTTGTTGATGATTGGTACTTATAACATATTCCATGATACACCTTTCCTCTCTGATTTATCTTATCCAGTAAAAAGATTATGCGTTAGGTGAAAACTTAATTAATACTTAACAAAGTAAAAGTAATGTTTTACGTGATGGATAACCTATATCGTTTGTATGCGTATAGTGAAATATAACTGTAATAATTTCTGTATTATAATACAAATACAATATATTGATAACAGTTAATTGTTTCATTTAAATAGATTAAAATGTGGTATTTATAACATCTCTGGCAAATTGAATTACTAATTACTTTGTAACAAGTATTAGTTGTAGAATCATCTATTTTGGATAATATCAATAATATACCTTCAATTAAATAGAATCTGTTACTCAAATCCCATTTCAACTTTACACAGACTCAAACGTAAACTATTTCTCACTATTTCATAAACAGTAACACAGACAGAAATTATGTTTTACAAGTTAAACTAACAGAAGAGGGATTTTCCATAAAACGGAGATGTGACGTCGAGATATAATTATGATGATTATGAAATACTTTCACATCGAATGTTATGGTATGTGCAATCACTGTGTTTGGTTCATCAAGTTCTTTCCAAATTTATAAAATTGGAGGCTATTACAGATTTAATATAATTTTTTTCACAATTCCTCTTATCCTCGTTGTCTACACAAGGATATTAAATTTTAAAAAAATATATACTTAGCTATTAAATATTCATATAAGTTAAATATACAAGGAACAAAATATCTTTTTGTTATAATCAAAACTAATACAAAACAGCAATATATTTGTAGATTAAAAATATGGTTTTAATTATCCTTACACATACTTTGCTACAGATTCGTTTCTTAAACAAATTTTCTTCCTGATAATATCAAATATCACCAATTTAGAAATGTTTGTAGGTTTAAGGTGTTGAAATGTTGCTAGGCAAAAAAATATTACTATATCTATAATTTCGGTATTTACGTTTTTATTTACTACTCATTATGGTTTGCTTGTATCTTAAAGTATTTTAACAATATTTTTTAATAAACTATGTTATGTAACCACAGTGGATTTACAAAGCAAATTGTTGTATCTATATAACCCATTTTAAAGCTCATAAAAAGTAAACAGTTGATACACACGCTGGGCAGGCTATTACTGTTACTCAGATAATGTGTAATTCCTTCTTGACGAACTCTACCTTTGAAGGGAATGTCTTTATGGAGTCTTCTTTTTGCATATTGTGGGTCAAAGAATAGTGTAGAAAAAAAAAAATACAATATTTCTTACATATAAAACTTTCCTTTTTTGAAACGTGCATTTATAGAAAGAATTTTGAAGAACTATTAACCACTATTATTGGTCAAATTATAAAATTTAGCATCATGTTTGCTTGAATGACATTATTGATATCTATTACAAATATAGCAAACAATACACATTCAAGAAAGGTTTTTATATATGTGTGAGTGTTAAGTAATGTGTAATTTGTGGTGTTTTGCTCATAATTAACAATCCTAAAGTTGTTGCCTGAGTTCTGCGAAATTTTGTAGTATTTAAATGCAACTACAAAACAGGCTACAATTGACGCTAAAAATATTTACGTCAATAAATTAAAATAAGGCTATAGAATGAATATAATGTTGAACTTTTGTTTTTGAACCAGGAACTGTTATTTTATGATATTGTATTGATGTAAATTTTAAATTCATTCCGGTTCAAAATGGTTTTTTCAATAAAATCTGGAACTAGATAGTAAATTAAATGTTTCAAATTTCTGAGATAATAAAAAAATGAATAGTGAATAAAATTGCGTGACAGTGCTTATTGCCCTTTGACTTACATATTATAAGAACTAAAACAAAATGTGATTAAAAAATTACTTTTTCAGCCACTTAAAAATATATATGTTTAAAATGTTGGACACGGCAATAAATGTTTAATGTGATTGCTTAAACTTCTGTATACGATATTGGGTAATATATATTATGGATTTATAAAAATACAAATTTCATCCAGTCTTAAGCCAGAAATACGGTGCTGTTTTAAGCATAAAAGATGTTTATTGCGTAAGATAATTTTTTACGTTGACCTGACTTTAAGAAGAATGGTGTTCTTTTAAGTAATCTTCTTTGCTACCATTTGGAATGTTTCTATATTTAATTAGTTAAAATCCCTAAACTTTCAACATAAACAGTTTTACATTATTTCGTCAATACTATAGTCTGATATTTAGATAGTTGTTATCGAAAATAAACATTATTTATAATATTTTACAGTTGTGAAATAATAAATATAATTAAAATAAAATATTCCCTTGTTTCTAAGCAAAAATAGACATTTTGTCACCTCATAAAAAAATATTTTACAAAAATAAACGGATACGCAGATGCTAATTTATTGAATCACGGTAATGTAAATGGAGTAATTACTGCCACTTGATTGTATTCTATAATATACAGATATTTTTATTTCTGTTAGATTAAAACGCATGAAGGTAACATTTATATGTAGTCTTTGAATGTATATTTTACCTGTTTGTAGATTGTTTGGGAACATTATGTATATTAAAATGAAATTATATATATTTTATGAGAGATCACAATTGTTTTTTACAATCTCTTTGTAGATTATTAAAAGTATAATCTCTTTGTATTATTATTGTATAAAGTTTCCAGGTATTTAGGAATTATAATTTTTTTTTATCATTAATATTGTGGTTCTCAGTTATGAATTCAAACATGAACGTCACTATTAATTACGTAAAAAAAATCCCTAGCTGTGGAACTGCTCCTTTCAACTAGTACAAATGTCTACCTTAAATATCGTTGCACATTTAGGTCAGGTGTTGGTATAAAGTAATATTTATCCTTGACAAAGTGTTGCACTTACTACATTGGATTACACAACTTAAATAATAAACGTCTAACGTCAAATATTTAGTTAAATGTTTACTAGTTTACTAACGTAAATTAGTGATGTTGAATCTCATTTGAGAAGAAAAAGTGTTTTACTAAATCATGAACTGCAATACGTATAAATGTTTATTCATAAACTAAATTGTCAATTGGTTTATTTATGACAAAATAATAACAAAATTACGAATTTCTTTATAAGAATTAAATTATTTATTATGTAAGATTAATACTTATATCGTCTTATATAATAATCATATTATAAGCATATGTCGAGAATATATTCACTTAATGTACAGAATTGTATGTAAGAAATTCAATTTTAATTTCATTTTTAGATTTTCAATATCGTAGTTAACCATGACAACACTAACTTTAGCATTCAGTAAATTACTTGCCAGCTTCAGTTTTATCTATCCATGTAATATCATATAGGGGGGAATTTTATATTTAGTCATTTTACCATTGACTGGTTATAGCAAAGAGTCCAACTTAGCAAAGACATTTCTGGAGAATATAAGGAATACTTTGTATTTTTAACTTGAGTTTTGTTTCTAAGTTTGACAGGAATGTAGTTACACGACTGTAAAAACCAATAAATCTACATAACCAAAGACATGAATAAAAGTGAAACGTTTATCCACATTTTACAAATGATTTTAAAATTATATTCCACTCTAATTAAATTTTTAATATTTTCCTCAAAGTATTTTAATAAAAGCTATTAATTTTCTTATGATCGCTATACTACAAAACTGTGTAACATATTGTTTTAATTCGACTCGCTATTCTTGAAATAAATCTTAATAAAAGACTTTTATATCAGATTTATTCCAAACTACCTTAGAGCAAAACGTTGGCTACAACATATGTAAGTCAAAATGTTATTATTTTTGCCAAGGAAAAAAATATCATCTTCTAAACTATCCTTCTTCAAGATTCTTAGTCACAAGACTTCATTCACACAAAATTAAAATTCTTATTTATACCTAAGATATATCACGTAGTATTTCCATACCTAAAAAGATGAAACAAATAATTATGATAACTTTGACAATTTATTTAAATTTTCTTTTCCGAGAAAAAAGGTTACAGATTATGCAGTAGTTTAATCTTTAGAGTACATCACATATGCCAAGACAAATAATATCCCTGAACTTGGTACATATATCTTTCCTTCGTCATAAATCAACAGAAAGTATCTCTGTTATCTGTAACGACGAAGTGTAAGAAATCCGATTTCTTTAAAATCACAATTACTCACTTCACAACATTATTGCTTTTACCAAATAATCAATTGAACGATTTACAGACAATAATAGTTTTCATCAATAGACGTCATATTTATACTACATATCAAGGCAAAATTTCAGAAATATTTAACAAGTGTAAGGTTAGGATGAAAATTTCTCTACAAATAAGTATTTATAGGTTCATATGAAACATGCCTCTGGATAATATGGCCAAGGAACTATTGGTTATAAAATAATATATTCCATTTTTTTAATGAAAGTTATTTATTTCAGAAAGATCTACTTAAGATTAAATGAAGTAAATATACATATATAAATGAAGAAATCTGTCCTTCAATTATATTACAGTTCCAAGAAATAAATTATTGATATCTAATTCCTCTATATTACAAACTAAATCTATTAGTCCCAAGATAGAGCAGGCGAAATATTATTGGTAAATATAATAAGATTTAAATGAGTCTACTTTCTTTAATTAACCCTCAACTACTACGGACCGCGCGAGAAATTTCAGCAGTACCTTCCTGACCTTGGGTAGTTATTAATTTTGTGGAGTGCTTTTGTGAGAATGTGCACCTAACCGGTTAGAGTTATTTATCTATTGCGGTCTGAGAGGCGTTCCGTAGTGTTTAGGTTAGTTTGCTGTAGAGATGTTACTATCTGTTATTTAACGGTAACAGTTCAAAATGCTACTGCTACTTGAAAATAACAGTTATTTTTAGTTGTTATTTACTGTTAAGTTACTGTGATTTGCTGAACTGGTATTTGTTTTTAGCGGTATTGCAGGCTTACCGTTACCGATCACAGAAACACTTTAACAGTCTATAAATGTTCATATCAGTTATTAAAATGTATGGAAAATATAAAATTAAATATTTTGAAAAAGATTAAAACAAAATATATATGTCATATATGTTAAATATTAGAGAAAAAGTAGTTAAACAGAATTGAAATAATTTTTTTATGTTTTATAATTAATTACAAGTTTTAGGATTTAAGTTTGATACTTAAAAATAACAATATGGAATTATAACTTTCGCCAGAAAAAGTAAGCTAATTAGGATTTCGATAACAGTAAATAATACTTAAAATGTTATTAAATATTGACTATAAATGAATCATATTTTTTATAAATTGTTTTATAATTTAGGCTTTAAGGTACTTAGGATTTTGATAACACTAAATATTACTTGAAATGTTATTAAATATTTATTATAAATGAATCATTTTGAACATATAACATAAAATCATATAGTACTTTTTAACAAAAAATTATAGAAATAAAAATTAATCCTATGAATTTGAATTTAAAAACATAAGCATTTTGGCTTTATTGCCGTTCAGTCTATTTATTTTTTCGTTAAGAATATTACCAGCTTTAGAAAAAAACTCTCTCACAAGGCACGGAAGTCGACACTGCACACAAATTTTCTTGTACGAGTTTACTGAGATATGGATAATTGTATTTAACACTTTTCCACCATTGAAGTGGGTCGTCTTGCCTAGGAATAATATCATCCTCCCAAGTATCTATTTACTTCGATTATTGCCTTAGATGTATTTGTACCTTTAGGTTTGTATAACGATACACAAGTATCTACATGACACCATGCAGACAAGGTAGTTTCTTCTTCATTCTTCTCAGCACTTGAAGGAAAAGCATGGTTAGTTGTTTGGTTGGTATCTTTAGCAATTCTGGCTGCTACTAAGGAAATAGCTCGCTCCTTTGTATTATCAGCAACGGTATGATCACTGAAAACAGCATTTTTAAAGCGAGGATCTAAAAATGTTTGTTAAAACCAATATTTTGCTGTTTTCAATATTCCCAAACCTCTCCTGAACTTCTTGGTTTAATTTTTTAATTACTACTTTTACAGGCAAAGAATTATTTTGTAAAATCAACTCACTACATACCTTCTGGAGTCCAAGGGTGAGAGGTATGACGATTGTTGCAGTTGCATATTTTTCTCCACTCACGATCTTAGTTACTGCCTCAAATGGTTTTAAGATGGGTACCAGCTCGTGAGCAATTTGCCACTCTTCGAGTGTTAGGATCTTTCCCAATTAAAGCCACAGTAGCTTTAACTGCTTCTTCCAACGTAGTGAACCTCTCCAACATGTAGAGGTCCATCTTGTAGCAACGTCCTGTATTAATTTCAGTCATTTTTTGTTGGGGTTGTTCTTTTCTTGATAATTAAGAAATTTTTCGTTTGATGTGGTGCTCCGTTTAAAATGAGAAACAACACTTCTTACTTGGCTCAATAAACTTAATACATTTGAATCGCTTTCTAACGCATTCTTTACAATTAAATTTAAAGAATGCGCCAAACATCCAAAAAATCGCCACTTTAAAACTGGCTTTATAGCATTTTTAATATGCGATGCATTGTCTGATACCGTTAAAATTACTTTATTGTCTAAATTAAATTCATGGACCACTTCTCTTAAGGATTCGGCCAGATTTACTCCTGTATGATGTCCGGAAAATTGAGCACACTTCATCAAAACACCCTCTAGTTCAAACAAGTCATTTATAAAGTGTGCTGTAACAGCCATAAAACTTTCATTGTTTAAGGATGTCCAGCAGTCTGTTGTCAAACACACTTACAGCACTTAATATTTTATTTTTTGTGGCAAAAAGACACTCCTCGAATTTTGCAGGAATTAATGTGTTACTAATGTATTGCCTGGTAGGTAAATTATATGACGGATTTAAATACCTGACAAATACTCTAAACCCCTTATATTCTACAATACTGAACGGTTGGAAGTCTTTTGTAAACAGGAGCATTAATATGTCGTCCAGTTTTTTCTTTGCAATAACAGACATTTTTTTAGGAATAAATTTTGAAATGCACTGTTGTCTTTTATTTTGGGGGGCTACAGGGAGAGGAGGGACATTGTTGAATATTGTTGAGGAAGTAGAGGCTGTCTCTGGTTGAAGCTGAATCTGAGACGAAGAAGCTGTGACATTGGTGAAGAAGGTGTTTGCTCTTTTCTTGATTGGAATTCTTGACCATTGACATCATCAGTCTCCATCTAAGACACAGAAATAAATAAACTATAATTTAAAACCACGAAACATACACAAAATTAAGATTGATCACTTTCATTGAGATTAAATTAATTCAAGTATCTCAATATAGGAAACATAAATAAATCTATTATAATTTCAAACCACTAGCATACACAAAAGCAATATTGATCCGTTTTATTAAGATTAAATAATTCAAGTATCTAGGCCTACATCTAAGAAAAGAAATAAATAAACTATAATTTGAAAACATACACAAAATTAATATTGATCACTTTTATTGAGATTAAATAATTCAAGTATTTACATCTAAGAAACAGAAATAAATCAATTATAATTTCAAACCACTATCATACACAAAATCAATATTGATCCCTTTTATTGAGATTAAATAATTCATGTATTTACATCTAAGAAACAGAAATAAATCAATTATAATTTCAAACCACTAGCATACACAAAATCAATATTGATCCCTTTTATTGAGATTAAATAATTCAAGAATCTACATCTAAGAAACAGAAATAAATCAATTATAATTTCAAACCACTAGCATACACAAAATCAATATTGATCCCTTTTATTGAGATTAAATAATTCAAGAATCTACATATAAGAAACAGAAATAAATCAATTATAATTTCAAACCACTAGCATACACAAAATCAATATTGATCCCTTTTATTGAGATTAAATAATTCAAGAATCTACATCTAAGAAACAGAAATAAATCAATTATAATTTCAAACCACTAGCATACACAAAATCAATATTGATCCCTTTTATTGAAATTAAATAATTCAAGTATTTACATCTAAGAAACAGAAATAAATCAATTATAATTTCAAACCACTAGCATACACAAAATCAATATTGATCCCTTTTATTGAGATTAAATAATTCAAGAATCTACATATAAGAAACAGAAATAAATGAACTATAATTTCAAACCACTAGCATACACAAAATCAATATTGATCCCTTTTATTGAGATTAAATAATTCAAGAATCTACATATAAGAAACAGAAATGAATCAACTATAATTTCAAACCACTAGCATACACAAAAGCAATATAGATCCCTTTTTTGAGATTAAATAATTCAAGAATCTACATATAAGAAACAGAAATAAATCAACTATAATTTCAAACCACTAGCATACACAATATCAATATAGATCCCTTTTATTGAGATTAAATAATTCAAGAATCTACATATAAGAAACAGAAATAAATCAACTATAGTTTCAAACCACTAGCATACACAAAAGCAATATTGATCAATTTCATTGCTCGAGATTAAAATAATTCAAGTATCTCAATCCAAGAAAAAGAAATAAATCAACTATAATTTCAAAACACTAGCATACACAAAAGCAATAGTGATCCTTTTTATTGAGATTAAAATAATTCAAGTATCTAGGCCTACACCTAAGAAAAGAAATAAACTATAATTTGAAAACATACACAAAATTTATATTGATCACTTTCACTTTACAAATATTATAATTAGCCAAATGCGGAACAACAGTATCAGGAGTAAAAAAAATCCAAATTAAACTTCATAACTGTCTGTTTTTCTTCACTGGATTTGGAATAGACATATTTAATTTAAAAAATAAAGTTTATTTAATAATACTGTAGTACACGTTTAAACTTTCGATATAACTTTACACTTAAACCATACATTCAGTAGTAAAATAATAAAACTGAAATAAAGATGTTACTACAAAACTAGAAGTAACAATATAAAATATAAAGGAAGATAGAGTTAAGCAAATAGGCCACAGTAACACAATTCACATCAACACACAACTCAGTTGAACTCAATATAGCAGTAACAGAAATGCACCCTTGTTCTAGGTCTGAAAGTCTAACATATTTTAAATTTTAACAAAGCTCTAACCTAACTGTTATTGCTACTGAACAGCCAATCACAAGCGAGAATCCATAACTTTGACAAAGATCTAACTGTTGTTGTTACTGAACAGCCAATTACAAGCGAGAATCCAAAAGACCAAAACTTTTAATTTTCATCTGGTAGCAGTAGCAGGGGGTGGCATAGCATCATAAATCATAACGGGCCTACTGCCTGCGGCAATCCGGAGTAATGAAAAGTAACTAAAACTTTCTAAATCTAAAGTAACGGAAACGGACTAAGACTGAAGTACATCATTTGTTTTGATTTCCTTTCACCTATTCAACATTTTGTAATCGAAAATTTAAAACCAAAAACTAGTCTATAAAACTAAAGACATGTGACTGTTTACAATCAAAACTATTTTTTTTATTACTATGGTACATAACAGTAACATTGATAATAGTTTACGTTAAAAAAAATTAGATTAAAAATGAAAAACAAACACAATTTTTAGTAAATTCTACAATTTATTTGAGTCTTGCCGACCATGGTTTCGCCAACAACGGCATTTACAAGGCAGCTTAACAAAGACTAAGGAAAAATATAGAAACTAACATATTATTACTACAAAAGGAAGAACAGTTACTTAGCTAGGGTAGGGGAAGGGGGGGAGGTAAGAGCAAGGGAAACATGTGGTCGTACGGAAGACAATGGTTTTAACAACGGATTTTAGAAAACGAAAATCATTGTAAACCAGCTTTTTATTGCAAAAACAATTTAGGAAAAATGTTACTAAATTGTAAAGATAAAATAGATAACATGCAAAAAAGTGGTGTTTATAAATTAACTTGTAATATCTGTAATGCAGTTTATGTAGGCCAAACAGGCCGTAGCTTTAAATGCAGGTTAATGGAACACGAAAGAAATTGGCGGTTGGGTCATAATGAATCTAGTTTTTCTAATCATTTAAAAACTCATGTAGTGTCTGATTTTTTCAATAATGTTAAGTTTGAGATTCTCCATGTTAATGTTAAAAGTAAGAAATTAAATTTATTAGAAATGTTAGAGATTAAGAGAATATTTTGTAAAGACTCCAAACTAGTACTTAATGATCAGGTGGAATTTTTGTCAAATTCACCGTTGTTAAAACCATTGTCTTCCGTACGACCACATGTTTCCCTTGCTCTTACCTCCCCCCCTTCCCCTACCCTAGCTAAGTAACTGTTCTTCCTTTTGTAGTAATAATATGTTAGTTTCTATATTTTTCCTTAGTCTTTGTTAAGCTGCCTTGTAAATGCCGTTGTTGGCGAAACCATGGTCGGCAAGACTCAAATAAATTGTAGAATTTACTAAAAATTGTGTTTGTTTTTCATTAAAATGGAGTTCTACCAAGTACCATCGGTCAATAGTGTAAATAGATTAAAAATCTTTATTTGCCGTACTGCACTTTTACTTGGTATAAAAGCAAAAACAAAAAATACAGAAATATGAGCTTTTGATCTATTTTAATTTATAGGTAATAAAACAAAGCTAAAGGGAAAGTTTATAACATTTCAGCTCCTTAAATTATGTTTTAAATATAATAACATGTGTTTTAAAAAGCGGTCTGAGAAACCCCTCCGTAGTAGTTGTGGTACAATTATTAATTGTATGTAGTAGCCAAGGGTTAAATTATACACGGTTAGTTTGATCACATCTATTTCTGTAAATACTGGCTAGCCTATTGCTCTCGTAGCTGATATTGGCCAATTCCGTAGATAGTTCCGATCAATGCCCTTGGTCAAATCGCCGAGCAGAGCCTCAGGCTAGCACCGCTCAAATAGGACTGAACTATCACCTTATTACTATATTCCTTTCCAGGTTAACGAACTGATAATTTTGTTTGGAGTCAGGTATTGCAACACTATCTAATATCTGACAATAATAGGCTACCTTCTGTGTATAGAATTCAGACTTAGAAATAAATTTTCATTTGATAGTTTTTACAATTATTCCTAACAACTTTTCCTAACACAATTATTTCCAATATGGAGGAGCAGCCTATATAAACTATAATACATTTATTGATTTCCTAATGGAATCTAGAATGTTTTTCAAAACGCTTGACTTACTACAACACGTGCACAAAGAGAGAAAACTATTTCATAGCTTTTGTCTTATAGTTGTTATTGTTCTCAAGTTATATTTCAATTTTATCGTGGTAATCATATCTAATACATTGTTCTCAAAACATATTTCTACTCTTTCCTTCTAGAGATATCTTCCTACTGTTTCCACATGTGACTAGAATTGTATTGTACGGTTCCAAAACATTCGAATCACTTGTTCACACCAATCAATAACACCAAATACAAACAAAAAATAAGATTTTTCAACATCTCTCCAAAAATAACTTAAATAACAATCACAGCTAAAAAAAAGGAACAAAAATTTTAATTTCTTCACTTCAGATTTGAGAATTTTTACCCTCTACATTTCTTATGCTAGAAAATAATGTATATATATATATATATATATATATATATATATATATATATGCCGTCGGTTTTTGTAAACTTAAAAATATATTGATACCTAATGTTATATTTTATTAGAGCGTAAAGTCGCTTTATTTGCCCCATATTATTGTCTTCAGTTTAAGATGGAAATCAATTTATTAAATGACGCTGGTTAAACATTTATTTTCCTTAAGCCAATAATTTATTAATCATATTTGTAACACATTATTTAACACGGATTTCTTCGAAAAAAAAATCATAGAAGTCATTAGAGCCAATTTTGAGAAATTAAACCTATTCAACCATCTCTATGGGACAAGTTTTTTTTTACAAATAACTAGGTAACAAGCGTATTTAGAGGACATGGTGATTAAATCGTTTCGCTTGGGTCTTCTGATGAATTAATTATTTTATCATTAATGTCGAATGTATATGTCAATTTTGCTTGTGATGACTTCCTACAAATTTTGAATTATTGTTTAAAAATTAATAACAGAGATATGAACAAAATCTATCTCATTTGATATAGATCTGTAACCTCTTTTAGGTTATAGAGCATTGCACATACAACATACTGTACTGCGAATTTGGAAAACAACTTTTTGGGCACAAGGACCAAAAAAACGGATCATCTCTGTTAAAATTAATAATGATATTATGACCTAGCACACAACTGTTTCTAAAATTCATATGGGTAAAAAGCTAACAATTTTCAACATACTTGAATCACAATAAATAGCTATTCTAAGCTAAGAAATGATATGTTTTACTCTAGATTTAAAGAGATTCCAAAGTCAACTTACCGACTGTTACAAGGTATATCACTAGTTTTGTTTGAAACTGGGCTAAATACACAAATTACGATATGAGCGTTATTTTTTATTAAAATTGTTTAAAAGTATTATCAAACACAGTTTATATAAAGATTATTTTAAAATTTTAATATTATCCAATATTATTATGTTAAAGAAATCAATAAAGACGATTAGGAGAATGATATACTTAGGGTTGAAGGTGTGGATAGTTATTTAAATATATTTGTTATCTACTATATCATCCCTTAACCATGTCCTTGAATCTTATTTTAAGTTTGGCTTCTAAGTTAAGCTTATTTTAATTTATCATATTTATTATTAATTTATATGATTACCATTAAATAAAATAATAAATCATAATAGAATACTACAATTTGATTGGTTAGTTACTTAAATGTTACTTATAATATAAACAATATAAACAAATTAATCAAATATTAACTCAAAACCTATTTAATAAACTGTATACGAAGAGCAACACCCAGAGTAGGTTATGTGTAAATATATGGCGGTCGCGCCACCTCGGTCATTAATCTCACCAAATTGAGTTCCTGTCTTCGCTCTAACCTTCGCTGGCAATCGTAAACTCCAATTTTTGTCACTAAGTTAGATCCAAGGTGCAATGTTTTGAATTACCACCATGATTATAAATCTGAGAGTTCTCACAGATCAAATAACGCAATAGCCACTACGCCAACTGACTAGATTCACTGTATGATTGAATAATGACTCTACTCAATCTAAATGATAATTATGTTTATATATAATAATACATTTTAGTATTAGTGTGCAAAAATACACATTTGTACTTTATTAATATAAATAACCATCTAGGATTTCAACAAAGGTAATGGTAACAACCATAAAAAAAATGCATAATCGTAATTAACGTATTTATATGTAACAACATTGAATAAAAACAAAGTTATGAAAAACGAATTTACAAAATTGATGTAATTTTAGTTAATATCTGTTCTCTTTTTATTTAAAATGAACACTACACAAATTTGCTGATCCACTAATAACTTAACACTAATTATCACAGTAAATGTGCCCTAAAACAGGCTTTAACCATTTTGTTTAGGTTTAAATATAATAAACCCTACAATTTCTTCATAAAACAGGAAAAGAATCTTTGGGGCATTTATTTTAAAATTAGTATAAGCAATTTCGTTAAATTGTTTTCTTAGAATTCTGAAATACCCAATCCTAAAAACTAATTTACTGCTCATGAGTAATTTAAAAAAACAAACAAAAGAACCAAATAAAACTGACGAGACCACGTATGAGGCATATTTGAAATGTTTACACACCACTTAGCTTTGAACACTATTAATACAATAATTATTCAATCTGTAATTTAGTCGAAATGACAACCTGTACTTGTTATGCGAGTACAAAAGGCTGCGTTAAATACTTATCATTTGATCTAAATCTTTTAGCCAATTTAGTGTGATCCTAAATATTTAGATATAATATATATATATATATATATATATATATATATATTATATTATATTATATTATATTATATTATATTATATATATATATATATATATAATAATAATAATAATAATAATAAAATTTGGACCAACCGTTTGTGATTTTTAAGACAAACAGAAGATATACAAAAAGATTAAATGTCAACAGTGGTTTTCAATTTGTTGATAATACAGCATCTTTATTTTAAAATATATTTATTTTCTAAAATGAACGTATTTTTGGGATAAAGACTTTACGGATTTTAACTTTAACTAAGGAAACAAATAAATGAAAACATTACCATACAAATTAAAAATGACAACTAATATCACAGTCAAGTTATGCTGGTGGATTGGATATAAACAGTGTCATTTGTTTAAATTCAGATTTTCTTCAGTGATTTTAAACATGGTTCACAGTTTGCTGCTTCTGACATATGACCCAAATCGTTAGAAACGTACACAAAGCAGTTACATATTTTCTGGGCAGTAATAACAGAATCCGCATTTTATTTATTAGTATACAAACTGTTTACTTTTCTTCAGCTTTGAAGATTAGGTCTTATAAATTATCAGCGCGATAAACTCGTTTGGGTTATAGATTAGTTTGGTTTATTTACTAAAAAATTGTCTTACAATAAAATATGTCGACGACATTGTCGTCATCACCAGTAGATACAATACCTAGTACTAACAAATTATAAATAATATCCTTGGTCACTCTATGTCCGTTAGTTTTTACTAGAAACCTACCTTGTATAATTAGCTGATAATAAGTAAATATATTTCAAATGATTGACAATAATCAAATGTTACAATTTTAAATAAGCGCAATTTAAATATTTAATGTTGCTAAAACCTCGACAAGTAAAGCTAATTCTACTAGCACAATTTTTTGTTAACTTTTCCGTTATGAAATTTATTAAATGCTCTAAAAGTTACAAATTTGTTATTTCATTTACAATAAATTGAATGCAGTTAAATAAACTTCATTATATATATATATATATACAATATGTAGTTTTAATACAATATTGGTTTTAACTACAAAATTAGAAGAGCATACTAATGGGATTTGTTTTAGCTACATGAACATAATAAATTACCATATTCAAGACGAAATTATTAGGTCGTTTGTATATAGATAAAATTACTTCAATTTCCTCTTTATTTGATATAGCTATGTTATTTATTTACCAATACCCCAGGGAGTGTTTTATTTCTTGTGGCAAAGCATAAACACTTAGTTTCCTTGCACTTGTTAGAGACAGAAGTTATTACGATAAAAATTTGTTTCATAAGATATTGTTGTATATTATTGTTTAGAAAACAGATAATTCTGTTCATAATTTCTGACAGTCAACATACTAGCCATTGTACTATGTTGTGTAAAATCTTCTATCATTCATCAACACTATTGTCAGTAAATCTATCATTACAACTAAATAATAACTTTGTTGAAGTACAAATTTGTAACCGAAATGTGTTTAAAAAATTACCGTTCGTAAAAAATTTCAATTACAACTAAATCGGAATTTTTGTTCCGATTGAAATCAATAGGTTTGTTTGGGTCCTTGGGATCGACATTTGCGCACAATGCGACAAAACTCAACTGATCCAATTTTAATAAAACAGGTACAACTGATTAACAGCAAAGAATTTCGTTTTCCACATTAAATTATTCTATCTCAGTTATTAAATTTTTACAAACTAAACACAAATTCAAATTAACTTTATTCACTACTATGAAAATGCTTCGTAAAAGTCCTATGCGAACTTGGAAAGATAGTATCACCTTGCCAATTGTCGAAAGATATTTGCTATTTTATTTGGTGGAATGGAAGAGTTTTGTCACGATAGCTATGTTATGTAAGTAATAGTAATGCAAGTGTAAAAAATTATAATTAAAAACCTGGTGCGGAATGCTATATTGTTTCAATGTACATTGTGGATCATGTAATAAAAACATTGTAAACTGGTCAGTGTAATTTGGGTAATAGGTAAAATTTTGGTGTCAGTTACGATAACGGTTTTTAAAGGTAATACGATTATCGATACACAGGACCTAGGATTATTATTTCGAATTTATTACTTATCTAAAACACTAAAAACAAACAAACAAAATATGGTATCAAGTCCAGTAAGGCCGTTTACTTACAGTATTGAAAAATAATTTGAAAAATATATTCAAGCAATATGTGGTGCAGAAACCTTCACAATGTAAAATCAAAACTTATGCACAAAAAATGTATTCATCAAAACTATTTGTAAAATTAAAGTTAGATGTTGATGTCAAATAGTGAAAATAAACCATACACATAGTATTAGATAGTAAAATTTCTCAAAAATAAATAAGGAATGTTGGTCATAAGTTGTTGAAATATAAACAGTTATGAAATATAAACATTGGAACAACTCTGTACAAAAGAAGTGTACTGCTCACAAGTCGTTTGTAAAATAAGTAAAGCCGATACAGCCAGTATTTATTTAGATAATTTCGTAAGGGTGGCAATCCATGGACGACGGTATAAAGGTTAAATATCTCAAAATGTTCACAAATTATTTCTGTCACAGTAAGGTGTAATTAACATAAAAACAATTCCGAAACCAATGCTATATAGGTGTTTAAAATTTTATTGTTCGTTTTGCTAGAATTGGATGAAAATTGAAAATATCTTATTTAGAAGGAAAATATACGATAAAAAACAGCTCATGTCACAGTTTGTTTTATTGACATTTGTGTTTGAAATTCACTTAATATATTTAAGTCCTACCTCTAAAACCTGATTAAATTTTAAAATGGCAAACAATAAACACGTTAAGAGTTACCAAGACCTTTTTAGTATCTTACTGCATTTGTAGTAAATAAATAAAAAAATATATTGAATTGTCATTACATGTTTTTAAACAATTGGAAAACAATAGGTTATACATATAAGAGGTGGGTTTGTAGTTAATCCATAGGGCGGGAAAAAATACAATTAAACAATGATCACAAATCAGTTTTAAATTTGCACTTCATGTGGATACATAATTTATATTCTGTTTGTGTGAAATTTAAATTACTTTATATTGAAATGATAACTATATTGGAAATAGTCGTGTTTCTACATACTTACTGTATCTTTTGTTTAAAAGGCAAAAAACCTCCCAGTCATCATCGAATTATAAAAATAACATTAATTAATTTTGGAAATACCCTAATATAATAAAAGTCGGAAGAGACCAAGAGTTGGTCAAGAGAGACATTATAGATGATGAAATATAGGGATTTATTTCAAGAGTACATAAAAAAGGTGTAGATTGGGTCCCTCATAGTTGTCGCTTTCGTTCTCACTATAGTTAGCTAATGAGGGGGAAAGGTCCCATTTTAAAGGGAATCAAAGTAAAGAAAATAGTTTCCCATCAATCTTTCACTTTCCTATAATTTAATGTTATCCCCCGTCATCACTCAAATTGTTAATTCTCTATAAAACTCAGGTTTAACAATTTTATGGTGGCTACTGATGGATTATAAATGGTTCTCCATATATTTAAAAATATTCAACTTTATTATCTATAAATACCAATGATTTTATTAACTACGAGACATAAAAGTATGTTTTAAATACCAGTATTTTCATTGATAAGAGATGGATCAATTAGGTCCTTCTGAAGAGATAAACATATATGAACACTTTTATTTAGGTTTTGTGGGAAAAAAAAGACTCTTTGTGAGGATATTAGATCAGAAATAATAATTTTAAGTTTTATTTCCTCTAATGAAATTTGTAATTACGTTGTACGATCCGCTTTAATAGTAGACCCGGCCCAATAGAAACAAAACACCGGGCCATAATTAATACAGATTTTAAAGAGTGGACAATACATTCAATATTTATTTAGATGACAGAGGTTTTTATTAAAAATTAATTAGGATACATAAGGACACGCGGTACAATTAAAGTGGTGATACCATAGGTTAAACTATAGATACAGGTTTCTAATATCCGTTGTAAACTGATAACATTACTTAAAGTTGGAAGTAGCAAGGAAATTAATTTTCTTTGAAAAGCGATAAACTTAAGCTGCTCCGTATTTCACCATAATCGTTAAACTTTGTGGTGTTTGATATAAGTTCTAAGAATTTCCTTCATACCGCACTTCCTAAAATTTATAAAGTATGATGAAACTATAATAGCTTAAGAATAGAAGGTAAAATTATGATCTTATTGGTGTATAATTGTAGCGACACCATGATATTGCCAGTTTTGTCTAAATTACAAAAAAAAAATCAAGTGATATATTCATGAATTTTTAATACATATGAAGACATTGCTATTCCATCACTCATATATCTTCGACACTCAAATCCGTGAAATATCATCCTGTTGTACACATTTAAGTATTTTAACCCCATTGTGTGTGTGTGTGTGTGTGTGTGTGTGTGTGTGTGTGTGTGTGTGTGTGTGTGTGTGTGTGTGTGTGTGTGTTGCCGCGTTCGTCGGGGTCGATCGGTCGCTACTCTCGCTGTACTCACACCACCGATGGGGCGAACCACCTTTCTGCTTTTAACTATCGCGGGCCAGGCCAAGATGCTCACTTTTACCTTTTATACAATCAAAGATATCGCAATACTTGGCTCTAGTAAGTATGAGCTTGTCCTCATAAACTTACTAATTTTTAATATACGCAAAATTCCCTGAATTGTATCTCAATGCTCGATAATTTAACTCTTTCTCTTAAGTAACACTCTCTTTCTCTGGGGAAGTGCCTTTTGGAAGAAATCGGCTCTTAAGTTCTGATGATAATTTCTTTAAAATTTCAAATTATTTTTAACCAGAGCACACATAAAATATTTATCATAAACAAGGTTATTTGCATGTACAGAATGGATAAATAGAAAACACAACAAATTTTAGAAACGAATTGCGAATATAATCTTTCTTTTAAAACAATTAAAAGCAATTTCAAAATTTATCTCACAACAAAGTTAAATAAACAACAACAAAACAATTAAAATATTTCACAAAATCAAAATAGAATATTTCTTATATCCTAAACAAAATAAAAACGTTAGACTTTTCAGACAGAACCACAGACAGTTTTTCCTGTACTGAAAAAGTCGTATTTAATTATTAATTATCTATAACACCAAAGCAGAGATTATAAAAATGAATTAAATTTTTATTAATTCTCCAAATGAAGTTATATTTAAAATGAAGTTAATATTTGCGAATTATTCCTTAAGCTTATGGTACCTTCGCACTTTATATGAAGTTCTTGTTCATTTTGAAGTTAGTTGTTAAAGTTGTCTAACGTTGATGCGATGTTTTCAATCCAAATCCTGTAGACAGCAAGATAGTTGAATGCTGGTCTCGATTTCGATCTGCTAAGTCGCCTTGAAGTTCGAAATGAGTAGAAATTTTTCTAAGTCCAATTTAGTAGAGTGACAAATGTAGTTTCCTCTCTGCTTGAAGGCTGGTACAGGAGAAGACGTCCTCGTCGCTCGGATTCTGCTACAAGAGTCCCGTCTTACGACGGATAATTTTCGGTCTCCCTTTCTGTGGGAAGTTTCCCACAAAAGTAACCATTTTTCTTCCCTTTCGTCAGAAAAAGTTTTTTCTTCCTTTTAAGTATTTTCAGGCCCTTTTGGTCTGAAATTTTTATACTATATATTTAACTAATCATAGTTTTTGTCTACTGAATAGTTTTCTTTCTTTGTTCTCCATTAAACACCTTTTAATAGATAATTCACTGGTTTTATTTTTCAGTGTTACTTGTGTTCTAAGTTGGCAATGCAAAGTCCAACTACTGTACTTCGACAGAGAGATGCGAACGTCACTCTGCATTTTTTATCCTGAAAATTTCGAATTTGGACATTTATTCGTTCAACTCGCTGTAACTTTCGAACGGCTGGTCCGATCATCAAGTTTCTTTCGGATTCTTCTTCCTTTCCATCTTGTGGGTCTTGTGGAACTTGATTCGTCGTCCTCGTACGCTTTGTTCGCGAGTTATCGCACTTTTATCGAAAGTCGGATTTTCTTCTTTTGAACTTCCGAGATAAGTCCTTTTTCGAAATTCTTTTGACTAAGTTTTGTTCCTCTACTGCTCTGACGGAAAGATCTGTTTGTACTTTTAACGTAGCTCGCTTGGTTCTCGAGTTATACGTCCTTGAAGTTCAAAAGTTTTTGTCGTCATGTTTATTGTTTATAAACCCCCCCCCAGTATATATTATTATCTCTGCTTTGTTGTATTACAATTCTACATACTAGATATACATAATTACATACTTATACATCCCCTTTAACTTTAAATTTAACCGCTTTTGGGCTTTAAAGTTTTACATTTAGTGATTATTATATCTTCCTCATTTTAATTTGAAACTTGAATCTAAGTGCATATTATTGTTCCCTATTGTAGTCTCTTCAATTGTACTTATTATTATTTTTTAATATATCCACCCTTCAACTCAAAAAATCCAAAAAACTCCCCAAGAATGACTTTCTAAGTCCATTCTCACCTGTTTAATATTATTATTTCTTATTTTTTATTTGTGATTATTGTTAATTCCCCACTTAGTTATGACTCTAAGATTTTTAAATTTTGAATTTACTCTTTTTCCAAAATTTAGGTTTTTGAGCCCTTCTAAAAACTTGAATGACTTTTTTGTTTTATGTCACTTTAAATTTATTTGTTGATATTATTAGTCGGTTGACTCTACTGAATATTTATTTATATTAATAATTTAGTTTTTTAATAAAATAGGAACGAAGACAGTTTGACATTTGTGTGTGTGTGTGTGTGTGTGTGTGTGTGTGTTGCAACGCACCCCCCGCCTTTACAGACGGACCGGGGACCTAATACGGTGCAAGACCCTACCAAAACAACCCTACGCGATAGAGATTGATTCTTTCGCAGTTTATAGTTTCGATAAGGCTCTTGATTCTTATGTCACACAATAATAATTTAATTTAATCAACTTATGCTAACATATGAAATTTTACTATATTAATATATTCACTTCTTATACTAGCTTACCTTTCTTAAAACTCCAGACTCTTTTTCAAAGGGTGTGCCCTTTGGAGCTATTTAATTCATTAAAACAAAATTTGCTCTTTTTTGAATTTAACTTTTTAGTGGTGAGCACTTACTTCTTCTTCTTTCTTATTTAATGAGTTTCTTTGAATAGGTTAGTTTCAATTAAAATATTAGACAGTGAAATTTAACAAATTTATTTAAAAGTCTACAATTTAATTTTTACTGTGAGAAACAATGGATTTCTTTCGAATCACTTACAATAATTAATGTCGCCTTTTCTGACAATTTATATTAAATGCTTTCTTCTTTAACAAACTGAAAATCTACTATACTAAACAATTTTACCATTAACTAAAACTAACAAATTATATTCTTATTCTAATACACATATATATGAATCCTATTATTTATTTATTTCCAATCTGTTACTTGATTGCTTTATTATTTGACTCGAATTTTATTGTTTTTTATATCTCTTTATTTGAATGAATTTAAAATTGGCTTTATTTTGACTTTACTTTGTCTTTAAAATGTTATTAGTTAACTTTATTGAGTTTAATAATTTTGGACGTAATTTCAAGTTTATTAATAAATATTTTATTTATTAAAAAAGCTTGATTTATGCAGTACCTTGTTTTTGTGAAGTGCACAAGTCCGCTCGTCCTGATTCTGAGAATGTTAGAGGATCTTGGAGATGGTTTCTTAGAGTTGTCTAGAATATCCCGAAGTCCAGTTCCCGATGAATCTGTTGATGACGACAAGTTCTAGAAGAATGTTTGCCGGAGTCCGTAGTGAAGATCTCTTATACTAAGCTGTTGTAGGATGTCACGTTGTCTCCTGCAAGGCCGATCCTTTCTGTGGGCACCGTTATTAACCTGGCGAAGTACAGAGCGTTGACAATATATTTTCACGACGATTTCCTGTTCAGACTTGAGTAAAGTTGGTGATCTTTCCTGGAGCTGCTACTAGAAGACTTCCCTGGAGCTGGTACTAAACGAGACTGTCGAATTAACTTGAAGAAAGTTAACTCGTCGAAATTTAGGCCTTTCAGTGTGGCCAACCTTCACTGATTATTGTTACTGTTTTATTTCACAATTTAATTAATTTTATTTATTTATTTGCACTACGATGAACTTCCCTTGGCTTATTCTTCTATTGTTTGTCTATTTTTTTCATTTTAAATTATCTATTTCTATTATTTTTTGTTATAATTAGTTTAATTTCTTATGGTGGATTTGTGTTGGGGTTGGTATCTTTCCCTCTCCATGCGTCTACTGCCTTCTCTGCGCACGACGTTCAAGACACGTTGATTCCTGAAATTTATCAGTTTTTACTTGCGAATTCTTCTTTTCTTCATATATCCCGTTCGCTTCGCTCGATCTTCTTCTGGGTGATTTCATTTTGAAGCCCTTCTCTTCCTGATGATTTTCCATCTTCATTTTCAGCGATACGACGTATATTTTTACTTTTATGGGGATTTGAAAATTTCGTAGTTTTTCTAATTTTAGTTTTTCCAATTTTGGAAATTTTTGAAATCTTCTTTTTGTAAATTGTCCCTCTGATGCTGAAAGTTCCAAAACTGCTTTCCTCTTCTTCCTCGCTTCTGGGTTTCACAAGTTACGGTACTTTCTGCATGTTTGGTTATTTATTATTTTATTACTTTATGGTCTTTTATTAAATTTTGATTTCGAGTCTTATTTATTACTAATTTATATTATAGTTATGTATTGTTATTATTAGATTTTGGAATTTCTTCATTTTAGGGTTTTTTTATGTTTTATGACGTTTTATTATGGCTATAACTTTTTTATTATTAATTTGACGAGTTTATTTTCTTATTACTTATTATTAGGTTTTCCTAGCTCTACACGATTATATCATTTTATTTTAAGTTTTCGGATTTTGAATTTATTGCATAGGAATATATGGAAGTATTCCTGTTCAATCCGGAAAGCTAGACATTTCCTGTCCAGGCGCGTGACCTTGGCTTGGCTAACCTACATATTCCGTTTAACTTTACATGTGTTTTAATGAAATTTAGAAATGTTTTTGTCATTTCTACATTTATTATTGGATTTAATTGAAATTTTGGAATTTGGTTATTTTCCAAAATTGCTCCTTGCAGACGGTTCAATTAAACCGTTGCAAATTCCCCTCTCAAAAACTTAAAATTTTGACATTGAAATCCCTTTTTTAGATTTTAAAATTTTATGTTCCTTAAATTTTCTATTCTCTTTACATATTTACTTCCTTTTTATTTAAAAAACATATTTATCTATATAACATGAAAACTTACTATCTATAAAACAATCCTATTTCTAACAAAAATGATTAATTGGTGACATATATATTTTTCAAAAACATGGTAATAAACATGGCATATTTATATAAAAACAATCCTTATTTTATACAAATACATATATATTTTTCATGTCTGATAGTTCATTTCGTCTCTCTTTCATCTGAAACAGTCTATTTAGCATGATTATACATAGTTATACACATTTACACTTTATCCTAAACTTTTAAAAAACATAAATTTTGACACAAATTTAATCACTTTGGCACTAAGGTAAGTTACATAAATCAAGCCATCCTTACTTTTAATTGATTTCGCGCTAGGTTAGATTAAGTCAAGTAACAGAATGAAATTCCTTTGGATGTTGACATTTCCTAATCCCGTTATCGCTAACTTGCTAACAAAAGAACCACTCTCTACCTTATTTATTTTATAATATTTTCATGTCTTCCCGATGTTTGTTTATTTAGTAACTGACCTTCGCAACTTGTCCCAATTCTCCCCCTCGCTTTTATCGAAACAGCTGGTTTTTATCTACTGTTACGATTTATTCCGAACTTTATTCTTTTTGGATTTATTACATATTATTATGGACGATGTTTATGATTATGAATTTACAAGTTTTACCTATTTTATTTTATGTTTACTATTATTTTACTCCTAACCTCTATTACTAGTTTTTTAACTTTACCGTTGGTTTAATTTTTATTATTAGTCATGGTATGCCTTTATGTCTTTTATGTCGTAGATTCCTTTACTTTTTTGCGATTTTCTGTCGTAGAGTTCGTAGGTTTTTCTTCCAATGATTCTTCTTACTTCGTACGGACCACCATAAATCAACAACAACTTTTCTGTCTCCTGTTTCTCTGCATTTGACCGATTTCCTTTTATGATCAATACCTGGTCGCCCACCTGGAATCTGGTTTCCTTCAATTCTTGATTTTTCTTTTCCGCGCGTCTCATTCCCTTTTGAACCATTTTCCTCAAACAATTCCTTTTCTTATCTTCCCATGATTCCGTTTCCCTTAACCTTTCATCCTCCGGAAAGTAGGTATTCCATACGTATTGAGGTTCTCTGTTGTGTTGTATTTGTTCTGGCGTGTACCCCGTCGTATCATGAGGTGTTTTATTTAGAAGATCTTCCATAAACCCTATGTACCTATTCCAAATAGTTTGCGTACTATGACAATATGTACGTAATATTCGACCGATTTCTTTATTTACTCTTTCAGCCTGGTTCACTTGTGGATGTCGGATTGGTATTATTATATGTTCTATTCCTGCTTCCTCTATCCATCTTCTCCATTGTCTAGACGTAAACGCGGCTCCATAATCTGATAATATTTTCTTTGGTCTCCCCTCTCCATTCATATATTCTCGCAATTTATCTATTGTATTCTTAGTCGTTGGATTCCTGACAGCGTATAACTTTACAAATTTAGAAAATACGTCTATTATTACTAATATATGTCTTACATTCCCTAGGCCTTTAGGTAACGGTCCTAAATAATCTATTGCAATTACTTGTCCGACGTCTTCTGTTATCATCGGCTTCGACCGACCTTGTAGATATCGATTTGTGTGTTTCGCCAACTGGCAAATCTTACATCTTCTTATTACGTTTAAAATTGCTAATCCTGAACTTTTAATATGGAAACTATGTCCTATAATTTTCCTTAACTTATTTCTCCCCAAATGCCCATATATTACATGTATTTCCCCTATAAAAGCGTTGCTTATTCTCGTTGGAACTACGATTTTCCATCGATTTCGAATTTGTTCATAGAGCGTATTATCATGGATTCTATATTTATTAAAGTTATTTATGTTCTGAATTACATTTGCTAATTTTGGCTCGGCCCTTTGTTCCTCTCTAAAAGTTTGCATAATACGTCGAAATCCAGCGGTTTCCGTTACTTCTAACTGATTTAATTTTAATTTTGTTGTATGATTTTTCCTTTTTTCCTGTTCGTTATCATACATCCGACTTACTATATCGCACGGGATGTTCTCTTTCCCTGGACAATGAATTATGTTAGCGGTATACTCTTGGATAGCTAGGATCCATCTAGTTAGTCGGGCATTTGCAAAATTACATGTTCGTAAGAATTTAAGTGCTTTGTTGTCCGTTACGATTGTGAGCGGCGCTCCTAAAATTAATGGACGAAATTTCTTTAGCCCATGAATAATGGCTAAAAGCTCTTTCTCGCATACCGTATAAAACAATTCTGCATTCTTAAGCGTCCTACTAACAAAACCTATAACCTGAATTTGTCCCGTTTCATCTTTTTGGTATAACTTGCTTGCTATCGCATATTCACTCGCGTCTGTTTGTAAGAACGTCTCTCTATCCATCACCGGATGTACAATTGTTACAGCCTCTTTAAACAATTGTTTCACTCGATTAAATGCTAATTCCATTTCCGTGTCCCATTTCCACGGTATTTCCTTTTTTAATAATTTCAAGATCGGTTTAGTTTCTTCCGAATATTTGGATGTAAATCTAGAATAATAATTTACGAATCCTAGGAATGATTGTAATTTTTTCTTGCTTGTCGGACTCGGAAAATCCCGAATTGCTTGTAATTTATCCGGGTCTGTACTCACCCCTTCCCTTGAAAATATATATCCTAGGAATTTAACACTTTTTTGGCAAAAGAATGTTTTTGACGGATTTATGGTCAAATTTCCTTCTTCAAATTTTTTGAAAATTACATTTAAATGTTCTAAGTGTTCTTCGAACGTTTCAGATATACATAACAGATCATCTACATAACCTAATGTAAATTTCTCAACTTCTTTTCCTAAAGTTAGGTCTATTGTTCTAACTAGGGCAGCTAGTGAATTTTGTAATCCAAATGGTACGACTTTATAATTAAAGACTTTATTATTAAACAAAAACCCTGTATATTTCTTAGAAACTTCGTCCAGCGGCACCTGCCAAAAACTTGTCGTTAAATCAAATTTAGTGATGTACTTTTTATTTCTACCCTTTTGTAATATTTCCTGGATTGGCGGAGCGCTTTCATAGTCCGGTTCGATTATTTTATTCAACTTCCGCGCATCTAAACATAATCTTACGTTCCCATTCGGCTTCATTACCACCACCATTGGGTTAATATAAGGTGTTCTAGATCTTTCAATCACATCGTATTTCAACATCTTATCCAGTTCCTCTTGAACTTGTTTTCTGTAATTAATTGGGATTGGATAATTTCGATTTACACATGTCTCATTCTCATTTACTTTTAAAGAATGCACATATTTGTTCGACCTCCCTGGAATTTCGCTAAACACTTTATGATATTTTTGAATTAAATTTTTTATTTCTAATTTTTGTTTTTCATTTAAAATACTATTTTCCAAATATCCTTCGCCTGATTCTTGGTTTACCGTTATTTCCCTACAACCGATTTCTATTTTTCCTTTTAACTTAAATTTATTTTTCCCTTTTCTTTTTTGACTATATTTTAATTTTATTTTGAATTTAACCCTTTTGGTTACGTCTCGGTTTTTGAACTTTTTTGTTTCGTTCGCTCCTAACTTATTAAGGTTTGGGTTTGATTGACTACTGGACTCCCCTTTTGGAATTAAGCTCAATTCGAACTTAGGTATGTTTACCAGTGATCCCTTCATTTTTGCGTGGTCTCCATTTTGTATTTGGTGCTTAAGACTTATTTCTTTAATTACGACGACTTTGCTTAGCCCTTGTAAGAATAACTCACGACTCTGAAGCTTTTTTTGATGTAGTTCTTCCCTTTTTTCGCTCGCTTCGCTCTTCTTCCTGCTTGTTCTTGGATAGGTTGCTCCACTTTTAATCTCTTTTTGGATTTTAAAGTTCCTTCCTTGAATTGGCATCTTCCTTTCGACCGTGCTTTGGTTTCTAAGGTTTATCTCCTGTTTTCCTTTGAGTACAAACTTCCTGTATTGTCTCGTTCGGTGTTGTCGGCTTCGGTTTTTTCTTTCCTCCCGTCACGTTTGTTTTTGACACGTTCTGTTTGGTCAATTCAGGTATTTTCTCCCACTTTGTCACGTTTGGCTTGGTCACGTTCGGTTCCCTTTGTTTTTACTTCTACACCGGGTAATGTAGTAACATATAACGCCCCATTCGCTCGCATTATAGTATTTGGACCTCCTATATTGCTAATTTGATTTCGCAATTTCCGTTCACAGATTTTAGCTGACGGTTGTTCTACGTCCAATCTATTTAATAGATTGGTTTTTGAAGTTACTTTTTTAGCTTCTTCGATGAAATTTATTTTTATGTTTTCCCCTTCTACGTTTATTATTACGTATTTTTCCTCCATATTAATTTTCGCGTTTAACTCGAATAGGCTATTACATCCTAATATACCTAAACTAGTACACTTGGGTACTACCAGAAAAAAGAGTAAAGTTGGTGATCTTTCCTGGAGCTGCTACTAGAAGACTTCCCTGGAGCTGGTACTAAACGAGACTGTCGAATTAACTTGAAGAAAGTTAACTCGTCGAAGTTTATGCCTTTCAGTGTGGCCAACCTTCATTGATTATTGTTACTGTTTTATTTCACAATTTAATTAGATTTATTTATTTATATGCACTACGATGAACTTCCTTGGCTTATTCTCCTATTGTTTGTCTAATTTTTCCATTTTAAATTATCTATTTCTATTATTATTAGTTATTATTACTTTAATTTCTTATGGTGGATTTGTGTTGGGGTTGGTATCTTTCCCTCTCCATGCGTCGACTGCCTAGCTTGCGCGCGACCTTCAAGACACGTTGATTCCTGAAATTTATAAGTTTTTACTTGCGAATTCTTCTTTTCTTCATATATCCCGTTCGCTTCGCTCGATCTTCTTCTGGGTGATTTCATTTTGAAGCCCTTCTCTTCCTGATGATTTTCCATCTTCATTTTCAGCGATACGACGTATATTTTTACTTTTATGGGGATTTGAAAATTTCGTAGTTTTTCTAATTTTAGTTTTTCCAATTTTGGAAATTTTTGAAATCTTCTTTTTGTAAATTGTCCCTCTGATGCTGAAAGTTCCAAAACTGCTTTCCTCTTCTTCCTCGCTTCTGGGTTTCACAAGTTACGGAACTTTCTGCATGTTTGGTTATTTATTATTTTATTACTTTATGGTCTTTTATTAAATTTTGATTTCGAGTCTTATTTATTACTAATTTATATTATAGTTATGTATTGTTATTATTAGATTTTGGAATTTCTTCATTTTAGGGTTTTTTTTATGTTTTATGACGTTTTATTATGGCTATAACTTTTTTATTATTAATTTGACGAGTTTATTTTCTTATTACTTATTATTAGGTTTTCCTAGCTCTACACGATTATATCATTTTATTTTAAGTTTTCGGATTTTGAATTTATTGCATAGGAATATATGGAAGTATTCCTGTTCAATCCGGAAAGCTAGACATTTCCTGTCCAGGCGCGTGACCTTGGCTTGGCTAACCTACATATTCCGTTTAACTTTACATGTGTTTTAATGAAATTTAGAAATGTTTTTGTCATTTCTACATTTATTATTGGATTTAATTGAAATTTTGGAATTTGGTTATTTTCCAAAATTGCTCCTTGCAGACGGTTCAATTAAACCGTTGCAGTGTGTGTGTGTTTGTGTGTGTGTGTGTGTGTGTGTGTGTGTGTGTGTGTGTGTGTGTGTGTGTGTGTGTCTTGCCGCGCTCCGGCTCGAGGTCGTGGGTTCTTGCGCCTCTTTTCGCGCTCCTTACCACTAACCACTCTGTCTTCACGAATTTAAGATTCTTTGTTCCCTTTTTGGAACACTATTTATCACGAACTCTTAAACTCGCTGTACGATCACCACCGACTGGGCGAACCACCTTTCTTCTCAGAGCAAGCGCGGGCAAGGCCAAGATGCTCACTTTTACTTTTTTGAATCAAAGATTTTGCAACTCTTGGCTCTAGTAAGTATGAGCTTGTCCTCATAAACTTACTAACTTTTAATTTACGCAAAATTCCCTGAATTTTATCTCAATGCTCGATTATTTGACTCTTTTTTAAGATTAACACTCTCTCTCCAAGGTCGTGCCTTTTGGGAGAAATCGGCTCTTAAGTTCTGATGATAACTTTTAAAATTTTCAAATTATATTACCAGAGCACATATATAAGATTTATGTTTAAACAAGGTTAATCACATATACAGAATGGATATATATTGAAAACACAACAAAATTTAGAAATGAATATTTTATGTATTCCTTTCTCTTTTGCACAGAAAAAATGTTAACTTTATAAACTTTTTTAATAACACCAAACAATTTGATTAAACAACAACACAACTATTTATTTATTTGACAAAATTTATCAATGTAATATTTTCTATATCTTAAACAAAATAAAAACGCTTGACTTTTCAGACAGAACCACAAACAGTTTTTCCTGTACTGAAAAAGTCGTATTTAAATCATTAATTATTTTCAACACAAAAGCAGAGGTTTAAAAAAAAATTTAATTTTTATTAATTCCCCTAATGACGTTATATTTGAAATGAAGTTAATATTTGCGAATTATTCCTTAAGTATAAGATACCTTCACACTTTATTAGAAAATCTAGTTGGATTTGGAATTTGTTGTATAATTAGGATGATGTTGATATGATGATTTCGATCCAGAGTCTGTAAGCTGCTATGTAGTTGAATGCTGGTCTCGAATTCTTCTAAGTTTGCTTTGAAGATCGATTAAAGTTGAAATTATTCTAAGTCCAGTTAAGTAGAGTGACAGTTGAATCTTCCTCTCACCTCAGAGTCGGTTGCAGAAGAAACGTCCACTTTGCGTCGATTCCAAATCAAAAGTGTCCTTCTTTCGAACGACAAATTACGGTCTCCCTGTCAGTGGGAATTAATCCACTTTTCTGGAGCCAATTTTCCTCCCTTTTAGGGAAAAAGGTATTTTCCATATATTATGTGTTTTCAGGCCCTTTTGGTCTGAAATATTTACACTATATATTTTATTTTTTGACTAATGAATAGTTTTCTTCCTTTATTATTAATTAAAACACCTTTTAATTAATAATTTATTGTATTTATTCTTCAACGTTATCTGTGATCCAAGTTGGCAATATGATGTTTTAAACTTTGGATTCCGGCTGAGGATGAGCACGCCACTTTTCATGTTTTTGCATGAAAATCTCTACTTTGTTCGTTTTTTCGTTCAACTCGCTATAACTTTCGAACGCTCGAACCGATTTTAAAGTTCCTTTCGGATTCTTCTTCCTTTCCATCTTGTGGGTCTTGTGGAACTTGATTCATCGCTCTACTACGCTTCGTTCGCGAGTTATCGCCCTTTTCCCGAAATTCGATTTTTCTTCTTTCCAAATTTTGAGATAAGTCCTTTCTCAAAATTCCTTTGACGAAATCTTGTTCCTCTTCTACTACGACGAAAAACTCTGTTTGTACTTTTCCCATAACTCGTTTGGTTCCCGAGTTATACGTCCTTGAAGTCCTGAAGTTTGCATCGTATGAGTTTATGTTCATAAAAACCCCCCCATTATATATTATTACTTCTGCTTTGATGTTTTACAATTTTACATACTAGATAGCTATAATTACAATGTTACTTTACCCCTTTAACGTTTAATTTAACCGCTTTTGGGCTTTGAAGTTTTACGTTTTGTAATTATTATATCTCCCTTATTTTATTCTCAAATTTGATTCTAAGTACATATTATTTTGCCCTATTGTGGTCTCTACAATAGTACTTATTATTATTTTTTAAATAATCCCCCCTTCAACTCAAAAATTCCAAAAAACTCCCCAAGAATGACTTTCTAAGTCCATTTTCACCTGTTAATTATTATTAATTCATATTTCTTATTTATGATTATTATTAGTTCCCCTCTGAGTTATGACTCTACGTTTTTTGAATTTTGAATTTAAGTTTTTTCCAAATTTTAGGTTTTTGAGCCCCTATAAAAACTTGAATAACTTTTTTGTTTTAATTGCTTTTAAATTTATTCTTCGATATTATTAATCGGTTGATTCTACTGTACATTAATTTATTTTAATAATTTAGTATTGTAATAAAATAAGAAACAAGACAGAGCGACTGTACACGATCCAACATGCAGTGTTCAACACCTGTTGCCGTGACGTCATCGTCCCTCCTCGTCTCCCATCTACATGGCTTTATCGCGGGAATTTAAACTGTTTTAAGTTTACTTGAGACTTTTGGCTTTTCCCAAACCGTCTCATAATCCCCCCTTTTAAACTAAAATTTTCGGTTAAAATGAAAAATTCCTATTTTTCATTTTTTAAAAAACTAAAATTTTTGTATTAAACCCCTTTTTCGACATATCACATTTCATATTAACTATTTATTTATCATCTCCATTAATCATCATTTTAAAATTTGACATAATAACCTAACAATATACATAAACACATATATTTAAATTTAAAAAACATCTCCTCCATCATTTCATATATTTATATACTCAAAACACATTTTATTTATTATTGTATAATATTTATATATTCAAAACACATGTTATTTATTGCTGTATACATTCAAATTTGCTTAATCGTTCACTTTTGTCCATTACAGCCGTTTCTTCTAAACGTCCTTGCTGTAAACAAACACATTATCACACACAAAACATATTACATTTATATAAGGATAAATTCGTCTTATATGAGTACAATTATCTGCTTTGGTTGAACTAAAACTATGCCTTACATATATATAAAATACTTGGTAACTACAACGGTTACTATCCTAATTGCAGTTAAAAGAAAAATATTTATTTTATTCGGAAATCTCTCTTTAATAAAAAAAACAAAACAGTACACATTTATTCTTTCATTCATTCCTATCACCCTCGGCTAATTTGTTGGACAAGCAGTCTGTCAATATTTGTTAATTGGCGTCCGGTTCACCACTTCTCCTCTTCGTCTACACTTTGTTTATTCAGGTGTCGACATCGGATTCGTGTTACCGCTATGCTCTTGGCCTTACTCACTTAGGAATTTGTTCAAGACTTATCCTGTTATTTACTGACCTAGGCTACATTCTCATAATCAGCTGACGGTCCGTTATTTCCTTTTATCTTAATCGCTTCAACACTTTACATTTTACAACTATTTAACATTACAATTTATACTTTTTATTCATGAAATTTCTTACTTTCTATTAATATCTCCTAAGTCCTTCACATTTAAATTTTACTTTCCCTTCGGGCCTCCTTTCTTTCATTTTACACTTCGTTGAATTTTTGAACTTAACTTTCTTCTTTCGATACCTTATTTCTCCTTGTTTCTCCTTTAGAAAATTTCGTCCATTTTGTCTTTCAGGATCCGCCATTTTGATTATAGCTCTCCATTCTCTCCCGTCTCTTGCGTCGAATTTGTCTTGTGTAAGTTCTGAATCGTTTTCGAAGTTATTTTGCAAATTTTCGTCGTAATTTATTATTTTATTATTTTCGTATATCATGGCCTCTGGCCCACTATTATTTTCGTAGATTATGGCCTCTGGCCCATTATTATTTATTCCTCCCACTTTATTTCCTTTATTCCCCGCTTCTTTCAGCCCTTCGTCTTTATTAATTAATTGGTTACCTTTATCCCACGCTTTAAATAGCCCTTCATCATTATTAAAATTTGCCTTTTTCCTCCTTATTGACTCATTGTTTACACTTAACTTCTTTCTTCGCTTTTGACCACCCTCGGTTTCGTCACAACTCGGTCTAGACACGTCCATTGCTTTCTGTTTTAGGTCCGTAGGCATTTTTACGGCCAACACACAAGCCCCTTTAGCTCGCTTGTGCGAATTTGAGCCTCCATTTTTCGCAGCTGGCGACGCCACCATTTTGTCGGTTTCGCCGTCCTTTTGTTGGTCTTTCTGCACTTTGTTTTTGCTCAATCTTAATTTCCTAGTCTCCGCTTTTCTAAGCACTTCTTCATTTTTAACTTTCGTAAAAAACTGGCTAACCCTATTCGCACATTTGTTTTTACTTCCGTTATAGTCGCACTTCAGTCTAGACACGTCCTTGGCTTTTGTTTTTATGTCTACCGGCATTTTGGTAGACAACGTATAAGCCCCGGTTACTCGCTTATACGAATTTGAGCCTCCTCTATTTGCAGCTGACGACGCTACCATTTTGTCGGTTTCGCCGCCATCTTGATGTTCGTTCTGCACTTTGTTTTTGCTCAATCTTAATTTATTTTCTTTAAGAAAATCTACTACAATAAATTCGTTTTCTTTTACCAGTTGTAGGAAACCCTTTTCCATATTAATTCGACTTCGATATTTGCACATTAAATCACAACCCATTATCATTTTACTCTCCAGCTTTGGTACCACCATAAATACCCCTCTTATTGATTGGTCATTTATTCTAATCTCCAATAATGCTTGTAATTTAATCTTCTGTCGCTGGCTTTTTATCGCAGTCACCATTTCCGTATTTACAACTGGTAATACCAAGATTTTATCGTTCCTATTTTTTAGCACATTTTTATAAAAATCCTCTTGAACACATCTGGGCTCCTGTGTCAATGGACATATTTACTTTTATATTTTCAATTTCTATCCCAATTTCCGGACACTTTTCGTAAACTTCACTATTTAAAATTTTATTATCTCTTTCCTCCATTAAATCTTTTTTAATTTCGGTGTTTAAAATCCCCAATTTAATTTGATTTATTTTCAGATCCCCCCTTTTATGTTTGCTAAATTTGGTTTTATCTTCGATCTCAATTCCGTTTGTATTTTCCAATTTCTGCCAAAAATTTTGCCTTGAGATCTCGTATTTTAGTTTTTTGTGACCTTGGGTGGGAATTTTTGGTTTGAAGGACCAGGGTTTTGAGGTATCTGTGGTTGAGGTTTATTTTGGGTTTGACCATAGGACCGAAGGTTAGGGTTTTGGGATGGTTTTGAGTAGTCTTGATTCCTTTGCCTGATATTTTGATCTCTTTGTTGTCCGTCCCTCCTTTCGAAACTATCGGGTCTTCGAACTTCTCTCGACTTCCCGTCTACGTTTTCAATTGTCCTCAAAAACTTAATGGCGTCCTCCAAATGCTCACTAGCCCTACCAATACACGCTAATTTAACTTTTTGGTCAAAATGCCTCATTAGTTGGTATATAAGGAATTCTTCCGGAATTTTGGGTTCCAAATACTCGGCTTTTCGCACCATTTTACAAAAATAATCTACCCTGCTCATATTTCCATTTGGATTATACCTATGGTTTTCTATCTGATTCCTAACTACTTGTTGCGTTTGATAACCCCAATAATGTTCTAAAAATAGCAATTTAAACTGGCTATATTCTTCTGTATCGCGCTTGATTATTTCCCACCACTCCATGGCAGCTCCTTTCAATTTTTTCTCCACTACTTTTAATTTATCACTTTCTTCCATAACCGGATTTATTTCTTGAAATACTTCCTCAATTTGTTTTAAAAATTGAACAGGATTATCTCTTGAATTTCCCCAAAATTCTATAGTTTTTGATTCTAAATTTGCCCTTTCTAAATAAATTATATTTTTCGCATTACCTCCGGTTTCTTTAATTTTGGCGACTTCCCTAATTTTAAATTCTAACCTTTTAACTTTCTCCCCAATTTCTTTAGTCGACTTTCCCTGTTCCTTTAAATCGTCCGTCATTTTTTTAATTTCTCCTACGCACTCTTCCACTTTTTCTTCACAATTTTCTATGCGCCTAATATTTTCGGCCATATTACTGTCTATAGATTCCTTTATTTCCTCCATATATTTCCCTATTTCCTGTTTCCTAGCTTCTTCCCTTTGGATCCGTTTTGTCTCCATTTCTTCCTCTCTCTTTATTCTCTTGGGTTCTGCTTCTTCTCTTTCTTGCTTCCATTTAGCTTCCATTTCTTCTCTCTCCCGCTTCCGCTTGTTTTCTGATTCCTCATCTCTTTTGCTCCATTTGGCATCCAATTCTTCTTTTTCCTTCTTCCGTAATTCCTCCATTTGGCTTCCATTTCCTCCTTTTCTTGCTTCCTTTTGGCTTCCAATTCTTCATCTCTCTTGCTCCATCTGGCTTCCATTTGGATCTGCTTGGATTCCATCTCTTCTTTCTCCTTGTTTTTCTCGATTCTTTCTTCTATTCTTCTTATTTGTTCGTTGTCTTCCTTCTCCTTTTCTTTTCTCTGTTGTTCCTCTTTGTCCTGTTCCCTCTCTTGCTTTCTTCTATCCTCCATTTGGTTCAGGTACCTCACCATTTTCTGAATTTCCGTCTCCTGTTCCTTTGAACCTTCCTGTTTTGCTGGATCTTTTGCTGGTCCCATTTTCACTTCACTTATTCACTTGATTTAATTAATTAAAAAATTTAAATTTCGGTTTAATTTGGACTCTACTTTTAATTATTATTATTTTTGCAATTTAGTATATTTGTCGTTGTAATTACCAGCACAACTTATTACTAACACACATGTACATATAAATTATATCAGAACTTAAGATATTCTCGTTCGTATGAAACACTGAAAAATTCAAAATATTGAATATTTGTTCCAAAACTTTGCTTTTTCGTGCTCCACGCTATTGGGCGCCACTTGCCGCGCTCCGGCTCGAGGTCGTGGGTTCTTGCGCCTCTTTTCGCGCTCCTTACCACTAACCACTCTGTCTTCACGAATTTAAGATTCTTTGTTCCCTTTTTGGAACACTATTTATCACGAACTCTTAAACTCGCTGTACGATCACCACCGACTGGGCGAACCACCTTTCTTCTCAGAGCAAGCGCGGGCAAGGCCAAGATGCTCACTTTTACTTTTTTGAATCAAAGATTTTGCAACTCTTGGCTCTAGTAATTATGAGCTTGTCCTCATAAACTTACTAACTTTTAATTTACGCAAAATTCCCTGAATTTTATCTCAATGCTCGATTATTTGACTCTTTTTTAAGATTAACACTCTCTCTCTCCAAGGTCGTGCCTTTTGGGAGAAATCGGCTCTTAAGTTCTGATGATAACTTTTAAAATTTTCAAATTATATTACCAGAGCACATATATAAGATTTATGTTTAAACAAGGTTAATCACATATACAGAATGGATATATATTGAAAACACAACAAAATTTAGAAATGAATATTTTATGTATTCCTTTCTCTTTTGCACAGAAAAAATGTTAACTTTATAAACTTTTTTAATAACACCAAACAATTTGATTAAACAACAACACAACTATTTATTTATTTGACAAAATTTATCAATGTAATATTTTCTATATCTTAAACAAAATAAAAACGCTTGACTTTTCAGACAGAACCACAAACAGTTTTTCCTGTACTGAAAAAGTCGTATTTAAATTATTAATTATTTTCAACACCAAAGCAGAGGTTTAAAAAAGAATTTAATTTTTATTAATTCCCCTAATGACGTTATATTTGAAATGAAGTTAATATTTGCGAATTATTCCTTAAGTATAAGATACCTTCACACTTTATTAGAAGTTCTAGTTGGATTTGGAATTTGTTGTATAATTAGGCTGATGTTGATTTGATGTTTTCGATCCAGAGTCTGTAAGCTGCTATGTAGTTGAATGCTGGTCTCGAATTCTTCTAAGTTGCCTTGAAGTTCGATTAAAGTTGAAATTATTCTAAGTCCAGTTAAGTAGAGTGACAGTTGAATCTTCCTCTCAGCTCAGAGTCGGTTGCAGAAGAAACGCCCACTTCGCGTCGATTCCAAATCAAAAGTGTCCTTCTTTCGAAAGACAAATTACGGTCTCCCTGTCAGTGGGAATTAATCCACTTTTCTGGAGCCAATTTTCCTCCCTTTTAGGGAAAAAGGTATTTTCCATATATTATGTGTTTTCAGGCCCTTTTGGTCTGAAATATTTACACTATATATTTTATTTTTTGACTAATGAATAGTTTTCTTCCTTTATTATTAATTAAAACACCTTTTAATTAATAATTTATTGTATTTATTCTTCAACGTTATCTGTGATCCAAGTTGGCAATATGATGTTTTAAACTTTGGATTCCGGCTGAGGATGAGCACGCCACTTTTCATGTTTTTGCATGAAAATCTCTACTTTGTTCGTTTTTTCGTTCAACTCGCTATAACTTTCGAACGCTCGAACCGATTTTAAAGTTCCTTTCGGATTCTTCTTCCTTTCCATCTTGTGGGTCTTGTGGAACTTGATTCATCGCTCTACTACGCTTCGTTCGCGAGTTATCGCCCTTTTCCCGAAATTCGATTTTTCTTCTTTCCAAATTTTGAGATAAGTTGTTTCTCAAAATTCTTTTGACGAAATCTTGTTCCTCTTCTACTACGACGAAAAACTCTGTTTGTACTTTTCCCATAACTCGTTTGGTTCCCGAGTTATACGTCCTTGAAGTCCTGAAGTTTGCATCGTATGAGTTTATGTTCATAAAAACCCCCCCATTATATATTATTACTTCTGCTTTGATGTTTTACAATTTTACATACTAGATAGCTATAATTACAATGTTACTTTACCCCTTTAACGTTTAATTTAACCGCTTTTGGGCTTTGAAGTTTTACGTTTTGTAATTATTATATCTCCCCTATTTTATTTTCAAATTTGATTCTAAGTACATATTATTGTGCCCTATTGTGGTCTCTTCAATAGTACTTATTATTATTTTTTAAATAATCCCCCCTTCAACTCAAAAATTCCAAAAAACTCCCCAAGAATGACTTTCTAAGTCCATTCTCACCTGTTTATTATTATTAATTCATATTTCTTATTTATGATTATTATTAGTTCCCCTCTGAGTTATGACTCTACGTTTTTTGAATTTTGAATTTAAGTTTTTTCCAAATTTTAGGTTTTTGAGCCCCTATAAAAACTTGAATAACTTTTTTGTTTTAATTGCTTTTAAATTTATTCTTCGATATTATTAATCGGTTGATTCTACTGTACATTAATTTATTTTAATAATTTAGTATTGTAATAAAATAAGAAACAAGACAGAGCGACTGTACACGATCCAACATGCAGTGTTCAACACCTGTTGCCGTGACGTCATCGTCCCTCCTCGTCTCCCATCTACATGGCTTTATCGCGGGAATTTAAACTGTTTTAAGTTTACTTGAGACTTTTGGCTTTTCCCAAACCGTCTCAGTGTGTGTGTGTGTGTGTGTGTGTGTGTGTGTGTGTGTGTGTGTGTGTGTGCGCGCACTGTACTCGTTTTTTGTATCATTTGATAAATTGGTCACATTTTATCACTGACCTAATTATTGAAGGTGTATCACAAAAAGGTCTTTTTGATTCAGTGACCAGGATGGATTCTCTACCCAGTTCAGAGACATTGCGTAACAGTTTACAAGATTTATAGTGTACTCCAAACACTAAATTTCTAGACCAAGTTTAAAGTTCTGTCAAAGAAAAAAGAACGAATAATTTTATTTTCGTATCCGTGCATATATTGAATTAAAATGTTGTATATACCTAGCTTTGACGAAACACTTGGTGAATAAAATTTAAGTTAACAAGAATTAATTTAATATATTCACTAATTTATTTCACTAAAACTCTAACATTGTAATGTAATAATTCTATTTAATAAAAATAATAAATATTAGTCTTACAAAATGTTTTAATACATTTTGTATTTGATTAAAGCGTATGTCATTATGAAGTAAATATTAACAAATTTGTTTCTACCCGTCTTCAATTAAGAGTAACTTAGTCACTAGTTATTATTAACATTATGAAAGAACTAAAACATTTAGTTTTCATTTACATTTCTGCACCTATGAAAAAATATAGGATAAGTATATATTTTGTACTTTATTTTTTAAATAAATCAATAAAATGAGTCAACAACATTTCTTAGATATTATTAATTTTAAAAGTTAGATATTACATACAAATATTTTTATCTGCATATGTTTAAATGGGCTAGTTTTTTCATCATAATGAATATAAAATACAGACTATTTCATAAATGTATGATTGTTTATTCACTTAATATCATATTTATGAATAACTAAGTCAACGAAGTTCGTTTAAATATTATTCTAGATTGCTAAAGGCACTACTGCTATGTTTACTTAACTAAAACACATATTCTCATTAAGTAAAAATATAATTTGTTGGTACTGGTAACAAGTACCATTTTATTAACAATACATAATTTATTTGATATAATGAAACTCGAACACAAGTTTTCATAAAAAACGTTTACTTATTTAAACGCGTTTCAAATACAAAGTAGCCATCCTCTGGGGTACATGAGTTACAAGAACTAAACTATAACTTTATTTAAACTGTTACTAATACGTTCATGATCGATTACACTCATAAACAGTTTGTTTTTTTAATAGGGGGTGTCTCAAAGATGCTCTTCTATTCTACATTATGATCCTGAAAATCCAAAAGAAAAACAAAACACAATTTCTTAAAACTTTAAAAATTAGAAGCTAATTTTGACTTATATCACAATTGTAACCCATCACAAAAAGGAGTTATTAAGAGTCACTTAAACATTTAAGAATTAACTTCTCTTTAGGGCATAAATCGTTTAAATTGTTGAAATTCGATGTGGAATTGCACTAAACGTTGGCCGCTATGTTGCTTTTATCTGAAATTGCGATATTTTCAAATATATCAGGTATGTTATGAACCCTTATATTATTCATAGGTTTTAGAAGACTATGGTTACAATCACACCAGCCAAAATTGGGAACTATCATTTAAACTATACATTTTCCAAACACGATTATCTTGAAGCTTGTAGCCATTGACTCGTAAAAAATTTTTTAAACCCATGATCCGTGATCCGTGATCCGATAAACCCATTTATTTTGTGATCCGAAATATCTCTGAATTGCAACACGTGTGTATTATATAACATGCACGTGTACATACATTGTATTGATATGCTTCATCTGGAGTAGATTAGTCGTTAATGCAAAACTTCATATCAGTCTAAGAAAAGGCTTATGGAATTTTGTTTTGTTTTAATTACGTTTTTTGTTAGTATATTTAAATAAGTATTTGGGCGCTGACAGAGATAAATAAATCATGTATTGAATATAATATTTATGTTCAAAATAAAGCAAAACTAACATGAGAGTTGAACTTTACGTTAGAACCGGGATATGTGTTTCAAAATGTAACACGAATTGAAAATACAAAACAATTACGTAAAATGATTCGGACATAAAAACATTAGTAGGTTGTTTGATTTTCTAAAACAAGTTAAGTAGTTTACTGAATAAATTAAAGCTAATAACTTGGTTATATTGTTATTATAAAGTTGGTGAGCATTTTAAAATTTACAATTGAATAAAAACAATCAACCAAAATGTATAAATAAATATTGAGTTTGCCTTGTGAGATAATATTAGATAAAAAAACTCGAACACAGGATCTCAAAAAATTACGTTTATCTAATCAATAGTGTTTCAACGACAAAGTCGTCATTCTCAGTGATACATGTGAGTAGAGTGTGGGCCACTATAGATCCAAGATGGCGGCTGTACCACGTGACCACCTCCCCTTGGCCCCCTCCCACCTCCCCCTGTCCCCCCTCCTTGCCCCCTCCCCTTGGCCCCTCCCCGACGCCATTTTGTTGCCCCCCTCCCCTTGCCCCCTCCCCCTTGGCCCCTCCCCGACGCCATTTTGTTGCCCCCCTCCCCTTGCCCCCTCCCCCTTGGCCCCTCCCCGACGCCATTTTGTTGCCCCTCCCCCTTGCCCCCACGCCGACGTCATTGCCCGACGCCATTGCCTAATGCCCCCTCCCCATTGCCCCTACCTGGGAGACGTCATTGTGAGACGCCATTTTGTCACCCCTTGCCCAGCCCCTCCCCCGCACGCCATTTTGTTGTTTAACCAATCCTTGCCCACTACCACCACCACCACCACCACCACCTGAAAGACGCCATTGTTTGCCCCCTCCTGGATTCGAACCTGTGAAGTTAAGATTTGAAGACGGACACGTTGACTACTTAGATATGATGCATAGTATTACAAGTTGTATATTTTAACGTATTATATGACGTTTAAAAGAATAGTTATATTAAAAAGTTAAACGGTACGCTGATCCGTAACGCGAGGTGTACCGAGTTTTTCGCGCGCGCGCGAAAAACTCGCGTACACCTCGCGTTACGGGTACACCCTGTACTTTCAATCATAGGCTCATTTCAAAATAAAAATTCTTACCTGTAACAAACCATATGATAGAAATAAGTTAGAAGTGTAATATGCGTGTGTAGTAATAATATTTGTAACGACAGAATAAAAATAGTCACAATCAATTAAATAAAAACATACTCTCCTTCCAAGCGTTTGGAATGACAGATAAACTGTCACTTATATATTCAATCATGTCCTCAACAGTACAAATTACCTGTGAATAAAAAAACTAAGTATGTAAATATTGACATTAATCTTCGGCAATCACCTAGAGTTCAGCTAATGGAAGATACAACCGAGAATGATGAAGTCGGAGTCAAATATGTATAATATATAAAGTAGGTTTGTTTGTGTCAAGCTCAGAAAACTGTTATCACGAAAAATAAATTTGTAAAAAAAATTATTAGTTTTCTGATTTAATCATTTTTATTTTTACTACGAGTGTATTTTATGTATTTTGTAATTGTTATTATATAATACCTTAATTTTTTATTATTAGTATCATTAGTTATTTTATTTTCTATTTCGTAATTAAGCAGGCATGCAAATTTTGAACATTCGTCAACAGTACACACAGCCTGGGTGACAAAAAGATATTTTCTCACCAACACAAAGTAGAGAGATTTAAATAATTGCTAGTTATTTACGATTACAAAACAATCTAAGGTCAAGTAGGTCAAAATGAAAGTTCACATAGGGCAAGTTAACAATGCTAATCTGTTTCCTCTTAGGCAAACATCTCCGACAACAATAAATAATTGCCAATTATTCACTTTACAAGTCAATCAAGGAAATCGTGAATATGATAAACTGCGAATAATTTTGTAATCTAACGGAACTAAAATATGTGTTAATCGTTATGCATGGAATAAATGTATGCATTGAGATTCGGGTCGACTATAACTTATCCGTTATTTCACAACGCTAACACTATAAGTAGTGTCGGTTAAGACTTCAATTATCACAGTTAGAGCGAGGATGTCTTCCAAACGCAACCAACCTTGTGATAGGCATTGGATCAATGTTAGGATGATGTCATCCGACAACGATGGAGTGCTTCGATACATCGCAGAGAATGCTGAAAGGATCCGTGGACTTGTAGAGAGGTTAGTTTGGTGTTAAGAATCTTAATATTTCTCTCTTGACCAACTTCTGATCATTCAACATTTCGACTGATATTTTCTTTATTTAGTATATTTACTTGTATTTTTATAAACTTTAGGAAAATAGACATTGAGTGATAGTTTAACATTTATGTTGACTTATAAAAATATATTTTAAAATTGTATCAAGTATTGGGTTAGATCACTTTCCTTTTTCTCTTTTGATCGTTCAGGAATTTATAAATTTATATCAAGTATTGAGTTATAATCTACTCTTAACCTACATAACGACTGATATTTTCTTTATTTATTATATTTTCCTATATTTCTATAAACTTTAGGTAAATAGACTTTGAGAGATTATTTTAACATAATCAAATTAATTGCACTTTCTCTCTTGACCAACTTTTGATCATTCAAGACTTTTTAAAATTTTATCAAGTATTGGGTTAGATCACTTTCTTTTTCTCATTTATAAATTTATATCAAGTATTGAGTTATAATATCCTCTAACTTAATCTACATATCGACTGATATTTTCTTTATTTATTATTTTTTTTGTATTTTTATAAACTTTATATGTTTATATATATTTTAACATGTATGTTGTACCAAAAATAAACTAAGCAGTGAGTGTAATCAAATTAATTCTACTTTCTCTCTCTCTCTCTTGACCAACTTTTGATCATTCAAGACTTTTTAAAATTTTATCAAGTATTGGGTTAGATCACTTTCTTTTTCTCATTTATAAATTTATATCAAGTATTGAGTTATAATATCCTCTAACTTAATCTACATATCGACTGATATTTTTTTTTTATGTATGTTGTACCAAAAATAAACTAAGCAGTAAGTGTAATCCAATTAATTCTACTCTCTCTCTCTCTTGACCATGATCATTCAAGACTTTTTAAATTTTTATCAAGTATTGGGTTAGATCACTTTCTTTTTCTCATTTATAAATTTATATCAAGTATTGAGTTATAATATCCTCTAACTTAATCTACATATCGACTGATATTTTCTTTATTTATTATTTATTTTTTTTTTTTGTATTTTTATAAACTTTATATGTTTATATATATTTTAACATGTATGTTGTACCAAAAATAAACTAAGCAGTGAGTGTAATCAAATTAATTCTACTTTCTCTCTCTCTCTCTCTTGACCAACTTTTGATCATTCAAGACTTTTTAAAATTTTATCAAGTATTGGGTTAGATCACTTTCTTTTTCTCATTTATAAATTTATTTCAAGTATTGAGTTATAATATCCTCTAACTTAATCTACATATCGACTGATATATTTTTTTTTTTTATGTATGTTGTACCAAAAATAAACTAAGCAGTAAGTGTAATCAAATTAATTCTACTCTCTCTCTCTCTTGACCAACTTTTGATCATTCAAGACTTTTTAAAATTTTATCAAGTATTGGATTAGATCACTTTCTTTTCTCATTTATAAATTTATATCAAGTATTGAGTTATAATATCCTCTAACTTAATCTTGTTAAGAATTGTTCATGTATTATTTCAAGTTTGTTTAACATTTATGTTAAGAATTTTTCATATTTCAGGTTGACATTATTGTTAAGAATTTTCAAGTCTAACATTTAAGAATTTAGTTTAACATTTATGTTAAGAATTGTTCGTGTATTATTTCAAGTTTGTTTAACATTTATGTTAAGAATTTTTCATATTTCAGGGTGAAATTTTTTTTTTTTGTTAAGAATTTTCATATTTCAGGTTCACATTTATGTTAAGAATTTTCAAGTCTAACATTTAAGAATTTAGTTTAACATTTATGTTAAGAATTGTTCGTGTATTATTTCAAGTTTGTTTAACATTTATGTTAAGAATTTTTCATATTTCAGGGTGACATTTTTTTTTGTTAAGAATTTTCATATTTCAGGTTCACATTTATGTTAAGAATTTTTTAAGTTGTACTTATTCACTCTCTCTCTCTCTCTCTTTTGACCAACTTTTGATCTTTCAGGACTTTTTATAATTTTATCAAGTATTGGATTAGATCACTTTCTCTCTCTCTCTCTCTCTCTCTCTCTCTCTCTCTCTCTCTCTCTCTCTCTCTCTCTTTTGACCAACTTTTGATCTTTCAGGAATTTATAAAATTATATCAAGTATTGAATGTATTGGTTTGTTTAACATTTATACACCCTATCCAACACTTACGCTAGTAAGTCTAACATTTAAGAATATTCCTCGGCTTCTCACATTCGGTGTTAATAATTTGTATGTAATATTTCAGGTTAGATTGACATTGATGCTAAGAACTTTTAAATTTCCCAGTTCATTATTCTCTAATTTGCTACATTACCTTGCAGGGACTTGAGGAACTCTTTCCAAGCTCTGCAACGGGCAGGATTCACCTGGGTCGAGTGGGAGTATAGTTCCTCCGTTAACTTTAGGAGAGTTAACGAGGACGGTACTCCATATGGCGGCTCAGATCGTATTGGACGACCATTGTCATCGGTCGTTCCAATAGAGCCTATGCTGCCGATCCTGCCACCACAGCCCACACCGGGGAGACGACTAACCCCACCACCACCATACACACCGAGGCCGCGCCGACCACACCCGTTCTCAAGACCACCTACACCACAACCACTTTCACCACATACACCACCATTGTCTCCAACTACACAACCATTAACAGAGTTGGAGATTTTAGACGAGGTACTTACTCTTCTACAGGGAGTACTAGTAGATGACACATTACACAAGTCCAACACACACACAACGAACCAGGATAGTCTACAAGAAATACTGGATATACTCCAGTACTTCGAGCAGAATATCCCGGATCACAACAGCAACAACAACAACATCAACAGCAACAACAACAACAACAACACTACAGAAAACTTGCCAGAGGTATCTGATTTATTTCAATACCTCGAGCAGGATACTCCGCTAGAAGCTCTTCCGATTCTTCAGGAGGATGAAAGCCTTGAGATAGGAATATCCGAGGAAGAAATGGAGGAAATTCTACGGAATATGTAACCCTCGTCAAAGGTGTAAAAGTGACGGTAGGCCTCTTTTAGAGGGAATCTTAACGACACCGGGAGGCGGCTACCCTGGCCCATCTGAGGGCTATAGGCTCTAGCTGGTGATGGAAGGACCTCTACTCTGTAAAATTTAGGAATAGCCCCAATCCAACGCTATTCCCTGTGACCACCACCTCCAATCCATTACATAATTATTGTGGTCCCCAAAATTCTATTGTCCGCTAGGTAAAATAGACACGCACGTTACCGACTATCGGTTCTCTACATAAGCCGCAACGTTCTAATTTTAGCGAGCAATTGTAACAGGATAGTAAATGACCGCAGGGTAAAAAAACTACCTCTATATCCCTCTCGTAGCAAATTTTACACGACAGAGTATCGTTTTGCTTAGAGTCTGTGGTGGTGTTATTCCGAGCTGTAGTCGAAGATTTTCGACGAACATGTTCCAAAGCCTTTATGTAATGGCACCGTCCCAAAGCCCAAAGGGTATGTTCGCTTATAGGGTCTTCGCTCGGCTCCCAATCTTTGAGACCCAAGCCGCATGCATAACAGCATACACGATCTTCAATGCCAAGATAAAAAAAGCCGGCTTCGGACAATTTGATCGGAGACAAGGGGTGTTTCCAATTTGAATAGGTACTCAATCGCGCAGCGTACGTAGAGTATGCACTGTGACGTACATTCACTAGAGCGATACAATCCGTCCACATGTTCACCGCTGTCGTCTCCACTCGATACTGAAACTTGTCCTCTGTGTTTTCACGGGGTTGGAACCGTCACGTGATACATACGTACCTCGTGCCCACATTACAAGCCGGGGGCAAGCAGAAGGCTTACCCCTTGTGGGAATAGCTCCAATCCATCGCTATTCCCTGTGACCACCACTCCATTACAAAACTGTGGTCCCCATTTTATTTTTTATTTTTTATTTTTTTTTAATATTTTTTAATTTTTTATTTATTTTTTTAATATTTTTATTATTTTTTTAAAATTTTTTTTTCAAAAGTTGTTACTTGTACCTCTTGCCCAATTGTGTCTCATTCAAGGTTTATCAAGTCTTTCGACTGCGCCAGTGACCTTCAAACAGGTTTACGGGAGAATCAACTCCGCTCCAGGGACCTCCATACGGCCTTGCGGGATTTTTAGGTCCACGCCAGAGGGCACACACACACACACACACACACACCGATGCCGGTCGGGTATCTTCATACCGTCCCCGCGTCTTTTAGGCAAGTAGTAGATCGTAATAACTTTTAGCACTTTTTAGTGCACATTTACTATCTAAGTTACTATTATGTTGTGGTAATAAACATTTAATGTCTCCACTATGGGAGAATTTCTCCTCCTGAGGTAATTCCATCACACGAGGATGAAATTGTCTCAGAAATTGAGCTTTTTCCAATCCTTTGGTGAAAATATTGCAAAAGGTTTGCACAAAGTGCGTATCGTGTCCTCGTTGTAAGGTACACCTCCTTCATCCCATCTGATATAGTGGAAACGAGATTGTAACCAACGAGCCGATCTTTGCGATTTATCGTTAAGTAGGGAAAAATTGTACGGCGGTTTGAACACCGTGATACTGTGAAAATGATCACCGACGATTGCCAATTCTTTGACGATATACTTGTTATCGTTATCGTGAAACGCGTGAAATTCAACTACCGCCACTTGCATGTTTTTTTTTAAACAAGCTCACTTCGTCGTACAGTCTGTCCGCTTCGGGGAGAGTGCTAGATACGAGCTCGTCGCTGGCCAAGACCTCAATGATGTACGAGCGTAAATCTTTCTCGATATAAAACAATTCGGCGACACGTCTGGACACGAGCGGCATACTCTCCTCCAGTAGCCTCCATTCGTCAGCGTTCAAGGTCATACAATGTTGCCCGTCGTACAATTGAACGTAACGTTTGCCGAAAATATTGCGCAATATTATATCACCGGTACTCAAGTTGAATTTTAACGTACTCTTACTGTTGAGTGCTGCCGATATAGCTTTAAGGTGAATAGAAATTTCGTCAAACTGTCCGTGCGTAAAGTAAACAAATTTTTTACCGCTCTGTACCAAAAGCCCTAGAGTGAAACCCGTATGTTGAAATAAACCGGTTGCTATGAATTTAGTGCACTCGCTGTTTAAGAAATTAACAGATTTAAGAAAAATTCCCAAAGGGAGGTTAGGTGGTACCTGACGCTTGGTAGGAGCTCTCTCCACGTCCATCCTGCTCGGGTCCATGGTCTCGACTGACGGAGGAAGTTAAAACTGACTACTTTGATAGTAGAAACAACCGTCTTCAAGTTCCGGTTCGATTTGAACCAATGGGAACTCGTGTAGACGAGGATCATCGAAATCGAATTGATAGTATTTTACATCGCTTATATCCTCCTCTCTACAAGTGACACAATAATGGTTACGATAAACCAACCCCACCCCACCCACTAAAACGTAAACCGAATCTGTAGAACAGCCGATGTTACCCGAAGATAGCCGACTCTTTAAAGCTGTATGGACATGTTCCGATACTTGTGACCTTTCGACATGAAATTTATCGTTTTCGTAGAGGTAGTCTGTGAATGCCAAGGTCAACTCATCTTCTATTTCACTAGGTTCGAATAAATATAGCGTGTCTTCGTCAATCAAGTCCTCTAAATCGGATAATCTATCCCTAGGCACGAGCCTGAGGAAAGCGTGAACGACTCCTGGGTATGTGGTGCACATGATGTCCCGTCAGCGAATGACTGGACCGTCGAGTGGTATCGTGTTATAAGAGAGAGACTGTGCGCATGCGCAATTATACCATCACCTTTTTGACTGTACCCGAGAGGAGATTGTACACGATATGCGAGTCGTGTAGAATGAGACAGTAGGCTGTAGTATTGGCCGGTATATTTTCACTCGCCTCTATTTCCAGGCGTACGTCCACGGGGCCCGATTTAATGGAATCGTTCTGTTTGGAACAGTCTATTACAAATATGGGGGCGCGAGTATTAAATGTCTCTAAATCGAGGGACGGGGATGATTCACGCATGTAATACGATTGTTGAAAACGCGTATACATTTCGTACATAGTGGAAACGTCACCGTGAAGATTGTCGTAGGGAAAGTAGAGGGAATTCAAGTACAGTTTTACATTGGTAATACTGCAACGATCAAACCGACTGGCGTCCTTTTTGATCTGATTCTTCCGACCCGTCTGAAAAGCCAGAATAACGTATCGAGGTTTCTCCAGCTGGTTAGCCGTTTTGACCGTCCACGATAATTGACTCGTCTGAGGTAGGGTCGGGAACTCGTAAATTTCCCACGAGCGGAAGGGTACGTGAATGGGGCTGTCCCGTTCGATCATTTTCAAAATTCTCAACCTATAGGCATCGGTCACCGTCAAGTGAGGAACCCTCCAATGTATCGTGGTTATTTCGAGTGTTATTTCCGTAGCATCGTCACTGTAAACAGCGTTCAAATCACTCGACGAACGCAAAAGTATGAGTTCCTGTTTCACGTTGACAACTATCCTCTTGTAGTCTTCAAAAAGACCCATTAACATTTTCAACGGGACGCAGAGTGTAAAGTCTGACGTCACAGCTTTCATTTCTCCGGCCCCTAACCAACCGGCATTGCCGAGTTTATTCTTTTCACTCTCACGCAACGACAAAAGATTTTTCAGTGTACTCGTGATGCCTACATTTCTCGTACGGTCCACTTCGCCTGCGGATATCTCGTAACGTATATCGTCAAAGAGAAAAGCCACAGCGTTATTGACCAACTTGACCGTAGCAACTCCACCGGTCGTCGTTTTCCCACCTACTTTACCCTTTATATACAGTTGACTTTCAAACGGTGACGTCATCACGTCCTGTTGATTTATGGGAATACGAATTTCATCGTTATTACCGTACGTTGACGACGCATAAGGCCTATGCGAATGGTATTCGAGACCGCTGATGACGTCATTGTACTCTGCAGCACTATCGATTGCCAGTAGATCCATTTTTTGTCACTTTAAAACCTAAAGATCTCAGGAGCAAGATATTTCGTCGTGTTAACTCGACCGAGGGTTGATGTATACTGACACGTGTCTGCGTACGACCGCTATTAATAACGAGACCCATTTCCCTTACGTAAGTGTAGTCTGACAGAGACCGTTTCACCTCTGAAATCTATAGGAGCACCGTTCTGATCGGTTAGACGTACGGTTATGTTATGAATATTTTTCACCTTTACAGGTAGATATATGATTGTCGGTGGAGTGTCGACAATCTTGTAACCGGGCGGTACTTGAGGATAAAACTCGTGCATAACGTGAGACTCTATTCCGTTTTGAAAGGATCCTGTCACAATGTTACATTCTATGCGAATCACGTTCACTTTAATAATATCGACCGGTAAATCGGATTCGTGTTTAGTAATAGCTTCCAATTTATCGCTATTAAAACCTAGTAATTTTCCGATAGAATCGTCGCTGTCGAAATGAATCGCTGCAGAACACTTAATCTCCGCTTTAAGTGTGTTATTGTTGGGTTTCAGTGAAAATACCACCCCCGGCGGCAGTTGGGCTTTGATATATTTTTCAATATCCTCGATTTCGTACGAACCGGTGGGAATACTAATGATGACGTCGCTGTCGGCGCCGGATATTCGTAACTTGTTATTTACACCTTCCGTTATATTGGGGATGGAATTGTAGGTGGCAAAATCTATGAGGCCGATTTCCCACTCGTCATCATTGCTCAGTTCTATGATTGGAAAAAAATCGCAAGCAATTACAGGTCCACTACCGCTCAGAACAATGCTCATTGTTGCGATAGAAACTTTAGGCACAAATGTCCGCAGACAACTGAGTTGTCACTCTGATGACGTCTGTAATTATAGTGAAGATTGACGTTGGAACCGAAATATCTAGACAATTCGATAGGGGGCCTAAGATTACCGAAACTATCAAAGTACTCTACGTTAGGTCCTCTTTTCCTATAGCATACCCAATGGGTACCCTCCCCCGAAATACTGTCCAGATTCACAACGGCCGATTCGTTTTGCAATGGTTTTACGGGTAGAGTGTCTCTCATATAGACTCCTCTGAAATGCGGTATTTTCAGTTTAACAGCGTATTTTTCAATGTCAATGTTAGTCAGAGGTTTTATCGGGATCGAATCTATCGGCGTTTTTTTTTACACGCTTGTCGTCGTCGTCGTCGATGTCCTGAGCCCCTTACGTAAGGTTTTAAGTAAAGTCCCTTGCCCTTCAACCGACTCAACAGTTGTTGAACCGTGTGCTTTTTCCCCCTCTCCTCCTCCTCCGTCTCTGCCCACCTCCTAACTTTGTTTTCGCTTTCATAGCGGCTGATACGGCCAGCGCAGCAGCTCGTTCGGCTAAAGATGCGTCCCCCGATTTAACCCTACTCCAAGCTTTACCCGCTAATCTATCGTCCGCCTGTCTACGATTTTCCGAATCACTATATTTACTGTACGCTATATCGTGCTCTTTACAAGCTTCGTCCAACGGATTGATTCCTCTATCACCACGAGCTAATCTCTTGGCTAGTTTTGTACCGGGACCGCAATAATTGTACGACGGTAGATGTAGTTCAACCGGTAATAGGTCGATAGCTTTATTTAAAACAGTATCACCAGCACTCAATAACCTAGACACAAGTCCACGTCCTTTCTTCACCGCTCTTCGTCTACGACTGAGCGATGTTGATCGTTGCACTGCCATTTCTATACTGTTGACACGGAATTTATACACGAGTATAAATTATCTCCGATAGTAGGGTGTACAACTCCCTGAGACGATTCTCCTTCATACAAGTGATTTTTAACACATCGAAAATATCAGTATAAACCCCCGTGACATATCCCAAAAACTCATTGTAGCCGTACACATTATTCTCACCGAAAAAGTAAAGATTACCGTCTATATAGCGGAAACCTCCTTTTACAGTATTCGGTACACCGTTGTAGAGATCGGTAATTAGTCCTTCGTGTAGGCCGATGCTGGAGCACTCATCGTGTCTAAGCACATAACTATTATCATAAAACACCATCGTCATACCCCGATTATCATTCAGTACAACGTTTATGTGACTTTTTATCTTTCTACCGAGCCAATCTTCGAGTTTATACATGTACTTTCTTCGTAGACTGGGATAGTTGATGCCGTATACAGACGTATTTGTTATTAAAACTATATCGCTATTGGGTGCCTGATAAATCGAATCGATACGTACAAAGTCTCTCGGTAAATAGTCCAACCAATCTGTTATCAATTCGGGTACCATATTTCCTACTCTTTTCGTCTCGTCCAAAGGTATTATCCACACGTATTTCTCGTAAAACAGATATATATGTTTATTGGCTATAAACACTGTATTGATTTTACGTCTTATTTTACATAGATCAGGGGGAGAAACTGGTGACTTGGGGGTAGTAATTTTTGGGGGCGGTTTTGTTGTTGTTGTCGGCCGTGGAGTTGTCGTGGTCGTCGTGGTCGTGGTAGTGGTCGTTGTGAGAGGCCCGTATAACTGTTGTATAGCGGAAATAGTGTCAGGGGAGAGATCCACCTGATACATATCTGTAATGTTTCTAGGTGAAATAGAATAACGAAACATTGTGGAGGTGTAACTAGGTGAATGGTGTAGGCCTAGGGCGTGTCCAATTTCGTGTAAAAGGACCGTATAGAATGATTGATGACTATTTGAGGGCAGATTCATACTAAAGTCCCAATTTTCCTCCATATCGAAATGAATTTCCGTCTGCTTTGTGGTCAGCGTGGGAAGAGTTGCGTGTGCAAGGGTACCACCTCTACCGCCGAAATCGCTAAAACACTTATTACCACCGTTGACCAAATTAATATGATCCTGCTCACCAAAAGAAATGACTATATTGGGTAGTGAGCTGTCGCGAAAAAATTTCAAATTGGAATGTCGACTCCAAAGATTGAAAGCGTGCTGTACAGTTTTCATCTGTTCACGGTTACCGGTACCGTACATGTACCACGATAGCGTAGTATTTATCCATCTAAATTGCCCCGACGCGTCGAGTGGATTAACACTATCGTTATAGCCACAAAAGCCGTAACCCGATACATCTACTGTTTCAGTAGTGTCGCTGAAATCTTCAGTAGCGAGACTACCACAACAGAGTACAAAGACGACTACAACCGCTTCGGTCAAAGTCATGTTTACAAATGAGAGTGAATCCGAATGTTTAGACTTATAAGAGTACTTATTTCTTATCGCTTGAATCCCATAGTGATCTCCAGTTCGTTACTCGTTCTTTGGAAACATCCACTCTACTGTATTCCCTCTTAATAACACGAGCGAATTCTATAAGTTCCGATTTACTGTACGCCTTAAAAACATTTTCCATCGCTTTTATAGAGTCGGCCAGTTGTGTCAATGTAACTGCATCCGTATCGACATCGCCTTTGGCGACATTACAGATACGTTTCCCCTCGGCATTAAAACAGTCGCCATTTTTCAACAACAACACATTGTCCCCTATCCACGTCTCCAATTCTCGAATGTATTTTTTCAACTGTCTTAAATTCACTACATCTTTATCGTCGACGGCATCGGCTACACGAGTCAGCCTCTTATTTTCAGCACTGAAAACCGATTCACCGGATGTCGGTGATTGTTGTTGTAGATATACGGTATTTTCCATGAGGAAAATCAAATTGACAGCATCATCGGCGTGGACGGGAGAACCGACACTTGCAATTCGACGTTGAAGAAAATAATACGCCATATGATCGGATATAATACTTTTATTATCAACGTACCCCTTATTGGCGGCATCCGTCTTACTAAAGGGATACTTTAAATTACAGATTCTAGCGTTACGAGCATCAAAGGCCCCCGCTTCCACCTCAGTGTCCCCCTCTACATTTTTCAAGAGAAAATTTTTCCTGGCGTATGCTATGTTGACGGCATCACCGTCGTCTATAGGTTCACCTACATCCTGTATTCGACTCTGTTTAACGGAATAGTCGGTCATAAGTTTAATCGGTATTAGCGATTCGAGATATCCTCTCGTTACAGCGTCATCGGTATCTTTAGTCGGACCCAGACCGCCCAAGGGTATGCCCTTTGTGTGATATTTTTGTGCGACTTTATCAAAAGTTATACACGCCTTCTCCACAGTGTCTAGATTTACAGCATCTTTTTCCGTTAGAGGAGCCCCTACATTACGCAAGAGTTTACCCTTTATATCGTAATTCCCCTCAGGGGTAAGGTCGTACCCTCTAACTATCGGTTGGGTGGAGGAGGAGGATGAAGCCCTTCTCACCGAATAACGTCCGAACTTGTCAACACTCATCGTATCAATGATCGTATCCTCCTATTTCCCGAACCTTTTATGAATCCTGCCTCTCGTAGTTCTTCAACGATGGAAGCGATTTCATTTCCGTGACCCGTATGTCCGGCATCGTGGGATGACAATAAAAGTCTCAGTCTGTCACACAACTCATTCGGATCGTCCCAGTATGAATATCCTCTACCGCTAACTGTTTTAGGTGGGAATAAATGCATTATAATGTTTTTATATTTATAAGATCTGTTACTATTAATGCGTCCGTTCGGATCGTATAACTGTTTGTGTGCACTGGACGCCAAACAGATATCCCTATACGCTCGTAAATCGTCCTCGGTATATATTTCATCATCGGGTATACGCTTAAACACCAACTCGTACAATCCGGGCGTCCCTTTATAGTGAACTCCGTCAATTATAAGTTTACCATCGTCCGCCAACTGAAGAGTCTTGTTACCGATCATAATAGAGTCGGCTCCTATTGACGGTCCGTAACTGTGATCTATATTCTGACTACGGACGGTATCTTTCACCAGTTTGAGCATATATTTTCGCGCCAACGGATGTTCGAAAGTACTGTTTACCCATTTTTCAGATTCACTTTGTCCTTCCGGTGTGGACAATAGCTCCGATACACTGGTCTGCGGCGGCCCCGGAGTCTCTGCAATTACTTCGGTATCCATAAAACTAGGAGAACCCCACACATCCCCCTCCTCCTCCTCCACCTCATCCCCTCCCCTCTCCTCCTCCCCTCCCCTCTCCTCCTCCCCTCCCCTCTCCTCCACCTCATCCCCTCCCCTCTGTGCAATCACGTTCTTTACTTCGGCATCGGGTGCAGATGGTGGCGTGCAGCGGCTGCGGCGAACCCTTTATTTTCGACAACTCTTTGAGTATGGGGCTATATTTTTTTGTGAGCATTAGTTCAGAGTCTACGTCACCGTATCGCATTCGACGATATCTTCTCTTGATAACGTCCTTCAATCGTGCAATCTCCATCGTTAGTACGCCCTGCTTACGATCGGACATTACGGAAGTTCTAAAAAAAAACACTTTCAGTATATCACGTCGGACCACAGAGGCAGTGGTAATCCGTATTCGTACACGTGCCTGTCGAAACGACTAATGAGTCGTTGTACGTGTAGATACGCATTTATATATCCTTTACGATACGATCAAAGCCGATACGATAGCGACCGTTTACTATTTCGCTGTCTTTGTCTATAACGATAAATCCGTGTTTCTCTTTCCAGGCCGTAGCGCAAATGTTTTGAAAAACTTTAAACGTTACGTCAGGTGTGACGTGATCGGAATAAATGTGACGTAAATTCATGTCATCCTGTTTAAATAAGATCAACAGGTTGGCGTTGTCACGAATCAACTGTTTCGGAATACGACTGTACGTTTGACCCAAATAAAAAGAGTCTATATCGTTGTGACGGCCCATGGTGAAATAGTTACGTATATTGTCGTGTTTTTCACAAGCAATATCATCGAAAATCATCACGGAATTCGGTTTGGCTTCACTGGGCGGTATCACGCTTTCATTGTCCGGAAATGGAAAATAGCCGATTTCGTCGTCACTGTCGTCGTCTCCACCACCACCATCACCACCACCACCACCACCACCACCACCACCTAGTACTTTTTCCAAAAACTTGTACTTTGACTGATTAAGTGACTTTGAAAATACGTATACATTTCGAAATCTGAGTCCGTTGGGCTCAAACAATAAATTGAATACAACATTGGTTTTACCACTATTCGACGGTCCGCACACTATAGCGCGTATCGTATTCGGTAATAGTGGACCGTGTCGTTTTCTTTTTTCAGCTACACCCGATCCTGTATATAAATCGAAATTTGTCATCGGGAGCACGTGCGATGTGTTTTCTATCCGCATTATGACGTAACACTGAGTTGAATATAAAGTGTGAGACTCGTTATAAACAAATACCGGTTAGCGGCCACAAGATCTGTCACAATATTAGGTCACAAGGTTATTCTTATCTATCCACGAGTTGTGTGTTTTATCGAAGCCTAACCATTTTACAAAAACTCTATTCCCCTGTTTGCGCAATACTTTTTCCACAAGATAGACATCTCAGACATTCGATTTACTCAATTCTTCGCCGTAAAATCCGCCCTTTAGAATTTCACCTTTCGAGTCTTGTAAAACGTACGTTACGGGTTTCGTCGGTACAACGGCGTACACGGTAAACACTTCGTTTGTCCAGTTGGGTAGATATCCTTTAGCAAAAGTTTTTTTTATATTTTGATATTCTAACTTTGTCGTCTAATTTAAATTTCGGGGCTGATTTGGGACTTTTAGTCACCGGTGCAATTTTTTCCAAAAGTGTTCGTTCGTGCTTTTTCGTTACACGACCCGGCTTCATACCGATAGTACTGTGTACAGTATTGTTGTACGTTTTTACTACACTTTGCAGGAGACTCAGCCACGCATAACTACCGCGTGCCGTAAATTCACGCCACATTATATTTTTCAATGTACGATTCAAACGTTCAACTATGGACGCTTTCTTCTCCGTATATGTCGTATAGTGATTTATATTGTATTTTTTCATCAATTTTTGCACGTGCGAATTAAACCACTCTTTACCCTGATCCGTCTGAAAGTTTTTCATACGATGTTTTTTCAATATAGATTCCAGTACTAGGGACACCTCGGAAGCCGATTTAGTCTTTAACGGTTCCGCAATGGCAAATTTTGTCAGACAATTTATCATAGTCAGTATATATTTGTAGCCTTGGTTTTCTTTAGCATATGGTATCATTTCTACCAGATCGGCTTGATACAAATCATTCACACCTTTCAGCGTTACACGCCGCGTTTTGAAATTTCTTCGAGCCGGTTTGTGCAACTCTGCTGCAATAGTTTGTCTCATGCCCCCCTCCATTTCACTAATGAGTCTGTACGAAGGAACCGCAAAGCTATATATATAAACTACGGTGGAACCTTCCATCACCAGCTAGAGCCTATAGCCTAAGGCCAGGGTAGCCGTCCCATGGTGTCGTTAAGAATCCCTCTAAAAGAGGCCTACCGTCAGACGAGCCCATGACGAGGGGCACACTCTCTGTTACTCCGACAAAGTACATACATTCCTTGTGGACAGTTACGTCACGACAGAGGGCACTACAGCCCTACGGGTTTTTACACCGCTCCAGAGGGCACACACAAACAACAACAATGTCAGAGTAATAGAGAGTGTCAGAAGGGAACCTCACCTACTCGGAACGTCTGGTTTTACAATAACCGTAGGGCAGATTATCATATTGTCCGTCTCTTTTCCGTTTCGCTCCTGTGATTCGAAATGTTTTTGTTTCACTAACGGTAACCACATCACGATCTTTTGTTCTACGGATCCGTGATTCGGTTACCGTTACAAGATCTTCTTCTTCTTCCTCTTCTTTCTGAACCATGCGTTTTAAACATTCAAAATTCACAATACCGTCGGTTCGCAGATTCAGAGTCAGTCCTTTAACTTTACATACCGACACTGGTCCATCGGGTGTCAGAATTTTGTATCCGTAGGTTTTTGGACCTCCGGACACAAACTCTGTTATATATGAACCAGGGCCGTAGTCTTGCAGTTCGTCAGTCATCTGTCCCAAGTAGTCACCTGTTTCCACTCTGTGTAAGCCCTCTTTATGCACATAGAGTACACTGTCCGTGTCATAATAGAGGGCCTGCGATCCGAGTGATTCCAGGTGTTCGTAGAGTTTGAGTCGAGCCTGAGCCGTAGTGTACGCGGCAATTACAACATTGACTGTCGCCAATACCTCACAGTCATCTTCAGCGTAGCACCAGTTGACCATTACCGTCTCGTCGTTCACCTCCTGTATATTGTTCACTTCGACGGACGGACTGACTAGCATTTTAAAAAGTTCCGTAGGCTGTCTGATTATAGAAGTCTTACTCTGATTCTCTCTCTGACCGAACTTACCCCAAAATGAATTGAGCATAAGTTTTGCCAGAGAGCGTAGACCTTCGTTCTTGCCTATTCGGTCACTATTTAGCCGGATACCCTCGTTACAAAAGTAGTCGTTAATGTACTGTGTCTTGTCTTGGTCAGTCTTACACCAGCTAGGATACCCTGACGCCTCCTGTTTGATTTTAAGAAATGTATTTATGAACTCTGTGAATAATCCACCACGCCCCTCGTTGAAAGACACGATTTCATATTCCCAGAGTTCATACATTTCCACTATTACATAGCCTGTAGACACAGCCTTCCGTATCTCGTCCATTGTCCAGGTCCCGGTCAACATTCGCTCGTCAACGGTATGAGTACACTCACGGGAAATTAATGTTTGTCCGCATGTTCGACACAGGACAAACATTAATTTCTTGTTCATGCTTGCCGGAAGTACGGGATGATACAGGTCACGGGGTGGTAGAACTTTACATTTCAAAAGACCCTCTGCATTCATCCCGCGCTTCCGGCAAGCCTCGTTACCTATGTGAATTGTCGGGTGGCCTACCGGAAACTTGCCGTATTTACAGACCCAAGGATAGAGTGAACATACATCCACGTACTGAATGGTTTCACCCTTCTCCTTGCAGCCGTAATAGGATCTTGTATTACCGGTACGACCACCGAAAAACGCGTGTCTAGGATTAAGGGGTGCAGTGTCTAGAATAGGATGTGATTCGAGATAGGCCATTTGTCTGTTGACTTTTTTCATTTTTAAAAATGCGCACTCCCACATCTCGATCACTTGGTGATCACGTGACAGCTTCGCTGTCTTAGATTTGGTGCGTGCTAGTCGGGCGTTGTGCGTGTCGGACGGGTCGTCTGCCAGGGGTTCATCGCGACCGTTGGGGAAACATTTGGGGCAGCCGTGCCAGTAGCAACCGTGAAATTCGAACAGAATTCCTTCACACACTCCGTCCACACGCACTCCTTCCACTTTTACTTCACGGCCACGCCCTGCATGTTCCATTCTGGCCCCACGCTGATCTTCCTCCCACGTCAACCACTGCAGTGCAATAGCGGACTGGGCGTCGACCAATCGGTAACCTTTTTTAGGAACGATGCTTATGGTATTGGGTCGTAGGAAGTTGCGTCTAAATGCCAGATTACACGCGCTGGCAATTGTTACGGCCTCGATGAAGGGATCGACGTTGCACACTTGGAGGAATGAGGCTCTAAATTTTATACACGCTTGTGCCAAAATGTCCACGTCGGAGAAACAGTAATCGAATATTTCCTTTTGGAAATCGAATACGTATTCGCATCGTACCTGCTCGTCGTACCATGTTATAAATTCTCTGTGTCCTTTGTCGAACATCGAATCGGGGCAGTAGTACTTTTGTTCGGGGATAGGGCCAACGTAATTTTGATTCTCCACCCTGTTGAAGAGGTGGGGAAAATATCCCTTTTTCTTTTCCGGTGGCAAGTCGAATGCTTTGGGCAATTTGGACAATGCCATAGGCATATAGTTCAGAGAATCTATAAACTTTACATTGTCCATTTCCATGAGTATTACTTTTGTACCGCGTGTTATGAGCTCTGGAGTGAACTGCGTTTTCTCCAGCAGATACTTTAGGAGGAACTGGAAATCGAAACCTTGACCGTTGTGAGCGATTACACAGACTTTTTTGTACGATTTACGTACGTCCATTACGTAGGACATGAATCCTTCGACTGGGTCATTTTTGAAAACGTGCGTACGGTCTTCGCAATTTTCACACTCTTCACCGTTTATGCATACCCAACAGTACTGTTGTGCTACGCATAAGGTCACCCTGTGCACTTGAGCCGCGTCTAGAGCTTCGTCTTGACGCGTCTCCAGATCGAAGAAAATGAAGAGGAAATCTTTTTCGATCGGTCTTCTGCAATCTACTCTCATGTAGCACATGTGATTAGGGGGCATGTAATCCCGACACACTTTACAGTACGTTTCACCGCACACGTGTTCGGTACTACGCTTACTCGTCATGATTATTTTTTCGCAATCGCGACACTTTTTCATGGAGGAACAGATATTCGGCGTGTGTGCAGCAAAACAGTCCTTGTTCATAAACTGTCTGTTGCAGTCGCCGCAATGGATATGACCGTTTTCCATTATGCACGGTGGTGAACGTTTACAGCCGTAACAAGTGGCCAAACATCTGTGATCACCACGTTGATTAAAAGGGACATGACACGTCTCACAAAAATAATGGCATGCGAAAGCGGCTGTGAGATTTGTGATTACGTTAAAATGACCTTGGTGGAAGAGTAGATTGATCGTGTATTGGGGATTGGTTACGTCACCTTCGAAATACACGACACGCCCTTTATTTCCATAACTGTAAACCGTGATCTTATAATTGGGTAAAAAGTCTTGGAATTTTTGTAATTCCTGCACCCCTGCACCCTCGACACCTATTTGTACACCGGCGTCAGTCATTAGTTGCCGCGCTCTGAGTGTCTGTCTCTTGGCTTTGTCCATACGTACAGCCGCATAGTCTTTGTCTTTCTCGGCATGGGCTTTAGCGACTACAATAGAGCAAGGTAGACAAAGGGAGTCCGTGTTCTTAATCACGACTATACCCTTTCTACCTTTACATTCTTCGTCATAGTTGTTGTAAAACCCTGGTCTAACACGTCCTCGCCCTACAGGTACTTTTACTTTAGTACATTCTACTTTAAACGTATCGCTAGATTTGAAACCTTCGGTATTGCTCTGAATAATACCTCCGAATATTTTCCAGAGCAAGTCGTAAGTTACATCTCTAGCGGGTCTGAAAGCTACGTACCCAGGCTCGTGATTTTTTACGTTCAAACTAGTCAGTGTAAACCCTAAATGATCTTCGTCAGTCGTATTGTCAGTCATCTGATCGATCAATTCCTCTAGACCACGCTTGATCCATTCAATTTCCTCTACGTCCGACGGTGGTGAATTGAATTTAAAAACGACTTTGGTTCCGTAAAGACGAAACTTTTTAACATAAGAATCACAAGTAGAAACTACGTACATAGACATATTATGAAATTAGTAACAAAGACAAGTTTACTCACCAAGTGTTCCAAGCAGAGTGATGGAAATAGTGGCAACTCGGTGGACTTAAATAGTCCCAATACGGAATTTCTCCCACGCCCCGCCCACATTCCACGATTTAAATAGCCCAATACGGAAGTTTCCGGTAGGCCACGCCCACGCCCCACCCGCATTCCACGAATGCTTGATGGAGTGGGAGCTTATCGACTTCCGGGAGTATTGAGTGTATATAAGCGAGACATTGTATTGCAATACCATCAGTTGTGAACTATACACCGACTTGTAAGCTACTATGGCTTCTGTTATTGATAAATTTAACTCTGTGCTATCGACGGCTTGTATCGACACTGTTCCGATACGTTCGTTGAGTATCGGTCGTGAGTATCTTATTTTAGATGCTAAGACTATACCAACCAAATACGGGGCCAGTATAATTGTTGATTTTGACGATGGGCATGGTGATAAAAAGAGAACATTTCTTCCGAAAAGTTATGTTCTGGCTTTAGAGGGGACCGCGGTTTCTGAGCTTGTCGGAAAAAAATTAACTGTAATGGAACATGTTGATCGTACCGTCCTTCTTAAGATAAAGGCTTAGTTTTTTTTTAAAGTGGAGGGGAGGCGATAACCAATAGTGGATTGATCGTCACCGAGGGCCGCGGGGCTGGGGCGGCTCTCCGAGGGTAAACCTTTTGTTTACCCTTGCTCATATTCTCTCTCTCTTTTCAGGTGTAGACAAATTTTAATATAATTTTTAATCATGAGCTCACACAGTGATTCAAAAGATAACTACTCTGGTGCTGATACTGATACTGATACTGATACTGCTGCTGCTGATACTACTGCTGCTGATACTGCTGCTACTGCTGCTGATACTACTGCTGCTGCTGCTGCTGCTGATACTACTGCTACTGTTGCTGCTGCTACTGCTGCTACTACTACTACTGCTGATACTGCTGCTGCTGCTGCTGCTACTGCTGCTGCTGATGACGTAAGTATTTTTCAAACATTTACTATTCTCTTTCTTATACCATTCTCTGACACTAGTTTACTCCTTTAGAATATAACTTGACACTGTCTCTTGTATCAAGCACACGCACACACACACACATGCGTATATAAATAATTGAGTGAAAATGACACCGATCTTTCTCATTACAGATATCCCCGCACCTGGAACGAGATTATCAACCTCGTCGACTATCACCATGTGTAGTCTGCCTGCAGAATCTTCCGACCATCGCCTCAATCCCCTGCGGTCATGTATTCTGCAAGAAATGTACAGGAAGATTCCCTCGATGTCCTGTATGCCGCCGGTGGATGGCCGACTCTTGTCAACTATTCCTACAATTTGAATAAGCTGCATCCATTGTGTCTGTTCAAGGTGAAAATTTTATATTTCTATACACACTCCATTTTTGTTTGTTACGTTTTTTCATCTTTAAAAACTCGCACTCCCAAGTCTCGATCAATTCGTGTTCTCGCCTCCTATTTTCTCTCTGTTTAAGCGTATACCCTCGTTACAGAGGTCATCTGTTGTGAATTATACTCCGATTTGCTGCTACGGCTTCTGTAATTGATAAATTTAACTCTGTGGTATCGGTCTTCCATTTCATAGCGATTTATTAAATCAATTAAGGTGTAAGAACTCATTTCTAATCTTTAGATCCAATCTCTCCGTCTTGAGGCTTCCAGCTTCAAGAAATGATTTCTGAGTGTCATTTAATTTTCCCCAGTTTAGTACTATAAATACCAAACTAACCTTTCTACAAGTCCTCGAATTCTCTCTTACAGATAATCTGTTTTGTTCACTGTTTACGTGAGGTTAGGATTTCTCTTTCGTTATACCCAGCTTCAAGGAATGATTTCTGAGTGCATTTAATTTTCCCAGTTTAGTACAAAGTACAGATAATCTGTTTTGTTCACTGTTTACGTGAGGTTAGGATTTCTCTTTCGATATACCCAGCTTCATGGAATGATTTCTGAATATCATTTAATTTTCCCCGGTTTAGTACAAAGTACAGATAACTATTCTGTTTTGTTCAGACACGCCCTTTATTTCCATAACTGTACACAGTTATTTTGTGATTGGGTAAAAAGTCTAGGAAAGTTTATTGGAGTCGATAATTCACTCCCCACATTACTGAGAACAGACACAATGTTGCCAATAAATCAATTTCTGTCAAATCAAATTCTTTAATGTTATTGTTTTTTAAACTATTTGTATCACTTTGTTTGGAGGGAGAGAGAATAAAAATTATTAAAACATTAGTTTTCATGTTATTAATCCAGAGACAAATTGGTAGATGGTTGAAGGTACGGGGCGGTACCCGTATCGCGAGGTGTACGCGAGTTTTTCGCGCGCGCGCGAAAAACTCGGTACACCTCGCGTTACGGATCAGCGTACCGTTTAACTTTTTAATATAACTATTCTTTTAAACGTCATATAATACGTTAAAATATACAACTTGTAATACTATGCATCATATCTAAGTAGTCAACGTGTCCGTCTTCAAATCTTAACTTCACAGGTTCGAATCCAGGAGGGGGCAAACAATGGCGTCTTTCAGGTGGTGGTGGTGGTGGTGGTGGTAGTGGGCAAGGATTGGTTAAAACAACAAAATGGCGTGCGGGGGAGGGGCTGGGCAAGGGGTGACAAAATGGCGTCTCACAATGACGTCTCCCAGGTAGGGGCAATGGGGAGGGGGCATTAGGCAATGGCGTCGGGCAATGACGTCGGCGTGGGGGCAAGGGGGAGGGGCAACAAAATGGCGTCGGGGAGGGGCCAAGGGGGAGGGGGCAAGGGGAGGGGGGCAACAAAATGGCGTCGGGGAGGGGCCAAGGGGGAGGGGGCAATGGGAGGGGGGCAACAAAATGGCGTCGGGGAGGGGCCAAGGGGAGGGGGTAAGGAGGGGGGCCAGGGGGAGGTGGGAGGGGGCCAAGGGGAGGTGGGCACGTGGTACAGCCGCCATCTTGGATCTATAGTGGCCCACACTCTACTCATGTGCTACAATAACAAGTTATACCTTTGTTATTGTATCGCATGTATTACTGAGGATGGCGAATTTGTCGCTGAAACACGTTTGATTTAAAAAACGTACTTTTTGTGAGATATTGTGTTCCAGTTTTTTTTATCTAACCAAAATTTATTTATTGGTGAAACATTTCTTAAACCAAATATTTATATTATAGGTAAATCACTAGTTCAGAAAATATATGCAAAGTACTCAAAACAGGTTAAACCTCATTTGTTTATGTCTGTTTAATCCCGTTATTCTTAAATAAAATATGCTTCCAAAATTTCATCGGCAGATACTATCTTTCCTTTTCCCTCTAGAAACTATATTTTTCTTAACGTTCAATAATCACTCTAATCTACGACAGAATTCTCTAAATATTTACGTTTCTACGTCTATTCGCACTTAAGTTATGGCAAAATTATGAATAACTATTTAGAGATCAAAGTTTACAGACACAACAAAAGCCATGTAATTTCCACGAAACTACCCATCGTCCTCAATTTCACCTTTACAATCACCTATATTCAGGGAAACTATGGCGGAAAAAAACGAACACTCAGTTCCAAAGCGACTATGAACGGATTTATTTTATTTATATGATAGTTCTTTTTTTTCGTTAGAAGGTCAAGATTAAAGTTAAAATCAGTTTATTGAGTTACAACGTACTAATTTGTTTATTTTTGACTTATAAACAATTAATTTATAGAGTCTTTGGATCTCTGATTCCGATTCTGATGTCAAAAAGATGCAAATCCTAGAAGGAGCTACAGAAAAAGCCAATATTATGTCAAAATAGCGATTAATAATGAAAATGATTCCTGTAAGTTTTTGAAGTTACTGATTTCAATTCTCGGGGTTGTATTGAGGAGATGATTGTGATCAAGCGACAGGTAGTTTTTTTTTTTTTTTTATCTGAAAGTTTTCCTAGTTTTGCCAGGTGTCTGGGAAGTTACGATGAAGTCAAAGAGTGGGCCGGCCGTTAGTGAAAGTCACTAACTTTCCAATGAAATTAAATAAGCGGCAGAATTCTTTTAGTATCACTTTAAGATGGCAATCGTTTGATTAACTTGACTGATACGTTTATTGTCTGCTTGCATACTTATTATTCCTCAGAATCTATTACACATAAAGACATATAGTCGTTATAATTAGTAATGTAGGCTGCCTCTCCAGGTGCAAAGATGAAGGAAGGCGAATGAAATATCAAGATATAGAAACGACCTGACGGTGAGGTATCCAACCATGTGAAAGTGAAATAGAGTCAAGACATAACAAGTATACAACCTAACAAGCAAACTAATAGTAGAAAACAGATATTAATACTATCTATACCATAGACAATTTTACGTGACTGGTTAAGATGATGAAACGACGAGAACAATCCTACATCAAACAGATTAGGTAGTGAATCAGACTCATGAAAATACTGATTATTAATTATATATTTTAATCTATTGTTGTTTTTCATGGATTTATTGTTTGCGAATGTTTAAGACGATTCTCACAAAAATGTCTGCTTTTATGTCTAAAATATAATGACCTTAAATATTCCATTTCGGTATGTACTTATATGTAATGTCGTAAAATAACTAATATACTGTGATTCAATGCATAAAAGAAAAACATAATTCACAACAAGATGAACAAACGAATCCAGCTAAAAGTAATTTGACAAAGCCTGCTTGTTGGCAAAATAAAAGAGGTCGTGAAATGTTTATGAGCTAAATAAAACTGACCAACAGGAAAACTCTTAAATGTATCTTTTTTAAGGAAGATTGGACGTATGAACAACTAATAACAATATAGAAATGACGAATGAATGTAAAAAATAAAATATAGAAAAATATATGTTTTTGTACTTTAGAATCTAGGTTGTTTACATAGTAATTGCAAACAATTTACAAGGTACTCTCCCACGCAAAAAATTTAAAATATTTGTATAAGTACCGTAACATTGAATATTTATTATTGGAGTAATAAGTTGTTTAAAAAAAAAAAAAAAAAAAAAAAAAACAGAATTAGTTTAATAATATTATTCAGGAGATAAATACTACTACAAGAAATGAAAATTGGGAAATTAAAAAAGTTTGGTTTTAAAACCACGTGCATATATATATATATATATATATATATATATATATATATATATATATATATATATATATATATATAGAAAGTAAATGTACCAATTAAATTTTAAATTAGATAAAAGGATATGGGATATTTATTGTACTAATAAATATGAAAATGATCATTGCATGATTAGGAGGGTGATTTCGTTACTTAAACAGTTGTTATAATTCTCACAATAAATCCATGTAATATTTACCTTTGATTTTAACCTAACAATTTGAAACCTTTTTGTGTAATAATAAGGAATGGTGGTGGCAAAACACCAACAATTAAATGTTATTTGGTTTGGAAATATTGTATTTCTATCTCTTTAATACGTATGTTGAATTGGGATACAACTCTGTGAAATTATAACAAATGGATCACGTTTATAGAAGATAATTAGCAGTTTGGGATCACAGTTTTTCTAAAAAGAAAAACACCCTCCTACTTAACTAACGAGCTCTCAGTAGTTCTAATAGTTAAAACACATATTATACACACCCATGTCCACACTCAGTTATATTATGTTAATCATTAATACTCCAAAATACCTATTTTTTTAATGCTCAATACTAGTTATTTTACTCTCGTTTATTTAAAAAATAGATATATAACAACACCCACAAGTTAATAACATAAATTAGTTTCTATTTCTTCAAATATACTTTTTATTGTTTAAGACCTTTGAATATATATATTTACCGATCATTAATGATAGGATTTATTTTGGGTTTTGTTACATGTTGTGTTTAAAATTGCTTGGTTTGTATGTTTTCGTTCGACAAAAATTACAGTGACTCTTATGACATTTTTCAATTCTTATAATAACTAATCCTCTTAGTTCCAGGAATATAAAGATAAATATCATTGTAATTTCACTAGAACATATACAGTTGCAGATTTAACTACTTACAAGTTAGAGATTAGTTCACAAACAAGATGACTTTACAAAGTTTTCCAATTATGATTGAAATTCAAGAATTACCTAAAGACTTAATATTTTCAAAGGCAAAGCTATAATTTTAATGTGTTTTTCGCCTTACATCCATTTTGATTTTTTTTATAATTTGAAAAATTTCACAACATAATTATAATCACACATTGTTGAATTATTGTAGGCCTCCCGGTCCGTACTGCCGTTTTCTGTACACTAACTGCTATCTATTTCTAATCTTTTTAGTATATCAAATAGAACATTTGATAGGAATATACAGTTTGGTTATGTCTATCCGTATTACTCTCTACGAAAAATTGTAGTATTGCAATGTTGATCTGTATAACTTTTTAGTCGTGAATGTTATTTGTGTCATCCAAGCTTTATTTTTTATCATGTAACATTTTGTATAATTATCATGTTATTATTTATACTACCTAGTATATTAGTATGTTAATTAAACTTTTTTGAAAATGGTCTGCTCAATTGGCCCACAGACAAATTTTTAGAGTCATTTCATTTTTGTTTGTAATTCCACTCTTTAAATAATTGTTAGTTGTTATTTGTTTTTGCTTTAACAGTTTACTGAGGTTATTTTCTGTTATGAATACAAATGTTTTCATAATCTGTTGTATTTGGGATTTTAGCAGTGAGTACTGGACCAGATTGTTGAATCGTATTTTAGAAGTCTTTAGTTTTGTACGTTTTTCATATAATTAGATGTCGTTAGCTATGTTTTAAAAATTTTGTGAATGGTTGACCTTATTAAATTTGTAATTAACATATGTGAGTGCGTAACGACACTTTAAGTTATGTATTTTTCACTTAAAAGAGTAATAGAATTTTATGCAATACGACACAGCTAAAAAAGAAGATGGGTACCTTTTTACTAAATTTATGATTAGTAAGTTTATTATATTATTTGGTTACAATAGTAAAGAAAGTCAAGATCTTTTACGCATTTCAAAATATTCACTTCTTCGACAATTTATTAATAACATTTCTTCAAAAGTGACTGAAGCTCTCACAGTTTCAATTTGATAGATAACATTTTCCTTAACAAATTATTCGTATAAAAACTAACTTAACTAACAGAACAAATATCTTTGTATATTAAATGATAAATTTTCGTTTTAGAAAAATTTATGTTTTGGGTTTATTGGCATGCTGATATTTCTGTAAACAGAAAAATGAAATATCCCCACCTTGATAAATTGTACACAGAAGTAATATATATTCGACTACACATTGACAAAACAAATATTAATTAAACCAGTTCTAAATTAAATATATCTAAAACGATTTCTTAGAGAAGAGCTTTGAACTTAGAAACATTTATAAAACTATACATAGGTGAAATTTTGCTTTCATTAATACCACTGGTTTTTCATTTATTAACTGACAATTACTTCAGTTTCTGCGTAGGCTCAGATTTTGTATATATTCGTGCAAGAAATTACTTTCGACATTAATGTCGAACATACTAAACAAGTTGCATGATGTAAAACGTTGAAATGTAGAACTGAAACATCAATTAGGGAGTTCAACTTATTTGTATTGACTTAAAATAGCCACTACATTTTATTTGCCATTTACCTATTTTAATCTAAGAAATTACTTTGTCATATTCCATTCTTCTGTAGAATATAGTCCCACCAGGTATGTTCCTTTAATTACATATCTGATGTTTCATGGATGTGTGCAAAATACATCGATGTAATGTGAGAATTAATATAGAATTATTAAGAGAGATAGGTAAATATTTCTCATTTCAGTAGTAAATGGTGTTTGTTATTAAACAATGAATAATAAGCATATATACATATTGTTACTAACTGAATTCATAATGACAAACTAATATTACTGTATTAGTGAATTATATTACAAAATTAAGAGAACAATTTAAACTTATGGAGGTTTTATCCGCATATTGAGTGAAAATGGTGATATTGAATGTTGTTGAAATTAATTTCTAATAATATATAATTGATTATCTAATATCACAAGATTTTTCAAAAAGTGATTTCAGCTTATAAAAAGTGACGCTTTGTTAACAAAATTAGTTCTAAATTTTGAGTGACATAATTATAGTTTACCTGAATTAGAATTATTGACCCTATGTTTCTTAAAATTTTTAAAAAAATACTATTAGAATCATAAGCAATAAACTTGATTTCATGGCCCGGTGATAATAATTTTTCAAATATCTTCACTCATAGGAATATAAGATTTGATACAATGAAATGGACTTTTGGTAATACTATAACATAATTTTTGAAGATTTGCTAGGGACTAGTTGATTTCATATATTAAAATGTAGAAGAGAGGAAAGATACCTGCAAAAATAATTGTATGTTATCATTATTCTAATCATGTAAAATTTGAACTCACATGATTACAAAACTTTGAATGAAATGTGTTTAATAATAAAAATTTCACCAATTAAAGATTTTTAGTGGGTTTAAAAACCTGGAGAAAAAAATATGTACTAATCTATTTCACATTTATACCTAGTTTTGGAGAATATATGATTTTAGAAATCATATAAGAAACATAAAGGTGTTTAAACATTTTGATTTACAGTTGCAACAATGGTGTTAGTTGGTTAGACTAGTTATTGAGAGTTTAATTTATGTTGCAGTGTTGAAGGTTCCACGGATAAATTTATTGGAAAATACATAAATATTTTGAATTACAAGATATGAAACAAAATGAAATACATACTTTATAAAAAAAAATAGGTTTCTAAGAATTATATAAGACCATCGTAAAAAAATGTTATAATTTTGAAGTTATCTCTGTTTACACAACAAATAAAACGAATAACTTACCTTTCTTTAATAATTTGTTTCAACTTTCCATTAAACGTAAATTTTTTTAAACCTTATAGGAAGCTTTATAGAGTACAATATAAATCTTATAAAATGTTCCGCTAATACAAAAAAACATTTGCTACAGGCAAATATATTATCACTGTTTAATAAATTGAGAAAAACTATCTCGGATACCTATGATAAAGACGTTACGGTTGACTGATTTATTTAAAGTCACTTTTACAGTTGTTGATGGACCATTTTTATAAGATGTGTGTCTTTACAGTATAAATATATAGAGTTATATTATTAATGGACTGAAACAGTTTATCAATATTTACGTAAGTCAATTAAGGAGATTCGGAGAAGTCCAATGACTGTTGACAATTTAACGCGGCAGGAAGATTTCTACTGCGATTTAGAATGTATTATAAAGGCTAGAGTTTATTTAAAAATGTTTTACTTTTAATAGTATAACCTAAAATTAGGAGTTACTATTATTAACGTTTAATGGAGGAGTCGGTATTAGGTGTGTTAATATTTTTTATTATTATTTTAAAAAGGTATATAAACTTGATTATAGAGTTAGATAATTGTATGGAAATTGCCAAAAATAACGAAATACAAAGTAATTATTGATAAAAAACTTTTCTTTTATAACAACTTTTTTTTAGAATTGTTTGAAACTATATAACAAATTCTAAGAAACAAGTGTTTAAAATAAATAATTTGTGAATATTAAAGTAATTCAAGACCTGGTTTCATATTATTATAAAATACAAGATAATTAATGAAATCATAGCGTAATGGTATTTTTGTTTTGAATAGCATACAACATCTCAATGTATGCGTACTTTATTGCGAGATTGAAATGGAAAGATAAGTAGCTTACCATTAAGTAGGTATACATTAACACAACTTTTCTACAGGATGAACATAAACTTCTAATATTACATCTGTGATTAACTATAATTTTAAAATATTTTCAAACCAATTTTTTGAAGTAGCATAAGCCTGAGAAGACCTATATTGAATCATACACGAGTTATAAATTATAAAACCAATAATGATTAAATCTTGGGCAAAATTCGTAACCCATTGTTAATAAGAAACTCCATTTTAAAAGAAATGCAAAACACCAATATGCAATTTTTAATCGGTACTTTAATAAACGCCAATATACATGCGTCCTAATGATTTGTCCGATTTTATAAGGTATACTTGTTTATCTTAATTGTAATTTTCTTGTTTAATCTATTCTTCCGTCTTAATTGGAATACATAAAGCAATAAATCAGTTTAACACGACCTATCTCAGCAAATATCTGATTTTGAGAATACTTGAAATTGATATTCAAGATAAAACTAAGAATTTATAAATAAAAAATAAAATTGTTAAAATAAAAAGCTCAAAATAGGAAAAAATTACTTTAGTTAAGTGTCAATCATTGAATAAGATGCACAAAAGTCATGTCAAGTTTTAAACTGTTTTAGATATTTAGTTATAATATAGTTCTTATATATAAGCCTAAAATAATAATTTGATTAAGGTAGAATATTGCATGGGAATAATAAAACAAGCGTCAAGAGTTATTTTTCGTATTTCATGTATGAGCTGTACACCATGGAGTCAAACAGAACTGTATACCAATCAGAATTTGCAAATCTCAACTCAAATTCAGTTTCTCATTATACTATACATTTCATAAATTGTACACCTAAACAAATTTTCATGATTTATATTCACTTTTTGACCCATGGTGTTCAATTTGACAATTTTTCAGAGATACAGATTAAAAGAGAAATTACGGAATTTTAAATACAAATTTATCCATAATCATTAGATCTAGTTGATATAAAATGAATTATGATAATTTTGAATCAGTTAAATTTAAGTTACGATTTACCTCCAACAAATAAGATAAGGTTTGTGTGAGTTATTTTTGTATATTTATTAAAAACTATAAAATATAAATTTTTTACCTATATACTGTATTACGGACAGAAATAACGTAATAGTCGTACGGAGTTACAAAGAAAATTCAGTGGAACCAAAATGAAGAATTTCACTGCCTTCATTTTCGTGGAAAGTAAAAGGTTTTCTTTTATCTTACTACTTTAATCTCACAGAGTGGCCCTTCATATTTTCACTACTCATTGGTATTCAATGCCGTAAGAGGTTATCTATGTCTTGATCTTCTAAAGAAATTATCTTTTTCTGTTACTATATCGAGCATTGAGAACGCCAAAGACAATAAATATCACAAAACACTATCACTAATTCCAATAATACGTATTCCAGTATATGACATTTAAGTAAATTTTAGCTACAATTAAGAATTAGTTTTTTCGTAAATTTTTATATTCTATTAAAAGATTATTTATTTACAACTAATAAAATAAATTACCCAATTCATATATTGATTGAAATTTAGGGTGTATTTGTAGAAAGTTAGCCACAAAAAACCTGATAATGAACGTTTAAAACAGAATACCTTTTTAAAATTACCGGTCTTTTTTAAGTTAATGAATGTATCTAGTTGTTTTAAAAAAAAATATATATATATATATTTTTAAAACAATGGGAATAAAGTATGTGACCTGTTAAACATTTACTAACGTAAGTGGTTTTGTTTGCAAATTAAATAAGTAATGGCTTGAAAGAATCTGGTTCTAATAACTATGAATCCACGACTGGCAACTAAAACCACAGAATGCCTAATGATGTCCAACTGTGCGTGTTTCATTTTAAAGATCAATGAACATTAAAAACCGTACTGTAATCACATTTCCTTTAGTCGGTTCTATTAAATAGAGCTATGTAAATCCGATATTGAAACTACATGACTAGTAATTAGTAATACAGTATAAACGACTCTGTCGCAATGAAGCCGTACAATTTTCTCTCTTTATATTATTTGAAATTCGTTTCCGGTTATTGTCTTCGTCATAAAATTCAAATTCATAAATTAAACAATTTTCAAAAATACATTCTACTTATTATTAATTTGTATTTCGATTATCTTCTAAATATTGGACAAATAAATAACAAAAGAAAAGTTACTTTGGCACGAGTGGAACATATTGCTAGAAAAACGTAGAATCTCAGTAGACATAGATCAGGGTGTACTTTAAAACTTTTTGTATATAAATTAGGCAATAAATTTAATCAGAACAGTTAAAGGTAAGCGTTGGTAAAATTGGTTTAGGAACTGTAGTTTTCATAATATTTAAGTATTGGAATTAGAACTATATAACCCATGATTATGTTAATATTCAACTATGGTTATGGGTTATGAAATTTATTTTTAAATGTAGATAAAAAATAAACTACGAGTTTAAACAATTTTAAATAGTCTGGAAATAAAATGGAATATATCCGTTTCTCAAGGAAATTTTATTGAATTATGAGTAGACCGAAAAAACCAGTATGTCTAACTAGTATTATTTCCCTTTTGTCCCGTAATCTAAAACTCAAATATAGATTACGGGATAAAAGGTACAATTTCTGAAATACACCATCATCACCGATTTCTATCAAAGTTATTAAAATGTCGAAGGGTGTGACCAAAATTATGAATTCAAACAGTATTTAATATAACTACAATTCCGAAAAAATATATGAATTGACAGGGTGTTAAGTAAAGTTCTTTATGAAAAAACCCGTAATAGAGTATATTTTATAACAAAAATACCTGATCTTCTTTTAAAAATTAGAAATATTTAATTAAGAATTTTTTTTTAACCTGAAGTATTCATTCATTTTTATATCTTTAAAAGAGTAAATATTATTTACTTTAGTTTTCACATGATTTTAAATAGTGGAAACATGTTTTCATAGAACGTAAAATACATTTTTATTTTACGTCTAGTGTTATAGTATGAAATCCACCATAAATATGACGCAGTAACTTCAAAACATAACCAAGATAAAGTAGTGTTATTCCCTTGGCTGGCTGAGATGTTTCCATTTAGGGATTCACCTGGGAAAGAAATAAACATGTTTTATTCCTTTGATTTTATCCTGTTTCGTCAGCTTTACACTTTTTTAATATATCATGGTCTCTTAAACATAAGACAGTAAATACGTGGCATAGAACGGAAAACTTCTGTTTCAAAATAATACGACCAATGAATAGGTTATTATCTAATTTAAAAAAAAAACACGATATTCCTTTTTACTTATGATTAACATTTAGCAGTTTTTTTGTAATATTGTATAATTTATTACTTTTAGTCTATATGTTTAAAATCATTGTACTAGTTATAAAATAGTTATTGTTATGTACTAGTTACTTTTTCCATTACAACATGTTTAACGCACTTAATTATTATTTAGTTTTACTATTTTACAGAAACCATAAAACCATTTAAATTTTTTATAACTATTTAGAAATAATTCATTAACTATGTAGTAACTAAGGAAAACGTAAATATTTCAGTTAGTAAGGTAAGAACAAGCAAACAAACCAATAATAATCAGTAGCAGGACTTTTCAGTTGGTTGAATTTAAGCCTTGTTTATTAATCTAATGAGATAAAGCTCGTCCTAAGTATTTTTGTGTAACTGAGTATTTATTTTTTAATTTAAACACAGAAGCGAAAGAACTTGAAAACAGTTTTGAAAAATTACTTTATCAAAAACGTAATAACGTATAATATACTGGTTGTTTATATTTGTGATATATTTTTCAATAGTTTGATACAAATATAAGTTGTCAAAATTTTAGTGTGTTTAATTATATTGCTAGAGTTTATTTCCTGGTAAAATATAATCTATGATGAAAAAATGGTCTTTCTCTTACATTTCATACAGTATTGTGAGATTCAGTACTGCAAGAGGTTTTTAGTGTTCCAAATTTCATTTAAAAATAATTTTTCGTACTTGTTAAATTATAAAATGATGTATGATGAAATATTAATATAACAAACTTCCTACGTTATACATTTGCGTTGACATTACTTATTTACGTTACATTTAAAACTAAAAACAAACTAGGTTTACCCGTAGCTCCATCTAGGTCAAAATTTGGATGTGATTGAATGTCAATCATTTATCTTAAATACACGATTTGAATTATTTAGTGTTTGAAATTCATTATACCGTCTTATAGACACGATATGTGATTTTAACAGTTATAGCTAGATTGATAAAGTACATAGGCTATACTTTAGTAAATTAAATCTACCAACATTTTTTTAAAATTTTGTAAACATTTTAATAAATTTATTCCCATTAGATAAGGAAAAGATAAAAATAGAGATAATAGTAATTATTTATACCCTTAACATCTTTGAAGCAACATTCGTAAAACTGTTTTAGTTTTTAATCTTTATTTATTTCTTAACACTGTCCGTGTTTTTAGACATCATTTTAACGTTGATAATTAAATTATGTTATTTATTTTGTTTATTTACTAGACTTTAAAACAAAAAAATAGAAGAAAAACAACTGCTAATAATTTTCCATGACGCCAATTTTCTTATACATTTTTGAATCACTTAAACAAGCAACTCAAGTAGTCTCCTTTATTGCTGCCAGATTTTTCTCATGTACTTTTAATCGTCACTTATCTAAATAAAATTTGAACAGATAAGGTATTTTTTTGAATCAATCCACAGGTAGCTATTTCTATCGAAAAAGTAGAGTAAAGTACGTTGATACGATTAATTTAAAAATTGTTATAATGTTACTTGACACACGTAATTCGTAATAATAAACTATTCGAAAGTCCCTGCTCAAAAGAGAAGGTTAGGACTACAGTGTATGAATTTATCATACTTATTTTTATTTGTCTATTTTAGATCATAACCAAGTAACTTGCTACCAAAATAAAACTCCATAAAAAAGAAATCGGGATATTGTTTTCTTTCGAGTTACGATATATCGAAAATAGTGTGATTTTTATAAAATTACGATTTAGTGTTGCAATCATGCAACATATTTTGATTTGTTAGAAACACATTCTGTCGATTTTAGAATGATGTCAGTTGGTGTAGTGTAAGTCTTTCAATAAGATATTAAATTTTGGTAATTGTAGCTGAAGGTATGGTATTAGAATTTTGGGTTGCCGAGAAGGTACGCAAATTTTCATCAGTACAGTCTAATTTTAATATAAATGAATTAGTGTCTGCTTTTCTACAAAATGTAGAATACAATAAATACATTATTTAAAAAAATATTTAAAACATATTAAAAATACCATACAATCAATAAAAGTACATTTCAGTAACATAGTTACCATCCGCAGTAGTTAAGTATTAAATAAACAATAACTGATATATGCAGTTATACAAGTGTGGTTCTTCTCTCACTCCTCGATCTGATCACTTCAGCAATAATATTAAGCCAGGGTCATTAGCCAGGGTCAACATCTTATTCCTCAACTAGATGCAGTGGGGGTGAGATCAATACAATTAGCCTCATGAATAATTATACTACCGAAAATAATTCTGAACTAAATAACTAATAAACTATTAAAATATCCAGAAACATAGTAAGAAGAAAACCTATACTTTTATTAAAAAACATAAAAAATACATATTATCCACCTAAACGAAAAAAAGTAAGAAAATAAATCAACCAAAAAGGAAAAAACCTAAATTAACGAATATAAAGTTGAATTAGGGATATGTCCTTTGTCATAATTTAACAAATTGTCATTAAAAATAAAATTGTATCCAAATTTTCCAAAAGGTTTATTTTACGCCTTTTTATCAATAAATTCCAAACCAGTATATATGTATATATATATATATATATATATATATATATAACTCAAATTATATATCCAAATTCTATTCATGAATATTTATTATGACTCCTAAACTGATATTCTTGTGCAGTGTGAGACCAATCGGTTTTATTTGAGTACTTGGGGCTTACATTTGTTAAAAATGTAACAAAAATATACTGAGACTACTTGAATATACTAGTTATATTTTTTGTTGTATCATAATTACATTGTAATATTGAGTTGTTGCAGAAACTAAACATTACTCACAACTAAAATACTAAGTATAGACAATATTAGTCACTTAAATGCTGGACTCTCCATAGCATCCATAATGGTATTAAAGAACAGATATTGTTATGTAGAACATTAAATCTACGAGTAAGTCACGTGATTTTTAATCAAAAATAAATTGTAAATATATCATAGATGTTTGCACTCGTAATAAATCTTCCCTAAGAAAAGTACGTGAGTTAAAGTAAAAAAAAAAAAATAATAATAAAGAACATAAATCACATAAAAATACCTCATTTAAAGGGTTTAAAAATAAATTCATATAAATCATTTAATACCATGTACATTTTTCAATATACAGATAGTTATCATTATTTTACTCAAAAAAGCTCTATGTTTTAAAATGGAAAGTAATACACCAACTACCAATATGAAGATATTTATTTAAATTTTACGAACTATGTAACTAATGATGTCCATAGTAGTTCTTCTAAGCCTTCGTAAATTAAGAACTTGGACGGATGGTTTGATCTTGCTAATTCACGTTGTAGAATGGAAGAGTTATATAACGATAGCTTCTCTTATGTGAAAAATGAAATACATCATTTAATCTCTCAGGAATAATATTGATGTTAGTTTCATTATAATAAAAGAAATTTTTAAATTTTGATTTTCTATTATTATAATACTTTTAGGACAGGTATATTATTCGTTTTAAAATAAAAACTGGGACATATTTGATTTATAAAAAGTAAGGTTTTCTATACTTAGTTACTATTTTTAACTCAAAAGAATGACACTATGGTAACGTAAATATAAATTAGTAATTAATTCTAAATAGTATATTTATATTTTACAAGCAAATTTGTTAGTTTCTTAGTTTACTATATTATTTTGTTATAAATTTCGCCAATAAACACTTTTTTATAATTGCATTTTATTACGTTCAGTCCATCACTCTTTGTGCTCATTTCCAATGTGCATTTATTTTAAAGAACTTGGTGATCTACACATATTCACACTAACGTTGAGATAATTATTTACCCTAAATATTTGTTAAATGATATTATTATAAATCTCTGTCTCGTTAGTGAATTAAAGCTATTTGTTTTGATATTTTTTTTAATGATAAAATTGAATTATTTTCTAGATTCTTGGTACTACATAAAACAATCCATGATGAGAGTTTGGAAGCGTAAACAGATTTAAAGTTTTAAACTGCTATTTAAAAGGCATCGTTTCATTTCAGAATGGTATCCTAGTTTTATCATAGTAACATCTAAATCATACACTGTACAAAGTCTCAATGGACGGTGTACAAACGAAAAGTAAACTAAGCAAGTATGAAGTGAATTATTAAAGTCATGCATAAATTTTCACAATTTAAAGTCAAAACTTAGGAACAAAAACATGTTCCTCAAAACCACAAGTATCGTTCTAGAAGGTACAACGTCTCAAAATCGCATAATCTATTTTGATCATGCATTATGAAAAGATATATAAAAACATAACGTTACAAACCCTATACTTTATAATAATAATTTGGACAAAATAATGTGTTAAATAAATGCACGGCCCACTAGTAGTTATTAAAATATCAAAGTGAAACTGATACAGACAACGTTGTTTTCTGTAATTACGTTGTAAAGCTCCACTCTTAACTTAAATTGACTTTTGTTGTACAATAAAAATTGAATAATCTAAAGATAGACATCAGTGACAATTTTTCTTTTGAATACCGGAAACGACTAGTTGGCTCGAAACCTTAAAACATATCGTTATCTAATCGCCAGGCAAAACCACTTTATGGAGATTTCTCTGATAACAAAATGAACTACGATAAGTAATACAATTGAAATAAGTACGTTTTAATTAACTCGCTATCGATAAAACTGCCGAAGTTGAAGAGTACTTTGGTTTAGTGATATTATACATTTTAAAATTCCAAATATTTTAAATTAAATTTACTTCATAGAAATACAATTATTAAGTTTAATAGAATAAGTATCGTGGTTCATGTAATATTGGAACACAAACAAACACATTGAAACTAGGTTAATTATACAAATTTTGAAAACAAATTTATATAAAAATTAGTTGGAATGTAGCTTTTATGTTTAAATCAAATAACTCGAATATGATCTGATGATTTTTGTGTCTCTAAGTTTGGCGACCTCCATCTTGGTATCACCGTAAGTACATCCAATTAACACAATTTGAGGTTACATAGGTCTTTGTGACTATTGATTAGAAGAACCAAACGAAATAGTTTCTCAAAAGTCGCTATTTTTAATTATTGCGATAATTTATCTATTTATATTCGAAGAATAAAATATTAAAACACGCTTTACATGATACATTTCAGTAAAATTACAATTCCTAGATTTACAATTGCTAATTATTTTCTTCTTATTTCTTAGATGTTTCCCAAACAAATTATGATAGTAAAAAGGATTGCTCAGTCATTGAGGGAATTATGTACATAAAAAATAATTTTACAAAATCCTTCACAATTCGTACCTACTTTTTACAAAAGTGAAAGCAAAATAATCGTAATATTATTATAAATATATTTTTTTTTATGTGAAATATAATTACAGAAGAAATAATATTGATATTGAAAGAATTTTTTTTTACATTTCACGATTTTAGTTTATTCCATTAAGAAAGGTTAATTTCTGAATTTTAGACTATAAATATTAATTTGTAATATTTCTGGAACTTCAGTACAAATTTGTATAATTATGCTTTGTTTTTATTTTACCATATATATTTACAATAGAACAGTTAGTTATCCTTAGACTAGTCTAAAAATATTTCTATAAATAAATGGTTCTGACTCAAAATATTAATACTGTACACACATTACTAAATCTTTATCACATGGCCATACATAAAACAAATATTATGCCAATAAATATTATACTTCACCTCCTGAATAAACATGAAAGTTGGGTAGTTATTTGTCTTAAAGTTTTGGCTTGGACATCGTTAGAAAGGCCAAATATCTCGAAATACTCAACAATTATATAGATCTCAATTAGGTAGAATTAGTATAAGATTAATTGGCAAAAAATAATATTTTGTTGTTTAAAATTTAATAAGTTTTTCGTTTGTTAGAATTAAATTAAAATATTGAATATCTTATTCTGACTAAAAAATATTTTTAAAGAAAGATGAACACAAAGTCATTGAGTACCATTGAACGTTAATTTGATGGATATTTCTGTTTCAAAATCAGGAAACAAAAATCTAACCGTTAAGACCGATTTAAATTATAAGAGGTAACACAATAAACACATTAAAAGTTTTAAGTTCTTCTTAGCCTCTTACTCCATTTGTAGTAAATAAGTTCCAATTTCTATTTATTTATCATTGCATTGGTGTCTTTCTGAAAAAAATTGGAAAACAATAGATTATCCAAAAGATAGGTTAGTACTTAACTCATATGGCGTATAATAAATTTTCAATTAAACATCTATCACATCTCAGTTTCGATTTGCCATTTTGTGTAAACCTAAGTCATATGATTTTGTGTACAATTTAAATTACTTGTCGTTAAATGATTATTTTAAATTATATATGAATAACTCTTATACTAAGTTTAAAACTACAAAGTATACAAAATGAATATGGGCTAGTAGAATAAACTTGACGTTATTGTGTATCATTTTATACCATGTTGTTTAAAGCAAAATACCTCTCGGTCATCCTTGACTTGTAAAAAGAAGCACTCATATAATTAATAGCAACATGGTTAGGAAAAAAATATAGTTGATCAAGAGAGACCTAAAAGGAATGATGAAAGACAGGGATTTAAAACAAGACTAAATATAAAGTTGTAGATCTCGGTAGTGTTCCTCACATTTACCACAGCTGTACTCACTATAGTGAGCACTTGAGGGGATAAGGCCCCATTTTATAGAGAGATAAGGAAACGAAAATAATTTTCCATCGATTTGCCATTTTCCTAATTCTATTTTAGATTCCTCGAACTAAAATTATTGTTTCTCCATAATCCACACAGGGATTGTCCATAATTATTATGCGCTGCACAAAATTTACCCTGACAGTTTAGAACAGAAAGGTGTCAAGTGATATCCCTTGGCCCCTTTCTGCACTAAACGCTATCTTTCCACCACTGCCTAACTAATAGAATAAGCTGCACCTTGACTCCTTTCTGCACTAAAACATGTGTTTACCTCTAAAGAAAATTGTACCACCATTAACTCATTTTCTCATGTTTTGTCGCTTGACGCCTTTCTGAAATAAACGATTCAATTAAGGGTTGAGGTGGCAATACTATGTTATGAGTGTCTCTTCTTCTTTCAAAATCAAATACTTTCAAGTTCAAAGAAAACATAAATGTACATTGCAATTTTAATCGGCTGTAATGTATGTTGTAGGCAGAATTGAGACCTCCGTTTCGTTAGGGTTTTCTTTATTCATTTTTACCTTTAAATTATATCACTTGATGTATACTAGTGTCTCATATTTTTAAGTTTTTCCACTTCTCAAAAGCTAGTATCTTTAAACACTTGACAGAGAAAATTAGTTTTAGAAAATTGTTAATAAATATTTAATGCATTGCTTTCAAAGAGCGAAACGTATCTAATTAAACAGTTGACATACCACAGAAACTCATATTTTAATATGTTTTGTACAAAGAATAAATTAAATTCCGTTAGCATTCTTTACAATTCTATAAGTTCCTACACTTTGAAACATGAATGCAAATGCCGTTACACTTAATCATGAATAAATATGATCTTTGTTTGTAAGCATTTGTTACTTCATTGTCTGTATTATTGTACATTTACTATATTTACTCCAATAGTGCATTACAAAAATATAAAGATTTCAATTTTAGATAAGGGTATCATATCGAATTCCTATTTTCGGAGATTTTATAGATAGTTACAGATTTTTGTATTTGTAAAGATTACATGTACACACACACACACACACACACACACACACACACACACACACACACACACACACACACACACACACACACACACACACACACACACACACACACACACACACACACACTGCAACGGTTTAATTGAACCGTCCGCAAGGAACAATTTTGGATTTCAACCAAAATCCAAAATTTCAATTAAATCTAATAAAAACTGTAGAAATGACAAAAACATTTAAAACATACGTAAAGTTAAATGGAATAGCAAGGTGGGACCAAGCCAAGGTCACGCGCTTGAACAGGAAATATTCAACTTTCCGGTTTGAACAGGAATAATCTCATATAATCCAATGTTGTAAATTCAAAAATTCGAAAACTAAAAATAAAATAATACCATCGTGTAGAGCTAGAAAAACCTAGTAATAAATAATAAGACAATAAACTCATCAGATTAATAATAAAAAAGTTATAGCCAAAATAAAACGTCATAAAACACAAAACTCTCTTAAAATAAATAAAATCAAAAATCTAATAATAACAGTACATAACCCTAAGATAAACTAATAATAAATAAGACTCGAAACCAAAATTAAATAAAAGACCATAAAGTAATAAAACCATAAATAACCAAACATGCAGAAAGTGCCATAATTTGTAAACCCAAGAAGCGAGAAAGAAGAGGAAAGCAGTTTTGGGACTTTCAGCATCAGAGGAACAACATACAAAAAGAAGAATTCAAAATTTTCCAAAAATGAAAAAAGTAAATTCGGAAAAACTACGGAATCTTCAAATCGCCATAAAAGAAGAAATATACGTCGTATCGCTACAAATGAAGATGGAAAATCATCAAGAAAAGAAGGGCTTCAAAAAGAAATCACCCAGAAGAAAATCGAGCGAAGCGACCGGAAGATATGAAGAAAAGAAGAATTCGTCAGTCAAAACTTAAGATTTTCAAGATTCAACGTGTGTCCAAGGTCGCGCGCACGAGAGGCTCTCGCCGCATGGAAGGGGTAGCGTACCAACCCTAGGCACAATTCACCATAAACAATTAAACTAAAACAACTAATAATAATAGAAATAATTAATCAAAAATAGAGAAAATAGCCAAATAATGTAAGGATAAGCCAAGCAGAGTTCATAAGTAGTTGAAATAAATATAGAAACTTAAATAAATTGCGAAATAAAGAAGGAACAAAAATCATGAAAGTTGGCTATACTGTATAGCTCAAACTTCGACGAGTTAACTTTCTACAAGTTAATTCATCAGTCTCGTACCAGCTCCAGGAAGGATCACCCACTTTTACTTAAGACTGAAGAGGAAATCGTCGTGAAAATATATTGTCAGCGTTCAGTACTTCGCCGGGTTAATAACGGTACCAACAGACAGGATCGGCCTTGCAGGAGACAGCGCTACATCCTACAACAGCTTATTAGAAGAGATCTTCACTACGGACTCCGGCAAATATCCTACAAGAAATTGTCGTCATCAGCAGATTCAACGAGAACAGGATTTCGGGAGATTCTAGAACAGAAGACAACTCTAGGAAACAATCTTCAGGATCCACAACCATTCTCAGAATCAGGACGACGAGCGGACTTGTACAATTCACAAAAACAAGGTACTGCATAAATCAAGCTTTTTTAATAAATAAATTTTATTTTTTAATAAACTTCAATAAAGTCCAAAATTCTTAAAATTAACAAAGTTAAATGACAACGTTTTAAAGTCAAAGTAGAGTCAAAAATAAAGTCAATTTTAAAGTCAATAAAGTAAAGAGAAATCAAATAAGATAAATTGAAGTCAAATAATAAATAAATCAAGTTACAGATTGGAAACATATAAATAAAAGGGTTCATAAATAAATCTGTTAGATTAAGAATATATTTTGTTAGATTTAGTTAATATTAGAATTATTTAGAATAGAGAATTTTCAATTTGTTTGAGAGAGAAACGTTTAATATAAATTGAAGGAAAAGGCGACATAATCTGTTGTAAGCGATTTTTAATAAATCCATTGTTTCTTGAAATAAAAATTAAATTGTGTCAATTTCAATAAATTTGTTAAATTTCTTTGTCGGATATTTTGATTGAAACTATCCTATGCAAATAAACTCTTAAAGTCTGAAAGAAGAAGAAGTAAGTGCTCACCAGTAAAAAGTTAAGTTCAAAAAAGAGCAAATTTTGGTTTAATGAATTAATTAGCTCCAAAGGGCCACCCTTTGAGAAAGAGTCTGAAGTGTCAAGAAAGGTAAGATAGATTAAGAAGTGAATTTATAAAATATATAAAATTTTTCATGTGTTATCATAAGTTTGATAAAATAGAATTAATCTTGTGTAACATAAGAATTAAGAGCCTTATCAGGGACTTTAAAAGGTAGGCAAATTGGGAGAACCATTTTCTACCTCGTCGAAATATAATAAATAGGTGTTAGAGTCTCCGATAGGGTCTTGCGAGTGCCCCGTCTGTTTAGGTGAAAGAAGCCCCAGCATTCCTGCCGGGGGGGGGTGCGTTGCAAGACACACACACACACACACACCCCCCACACACACACACTCACACACACACACACACACACGCGCGCGCGCGCCCACACACACACACACACAATATACAAAAAAAATTTTTACGTAATGCATAATAAAGAAATAAAAGTTTTTCCGAACCACAAAAATAAGAAACAAAACTATGATTATAATAAATCCAGTATTTTTATTATAATACCTTTATGTACCTTCCACAGTTCTAAGCTGTAAACCTCTTTGGATGAAAACTATATCATGGAAACGTACATGAGGATAGTATAATAAATATACTGGATTTAATATAGTTTTAGCTTTGTTACTTGTCTTTGATGTTTGGGGAATCCATGTTTTTTTTATTGTAAATATCGACAGTTTGCTTCTTTAACATTATTTAATACATATTTTAGAAAAAATAAAAATAAAATATCTTTCTATGTAAATATAACATATTAAAACTAATAATTATTATTATGAATTTTCTCAATTGTTACAGTGGAAAATTTAATAATCCTTATGGCAAAATAATTAGGATTTTTTTTCTCTCTTTCATAGGGGTGAAGAAAGAAGAAGAACATCTTCATCATCATATGTAAGTTTACATCGAATATGATATAAACAAAAAGTATGAGCAAATTTAATTTCCTTTTTAAAATAGATTTTCTTTTTCATGAGTCATGATCATAATACATCCTTATTTTTTACTTATCACTCTAAACAATATAACTTAATATTTCATCAAGGGGTTCCATTGGTGTATTTTATTAAAATGCAAAATTAATGCTATCAAATCATTGAGTTTCTAGCTATTCCATCAAAGCGTGAACAACACCAACAAATTCCTTCTACGGTAAAGAGGAATTCCTTCTACGGTAAATTTTAAGGAAGAGAAAAATTATTTTTTATTAAAATGTTCCAACGTTATGAATGGAGTTTCTTTGAAAGTAAAAATTAAGTATCCGAAAGTACAAAATAATCACTGACTTCTTTTTGTTACATTATTGCAATATTAATTAAAAATGCTTCAGAGATAATATGTTAAAATAGTTTCTTTATCAAACTGACGAATAAATAAAATACTTACACACCAACTTTATACCTAGCTTCAATAAAACGTAAATCTGTCCACTAACTTAATTATTAGAAGTGTATCACAATGAGACCTTTCATGGGCACAGAAAGTATACTTAACCCATTTCAGAAACATTTACTTCTTGGTGTAATAGCTTACAAGATTTGTGGTCTGCTCCAAACACTAAATTACCGAACCGAGAAAGGTTTAACACATTGTTTAAAGTTTAATCACAGACACACGATCCCATACTTTTAAGTTTCTATCGATGAATCGATTGAAATTGTTGCTTGTACCTCGTTTTGGCAGAAAAACGGCTGACTAAAATTTTTGTTAATTATATTTATTTAATATTTTCTTTAAATTACTTTCCAAAATACTATCGTTTAGAATGTATTAATTATATTTGCTATCATATAATAATAGAAGATTACATGAGAATAATTAGATTATTCTCTTTAAATAATAGTTCTTCAATAAATTTGTATCTGTACAAAACGAAAGTGAATATGATGTTTACTAACACATTTGTTTTTGTCTGTCTCCAATTAACAGTAAGAATTCTTTACTAGTGTTTACCTTACTTTAGAGAAGAAGTAAACCATATAGTGTTAATTTACATTTCTGGGTCTTTCTAAAAAGAGGAGTAAAAAATATACATTGTTTACAAAAAAATAAATAAATCAGTCAACGATATGTTTTTAGTTATTCTTAATCTTAAAAGTCGAAGTTTTATAAAATATTCTCATGTACGTAACTTTAAATAGGCTCAGCATTTCATTTTATAATATGCTACTCATAATTATTCAAACGATTATCATGAATACCAAATATTAAATATATCTTAACGCTATGAATGTTCGTTCACTTAATATCGTACGAATATTTATGTATACGAAATCAAATAACATTTGTTCACATATTATTTAAGTTGTTAAAAAAACTCTTACTACGTTTATTACCTATAACAAAAACTTAAATCAGTTGGTATTAAAGGCCAGTACCATTGTGTAAATGATAATTAATTTATTACAATTCATATTTATTTCAAGACTAAGACAATATAGACTATATAAAATAAGAATAAAAATTATACGGACAATGTAAGACATTTTACTAAAACATCATTCACTAATATAAATTAACATTCTATCGATATACAATCACAATCTCAAAAGTGCTATCATAACTTAACCTCAAATAATCTGGGATGTACATTACGTAGGCCTAACCATATCACTGCATTGTTGTTATATTAACACCACATGATGTTACCATAATAGATTATGTGGTTATCGTTTGATGACATACATCTCTTGAATTGGGACACGTGTGTCTATAACATGCACGTATAAATACATCGAAGTGACAGGTTTCATCTCCAATAGATTAGAGTTATGTAAAAGATCTCAATTTAGTATAAAAAATTATTGTGGGATTTTGCTGTGTTTAACATACGTTTCTTGTTATAGATATTGAATCAATATATGGGCTCTAACAGTTCTAAATAAAGGAATCCCCCTATCAGTTTCCACGTTTGCATCTAAGGCTAGAACTGGGCACATTGTGACTCTGGCATATCTTTTATGTTTTGGACAGGCTGAATCGCCCGTCTGTTTGGTTTGTCAAGAACAAGAGGAGACTCTCCAGCACATCCTTCTTCAGGGCCCTGGTCCGGGGAGTGCTGCTGGGAATATGTTGAGAACCATGCTAGAAAAGCATTGCATCCTTAAAAGAGTACAGACGAACAACATCTTTTGGTGACTGGCCAGATATGTTTATGAGAGACACCGTGTGGTTGGTATAACTTGATACTAGATACACACACAAGGAACAAGAAGTAAGTAAACCGTTCTAATTATTTAAAATATTGAATATAACATTTGTTTTCAAAATACATTGCGACGATCTTCTTCTCCTCCCCTAATGATTGTATGTATGTAGAGCCTCGTACGACGATCTACCCGGCTCCGCGCAGCTGGTTTTTTAAATATATATGGTCCTGATTATTGGAATCAAAAAGATCGAACGCAAGAAAATATTGTTTACCCCTTTTTCCGGTGGTGTATACAATAAATTCTTATGTGTAAGGTTTTTGTACAAATTTAGCTTAATTTGCGCCGATTTTTGACTCTATCTCGACTCGTACCATTTGGAGAACAATGATTCCTGACTTTAGTTTAGGTTTTATTAATGTACTTACAAATTAACATAAATATAGGATAGCAAAAGTAGAATGGGAGACTATACAAAATAACGTACTCAAGGGTGATAGTATTAACTTGTAAGAATTTATCTCCTAATTGATATTTATACAACTTATAAATACTTACTAAAATTCTTAGTTATTTGTACAAAAATCTATATTTATAGCAACATTTTCTTATATTACAAATTTTAATTAAAATGATATAAACAATATTCATGCTTCTAATCCACCCAATGAGAAATAAGTATTAATGAATTTACTATCTTTAAACTTTATGATAATTTATAGAATTTAAAAGTTGTCATTGATCTTATAATGTTCAGATTCGATATTTCGGTACCTTACAAAAGCGATGATTGAATCCTCGTATTGCCAGTCTGAATTTCTCCAATCTGCTTCCGATGAACGTTTAAAGTTGTTTGCTGTGTCTACTGATGCTTCCAAATTATGCCAATTTGTGATGTTTTATCGAATCTACATTCGTTAGTTGAAATTAATACATTGAAAATAAAACTGTTATTTTACTTTAACATTTTAGAATTAAAAGAATGACCGAAAGACTGAATGAATCGTCACTAAAATATTTAACTTAAAACTTGCGAAGAAGAGTGTTAACAGAGTGGTAAGAAGAGAGAGCTGTTGGCTTTGGGCAGGGAGTTTTTTAGTTTTGTTATATGACGTCACTCCCCTTCTCTGATTTTTGGGGTTGTCCCGTTTAACGCAAAGATTTCACTCCTCCCCACCTCTGCGTACTTTCCCTTCACATTTTATCATGGTTTTTAAATAAACTTTTATGAATTTTATTTAAATTATTATGACAATATTTTGGAGCAATTTTCGTTAAATTCATACTTATTTCTCCTGGGTTATATAAAACAACATGCTTATACATAACTAATCATTAAAAAAATAATATTTTTTCTTTTATAAAAAGTTCTGTTTTAAATAATAGTTAGTTAGGTTCAAAGTAATATTTCATAATTAATTGTTGGGGTTAGTTACTTGTAAATCTAACGGTACCAGGTTGACCTACTTTCTATTGCGGTACCTGTAACTGGACTTTCTTTCAAATTGCCTTGTGGCGGATTAGGACTTTCTAACTTTCTAATCCTTCACAACATGTCTAATTTACTCTTCCTAACGTAAAGTCTCGTAAATTGTTTAAGATTAAACAATCTACGCCTAATTATTACGCTTAATCTACGCTATAATGAGATAATTTTAATAAACTTAATTAGAATGTAGCGATAGTGTAATTGATACAATTGTATTTATTGATTTAATTATCCAACTAATTAACTTTAACCGTGTAATCTGCAACTACCCTATTTCATTTGGATAGGTTTTATATACAGAGTGCGGCAAAAGTCAGTTAACCAAAAATTCATCTTAACTATAACTTGTTTTGTATATAACTATAACAGTATTATTTTAATTTTCCTATTAGAGAAACTGCTCAAAGTGGCCACCTTCATTGTCTATACACTTTAGGCACCTTTTCACCACTGATTTACACATTTTGTTGCATAAATTGCTTGCCGACTAGGAGGTCAAGTTCCAGAAAACTGTTGTTCTATTGTTGCAATAATATCGATAGAATTACGATCAAATTACCACCACTTTTTCAAAAGGAGTACTCATTGATCTAGAGAAATTTTATGATTCATGATTGGAAACAATAACGTATCTATAAAATAAACAATACACTAGCCAACTTGACTTCACGGTCAACAGAGGTAGACTGACAAATTAAAGAATAAACCTTGACTACATCTTAGATTAGAAAAGCAGCAACAAAGATATAAACAATGTCGCTTACCCGATTGCAGCGGTTAACCGACTTTAGCCGCACACCGTATTTTCGCTTTATAGAGAACTTTGAACTTCGAGATAAAGGAAAACATATAAAATTTATCAAAAACGTTAAGAACGTAGCCTGTTCGATTTAAGATGGTTTTTGGATGAATTTAGAATTTATTGCCTCGATAACGTATTTCAGTTGGTAATTTTGTGTTACCCTTAGTTAATTGTAGTCGGTTTTTGGATCTCTCAAGTATAATGGATGGGAATTTTAACTTTTGTATGGTAAAGTAGAGGTCAAACTTGAGGGAATGTTTGAGGTCAAATGAAGGGGAAGTTTTGTGGTACGAAGTTTGTCTAAACGTTATAGGGTTTTAGGAAAGTTTTTACAAAGCCATAGTGTTTGGAGATTAGATAAGGCAGTTAAGAGAGGGAGATTTCAATTAAAAACAATACTACTCATTAAATATAGGAAATGAGTTTCTACTGAAAGAGAACGGCCTGTCTGTAGCGATCCAAAAAAGTTAATATGCCGCAGAATCTGATTCATTTAGTATCATTATCTATATATTATACTATCTAATGCCACCAACGGCGGCGTAATGAAGGCTCGTCGTACCTTCCAGGAGAGGCAAAGAAGTAATTGTGAACGGAGGCTCTATGCATAAAAATTATCTAACGTTGAGGTATCGAACCTTCTGGAAGTGACATAGAGTCCGATATATAAATACTATACAAGCTGATAATCAACGTATAGGTTAAGTAGAAAATGGTTAGCGTCTTTCACTATACTCAAAAAGGTGTTTTTTGAGCTATTAGTTTTTATAATTTGTAAACAGTAACTAAACTAATGAGTTAAATTATGAATCTTTTTAACGATATAGAACACGTTGATTTGACGTATTGACCTTAATGCATAAACCTAAAAATTGCAGTAGGAACTTAATCCATGAGCTTAAAGTTACACCTATGTGGTTACAATACGCAGGTAACTCTATTTACAGCAATGTATAAGACACATTGAAATCTACTTGTGGCAATAACTTAACATACTTTATTAAGAATTGCGAGGAACTATGTGTTTTCAATCTTTAATAAAATTAGAACAAAATTGATAGAGAAGTTTTAAAGAAGTCGAATATTTTGTGATATTTACGTAGCATTTTTTTTACCAATAACTCTAAAGAGACATTTTTTGAGAAGTAGCAACCAATACGTTTTGTTAGGGTCTATAGAGGCTACACTTGAGCAAAGAACAACATTTTATTGGCATCTTTACAGCTTTCAAGAAAATAGTTATTTTCAGTTATCAGAATGTACGAGTATAACAATGTTCAGAGATATAAAGATAAGCTCACGTTCCAAATATTATTAAAATCAGTCTACGCATTAGGGATGTAGAGCTCTTATGATAGACGTACAAAATTCCCAAAACAATTATTATGAACTTAGGGTACCACAAAACTGATTACCCACAAAAACTCGAAATCAAAGGTGTTGACCCATCTTATAACTTTCTTTATACTAAGTATTTAGGAGGAAATGAAATGACAATAAAATGTTTTAGTTATTGCCAATTTGTTTCCATAGATCAATAACTGTTGTTGTAACGATATAATGTCAGAAAGAATGGAATTTTCAAAACAGTTCATTATGCTACGTTTTTATAATAACATAAAAATAAAAATCGATGTTTAATTGAGGGGGGTAGAATCAAAACTCACATAATCCAAAATTTACGAAATTGAGTTAGCAGTGGTTTGTTATAGTATTTTCTGCGAGGAATCTGAAATTGCTGCTAGTTTGTACCAAAACGCACTTAATCTCACCAAAAAATAAAGTCAAAAGTGGTGGTTAGTGTCAAAAGTCACATAATCTCAGGGATAATGTGTGTTTTGACTCCAGCTGTTTTCAACCAATCAGGTGTTTGTATGGAAACAGATGTTTGAGGTTAGGTTTGTGATTTGACTGTGCAATGTAAAGCCAAGGAAGTGAGTGTTAGTTATTATTTTTGAATTGTATGTGTATATTAGTTAAAATTAAAGGCAAGAACAATGGAACTTAATGTTCAACCAATTCAAGATGGTCAACGAGGACGGAAAAGTCTTAGGAATCCTTCTGAATGGAAGAAAAATAAAGCGATTGAAAAAAAAAAATGAGTTGAGTGTTAAGAAAAAAGAAGACGTCGATAAGTTGCTGAAGAAACATTATGGGAACCAGTGGAGGCAGATACCTGAACTGAAGTTCTACGAACATGTTGTTTATAACTCAACAACAGAAGTCGTCCCTAATAATGAGTTGTGTGAAGAGCAGGAAAATGAACTTAATCTCATGATTTAATGATTTTACCTAATAGAAATTCAGTAGGCCTAAGTCGGTGTTAACTACTGTAACTTATTGTATTTTTTTGAATTTTTATCTGTTTTAAATTTTTTTTATATATTATCTCAGTAAAATACTTTTTGAAAGAATGTCATTTTATTAATTGTAATTAAAAAACTTGTTACTGTAAACTACTTTGTTAGTTCTTTTGTATTTTCCATGAGAAAGTTTGGGGCATTGATTTTTAATTAAAGGAACGTTTTTATTAATAGAAAATGCCAATCATTATGTTAGCCTACATTCTCTGCTTTAGTATGACAGTGATATGGAAAGTAAATTGTATTAATCTTAGTCAAAAATTAGAGTTATTATATATTGATAAAAAGTACAAGTTGATATGTCTCTTTAATTTACTTTCAATCCCTAATAGTTCATATCAAACAATGGACTTACTATCAATTGACATGTACTAGGTATTTAAAAACAACTCTCTAATATAATACATCCGATAATGATAGAAGGAGCTGTTGGTCATCAAAGTGAACATATGTAACGCGGTTACAGTAAGACATTGATATATAGCAGTAAACATAGAACCAATTTGCAAGTATTTACGACGAGTTGGTACACATTGTCTCATTGTTTTCCCTATTTATTGACTGCAATAAAGTCACTTTAAGTTATGGTTAGGGTAAAGTTGAAAACATACACACAGATGGAGTTAAAATTGAGAGGCTAAGGTGTCTTAAAGTAACTGAAAGAAGAGTCTTAATTCTTTTTGACAATTCGAGTGTTCTCAGTTTTGAATAATTACAATGAAATAAACTGTACATGTCTTAGAAGCAATTATTTGGCTTCTTTAGGATAACGATACATACCTGCCTATGAATTTCATATTATAGGCAAGTTTAACCTGTCCTGAAATTTAGGTGTAACAGCCGTACACCAAATTAGAAAAACAAATTTAATGATAATTGTTTCAGTGCAAACTTTTATAGTTGTAGATTGCAAACATTTATATTTCTTTTTAATCCAAATAATATAAATTCGGTGGTTCTAGAGTAGCTAGCGAATTTAAGTGGTTGCAATTAAATGTGTTTTTATAAAATCAAGTATTTAAAGAAAAATATTTTCTCTAGTATTTTTATATAATATAAATCATCGATAAGTTTTCAAATAAAATTAGTTTTGTTTATATGTTTATAGATCTATAATTGTATATAGTTATTTTAGGATATAATGGCAAAGATCACATTCAATGCCTATTTTTACTGTTTCGTTTCAACTTTAAATTTAACTTATAAATCTTAGACACATATGGAATGAGTACATAAAACTTTTGAAATCGTATTGCAGTATTGTATTAAATTACAGGTATTAGTGTAATGCACAAATATCTTACAACTAAACACTTTTACTAAATGTAGTAGTTTCATTGCTTTTTTTGAGTGACACGGCTCATCTAAAAAAATTAAATTTGTGTTCCCATTGTTAATATTGAAAATAAACAACGTTGGTACAAATATTTTTCAAAATTGATTTGGAGAAGTTAATCAAATCAGTATGTGAATGACGATTATATGTATGTTTTCTTATTACATTACTATTCAGGTATAATTCAGGTATAATATACAGGTATAATTTGGATAACTCGTAAAACCCATTCGTTTGGTTTCTTTTCTAACGTTATCAAAAATAGAAAGGCAAGTTGCGTCTTGCTCGAGAAGTGACTTCAATTTGACGCATTTTATTGTTCCTTACACCATTACTAAGAATTCTTTTTGGTGACAACTAATGAAACATTTTGTGACATTTTACATTTGGCTGATTTTATTCAATATTCTTGTTTGTATATGCTATTTCATCTCTATTTATATAAGGACCTAGTAATATGATAATAATTTTTTGACAATGAAGTATTAAATTTTCTTCATTAAGATGTAGCCTGATTGATTTTATAGAACATGCTTTATAGCACCAGTACCATTCAATTATGTAACTTAATTTTATTTGATTAATTTTTTATAGATCTGAATGAGGATATTTTTTGATTTTTGACGTTTTATTCGGACTAAAAACTACCTTTATATTACAAGTTCTGGGTTAGTCATGTTGCACTACGCAGGACAACTATGTTACACTTTTTATTTAATATTTAGAATAATTAATAATATCAGTTAGTATTATAATCGGCACTTACATTTTATGCAATGATGCAATGCAAATTATGTGGTTTAGCATATAGAATTATAGATTTGTTTTCATGAAAAAAATAAATAAATAAAAAACAATTCAAACTTTGAGGAATGGTGCTAAGACCCCTCTATTGACTTGACTTCTGTTAAATCTTAAGCCGAAACACGAGAGGAAGAGTTGTTTTTTGTACAAAAAGAAATAATTTAGATAAGTGGTTGCAAGATTCACCGCAAAGTAGGTTAGATTTAGTTACATTACTAAACGTTGTAATGTACTAAAATCGTCATAATGATAATAATATTGGACAGTATAAAAATAATATACAGGGTGTCCGAAACTATTAAAAACAACTTAATATCTCAAAATGTTAAAGTCTTATGAGATATAAATAAATACAGTTATTTAAAACCACGAAACGACCACTCTTTGGTTGAGTTTTAATTTTTTCCGCCATCATTTAATTAACTTAATTTTAAAATGGGAAGATAGTCGTTGATATTAATGTAAAATTTGATGGAAAAAAGTTGGTCAAATCCGTGTATGCTATCTAAATCCATTTTTAAATTGTTTTCAGGCAAAAGATTAGAATCGTAATTAATTCGCGAGTCAAAATAATCTAATAAAAACGCATTGCATAGGCCTATAACTATAAATATTTTACAACTTTAAAATTTTCTTCTTAAAATGTGATTTTTAATACTGATAGTAATTACGCCATAAACTCTGTTAACTAACACGATGACAGCAATGAAATAAGTTAGAAAATAAACAACCTCAGACTAAAAAACAAAGTTTGCAAGCCAAAAAATATCAATATGAATAATTTTTGCAAATAATTGATTTAAATTCAAAAGAGTTATTAACAAAAGTAAAATGACTAAGAAGAAGAAAACAACTTATTTCAAGTGAAATAACTTTTTTTTTAATCAGCTGTAAGATGTCAATAATCTTAATCAACTGATACGGTTAATAGCTGCTAATAAAAAAAAATCAACAACGAAAAAGCTGTTGTAACAGTAATTTAAGTTGTACCTTCATTTGGTTTCTTATTAGAACTGTGAAATGTAAACGATAGTGATTAACTCACTTTAAAACCAACTGTAACCTGAATAATTAATTTGTATTGATGTAAGGTATATCAATTTTTAAAATTATTATTTATTGTAATTTATTTATAAGTGTTATTTTATGTCACATTATGCCCACTTTAAATGGAAAAGACAAAACAACTACTCTGTTGATGATGTATAGTTACGGTGATCGAGGTCGATTATTGCATGAGGTATGCAATTTGTTTAATGCTGAATATCCAAATAGAGATCCGATATCCAAATCTACTGTATCCAAGACAATTAAAAACTGTTTTAAGAATCAGTTAGTGTAAGTGATCGTTTCCCCAGTGGAAGTCCAAAATCTACCATCAACTATGACACGTCATTAAAAGTATTACAGACTTATGTAGGAGAACCAAAATACCTCCTTTCGAAAATCTGCTTATATTCACCAAATTGAAGCTTATTTGGTTCATAAAGTGCTTTAAACTAATAAACACCACGTTATTAAAATGCATTTAGTTCAGGAACAAATAGAAGAATGTTTTGATGCGGGTCCTGTATTGTGAGAGTATTATGGTAAAATATTTGGCTGACCACAATTTTTACAATTCTGTAATTATCTCAGATGAAGCAACATTCATGTTGAATATAAAAGTTAATAGATAAAATTGATGATACTGGAGTGACAATAATCCTTATTGGTTAGGTTAGGCTAGGAAGAGATGAAATTATCGTCAAGTAAAAGAAAAACAAAAGACTGACATGTGGACTGTGGCATTAAGGAATTCTATTTAATTGAACCAGTCCAATAAAGGAACACAATTATGATAATAATTAATAGAAGAAGAGATTTTCTGAAATACACGTGCATCACTGATTTCTATCATAGATATTAAATGTGAAGTTTTCTGACATAAATTATGATACCAAACTGTATTTCACATAACTAGATTTCAAATTATTTATCTGAGTTATAGAAGTGTCAAAAATCTAAATTACTGACGCCTATATACAGTATATTTAATACCTAATACAAGATCATTGTATGCATATTAACACAAATTAAATTTATAATAAAATAGTTTTATCCCTGAAATATTTATTCATATTTTACACCTCATAAAGAACAAATATCATGTACTTTACATTCCATATAATTTTAAAAGAAGATATATATTTCCGTAAATTTTAAAAGGCAATCCTATTTTCCGACAAATGTTTTTATGAAATGCACCACAAAGCCACCGTATATAAGACGCAGTAACATCAAAATATACCCAAGATAAAGTAGTATTATTTCCTTGGCTGGCTAAGATGTTTCCGTCGAAGGACTCACTGGGAAGAAAATAAAATATGTTTTATTCCTTGGATTTTATCCTATTTCGACAGCTTTACACTTTTTAAATATATCAATTTCTCTTATACGAATAAAGACACGAATCACAACACCTTTATTTCAAAATAATAAGACCAGTGAATTGGTTAATATATATTTTTTAAACACAATATTTCTTATTACTTATCAGTCACATTTTGCAGTTTACCGTTGTTTCATTGTGTCATTTCAGATTTATAAATTTATTATTGTTTAAAATCTATATAATAATTTTTACTTCGTCCATTTCAACATTTTAATCCCTTTAGTGTGTCTTTTGTTTTACTTTTTAAATGAAACGATGAACTACAACCATTTTGTATAGCTTGTTAGAAATAAAGTATCGCCTATGTAGTAACTAAAGTAAAGATAACATTTCAATTCCCATGTAATTGGTAAGAACAGGCAAACAAAGTTTGTAATAATTAGAAGCAGGGCTTTGTGATTGGTTTAGTACCCTAAGCCTAGTTAATTTTTCTAATAGGGTGAAATACGCCCTAAGTAGTTCTGTGCAACTGAACAGAACGTCAGACTGATTTATTTTTGAATTAAAATGAACACAACGGATTAGAACGAATATTTGACCCTTTATACACTTTAAATACATTATTTTGTTTAAATAACTCTGGAATCGTTGTTTAATTACGCCAGGTATAATCTGTTGTCATTCACTTAGCAAAATTATATTATTAAAAAATAACCTAAGTAATATATACTAGTCGCCTTGTAATTTTAATATATTATTCACAAATTGTATTTACTAATTAATTATTTAATATAACTTGTTTAAATATTCGTCTGGTCTAATTATTATGCTATTATCTATTTACGGATAAAACATAACTAATGACGAACAATTTATCTTTCTCCAGCGAAATTTTTTTGTCGCATGGTGCGTGACAAAAATAATTTTTGAGAAGAATGGAGTGACATAGATTGCATACTAATATTGTTGGCTTCGGTATTCCAAAAAGCCTAACGTGTTCCAAGATTTCCTTAAAAATATGTTTTTTATTTGTGAAAAGTTATAAAATGGTGATTGATGAAATATATAAACACAATTTATAGATGTAAACTTTTGCATGCTCCTCCTCTTGAGTAAAAATCGGGGTTTGTTTGACTATAAAAAAATTATAATCGGCTATACCCGTGTACAGTTCCACGGGTATAACTATTTACGATTTAACTATTTAGTCGATAAACCCCAGGATAGCGTGTTAAAGAATCGATATGTTATTTCACCAGTTGTAGCTAAATTGATAAATAACAGATATTTTAGTGATTTAGGTCTATTATCATTGTTTAAAGTTTGTATTAATTTTTATTTTAGTCTTCATCCAATATGTATACAGGATAAAATGGGAAAACAGAAAGTCTTTGTATCTTAAAATCTCCTTAAAAACTATATTTAATGCATTATTATAACTTTAATTTATATTTATTTGTTCACACTGTCCTCGTGTTTACATAAACATTTAGCACAAATAAATAATTTGTGGTAGGCCTATTCCGTACGATTATTTACCGCAGTTTTAAAAATACATCAATGAAAAGAAACAAACGAAAGCGATTTATGACGACACCAAAGATAATAGAAATCATATTAAATCATACATAAATATTTGTAGGAAACCAGCGGCATGAGTAATCTCTTTTGGCCGTTTTTGTCTCATTTTATGTTAATCGCCATTTATCTATATTAAATTTTTGTTCATGAAGTCTTAACTTATAATTACACCCCCCCTCTTATCATATATATATATATATATATATATATATATATAAACCTTTGTTAATCCCCAAGGAGAGAAGTACGGGACTAAAATGTGCTTTGTGTTGCCTCTTTTACATATGAACGAAGTAACTTAAAAGAAAATTAAGGCCCTTAAAAGAGAAGTCATGATATTGACTACTTTCTCGTTTAAAAAGTTTTAAAAATATGAAGATTGTCAAATTATTTTGACTGATGTTTTGATTATGAAATACTTTCTTATCTAATAGAAAAGCATCTAGATGAATTTAGAATGAAGTTATTCGATTAACGAATGAGATTTCAATAATTTAATATGAAGTGATACAATTCACTTATAACTTAAAGTTTACCGTAGGATGGTTGTCACATGGAATAATTATGAACAAAATGTTGAGTATAATTACACATCAGTAAAGGACAGTAAAGGAGGAGTGAAAGTGGAAAGTTTATATTGATTATTTAAAAATAAAGAATTAGTTAATAAGTTTTGTTTGTTGTCAGGTGTTTAAGAAAATGATTAAATAATGATCTATATTGCCAAGATGTAGAATTCGAATTTTGCAGTATAAAAGAATGTATGAAGATTTTTCATTACAAGATGATTTTTGTGAGTGTATTTCACAACAAATAAACAAAGAGAAACCCTCCGAAATCACATGCAGGGAATCTAGTTAAAATAATTTCATTCAAATTTATGTACAGGGTGTAACGCCAAAGCAGATGTTTCCGGTTTCAAATGTCAAAATAATTTACAAGTCTAAACAATGATAACAATATGTACAGGATTCTCCAAAAAGTTTCAAATTTTGGTTTTTACACTTTATTGCTGTGTCTCTACCCTGTACATACGAAAAAATAGAATTGCATCAAAGGCTAGTAATAACATACTCTTGCAGAAAATATAAGCTAAGGGCTCATTCCCTATATTTTCAAAATTTTAAAAATCATATATTAGACAATTTTAAATATCGTAATTAATTGAAAATTACGAAATAGCAAACTATCCCATGTTGGACATTCGTTAAATATCGGTAAAAAACGAATATATTTATTTATGTAAAGTTTTGTAATACTCTCTGACGGTTTCAAAATGGCGGGAGAATAACACTTTTAAATACATTTATTTTTGATAATAAATTTAGCTTGTCAGATTATGGTTTATTTTATCTCATTTTAAAAGTCTTGTAAATAGAAACTTTTCATTGAAAATGTTGTTTAAAAATATTTCACCGTTTCAAAATGAACGTGTTTACAAAACACCCTGTATATTCTAAAATTTTGAAAATAATTTATTGAAAATTATCAACTTTTAATCTGGAGTAAGTTTACTTTAAAATGGTATTCTACTATGTTTATAACATAATTTATAAACATTCCCTGCAAAAAAATTAAAGACCTTAAATGGCCATTACTGAAAAAATTTTAATAGAGAGGTGGTTATGTTTAAACATCTTATGAATTGCTTATTATTTAAAGTAATAATGCAATTTTTTTGACTACTTTTAACTATTTAGAAACACAGTTTTTGGGCTCTTACTATTTGGTTTTAATGTCAAAATACATTTATTTTTCAAAACACCACAATATGTTTGTTCCTTTTGATTATAGAATTATAATTCCATTTTAGTAACCCAAAGATTAGTGTAAATTTAATTATCATAAACTGAAAACCAATCTTTCCCTTACGGCAAATCTTATACCTATTTATTACCTTTTATCTTCTAGTCTCGGAGACACCTGAAAGCAATGGTATATCTTGAAGCGATCCATGATACAGTTCGTATGGAAAAAATAAATATGGTCTGTGGGTATAAGAAGATAAAGACTGGTGTTATGGGAAGACGGATTATTGATTTTTAATGGTCACTGAGATTAACGAATCAGTGGTATATTTATGAACCCGTACGCTTTGTTAATGTTATCTGATACAATAAATGAAGAAATTAAATACAGTACCATTAGTTAAACAATTTAACAGGGATTTAACATTCGTGTAATATTAATCCATCATTTATCAAACATTGTGTATTTAATTATTTGTGTATGCCTTTTTATACAGTTGATATAGTTTATACAAATGATTACACAGTATTTTTAAAATGTAGATAATCCACACTTCATAACTACGTACATTTTTCATGAAACACTGTAAGTGATTCAGCATATCTTTCACAAAAAAACAAAACGCCAAGTAGCATTTAAAAAAAAATCCTAACACGTCAGAGTGTCCTAATAGTGTTAAAAAAGAATATGATATTTGATCCTTGAAGTCAAATTACTACCAGGAACTCTATAGAAGGATGTAATTAATTAATGGATTTAGAAGTTTGATACCGTGATTTTCCAGTAGACTTATGGAGATGGGCCTCTGTTGTTTAAGAATCTTTTTAAACAACATATTTGTTTAAATATTACTGCACTTATTATATGTAGTTGGTCATATAACTGAATGGAACATACCTGTTATTAACGTACTCCGACCCATAGGAATTGTATAAAACAATAAATGAGATCGTTGAAACAACTAATAGCGAAACTATTATAGAAATAAAATAAGTAGTGTTTGAAAGTAAGTGAATATTTGTTATAATATATTACAAGAGTTTTATTCAGAAATATTATTTTGGCGTACAATGTTTAAAAATTGTAGCGTATACAAAAAATTTAAAGTAGATAGACTATTTTATCTAAAACCTAAATACCATAACAGTTTATGAATCATTTATTCTTTAGATTTATCTAAACTTACAGCTTAAATCATAAATCTATCTTGACATGTTTACATTTTCTGTGGAGTCAAATAAATTTTATAAAACAAAATGAAAAATGCCGCCGTAAAAACTTCAAGTTAAGTACAAAGACAATACTTTATTTTCCTTTCTCATTGCTGATATCTTCTCTGAGCTAGATATTCTCTTAGGAAATAAACTTTGTTTATACATGGATTTTCTTAGAGTTGTTAGAGTGAAGCAAAGTTAGAGTCTTTTGGACTTTACAAAATACAGCTCTGTTTCTTGGCAACATCTATAAACTAGTCTTCCTAAATCTATGATTTCTTTCCTACTCGTTAGGTTTCTTTAGAAAAATCATAATGAATTTTACAAGTAATACTGTGTTCTTTACAAGTAATACTGTCAATAATTAATTATAAAATAATTATTTCAAGTGAAAAATATACGACCTAGATCTGGAATCGAACAGAGGACGTTTGGATTTAAGCGCCAACGCTCTAAGGTGCAAGGTCTAGAGCTCGAAAGCTTTAAAGCCAAAGGTCCTGGTTTTGATTCCCGATCAAGGTTGTATATTTTTCGCTTGAAATAATTATTTAATCATTAATACTAGCTTGGTAAAATAATGTATAAGTGTTAAAATGAATAAATGAATATAATTAATTATCACTTGTGTGGAACTGAGGACTAAAAATATATCTTTAATTTTTAATTGCTTAGCCTTGATATTAGGTTAGGAATTGACTTTTTTTTCAGTGCTATAATATTTGTACCACATTTGTTCATTATGTTGTTTTCATAATAGTTTTATTGGTTTTAACTGTCCTGCACTGCATATTTCGTAGTATTTGTGAATAAAATATGAAATGCATTTTATTGATGAATATTTTCTTTAATCCTGTTTCAATATTTTTCAATTTGTTAAGCCTCTGAGAATACTTTTTGAAACGATGTCTGTCTGTCTATATCGTATTGACCCTTATTATCTCAAAAATGATCTGACCGAATTACACATCATCGTAAAATTGAATGTAGGAAATGTTCAAGGTATTATTACATTTTATGTCATATTAAAAAAAGCTTTGCTTTCAAAATTATCAAGTGACACTTTGGAATTATGCACTTATATTGTTACATATATTATCCTAAGCCAAAATTAAAAAAGTCATGGCAAATGCAAAAATACGTTGAAACTACAACATTTTTACCACAAAGTGTACTCCAAATTAAGACAAGTTGACAAATAAGTTAAAGTATAATTCAGTAATTTTTTTTACAGAAGAATTGTAACTTTGCGGTTCAGTTAAAAACACTAAATTTTCATTTAAAATGTAGCTAGAATTATAAATACTATAATCTTAGAGGTTTGATTTTAAATTTTACAAATAATCTTTATATCGCCTCTATTGAAGTCTATTATATAGAAGTATGTACAGAGATAACTTCGGACTTTCCATAATAAAATAATAATAATTAATTGATTACATTTAAAACACACACTAAAAACAAGCTATACATTATGGAACAAATTTTTAATTAAATACAAGTCACCCGTTTAACTGTTATTGAATTATGTTAATGTGCAAAACATGAAGACGTCTTTGTATAGACCTAACGACCGTAATACACTTATTGAATGCAATTGACGCCTTAAAAATGCATTATTGCAATTTATATCACAAACGATTATCGGTGTAAGTTTACATACATGTATATCACGCTAGCTGTAAAGTACAAACAATTGTTTAGAAAAATTAATTAATTTACTATATTAAAAAAAATTGTATTATTAAATACTAATAATTTATATTATCCATATTATGTTTAACTCATAAATAATGTACTTAATACATTGAAGAGTGTTGTATTTAAAAAAAAATCAAATCTGCTTCTGAAGTGGTCTATGAAATTATAGTTATAAACTGTTTCTATATTTCTTGCTAATTATTTACGTTAAACAAAAGTTATATTAGTGTGAATTGGTGGTTGACACGTATATGGAAGTAATTTCTATTTAATATAATTTTTTATTGTTTTTTTTATATAAATAGTTATAACGTAATTGAAAGGAATTTAAGACAAATTTCAATAACATAGAATAACATTTGGAATAAATTGAATGAACAGCTACACGCTACTGCTTACTAAATATGACTTTCAACTGTTTTATTTTCACTGTATTATTTATGTCATAAAGTTATTATATTTTTCCTTTACCAACTGCACATTTAAGTTCTATTGGTAATTTTACAGGAATAAATATTTGTTACATCAAAAATTCTTTGTCTTTTTAAATTTTAGTTTACAATACTTTCTAGAAACTTAGTTTAATAATAATATTCATCGATACTGTTTATTACAAGATTACTGTTTATTACCAGTGATTCATTATTTTTATCTTCATTCACATTAATTATAATAACGACAGTTGTTATTATTTATATTCAAAAATATAAATTTTAACTCTATTGTAAGAGACACAATAATAAATGAAGTTATTATTAATGTGGATGAATATATATATATAAACTAATACACGAATATTGAGTATATATATCTAGCACCGTTACCAAGTGATATGAATCACTGTAAAATAAAAATGTATTGAATATTATGTTAGCGTTTGAATGTATTAGCGTTTAGGTTACGAAGACTCTAGTTTTTCCAATCATGAATAGCTCATAATTTAAACACTTTTATATCTATTGTACATTTTAAGATGTTCCATGTGAATGGTAAAAATTTAAAAAAAAGTTGAATAAGCAAATTAAGTTTATAAATACTCCAAATTACTATATGATAAATTATAGTTCAATAACTCTTTTAACCGGTGCATGAACACCACTTCTCCTTTAATAAAAGGATAGTAACAAGACTATTGTCAATTGTTTCCTTAGTCTGGTTTCAGCTGCCTACGAAAATATCGTAACGGCCCAAACGTATTGGATTGTACAATGCAGTTAAATTTAATTAATGATTAGTTTTTGATAATTATTAATTAAGATTAAATCTTAAACAAAAGTTTTATAACTGTAAGAAGAAAACTGTTCAAACTTATTATTATTTAATTTCTTTCTTTTAAAATTAAAATTATTTAAGTGTGTTAAAATTGCGGAAATAATTATTGCTTTCTTATGTTTTTTTAATTATTTTTTTTATTTGTTTGCCACTGTTTATTACTTTATTAATAAGTTTTTAATAATAAGCTTTATTAATAAGATGTTTATTATAATTAATTTTTATATAAGCTTTTTTCGGGATAAGCCGCATCATATGACTGTTTCAAGTTTAAGTATAAATGTAATTATCGAAAAGAAGATTGAGTTCTTCATTTGCATGAATCAACGTAATGATTGATTACAGCAAGCAAAATACAAGGGATAAGAAAAATGATGTTATATATATATATTTCAACTGGAAATATTGTTGCGAGCAGCTGTCTTTGTTTCTGACCTAGTTGGGTGTACTAACGGATGTATTCTGTCTCCCAGGCTCAATGACAGATAGTTTTGGTACCAGTTATTTATCGTCCATCTTTTGGGGGGAAAAGTGATTTGTTATTGTATTCTTTTTAATCATCCGATCTGTGTCCCCTATCAAAAGAGAACTAATGTTGAATGAAAGATTTTTCTCTTAAATATTTAATTAGGAAATTGATTGTGAGAGAGAAGAAAGCAAACTCTATCATGTTGGATTGGTTCAGTACTGGAAGCAGCAATGGTGAATTCTGAATTTTGTTAAACGAATAAATAAAAGTAGTGAGTGTATGGGAAAGAAAAGATGTATATGTGTTTAATTATAATTACAAAAAAAAAAAAAAAAAAAAAAAACACTTTAGATAACGAGAACAATGTTTTCAATATTTGCATTACTGATTTCATTGAAGTGTTGGTTAAGTATGAAGATATTTGATACAAACTAGTATCACCAAATGAATGAAAACAATATTTTCTACAAAAATCACTTATTTGTGCAATACATGTATACAACTAGACATTTCAATTACTATGTTATCGTCCTCAATTGCTACATTTTCAGTGTCAGTACTGAGGATTATTATTTAGTGATTGCATAATTAAAGTGTTTTCGTGTAAAAAACAGTGTTATCAATCACTTGGTGATTGGGTTCTAAGAGGTAAGGTCCCCCACAAAATACCCACAGCAACAGAATATCCATCATGAATGCCCATTAATGATAAGGTCTACAAAAGTTGGTCTATTTACATAAATGTTTAACATACCAAACTTTATATACCATATAAAGTTCTTCTACGATAATTTCAATGTTCAAAAAACGTTTATATTTGAAACTATGCCAATACACAGATTTTATAAATTATTGTGTTATATCATGGCTAACATTATTTATTGTCAAAAGGAAAAGCCTATGCCTTTGTATCAAGATAATTCTTACCATATCTATTTTGATAATCATGACATGATTAATGTTAAACGTCATAAAAATTCACTTATTCAGCCGAATGTTGTTTACATTTGTGTAAAAGTATTTTTGAATTGAAACGGGAAAAGGAATAAAGGTAATGTTTTCCCACCAATTGGCGTTCTAGTCCGCCATTAAATTGCAGAAGTGCAGAATGAAGAGATATTAGTGTTTTTCGCACAAATTAATGCAGTGTAAGAATGGTATACTACCAAGAAAATAAACATCGACCTCCATTTAGCCACCATTAAAAAAATGAACTGTAAAATTTTTTATATTTTATTCTAATTTATATTTTATATTTTACTTTGTTCCGGAGTGAACAGTGAACAAATAATGTAAATTTTCTCAGCTCAGCAAAATAAGGAGGTTCTGTTGTTACGTGATACAATTTTTAGTCTCGGAACATTCAAATCTGTTCCAAACTAGTTAATCTATTTCTATATTTACAATTTACACGATAATGTTTTTAACGTTTACTTTTTCCATTGATATTTTGCCTAACAGGTAGTAAAACGGAAGGAACATAAAATAAGACAATTTATCAAGAAGTAACAAGGCAAGATGCTGATTTAAATATTCATATAAATCTTACTCATTAAATATGTGACTTTGAGAGTGCCAAAATTATTACCATAAAAGATAAACTACCGAATTCTGCAATTAAAATTATGTTCTGCTCATTGTGTTTATAAGTTTCAATATATGTAACAAGATTATTCTTCCTACATGGTTGTTCTAAATCTTTGTTGTGCGACGTTTTCAACCATGGTTATATCTTGCCAAGTATATTTCTTTCTGACAATCACCTAACTTTTTTCTTTCCTATTGAAATACACTTATTACTTCTTTAGGTTACTACTATAGGTTAGGCTAGGATTGTGAGTTTCTATATTCTGATCGTGGTTTCTGAGGCTATAAGTTTAGATATAATCCTATATTTGTATTACTTAAATTTATTTTCAGCGACTAATCTTATTGCTACAACCATCTAATACAGTGGCATCGTTAACTTATTCTCACATGTATAAACAATCTTAAACAACTTCCAAGGTGCGAACATTATTAGATATAAAGTATTATTACTAAAATTAGCAGAACATTCTTTTAGTACTTCACGGAGTGTAAATATGTAAATATAACGTTTAACCCCAAATGTACACCTTTTCACGAGAAGAGGAGAGATTTAATAATAAATTATTGAATAGAATGAATTAACTGAGAAGTTAATACGTAGATGATGAGAAATTCGATTGAATGTTATATAAGAGTACTAATACTGAATATTATTATAAGAATTGAATAGTAAAAAAAATGTTGTTCCTGATGACTCCTGTAGATAAGGACAGAATACCTGATTTGTGATGAAGCAGAGTGTATCAATATATTTACAATAAACTTCAAATGTATTTTTGTTTAGATTATGTTTATAGAAAATCAATAATAATTGAACACATCTGAACGATTATTAGAAATTGTAAACTATCCATAGATTATAAAATGAACGGTCGAAATCTATTAGTCGTGATGACATGGCTAAAAGTTATATTTACAAGATGTAACTTATACAATTATTGTAATTGTTAGATTGAAATCAATATTAATAAAAACTATTATTTTAAGTTGAATCATGACATCCCAGTAAAATAAATCACATCATATATGCATTTATAAGATGAAGAGCATTATTGTTTATGTACTTTGATATTCACACATTTTTAATAGATTAATTACCCAAAGATATTTTCAAAAAATAGAGAAAATGTTTTGTTTTCTAATCAGAAATCTGCAGAACAAAATATCATTAAGTGTGTGCTGGTTTTGACAAATTGTATAAGGTTTACTTAGTCGATGACATTATGGTATCTTCTAGTCTTTTCAACTCAAGTTGCGATCCTGTGGTCACTTCATTCAAGACTTTCTTATTTGTGTTTGAATGTTTCATAAAGTTTCCGGAACATTAGTTTTTCAAATATTAGGATATTAGTCTTGCCTAATGTCCAAACTGAAGCGAACGACGGGAAACCTTCCTCTATTGAATGTTCACATCTACTCGTTCATAGTAAGATAGCTATTATTTAACTGTGAATGCAAACATTAATTTACTTGTTCTACTTTCACGGGGTACAAAACATTTTACCCCATATTCCACAAACATAAGTTTGCAATTTCATGAATAAAACTAAAAATGTTTTCTAATAATTTTTGTTGATGGTGTCTAAAATATAGCTCAAAAAAACAAATCGTTCGTAATCTTCCAAATCGTTGCCGTTTCAGTAGTTATAAGGTAGTTGATAACTTTAGTATAATCTTAAACATAGAACACAAAATAATGAAATTTGTTTACGAAAATATGAACATAAAGAATGAACGAAACAGCAGGTAAAATAATGTTTCAATAATAATTCAATAAAATATATATCTTTTCTGACTCACAGAACGCCCTTATTAGGTTTTGTTGGCTTTAATTTGGTCTATAAAGGGTATTTTTGAGAAAGAAGAAAGTGTTGTGACATGAAACGTCTACTGAATAGAATTTACTTTTGGATTCCGTTGTATAAAACAACTGGAGTTGAAGGGTGTTTTCGTTAAACTTTTTAATTTGTTTTACTAAAACTGTTTTGAGTGACATTTGTTTTCTTTTATTGTTCAGAATTAATTGACAAACCAAATTAAAAATAATTGTTGACCTTACTGAAAACAACCATATTCCTCTTCGTAACCAAGTAGTTATTAGAGTTGGTCATAAGAAATTTTTAATAAAGGACAGTATAACAATGACTACACACGAACAACATAATATACAATTAATTTCAAAAACAATATATTGTTATATTTTGTGAACCTTTGGATTACTGGTTAAAAATTACCATCTTATATGATAAATTTTGATTTATTCGATTCGATTATTATTTCACCTAAAATTAACTTTTATTTAGTTGTATTTACTTCGTTAATGTATCATTTTTGTACATGAGGTTGTTGTCTAATCTACATTAATAGTTTTTTCAAGGTTTTTCTCCTTATCCACAATCCGTTCATAACAGACTATTCATTGACATGAGAATAATTCCATATCAGAATTTGTACAATACAAAATATCTGTGCGTTAAACGTGTGATAAGAACGTTAGCACTGTATCTCTGCCAAATGATTTGGCTATAATTAACTACAATCACATTATATGTGGAATGTTCACCATCCCATTAAACACATAATACACACAATATATCCTAAACAGTGTTAAATGTTCCTACACATTACGAGAATGTAATTACATTTCAAATTAATTTATGATATAGGTATGAGGTTGTTTATCATACACAGGAAGAAAGCAAATATTTGATCAAACCAAAGAATTATTCTATTATGACCTGACATACCTAATTAATATAAATATAAATGGTAACTCTTTAAACTACGGACAGCATAACCCATAGTGTGATTTATAACATTGAGGTAAAAGGAGGAAATGATCAGCAACGCAATTTGGAAAAGAATAACTAAATAACACAAGATTTCATAATCACATCAGATACGTTGTGGAAATTACTAACGTTCCGTCTTTATAAGTTGTTTATGATCTCCCCCAACCAATCCGTCCCAGAAATTGATAAGCAGTTTTAAAAACAAAATACGTTTATATATATATATATATATATATATATATATATATATATACATATATATATATATATATACATATATATATATATATATATCAATATTGTTTCAAATGGGATAAAGTTTTTCGGATTTTAGTCGAAAAATTTAGTCCAATTCCTCATGATTTGGAAAAAACAAACAAAAATCAACTTCCAATTTAATAAAAACCTCTCAACCTGTTCTGCTTTCAGGTATATGTCAAAGATGAGACACTTTATTTAAATGCACCTTAACACAATTTAGTTTACAAGGTTACAATAAAAATGATATCGACATGAGATTTGGTTATAACTTCGAATAGTAACTGGATTTTGAAAGTTCACTTTTTTAGGTAAATTATGATCAGTAGTTATGATATTAGTATAACACTTGTGCAACAAGGAATTTAAATATTACTCTTTCCTATCTTCAGATTTAATTATAAATATAGCAGCACGTACTATACAATACGTAGTTGAGTTGTTTATATTGGTACGCATTGCTCTGAAACCAAATAAAACTGACGTCATCATTTTTATTTCTCGTTGTCTTTAAGTACGTGTCGTGATTCAAATGTTTTATTATTTGAACACGTCATTTCTTATAATACTTTAATTATCAAATATTCAAGTGTTTAATTGTCTATTTTAAAAAAGAACTTTATTAATACGCGGGAAGGTAAATTTAGAATCAAGTATCCGACATTTTGAAATTGGTTTTTATTTTTTAACGAGAGGACTTACCGGACGCGAAATTATTACGTATTGAAGGTTATTCAAAGATTATTACAATATATTTTCTCACTTGGTAGCATTGGATAATATGGTATTGTAAAATAAACTTCAAATTTTTTAATGTAAAATTTTAACTAATTGTGTCTTGGGAATAATAGAAATAAACGAATAAAACTTTCCAAACTATACTGTTTCAATAAGACTTGTTATTTAAGTGAGTTGAAAGCTACATTTACATTTTGTTTAAACATTTCGTTAGTAGTTAACACTTTTAAAAAAATTAAAAAATGTTTAAAATATTTTATTTAAAGATGATATTGTATTTGCTGAGTTAATTAAAGTAGTAATTATCTATCCATTTAGCATGAAGTTTGTTACAGGAAGAAGTTGGATATATATTGTAACGTAATTGAGGGCTCCCAAAAGGTCAGTGCTCGACAGGCCATAAATTGTGAAGAGTTGAAAGGGTTGACAGCTACAAAAACGATTCTAACTTCAGTCACGGACCTCAAGGAGTCAAATAAACGATTCAAAAGTCAATGCCTTCAACCGAAATTATTTTAAAAGGACCAATGAAAGGAATTGCGTCAGTTCTGAAGTAACGTAAAAGATTTAAAATAAGCCAATGAAGGAAGAGGATCGGAATAAAGCATAAAAATAACAATTATAAATAAGGGTGGAAGAGAAGCGCAAGAGGTCTTTTTGGTTGTTAACTTATTGAAGAAAGGAGTTCCGGAGAAATTGTCTTTAGCAGTAAAAAGAAAAATTGTTGTGAAAGATTTAGCCGAAATCAACCGTCGAAATTAAATAGTAACTGCGTCGTTTTGACAAGTATTTAATAATAATCTTCGAAGTATAGTTAAAAGATAATAATAGTTAAAAAGAGTCGTCGTCATAAAAGTGTGTGAGTAATAGCGTCGTTCTACAAGTGTTTGAACAGGAATAATCATCGAATAAATTAAAAAGTAATCATCGTCACAAAAGTGTGTGAAAATAAAAGTGTATGAAGGAAAGAAGATTCGTTGAAAATATTAAGGCAAATCAATCCATCTACTGGCAGTGGGATTTATTGATCGTGGGAATCACGTTCAAGGAATCAGGAATATTAGAGCTGTAATAAAACTTCACACTCGATAAGTACAAATTAATGGACAATTTCAATTAAGCAAACTACCACCAAATTCTATTTTCTATTAAGTAAATTATAGTCACCAAAAACCTAACGAACCCGTAAAGAGAAAATAAATTAAATTAATAAATAATAAATTTCAGTTAGCCAGAGCATTTTATCAAAATAATTAAAAGTAAACATTTAAAAGTAAAAATTCTGATGCACTCTTATTTCATTATTTTAGATTAAGACATTGAAGAATAAGTAACTTGTATTTAACTACGTAGTGTCTTATTGTACTTATACTTAACTACGTACTTATTAACTTGTAGTTAATAAGTAGTAGATTAAGATGTTAATTGAATAATTATTTAGTGCATCAAATTTGAACGTTAATTTTTAAATTTTTTTTTGTAAATGATTTTTACCCTTTAATTCTTTAATTAAAGAAAGAGTTAAAACCTACATGTTTCAAAGTATTTATTTTATTACCATTGGCATGAATAACGTTCGTATAATAAGTCAAATATTTAAAGATTTGTTATAATATATATATATATATATATATATATATATATATATATACCATGTGTCCAAAAAGTCCCACCCCCCTCTTATTTTTTATAATAATGGAAATAGACAGATTTGATTTGGGGAAAGTTTAGATAACCAAATGAGGAGTTTTTTGAAGTATCAAAATTTTCAACCCTTACCCCAAATCTGGGGTAGTTAAGGGGTAAGTCATGAAAACTATTTTCAAAATAAGAATAAAGGCGCAAACCAGAGGTCTCTAAGTTCATCTTACCCAGCATAGCAACCAATCGAATTGTGAATGTTAACCTACAAACTCCATTTGTTTTTATTACATTACAAACTGCTCTATGTTGGTAAAATGATGGTAAGAGCCTTACCTGGTTTTTTTAGCTCATATTAAGTTCTTGAAATGGCTACCATTTACTTTTTGGCAGAAATAAATTCTAGACTCAAAAGCTTGTTGTACATTTCGTAACATTTCCGGTGTAATTATTAACGTAAAATTCAAAATTCCATTGGTTGCTATGTTGGGTAGGATGAACTTAGAGACCTCTGGTTTGCGCCATTATTCTTATTTTGAAAAGACCTTTAAAATGAGGTATCGCTCAATAGGGGTTGATATTTAAAATTCTTGACATACCCCCAAACAATACAATACCCCTCTAACTATACATTTCGGAAATTTAACATATTATATAATATATCATGTACATAATACTTGTGTAAAAAAATGTTTCCACTAAATTGTATTAGTTAAATACTACCCCATTTTGGGGGTAAGGGTTGAAAATGTTAATACCTAAAAAAATCCTCCTTTGGTTATCTAAACTTTTCCCAAAGCAAATCTGTCTATTTCCGTTAATAACAAAATAAGAGGTGGGTGGGACTTTATGGACACATGGTATATTGCTACAGTATATTTTGTACGAAATACATTATTTTTTATTCGAACTAATTTAAAATATATGCATTATTTATCAGATTCATAATTTAATTAAAGGTAATACATTTTAAAACGTAAATTATTCTGTCTGAAAGGAACGTAATTAAATATTGGTCACAAATAGATCAGTTTAATACATGCATTATAGAAGCAATGTAACTATGGTATATCTAAAATATTGTGGCTTATTGTTTATAATTAATGTTTTAAAGAAACTAAACAAACAGAATAATTTACATATATATGTTTACATAATATGTCGATTAAATAGAGCTAATTAGCAATAATGTTGATATTGGTACCTAATATCAGTTGTGGTGTAACAATCTTTATCAAATTATAAGTAAAAGACATTTATGTTTTGCAGGAATTATAAAAATAAAAAAATATATCCACGTTCTGGATTAAAAAGTCTGTTTTAATTAAGTAGCAGATGTTTAGGATGAGTTTGGAACTTAAACAAAGCGAGTACAACTGCGGGGGTTGCTAAGGCAGTATTTGTTGTACGAACGTAGATAATGAAAGTTACATTAATGAAATTAGTCGTGTACCAAAAATATAAATAATTTAAAACTTAAAGAACTTCAAGACCGTCAAAGGCTGAGTAGAAATATGATATTGAAAATTTAATTGTTAATTTTAGGAGTGTCTCGCTCCACCATGTCTTTAAGGCCTATTAATAATTTGGTTTTACATTTGTATATATATACACAAGGACGAAATGTATATTTTTAAATCCAGAAATTATTCTACATTCTCAAGGAATTAAGAGTTTTGGGCGACCATTTTAATTGTTATGGCGATGTAGGTGGTTTTAATGAGATTTGTAAACTTAATGAGTTTTATAAATGTTATCACTATTTATTGTACCTGAGTATAAAAGTGTATAATTCCTGAGAGATTAGTGTATAATTCAATGGTTCACATTTTAAGTATTTATACCTCTCTAAGAAATATTGTGAAAGAGATATATCAAAATAGTTTCCCTATTCTAAATAAAATAGACCTTATAACTCATTCATGACTACACATTGATTAGAAAAAACACATAACACTTAACACAAACTCTGTATACATTTTGTTTATATTTTCTTCGTGTAGTAGACCCATTGTCACGAAGGTTACTGACCTTTATTGTTGGTAGGATGGGGTTCTTATCTTTTCTGGTATCATAAATTAGTGTTCATTGTTTGGTGTCCAAGTCACTTTGTATAATATAATGAGTAATAAATTAATTTATATTACCTTTATAGTTACCTTTATAAAAATTTAAAAGACTGCCTCACGGACTCTAACAAACTAGGACATAAGGAAATACAGGAATTACTTCTATTAATCAATGTGGTTTTGAAACAAAACTATTTTACTTTTTGCAATCGTTTTTACACGCAGAACGAAAGCCTAGCTATGGGGTCGCCATTGTCTGGTTTGTTGGCTGATATTTATCTCAATAACTTTGAAAACAAATATTTATTATCTAAATTTAACAAATATAATAAGGAAATAATTTTTTACGCAAGATATGTTGACGACACGTTCATTATGTTCAATGGCACCTTAAGACAAGCAAATAACCTTAAGAAATATTGAACTCCATCAACCAAAAGATACAATTTACAATGGAAACTGAAATAGACAACAAAATTAATTTCCTAGACGTTACTGTAACAAAAAACCAATGATAAATGCAAATACAAAATATTCAGGAAAATAACTACATCAGATGTAACTATCCATTCACAGTCATACCATCCATTTACACAAAAAATGGCGGCCTATAACAGTTTTATACACCGTCTTATGTCCATACCACTCGATGAAACGGATTTCAAAGAAGAGTTAAACGTCATTAAATATATCGCACAGGCAAATGGATATAGAAGCCAAATGGTTGACAAATTATTGGAAAGGCATAGGATGGCAAAATTGACGAAAAAATATACCACTATACAGACTAGAGAAGACAAAAAGAAATATGTTGCTACCGATTATACTGAAATAATGCCCTCCATCCTAAAAAGTGCACTCCAAAAGCATAACATCATTGTCACACACCGAACTAATAATATCATACAAACAAATTTGCGTAAAAAACAGGAAATTCCTACAGAGAAGAAGTCAGGCATCAATAAAATAGCGTGTGACGACTGCGATTGTTTTTACATCGGACGGACAGGCAGATCGTTCATAGATAGATATAAAGAACACTTGCCCAATAATAGCCTGTACACTAATAGATCGAGTTTCGCACAACGCATTATCGATAACAAGCATTCGTACACTAACTTTGAATCTAACCTGACACCTCTCCATATCATTAAAAAAGGACCAATGATGAATGCCATTGAAGAACATGAAATTTACAAATCATTTAAACGATCACCAAACGATATTCTCAATGAAAAATTATCTTTCCAATCAAACGCATTATTTGAGACGGCAATGAGTTATAAATAAACTGATATGACCAACCAATAGTCAGATAACCTTGGCCTCGCCGTAATGCCAGTAGTTCGCGAACCATGAAACCGTGCGAATGTATAAAAAAATGTTAAAATCAACGTATATGTGTATTTATTTAATTGTGTGTGTATAGTGTCAATGTTTTTGTGGTGTTTAATGTTTTAACGACCTCTACGGAGTGAAATTACTGAAGATGGAGCTACGACTCCGAAACGCGTCTTTGTAATAAAGACAAACTCAAAGTCACATGACGGAACTATAAAGGTAAAATAAATTAATTTATTACTCATTATATCATAAATTAGGTTTGAGTGGAATTTTAGTTTTCATTCAACAATGAACTAATGATGTTTTAGATTGTTTATATATTCGGAACTCTTCTTATGAGTTTATTAATTTCCCCTTCTTATAATGATTTAGTATGTTTAAAGATTTTTCGATTACGGTGTATTTATAATCGGTCTGAATTAATGTTTTGTAGATTTAGATTAGACTTTTTCTGGGTTAGCTAACTGTGAAGCTGTTGGTATATGCTCTCTAAATAGTTTTTTGAAAGACCTGTCTGTTTGAACTATATTTTTTCCCCGTACAGTTAGAGCATGATATTTCATAAATCCCTGAGCTTTTGGATTCGTCGTCATGCGTTTTATTTATATTTAAGGTGCTACGCACGTTTATTTTAGTTTTATATGCAGTGGTGTATCCTTGTTTTTTAAAGACGTCCCTTTACCATATTATAAATATTTGTTAAAATCAAGCACAACATATTTTTCTTTTTCTTGGTTTTATTTTGGTGATTATATTCCTGTTTTTAATACAATCTGTCAACCATATATGTAATGTAATTTGTATTATTATAATTAATTTAGTTAAAGTTTACTTTTCATATTCAATAATAGTCTGTTTATTGTTATAAAACTTTTAGTCGGTGTCTATACGACATTAACTACTGTACAACTCTGATTACGTTGCTTGTTATCTTTATTTCAATACAGCATGTTTAAAACATGTACACCAATAAATTAGTGCATTCGCTTCCGTTTTAAATTCCTAAAGGAACCATACCCAATAATATAACATTTAGAAAAATAAATATGCGTCATTCTCATGGTTATTCCTTTAAATAAATTTCATCATTAGTTCAAAAAACTACGGTTAGGTTTTCCATAATGATTGTCAACACAGGTGAAAATTATTACAAACAATTGGACCTGAGAAATTATCATTATTTAAACTATTAGAATAATAATAAAAGTAAAAGATTGTACTCATAATACATGTTCCTCATCAGAATGCATAAATTTAGTATAATGAAGTTTAAAGTAACAGTGTAAACATTGTACCTGTCTCAGAAATTAGGCCTATCAATAAACACATAATTACCAATAATTAATTATTAATTCCTGCATGTCTTGCGTCAGTTAGATAGGAGGTGACACAATCTTCGTGTATTTAGTTCTTCTAGCTTCTCAAAATAACGAGTCCGATTAAATTAGGAATCGACACAAATATATGTAGCCAAAGACATTCATTAAAGCATATGTTTCATCAGAACCTTGATTGTTATTTTTGTCTCTATAAATTAGTAAAACTTTCGTCTCACGGCACATTAAATAAATTTCTCTTTTAATTCAGATAAAACGGAAAACGAGAAATTAATTACAACGCTTTCAAGCGTTGCGGAAAAGATCATTAGTGAATCAAAGTGGGAAGTTCTTTATTTACATGGCACAACGTAGTAATTAATTGAAGTCAGAAAAAAGACAAATGATAGTTTTATATTTGGAAATATATATATTTTAGTAAATACTGTCATTGTCCCTGAAGTATTTTATTGGTTGCAAATGAATTAGATAGCTAAGAGAGAGTTACTTCTGCGAGTTACAGCGAGACACTTTTTTCCCCGAAATTAAACTTTTTTGTTATTTAAGGTAAATTGTGTTTTCTAGACCTCTCGGGAATTTAGCGCCAACAATCATCATTTGACCACTCTAATAGAGTTATTTTCGACCAATTATAATCCTCTATTTAGTAGTTTGCCTATTGCCTAATCTATCAGAATCCCCCATCTTTGGTCGCCATCTTGTTTGATGTAACAATCTACCGGCGCCCCTTGAACCTTACCTTTGACTTGGCAAACTCTTGATATAGTAATATTCTGAAGTATTTTTTTCGGTATGCGAGGGGACTCCATACTATATTGATAATTCAAAATGAACATAACAAGTTTGCATCTCCTACAGATCAACACGTTATTACAGTATTTCCAATGAATAACTCTTTGTGCAAAACTATTTCGACGTTTTACGGTGAAACTAGTAACTTTTGCTTTGGTGGTCATTTGTGGGTTCTGAGTGTGAATGTCGTAAAATATTCACAAAGATATTTAATGGTGACGTCATAACCTAACATTTCATACATTTAATTTACATAAAACATAAAAATAATATAAAATCAGCATTGCAAACAGATGAAGAGTAAATTATAAACATCACGATCTTGATCTCAAACCTTTTCTTTGCCATCTTTATTACAAATATATAAGTAGCACAATAATAGTTTCATATTTTATAATTTTGAATGTGGATGTGCAAGAGTTTTGTAGAAGAATACTGACACAAGGTCAATCGTTGTAAATTCACAGATTATAAATGCTTCTCCTTCCATTTACAGGACCACTATTATTGTCTTATACTCTTAGCTCTCTGTAAGTATAGATGTGCTACTTGCTACTGAGGATGGTACAATTTCTTTTACGATTTGTATAGTTTGCGTATTCTTTAATACTTACTAGTTTATATATATATATATATATATATATATATATATATATATATATTTTTTTTTATAGAGAAGGAAAAATACATCAAGGACCTTTTCTCACCTAGGGCTCAGCCCAGGTTGTGCCGGACTAAAAAACCTCCTTTTCACCGCGGGAATCCAGGCTGGAACCGCTTTCGCATAACTTCAGCCTGGCCGCCTGTATCATCTTGTGTTCTCCTCTTGTCTGTTATACTAAACTTCTATCTGTTCCACAGTCATCTCTGTTCCAGGCACCCTTCCTCTCTTTTGCTACGCAACACCGATTCGACATATGTCGCTACCACATTCCAATTGTTTCTCGTTTTTATCATATTTTTCACTGCAGTATCAGGAGTGAACTCTCCGATGATTTCCTCTATGCCTTTTTTCTGACGCTCAAATCGATCACAATGGAAAAAAGTGTGGATCACGTCATCGCTCCTATCTGGTCGACAGTACCTACAGTTAGGTGAGGACACCTTCCCCGTGTTATATAGATACGCCCTGAAGTAACCATGTCCTGTCAGGAACTGGGTGAGATAGAAATTCACCTCCCCATGCTTGCGGTCCATCCAGTCCTGAATGTTACCAATCAGCCTCGCCGTCCACCTACCCCCCGTGTCACCAATCCAACGCCTCTGCCACGCGGCCATCGTACACTGTCGCGCTCTACTGAAAGCTTCAGCTCTGTCAAGCTCTTTGCCTTTTATAAAGATGGCTTTCCTTTCTTGGGCTAGAAGATCGATGGGGATAACTCCAGCGACGACTAAAACCGCTGCCTCGGACACAGTCCGGTATGCACTGGCTATTCTTAGTGCCCCCATCCTCTGCACTGATAACAATCGGGTTCGATACCTCCTTAACTTTGTTGCATCTCCCCATATTTCGGCACCGTACAGCAGAACCGACTGTACCGCAGTTAGTAACAGCCGTCGCTTACTGGACCTCGGCCCTCCTGTATTTGCCATGAGTCGTCCAAGAGACGCAGTTACAGCTGCTGCCTTGTCACAGGCGCCATGTATATGTTCCCAGAAGGTTAGCTTGTTGTCAAGAGTTACTCCTAGGTACTTTGCAGATTTTCTTGTGGCCACTACTTTGGATCCAACATGCATCGAAAGAATGGTTGGGATTCTCTTCCTTGTAAGCACCACAATCTCGGTTTTAGGTATTGCCAGTTGCAGACCCCTTTCCTCCATCCATTGGTTGACTCGGCGCATAACCTGCCTTAGTCTTATCTGGGCCAGGTCGACGTTTCTTGCTGTGATAACCGCCGCTACATCATCTGCATATCCGACTAGATATGTGTCATCAGGCATCTCCATTCTAAGCAACTCGTCATATGAAATATTCCACAGGTCGGGTCCCAAAATCGAGCCTTGGGCTGCCCCTGCAGTCATTTACATGGTAAAGTAACCACTCTCACTTTCGCATATGAGCCATCTATCGCTCAAGTAGTTCATTATTATGGTAAGGAGATAATCTGGTATGCCGAACGTGTGTTCCAGAGCATTTAACATATGTTAAAGGCGTTCTTAACATCAAGCGTTACCAGCAACACGATAGGTCTCGCCGCATGGCATGCATCATCTGCTGCATTTACGGCCTCAATTACTTGCTGTACGGCATCAATCGTCGAGTGGCCTTTACGAAATCCATGTTGTCGGTCCGAAAGTCCACCAGCATCATTTATGGCCTTATCTAGCCTCAGCTTAAGTAATCTCTCCAACAACTTTCCTGTTGTGTCTAACATACACAACGGTCTGTATGACGATGGGTCATCCGGAGAAGATCCCTTGCCTTTATTAACAAGGACCAGTCGAGCTACCTTCCATCGGGATGCAAAAACCCCCGCCTTCAAGCAGTTATTAAACATGTTTAAGAGGAGATAAGGGTGACTTCGTGCCACAACTCTCAACACCTCCGATGGTACTCCGTCTGGGCCAGGAGCCCTCCCACACTTAAGCGTCGTTACTGCTTCCACCAACTCAGTCTCTGTAAACAGTGGTATTTTCGTGCTAGTGGATTGCGTTTTTCCAGGATTAAGCGCTCGAGGATGACTGGGAAATAAACCTTCCACTATCCTCCGTGTCTTCATTTCACTCAGGGGCTGATTCACTCTACACCCTCCAAGCTTACGAGTCGCCAGTTTGTATCCCTTACCCCAGGGATCTTGATCCACTTCGTCGCATAGTTTTTTTCCAACATTCTTGTTTTCTGGTCCGAATACTTAGAGTAAGAGCTTTCTTAGCTAGCTTATGTTCCAACTAGTTTTTATATTAAACATCGCACAACTCGCATTATATTTGTTATAGTTAAAATGAATTACTTTATATACGTCATTTTATTGTTTCTTGGTTTTCTGTTTATTAGACTAATTAGGCTAAGTGTTCGTGTTATATTAATATTATATACAGATACATATTTGCTTATTAATTTCAATACATATACCATTACTTCATTCTTATAATAGATTCAATTTTTGTTTTAAATTTAAAATAATATCTTAAATAAAAGAAAGTTAAACTTTAAACTATAACGTTTTTACATAGTTATTAAGGATCTTAAGTCTATTACCCTATATATTACTCAGAGAGATTACCTTCATAATAATCGATACAGTTGACATGTGAGTAAATAATTAGTTGAACATTTTTCGGAAAAGTTCGTGAATGTTCGTCTTTGGAAATATACAGACTGTATCTCCCTTGGGATATGTGTAAAGCAACGAAAAATGTGCTTTATAATAGTATAAAAGAGATACCATTAATAGTAATCCTTCAATTTAATCTATTCAGTTAACCTGTGAGTATTTATTTGTTAAACTGATATCAGAAGGGTTTTGGAACTTCCGTTTTCGATAATCCATGGATCTTTCCTCCTTTGAGGTACTAATATGTATTATTCTAACACTGTTCTTCCATACATTTATAAAATTAGCATAAGTTAGTATATAACTCGAAACTTATTCAGTTAGTCTTATTAAGACAGTATCTTCTGTGGAAAATATTTGACCTAAATCCACAAAGAATGTTCACTTGGGATTAACCCTCTTTTATTGTAATGTTATTTTGATTATAATACTCATAAAAAATATAACTTTCATTTTCTTAGTATAGCGTTTTCTCGATAAGATCTGGTGGGTATGTGTCGGATTGATGTTGTAACAATTTTGTTATATCGTTGTACAAGGTTTGTAATAATTTTGTTTTGTGTGGGTTATTGTGGGTTGAACAATTCATTACCAACTTCAAATTACAAAACCTTCAATTCCAAAAACGTATAAGGATTATATAATCTTTTATATCTTTTTTATAAGGATTATATAATCCTTTTGAGATATATTAATATTAAAATTACTCTTTTTTCTCTAACTAAACATTTCGGAAATTTAACATACTAGATAATATATCATGTACATAATACTTGTGTGAAAAAATGTTTCCACTAAATTGTATTCGTGGATATAACTTTACTTTTAGTATATCTGGTGTCTGCGATTGAGCGTGTAAGACAACATATGATTAATTATTTTATTTGATTAAAGTACTCACTCTTAACTACTTTATTTATTCTATATAACAGATGAAGAATATAATCTGAATAGGTTTGTAAGACAATATATATGCAAATATATAAAAGTCGGTTGTGTTTTACATATTAATTGGGATTTTGATACCCCATGTAAAAAATGACATATTCGAAATTGAGATATTATTTTAAAGACAAATATGCATTTTATTGGGGAGTTAACATTTTATGTTATATTCGGCCATTTAGAGCAAACTGAGGTGAGGAAAGCATATAATGACTATTAGCAATGCAATGCATACGCTAATTGAAAGAAGTAATGGAAGTATTCAGAGTAATTGAGTAATGGTGCTGAACGTATCCCCCCTCTCTCTCTCTCTCTCTCTCTCTCTCTCTCTCTCTCTCTCTCTCTCTCTCTCTCTCTCTAACTCTCTCTCTCCTACACCCATTTTCCTTAGAACTAAATAGTCGGTTACGTAATTACAAGATATTGTACATTTATCTCGGGTAAACATCTCTTTATATCCAACTTTTATCTCATTGGTTTTCCTATTCAAGTAATTTATTCATTTATATTGTAACAAAGAGGTTCGTTATATATTCTTTATGTATTTTAATCGTGAATGTAATATTATTGTATCTCGTTATCGTTTATATAACAGCAGGTAATTTTTCATACATATTTTATAATTAATTGTAAATTATTACCACTCTTACTGTTGCTTTAAGTAAATATAATTTTTTACTACATTTAAATATTATTATAAAAATATGAATAGGCATTAATAAAATTAGTTAAAGATATTATCAATACAACTTACCTAAACTATTATAATTTAATTGTGTTTTTTTTTATTATGTGTTATTTATTTAATTTTAATTATTAATTAATTAATTTCTTAATTTAATTTTGGTGTTGAAATTGAGAAAATTAATCTAGTGCAAATTTTATATCCGATTTAAAATGAAAACTAACATCACATGTCTACCTCTAAATTTGTTTTAAATATAATACATCTCACGTAAGAAAGGAATTATTTCAAATATTAAAGTAGCAACTATCTTTTTTACATTTATCTTAGTTTAGAATGTCACTTGCTTTGTACTTTAAACGTGTAGCTAAACTTACACAGTAGTTTGTACTGAGTACGTTTAAGATTAACATTTTATCCTCGTTCATCGATTGATATGTAAAGTTATATCTATAAACTGCTCTAACCTATACTTTGAAGAACGGTATTCTTTATCCAATTTAAAAATAATAATAAAAACATGTTGAAAACTCCTTTCCTTGAGTAGGAGATTTCGATATTATGATGAATAGTTCGACAATTATTTACAATTTGTATCTAACTTAACCGCTAATAGTCATATTTGTCATGATCAGCCGTATCCGAGTATTTCTTTAGAATAGTTATTACCCTTTGTCACATGTTAAACATTTTAAAAACACAATTTTACAAACAGATATATATACAATAGTAAACATGCACGCATTGATATTATATCAAGTGTAGTCACTGTCTAAAGCCGGAATGACATTCATTGTTAATTGAATACTAGAACCTTATCAGTGTGTATAATATACCCAACATTGTTTCTAACAATGATTTGGAATCAAAGGCAAATTTCTTATTGATTTGTGATCCAGGTTAGGTTTTAAGAGCTTTGTACATTTTGTAATGTTCTAAGGCATTCTTTCGTACTCTAATGTAGAACGATTTATAAATTTAATTGTGATTTGCCAGTATTATGTGTTCAGTAAATATACATCCTGCTTTGGAGATTGTTTTGAGCAGGTGGAATATACAATTTAAATATCTGTTGAAATAGTCGTTCTTTTTATCCTATATATTTTGGGTCAATCAGAAGGTTATATTTTGTAAAAGTCTAGCTCTTGAAAATTGTCGATTTTGACGTATTTATTTTTATTATGTTGTTAAATTTTTTTTTTATATGTAGTTATGTAGCCTAGTTGTTTTCGAAATGTTTCTTTTCATGTGTTGTAATTAATGGTAGACTGTATCGTTAGGTGTTTATAGCTTTTTAGTATTACAATCATTTATTTTATTTTTTTAGATTTTAGTTCCTATTTTTAAAATAAAGCGTAAAAACTGGTAGGATTACATCCGTTTTTAGAATTATATCGTCCGTAAGTCTATGATTGAAGCTATTGTATGCATTCCATCTTGTGATTTTGTATGTTTAGAAGTAAAGTGCATGTTGTGATGTGTGTTTGAGTTTTTCCTATACTTTAAATCCGTATTTTCCTTTTATATTTTATAAAGTGAGGTATAGGTTCTTAGTTTTGTTAGTAGTACTAACAATTAGTTGCAGGTAGTTTTGTGGCAATCATTCAATAAATAGGTATGGAAGTTCAGTTAATGTTTCTATATTCATGTTCATCTTATCTGTGAATAATTTAATAAATATGAGGATTGTTTCTTGTATCGATATGTTATTGTATAAATAGGTTAAATCGAAATAATATATTGTTGAACCAGATTAAATGGAAATATCTTTTATTTTTTTATATGAGTTATTGACTATTTTAAAAACTGAAAGTGATGTCGAGATTATAAGCTATTACGGATTATTTCTCTAGCGTGATTAATATTTTGTTGGCTGGTATATTTCTAAAATTTACTGATGTTCTTGTTAGGTGTTTAGTTTTATGAATTTATTATAACGATTTCAACGTGGGAGCGACAGGTTTAATAATTGTATTTTATTTTATAATATCATTGTTTAATAGAAGTTTACAGGAGTTTATGGATGTTATTATTCCTTTAATTTAGGCCTTAGTTGGACCTGTTATTAACTTCAGTTAAATAAGGTTCGCGTTCAACCAACCAGTGGTTGATACAGTTTAGTTTTACACAGTCTGCCTACTGGGCATAATTACAATGTGTACTAGAGTTTATATGGTTTTATCTTTAAACATGTGTTGTTGAATGTGTAATGTGTGACAAATTGTAATAAATATCTGAAATACAATTTTGAAAATGACTGAATATGAAGTGTAGTAGTCGTCATGATCACATGAAATAAGACTATTAAACGGTAAGTTAAATGAAATTGTTTATAAATTACAATAGTTCTAACAGCGATTACATATACATTTAGGTATAGTATGACTGAAAACAATGTATATTTCCGAGAAGAAGTTAATGTTTTATGTTAGTTACTGCCACTTACAAAATGACTTGTCTAAGGAAAGTATGCAATGTCTAATAGCAAGATAATGAAGACAATATTGGAAGTAAGTAAGTGGAGATAAAAAGATTAAATGAACCATATAGATTACAGATATAACTTCTTTTTTTGTAATTGAAATGTCTAAGTTGCATAGTTATCGTTTACATTGTACCAATAAAATGAATAGTCAATACTACAACTGACAAGATTCTATCGACAAATCGAAATCTTCTCCATTTATAGAACCTACGTTTTATAGATATGATTAATGATATATAAAAGAACATATTCTTTACAATCATGTAAAATGCTATTATTTGTTTTTGTGCTTTTTTGTCCAACTTTCATCAAACCAATATTACAGTAATATCTCATTACCTTAAATTATAAACGAACATAGGGACTTCAACAATTATACGTTTTTCAATACATCTTTTTGAGTATTTCTGTTTTAACACAGATTTAGACCTTTGAGTTCAGATTTCTTTTTTATTAAATCTTTTAAAGTTAAAAATATCCCAGTTGCAATTCACAGTTAACAGGTCACATTCATGTAAATATAAAAAGAAGCAATTAAAAGCCCAATAAAATAGTTTTTATTGCAATAGAGTTGTTCTTTTTAAAACAATTATGTAGTTTCTCAAATGATGGTTCTCGGATTTCATTTCTATCATTTGAAAAATTATCAAATTTATCATGTGTCATAAAAAAACAGTTTTGAATAAAAAATATTCAAAAAGTTTTATTTTTATACTTAGGTTAAAATGAGGCATTTTTGTTATGGGCAAATTATCACAATTTAGTTAACAAGGAACATGATTATAGAATTTTTTTTCCAATTATTGTTTGAATATTAATTACATTAGGATATAATTTGTGTATAATAATTACAATAGGAGAGGAATTTGTTATGGTCATGTTTTACCTAAACATAGGTTTATTATTATTTTTAAACATTATAACTACATCGAATACATACGATATTCTTTGCAATCTTTAAATAAATAATGAAATTTGCTGCAAATACCTTAAAACATCAGGTAAGTTCAGTTTGTCGATTTATTTTACAAAGTTAGTATTGCTGTAAAACTAATACTGAAGAAGTAATTTGTATCTCGATAACCTTGATATTAACTGAAACCCCTATATTGTATATATGAGTATTTAATCCCTATAATCCTTAGAAAGTCTTAGCTATCAAGCATTCAATTAGCTATTTGGAACTCAAACTAAGAAAATAAAGGACAGAGTAAAATTTAGTACACGTAACCGTCATGTAAACGTGAAAGCCACTTTTTATTTATAAGATATCCTGGAGCAGTACCTAATACTTAGAAGAGTATTATTCCCTCAATACTAAAAAATATTCTACTTAGCAAGATTATGTGTATATAAAATGTAACTTTAAGTGTTAAGATTTAACGCCATGTATTTCTGGTATAATTGAATTAAATAATAAAACTCTCCAGACTCAAAATATAACTAGAGACTTAATTTAAAATTTGATTAACCCACTGAAGGCTACATAATATTGTTTTGTTTTAAAAAACCACCAATGAACATTGATTAATGTATTACAAAATGTTTAAAAGACTTCACCATATGATCTCACGCCTTGGTTATATATATTTCCTTTAATCATACACCAATTGTGTACAATTTCTATTGAAAGGTTGTAAAATTATTCAAAAGATGTGAATAACATCAACTTTAATTACGCGATTTCGCTACAGTATATTACAGAAAAGACATTAGTAACCTGAACTCATTTAACATTTATACTTCAAAAAGCTGAACACTCACTTTTTACACTGAATATTGTTATTATTTATTTGTGTGTGAAAATGAGGAACTTTTGTTTGAAAGAAAATGGTATGGTTGGTAGCGTTACTCAAGAAACTCCGAGATAGGTTATCATGCATTGTTATTTACGGGAAGTTTTATTTTTCGGCAGGCCGTCCTGGAGGGTTTCATTTTTGAACACGCACATTCCTACTGCCGAACAAATTCATGAGTCTTGGGATAATTGCATTTCAAAATACAACAAATACTTAACTAAAACAACTTTGAACTGAAGCTGGTGCATTTGTGGGGGGCCAGTAACCGTCTTTCACAAAACTTAGACGATTACTTTTAGTCAATGATTTGTGTAGGATGTCGGGGAGATGTGGTCTATAATATTACCACGAATGCCTACCGAAATGCAGAAACAAGATGGATCAATCAGATTGGCCTGATCACTCAACTTCCCCTCACCAATATCAACCGGTATCTTAGTGAAATCAGGTACCCTGTATCTCCTCGAAAGTGGCCTCTCATATTAGTTTTTAATGAAAGTTGTACAAATTGTGGCAATAATGAAGAATAATTATTACGCAACGAAAAACTTCTTCAGCTCTCGTGCCTCTCGGAACAACAGGGAGTGTTTTCTGAAGTGGCCCGTATATATGATTCTGAATATCTCTGAAAATGCAATCGACAGCTTCAATGCCAGCCTTATAAACAATAGTTCCATAATATATAAACTGGTAGTTTTTTAATATTTTGGTGATGTTACTTTGTTTAGAGATGTTCCACGAAGGAGAGTCAACTTTGTTCATGTTAAGAGGAACTTTGAATTCTGCATGAGCTGTTTTGTCTCCGTCCAGGAATTTTGCAGCAATGCCTAAAAAACCAACAGATATTGCAATACCACTCCATCTTCTAACTTTAGCCAGAAATAAGCTGACGTTGAACATCTTGTATTTGCAAATCAGTTATTTCTTCTTGAAAGATGTTCATTCAACTAGTCGCGTGACGTCTTAATTGAAGTTAACTTTGTGTCTTCCCCAGAGACTGATGCACCAGACTCATGGTAAAAAATGAACAATATGGCAAATTAGCTCTCGCACTATATGGGGTGAATCTGATACAGCTCCGCCTTCCAACGTTTTATCCCACTGACAGTCACCTTCTAACGATCCAAGTATTTTAGAGGTAGATGTTTCTATTAGATTCATTACATCATTTACGGTTTTCTTGACAGCAATCCTGGTTGGGCCTAACGCTTCTTTCTCGGGACTTTAATACATTTCCAGGAATTTACGACTTCTATCGAAATATATCCTTTAAAAATGTATATATTTATATTTAAATTAATTAACATTTTAATATTTAATCTTGTGGATATTAAATACAAATTTTTGATTTAGTAGATGCAATTATTGATTTCATAAATTTGAATGTTGAAATACACAAATGTTTAATGTGTTCACTTAAAACGTCCATTCAAAACTATTATCTATTTGAAAACTCCCTTTCCTTTTGTTTATTTATTGTGTCTGTTTCATTTTCAACTATCTGAGCCTACATTTTATGGATAGCCACTACTTAGGTAAACAACTCAAAGTAAGTCGAAAAATATTTTATCCGTTCTCTATTGAAGCATTGTAAAATGAACAAAATTTATCTGTAAATAACAAAGTATTCATGTTTTAAATGTAAAATAAACAAGAAGTGTCTGTAAATAATAATCCATTTATGTTTTGATATTACAAAATGAGTGACTTTTACCGAGCCAATTCTTTATCATTCCAGACGTACATCTGAACAAGTTTTCAAACTAATAAATCCGTGGTCTTAATGGCAAGAGACTAAATGTAAATGCTCTATTTTTCCTGTTAACCACTCTACTGGTGATGTAGTTAGCGGTCTTTTTATACTGGTATAGATAAGACAAATGGTAAAAATCGGTCTACACTGGATCACTCTACACAATTAGAAAAGTAAATACAATAATACAAAATTATTACAGTAAAGTCAAAAGTTAATAGCCAACCGGTAAAAATATATAAATTTAAAACTTTGGGAAAGGAAACTGTTGTTACATCACCTACAATAAATTGAGCAGCCTATTATTGCTTGTAAGGTAATTTGTATATTGTTCTAGATCTCTACAGATGGAAGGAATGTATGCCTGGAGCTTTCTCTAAATAACAGAAGGTATTTTCAACATCGAGGAAGAGATTAAGTCAGGAGTCTGAAAAGAGCATGACAAGAGATTGGAAATCGTCTCATTAGATTCCAGAATATGGCAAGATAACCTTCCATGACATAAAAACAGATTCCCTTCCTTAATTTTGATTTGTTCTTGGGTAAGACTATAAATATTATTCCTTATCTCAACATCCAACCATTAATTACGGTCAATCTAGTAGATTGGAATACAAAGAGCTTATTTTGGTAAATATATAAGGGACCAGCCTATACGCTTCAATGTACATACAATACACAAGTCAAACATTTAAGTTACAATTGAATGTAGAAGAACAGTGTTAAAGTAATGGGTAGAGATAGACCGGCCAGACAGGATAGTAATAATATATTTTTGGCGTCACTTGTAGACTTACACATTTTAGCCTTTTTCTATTTTCTTTCTGATTAATCCAAAAAGAAGATGTCATTGGATATGCAATATTTAGAGAAAATCAAAACATTTTCATATCTTCGTAAAGTAAAAACAAATCTCCCTTCCCTGCTCCAAATAAACAACAACACTTCTGCAATAATTGTAGAAAATCAATAGAGGTCCTCCACAACTCACTCACTCTCCATCATTTTAATAATTTATTTTGGCCTTCCAAATTTATATTATGTTGACATAAATTTAGATAAATCTGTAGTTAAAAAAAATATCACCCCTACAAAAACTTAATTGGTCACAGTTAAAAATGTTGAGTTATTATGTTTCACAGTTAAGTAGATGTGTAACAGAAACTGGACAGGTTATAATAATTATTGCTGTTTATAATTATAAACAGGCAAAAATATTCAGGAGATCATTAAGTTTTAATGATAACATAAAATAATAACAATATGTTAAATGGTATACTCGTTGCAAAGTTTTCTTGAAGCATGTCCCCCCCTCCCGTATTGTTAAAAAGATATTGGAAATAGTGACCGGCCATGGAAGATATCACTTCCAACGTGTAGTCCTACGCACACCAGTTTTTTATTTTACAATAAATATATCAAAATCATATTCATAACCATAGCGCGATTGCTCTTATACAATTTTTTATATTGTTTAGATAAAATTACGTATTTTTGATGCTGTATTGTTGTTTTATTTTCTTTTATTATTCAGAAATCGAAATTTATTAAGGAATAAATGCAAATATATGTGAAATGTAATATATCTTATGAAAATTATATAAAGAGGATGGATATTATTTGAAGCAAGAAAAACTTATAACATTAACAAACAATAGTATTAGGTAACATTAAATATCATCTCGTGGTAATTTTCCTACTATGCCCAATTATTTTTACTATGCCCATCAAATCTAAAATTCAATAATAGGAAATATTTTATTAGAGATTTCGGTTTATGGATTCCAGTAATCATTTGGTTTTAGATTTAACTGATTTTGGATTCAGGAATAAACCCAGTGGTCATTGTCAATTTGAAATGGCCGTATGATTTGAAATGTATTTTATGGGACCATTGTTATAACGCTGTTTAATGTTTAATAAAATACCTGGTATTCATAAAGAGTTCATAGATTTATTTAAAAGTATTAGGTAAAACCGCCTTGCCCAAACGCCACAAGTGCAAACTTAACTATAATTTTAATTTGAACGTGCAGAGATGAAAGACCAATTAAAATGGATGGTTTTATGAAAAAAATGTTTAGTTTTGTACAAAAATGTACTTACGGTTACAGGTATTCTAATAGTTGAGTTTAGGTAATTTGCCCATAGGGATTAGAGTATTCAAAAATATAGAGACTACTTTATTTTTGTAATATTTGTTAGTGTTTGTTTTAAACTTTCCTTTAAAACTTGGATCACCGCAATTAATTTACTTATATTATTTGATTTCTAGGCTGGGAGGTTGTGTATTTTTAATGAACCTAATATAATAATTATTGTTTAGAAAAAAATCGTGTGTTTCTGGAGTAATATGTCGATGTTTATTCTGTATCTGACATTCTGCATATTCCGTTATTTTTTAATTAATTTTTCAGGTTTTGTTCAAATAATTTTACACTAGGGATTTTTCCGTGTCCATGGAAAACATATATGAGTAATTCGTTACTAACAAACAACGGTTTATTCGTCGTTTTATTATATTATTTATTCACAAAATGTTGAGATAATCACCAATGATTATTCAATGGGTATTTTTACCAATAAAATATATTTAGTGATTCTTCATTTAATATGACTGTATTCATTAGGCCAAGGCGAGTGTATATAAACTGGCCGGCTTACTAGGATCGAATTGGTAACAGGAGCAAAATGACGGAAAACCTAATTCAGAAGTAGATTGCTGCTCTCATTATCATAATGTGAAGTTTAATCAATGCTTTTTTTGTGGGATTTTGCCTCATACATGTCCTACAAACATACCGGCATACTACAAACATGGCATACTAATACCGGGCAGTTTTTAATCTTTTTATTTTATTTTTTTATTCAGAAAAGAAGGTAATCTTATCCGACACCAAACTTGTAAAACAATTAAAACTTGTAAAAGATGTAGAGAATGTTATTAATAAAAAAATGTGTTTTGTACTTTGCGGAGTCAGTATGTTACTGTTACGAGAGCTAAAATTTCTCCATAAACGCCTATATATTTCATATAAATACATTTTCGTAATTCTTCCCATATATATATAAAAAAAACTGTTTTATAATTTAGTTTTCATTAAAATTCTGCAAAAAAAATCTATTTAGTAAAATGATATTAGAACAATCAGTTTATTATAAAAAAAAAAAAAAAAAAAAAAAAAAAAAAAAAAAAAAAAATCTAATAAAAAAGGATTATTTTAATAATACCCTAAAAATATAAACATTATTAAAACATATTATTATAAACTTATAAAATACCACTTCTTTTCGGTAAGATTATTAGAATGAAAATATGTTAGGAAAAAATATTTTTTCAAACTTTGTGGAGTTAGTACGTCAGGAATCAAAATTTCAGTTAGCCGAGGTAAAGTTTCTACATAAACGCCATATTACGCTATAGGCCTAACGTACAAATATATTCTTCTTTTCTCATTTTTATTAGTAAAAATCAGTTTTATGAATAAAACTTCCAAAAGCAAAATAAAAAAAAAAAACTTATTTAATATAATTCGCCAAACATATACATATTATTCAAATCAAAATAACAAAATACCACTTTTTTTTAGAAAAATGTAAGTTATGATAATTTATTTTAAATTTGTTTATATAGTAGTCAGGAATAAAAAATTGCTGTTAAACGTGGAATCAAAATGATGAGCTAAGACTAACCTAAAAAAAGTACAACATGTAACTACACTTAGAAATAATATTCACTTGAAACAATAAACGACGTATCATAAATTGAATTTACGATAAATTTCACATACATATATATGTACTGACTTGAATTCACTAAATATATGTATTTACATATTTACACTTACAAAATAAGAACAATCACACCGACTATTTCGCAAACACAATGGATAACTGTGAAATTGGACCTCGGAAGTAGATGTTCACATAATAATTTATAATATATTATATAATAATGTATAGCCGGAAAGGGCAAACACTATATATACTACTGTACAAAGATCTTCCAAATATACACAGATCTAATAATCGATATATTATCGATTCGTGGAGTGTCGTAAGACTTCAGCAAATTCTTCGGAAAATGTACTTCCACATAAAACGCTCTAAATATTCCCAATAGTAAATTCCATAGGATGCTTAGTTAAGAGAACACACATTGAGAGAGAAAGAAGTTATCCATATGACAATGACAAGGTTAATAAATAGACTAAAATAAAATATGTAGGTACTTGCTTGTGAAAAAATAAACAAATGTGACGTTGTGTTTAGCTCTGATCAAGTTGACCAGCGTAAACGTCAACTCCATCCAATTAAATAATATAACATAAAAGGTATTTTAGACTTTTTATTACCTTAAAATGCAAGTTAAAATCTTTAGCTTTCCACTGATGAAAAATATATTGCGATTATACTATTTTTAGTGGCTGAAAGGTTGAATGAAAAGTGAGAATTTTTTAAATATGCTACCTCCAATGAAAGCAAGACGTGGCTTTATACCAGTTGCAGGGATATTTTTAAAATTTAATGTAAAATTAAACTCAATTTGAACGTAAATTAATCTAAACTAAATTATACGATTTAATTTTACTCTGTTTTAAAAAAATTTAATATGTTTCAGTAATCATGCAAATTTATGTTAGCTCTCTCACGTAAATATTATGTCATAATTTCCTGAACTTTATATGACAATGTGAAGTTATTTGAGTAAGAGCGCCAAAAACTTTTTTTTGTTTAATACACACTATAGTATATTTGAAACAAAAGTTATTTTCAATGACGAGAAATGTCCAACGAATGGTTTCAGTTTGCTCTTACATTTAACAATATAATTTAATGTTGACGTTATAATAAAATCCTGAAATAGTTTTGTTATAAGGGAAAGTTGATGCGTTCATGTAAATTCATAAAAACAGTATAACATAAAAAGGAAATGAATGTAAATTCCAGCCGCACTCAAGAGTTGTAAAAATAATTGACATTAAATAAACTTTTAAATATTACACACTACAACGAAGACAAAAATATAAAGCAAATAAATTTTACATATGAAGATAAAACGTTACATCTGAAAACGTTGAGAGAGAAATAATTTGTTTACAGAACAATTATTACTATTTCTTTGAATTTAAAGTTTATAAAATGGAATACATTTAAGTTCATTTAAGCCGGAAAGTATAATAAATATCAATTATTTCATGAAATAAATTCCTACAGTCAGCGAAAATACTAAACGGGGACAAATGAAAGATTTCAGTAATCAGGCTGTACTCTGTGACCTAGATCGTGATAAGTAGAAATCGTATTAGATGCCACCGGTAGAAGGTTGTGTAGTGAATTACTAAACAGGAACCTACTAAAGGGTGTAATAGTTTAACAACTTGAACTCAAAATTTTATGACTATCTTGTTATTCAACGTTGTTGTTACTGTTTCAATGGGAGTTGTTATTGTTTTAAAATAAATTATTAAAAATTTTACCAATCAAAAATAGAGTTAAGGAATTTTTCATAGATAACGTGTTTTGCGATTTATTGAATTCACTTACATCTGATTGTTAACGTTAAAACTTTATTACTTGTAGATAATAATAAATAACTATTTATTTAAAATAAAATAAATTATTTCTCTATTTGCGTTCAGATTATCACAAATTCAATTATATACATTATGGAAATTATACTGTTTATTATTATGTTATAGAGAAACATTGATAATTATTGTTTTTGAATGTTCAAATTTCAAATAATCTAATTTGTATTTTTTAATGGAAAGTTCTGTTATAGTTCGAAGTTTAGAATCTATAAGTGAAACTATTCTTAGAAAATCTTATCGTTCGTAACTATGCGTAGGTGAAAGACCTGTTGCTGTGAAACGAGTATTGAAACAGAACAAGAAATAATTGATGCTTTTTTAAAAATATATGATTTTATTTCCAAGACATTATTTACTCAAATAAAATACGGAGTTGAGAGATCGCTAGATAAAGTTTCACAGTGTCTGTATAATTTCAATCTAGATTAAATTAATGAAATGCCTAACAGATTACAATCTATTGAAAAAATAAAACTTAGAAAACCATTAACACGGTTTTCAGATTTATTATTTCTTCTGTTTGATTATGAATAAAATATAATCTCTTTTTTCTCTCTTATCTTCCACTAAAGATATGTAAAATTAATTTTAGACTTTGTAAAGATTCGTCTGATGTAAAATAAGGAAATCTACAATTATTTTCATTGAAAAATGGAATAGAATGAGAAAACAAATATTGTACATATGATTTTTTTGAGGAATTAAAAACATTTACTTATTGTGTTCCACACATAAGAATAGATTTGACAGAGGAGGAATGTGAAGACTAAGAAAACAATTTAGTATCTATATTGTAAACTAGTTGCTTTGTAATTCATATTTTACCGTTATACGTTTTTTATTTTATTTTTTTATTTACAATTACTGCGAACTTGAATTGTAATTGAGGAATATTTAGCAAATTATTGGCAAATATGACTATCGGCAGGTTACAAAAGATTTTGAGCAACATATTTTAGGTTAAATCTTAGAGGGTAAAATCATTCACGGACATCATTCCGAATGTGGTGTTAGTTTAAAAACCCTCTTTCTCCTCTCCACTACAAATCACTGCCATTTCCACCTAAACAACTACCAATTTATCACAGTACAGATTTTTGACTCCTATGTATCTTGGAGTTGGAAAATCCTGTCCTCTCACACTTCAGCAGCCTTCTCTCTTCGATGTTGAATTTCCATACTAACGCTGCATTCAGGACTCCTACATCATCTGACCATCTTTTCTCGGAGCCGCCCTTCTCTTCCTGATTGTAATGTACACTTATTTAACTATTCATTCTTCTCCCATCCTGTATAAATTGGTCAAACATGTTACCCATTTTTGTATGTCACTAAACAGGTGATAATTGTGGAGGTCACTTTCTGATTCGTTCCTATTTCAAGTGGTCCATTTTGATAAAAACCAAAACCGAACAATGATACAATCTGCAAATACGTTTATTTACAATATCTGTTAATGGAAAATAAATAAATAATTAAGTCTATAAAGCTTAAATATCAACATAAAAACACACAAAAAGGTCATTTTTCCAGATTTACTTTTTATTCCGAAACTTGAAACTATGATGAATTTAGACCAGCTTATTTCACATCTGTGTAAAATTATATGTGTAATTATTCTCTTTTATCAAGAATTGTGTCATCGTATTTGAAGAATTATATTACGAAAGTGAAAATTCTTTTGTAGATCAGTCCATTTTCATCTGCTCAAAAATTTTAAATCAAACTTAATTTAATACAATAGAAAGCAAGGTATCAAAACAATAGCATCGTTAACTTCAAGTACAACTATTCTCCTGTTTTAACAGTTTTCTAGAAACGTAAACTGTTAATGGTTTGCAAACAATCATATGTTACCTTATCTAAGCTGTAGAAAGTTTTATTCCAACGTGAACGACGCAGAAGCACTATGTAAAAACAAAACTAGGATGGGAGAAATGAGGGCGTAAACGGAAGTTTTTTATATTTAAAAGAGTAACATTTCCTTTAGTAGTTTTGTTAAATTCAATTATTCATTGAATTGTGCTAGGCTTACTAAACACTCAGATCTACGGTATTTCTCAAATAAAAGCTTAAAACGACATCATAAATTTCATCTGACTAATGTTTTAATTTTACTTGAATGAAAATAGAAATAACTTTGATATACAACGCAATGATGAAAATAATACTGATTGATTTATTACTGAAACAAATCAAAAACGATCTTACTGATTCTGTTGATCAATATTTTGTATTTTCTTTATGTAGATTTTAAAATATATTCCTTGAAATAAATTAAACCTACTCATTATTCAAGGAAACAGAAAGATTAAATGCATGAAGACTTTGTCTAGAGATTAAAATCCTCTCCAAACATACAGTTAATTAAGGCAAGAAGTATATAACTATGCCGCTATATCCCTATACTTATCTCAATATACAGTGTTCTACCTCTTTCAAGTACCAATCATTGTACTAAATATCCTTTGGGTTTTAGGGTATTTCGCTGATTATTTAAGGTTAATTTTCTTTTCTGGAGTATGGATTTTTACTATCGTTATTTTTCAAGTTAATTTGAAGATTGATTGCTGGTTTATTTTTTAGAGAAAATGATTTTAATTATTAATATGATCGCCGCCTGTTGGTTACCTTGTTGCACCTCCAATAGCTTAGTCGACGTCACTAGGCCAGGCCAATTTTCCAACCTTATCTTGTCTAAACCTTTATCCTATTATTGTTTTTGTTTCTTCAATAACTCTCCTTCAGGGAGAGCTAACCTGGATTTATGGACGTCATCCTAACGGTAGTGACACATGGTTTCGGACTGATCTTCTACGCCAACGCGTTTGCGTACACAGACCGCCAGTAGTTTTTCCTTTCATTCCCATAATTAAATGCTTGAACTATTCCTTCAGGATTTCGACTTCTTGCTGTGATGTTCTATGAGATCTAGAACGTATGCGCCGCAACAACTTTGTATTTCCCCTGTTAGCCGTTGAGTTATATAACACCTTTTGTATTTGTAAAATCTATTGTTCTCTCTTTAATTAATTTCCACAGTAATTATTTTTGCGTTGGCCTGAGTGCTTACAAATTTATAAAACATACTATTCTTTACTATACTTTCAAGTTTTTAAATGACTTTCTTTTCACCTTTACCTTTGAACTTGAGAATTTTCTTACATTGTAATTTCAAAAAACTTTAACGTAAATTAATTATTTACAAACTCTTTTTACCTGTAACGTGTGATTAGAAGTGCAGCATTTTGAATATGTTTAAAGTGTAATAGACACTTGAGATATGATGTATAAATACGGAAGTGAATATGGCTATGGATTATTACTAAAATTAAAATGAAAATATAAAATAATGAAAGTTGTAAATCATTAAATATAATATCAAAGTGAGGTGATAAGTTCAGCAGATTGTGAATACCAGGGTAACAAACATTAAATGATAAACCGTTGGAACCGACAGACTACCCAGTCACACAAGAAGATTTGAGAATCAATCAACTTTAAAGGACTCCACGGCAAATACAGGCATTCCAGTACTTTCCAGGATACCTGTACCAACTACAGACCTGGATTAACCTCAACTCAGCGCGTATTCATCAGAGGAAAGATCTAACCATCAAACAGAGGTCTGACAGTCATATGAATATCTATATTGCATATTTAAAGTACAATTTTTATGGCTGAGTTAGCTTCTTTTGTAGAAGATTAGTTTTACTTTGAAAATATGGGTTGAGAGCATTAGGATATTTGCATTTCTAATTAATAAATTAAATTCAATATAAATAAAATTACTTATAGAATAAATAATCAAAATAATAATAAACAAAATAATTGATTTAAATAGAGGTTCAAATCCGCATAGATTAAGTATTAATTTAGTAAATTGTATAAAAGTTGATATTTAGTTGGGAAGAGTACCAACACAGATTGGCTATTCATTTTATTTTAGGTATTGAATTTTTAAAGAATATATTTAGTTTACTTTCCTTCTAAAAAGATTTTAATCTATCAACAACCAAATTTTCCTTGCGGAACCTTACAATAAGAAATGTTATTTGTGAATGTATTTCAGGTATAGCAGTACATACAAAAAAGACCAAACGTTTTAATGAGTCAGCTCCAGTGTACTCAAGGATCAGAGAAACGTTTAAATCTAATTGATATTAAGTTGAGTCTGATATTTATTATAATTTTAAATTTAACTCGAAGTTTTTGATGTAAAGGGTAAACCAGTGTTATTGGAAGGCTGGAAGCACTGAGGAGAGTATCAGAACCTAGACGAAAAAATATGTGATTGCCAATACTTCCAGTAGGTGTCTGGAGCTCATATCATGCAAACAGGGTAACATAAAGAGAGATATAAATAAAAAGTAGTTGTTCGTTTATATATATTGCAACGACACGAGTTTTTTGACCATGTTGGCTGTGCCAACTTTGTAACTATACGAGCTATTTTGGAACGCCAATTTTGCATTGTAACTTAATTTAAAATTTTTACTTTTATTTAATATTAATAATGTACTCGTGTCTTTACAAAATGATGATTTTTTAATTTCCTACTGGAAGTATTATAGGCACTCACTTTTGTCTAAACTAGGTGATAAAACTCTTTGTAAAATATTTAGGCTTCTAAATATTCTGACTATTACCTTTTAAATTAACCACTTCCAGGTATTAAATAAATTTACTTTTATGAAGTATTACGCTCAGCTCAGTATTTGTAACTTTTTTAGGCTTTTTAAAGAACCTCTGAGTCGTGATTACAATGGAACTGACCTTATAAACTATTTATTATTTGTGCTTAGGAGAATATATTAGTATGTACAACTACTACCAATAATATGAGAAATTTTCTGACTCAATATTTAAAAGAACTGAATAAGTTATTATTCACATACTTGTACAAATATTCAATCTCAAAATTTATTAATAAATAAAAGCTAAACAATTTTACTTATGGGTTTCTTTCCCAAAGTTATAAACAAATAGTTATAACCCCTCTTTTATACATAAATATTTTTAACTTTATTACCTAGGCAGAACCATGTACTATTTACCTATTTATTTTTCAAATTCATTATAACACAAAGTTATAAAATTAACTCCTTCCACCAATTATATTAAATTATTTACTATTTTTAAAAAAATCAAAATTTACATGCAATGCCATCAACTTAACTCTCGGGCGCTAAGAAGCATTTGTGCACACATCAGTACCCCGTCAATTGTCGAGGTCTTGCAGGTAAATTAACATTTTCACTAAAAGATTTCCTTGTAGATATTTTCCCCGATATCATATTGTCCTAGTTTTGGTCGTCATTGTTTTGTTTGTTGTTGTAATTGTCGTCGTCGTTGTTGTGGTTGTAGTCGCCTTTGTTGTAATTGTTGTGGTTGTCGTCGTCATCGTCATTCTTGTTTCTTTCGTCGTCATTTTTGTTATTGTTGTCATTGCCGTGTTTGTCATCGTATGTGTTGTCATCATCGTTATCATTGTCATGGCATGACAAATCAAAACATTTCCTATTTTGTCATATACCTTGTTAATTCTATAGATCCAGAAGTATTTAGTATTCTTATTTACACAGTCTTCGATTTTCCTGGTGTTTAATAGTCATTCATGCTTATTATATTGTAACAAATTCAAATACGTCTTTTAATGTCAGTTCACCGTTCCACTTGTTATTGCACACAAAGAAAATATAATAGGGTAATGGAAATAGTGCATTGCCAATTTAAAAAAGTTTGTTTAGTTTCACTTTTTAATATGTTTTTATGTAATTCTTGATTATTTGTTCTGTTACTAATGTTAGTAATTATACGTGTTTGATGTAACCTTCATTGGTGAAACCTTTACACAAAACACAGTCTAATGGAATACTGAAAGCACTTGGTTGTTACCGAACAATAGCCAAAACGTAAACGTGTTGGCAAACTTTAAGTGCTTTTCCAGTACCACCTATTCCACTATGAATCAGGCCTACATTCGCTATAACTAGTTACTTTAAAGTTTAAATAATCTTCATTTTTAATCATTTTTAATAATCCTCGTTTTTAGGATTATTGTTAAGTGTGTTAACTTTTTTATTGATAATTTTATAGTATTATTTCTATTGTAATTAATGATAGTAATTTATGAAACATAAAAAAATAAAATAAAAATATAATTGACATACAAACTTGGGGACATAGAAATATAGGGAATGCAATGTTCTAAAGAAATTCATAATATATATATATATATTTTAAAATTTTCAATTTAATTAAAATTCTAAAATTTGATACACCCTTAATTTCCTTTTACAACTATTATATTACTTACTAATTAATTCACACATATTTGTTTTCCTAATCTAATCATGTAATTACCTACTGACTTTAAAATTCATATCTTTCTAACAACGTTTAATATTTACAAACTACCCTTTAAACATAAAACCTATTGATCGGTTGTTTACATTTGTCTATCGTCTCTTTAAACTTAAAATTTATGACCGTGTCAACCTTTTCTATACTAACAATAACCCCAGGAATTTGACCTACAGACTGACTTCTATTATGGTTAACCGAACAATGCCCTTTCTTTTATACACTACCCTTCCTTTTAAAACAATTTATCGTAAGACTATCTCTATTTTGTTTAAATTTATTTATCTAGAATTTAAAAAAAAACTTTATTATTATTTATCTTTATTATTGTGTTTACTTAAGAGTTGTTTGCCCCTTCCCCGATGTCATTGTGAATTGTCTTGTTTTGGTCGGCTAGTCCCCTCACCATTCTGGGTTTCTCTTTTCCCGTAATATGTCGGTCCTCTGTTTTTAAATTTATTATACCCGGTCGTCCAGTGACCTGGATGTCTGTCTCTATTGTCCCTGCTTTCATAATGGTTGTTTTTGTTTGGAGATTCTTGTCGATTGGGGGGTTCCCTAAAGTTATTAGGTGGTAACGGCACATTCTTGAACTCCATTATTAACTTTATGAACTCGGTCTTCGTTGCAATACCCCTCGTAATAACGGCGACCAACGTTGTTGGGTGAAAATGCTTTGCAATTTTATGGACTAACTGTACCTCAGTAAGACGCGGCTCGAGGGATCCAGATTCCAATAGAATGTTCTCTACGTAACTTACTGTCTGTTCATTAATTGGTCCTTTATATCTTCCGAATTCTAACCTATCTCTTATCTCCCCCTGTATGATCTCGTTAAAGTACTTTTCTTTAAATATGTGTTCGAACTCACTGAAACTCTTGATATCTTCGCGATGCAACTGCCACCATATAAATGCGCCATCCTTTAAATATTTGTCTATCCAATTTACGTTTTCTTCCCCATAATATTCTTTCATTTCTTTTAAGGTTTTTAAAAATTGCATTGGGAATCTTTCCCTCCCCGTAAAGTTAATATTTCTCATATTTTCCGGCTCCTTTATCACTTCACCATTTTTAATTTTATTCAAACGCGTATTTACTTCTGTAATCCTTGTCTGCAACTCCTTTGTTTTTTCTACGTATTCCCTAACCTGGTCATTTGTCTCTGAATATTTATTTTGAATTTCGACATAGCTATTTTCGTTTATTTTTGTCTCTAAATCTGTGGTCCTAATTTCTAGTCCTACAATTTGTGTCCGGGTGCCCTGTTTATTTTCTTCCATTTTCCGATCTAACTGAACTTCTACATTTTGAATTTTCTCTCCCACTTCGTTAATTTTGCTATCGACGGTCCTTATCTTATTATCTATGGCTGAACATTTCCCCTTTATAGATTTTTCTAATTTTTCCTCCACGGCTTTACTGGCTAATTTAATTTCTTCCCTAATCTCTTGAATTTTAAGGTTAACTGCTCCAATTATCTCTGCCTTATTTGATTCTAACAACGTTTTCATACTTTCTATAGATTCTGCTTTATTGGCTTTCTCGCGTTCAATCGCGTCTTTTTCGCGTTCAATCGCATCTTTTTCGCGTTTTGCATTTTGTTCCATCATTTGTCTCATTAATAATTCTATATTGAAACTAGGCTCCGTCCCCAACACCCTTTCATTTTGTTTACCCCCGTTAATTTCGTCTACTGTTTCCCCATTATTAATTTGCATTGGTTCCCCCGTAGATTCTACATTTAATTCCCTACTCTCAACTCCTTCTACACCTAAGTCGTTATCAGTTTCCCTGTTTTCCCCTAACTCAATTTGGTCATTAGTTGCCATTTTAATTCTACTATTGTTAGGTTTACTTCTTAACCTATCACTTCTTCTTAACTTAAATTGGCTTATATTTAATTTCTTATCCTTTCTAAACATGAACTTAATTTATTAATTGTCTTTTTAAACTTGTTTGAATGTCTTTCTTAACTTATTCAATATACCACCAATTTATCAATTTAATTAATTATTTTAAATTAATTATAGCCCCACGTTGGGCGCCAAATATAACGTTTAAAACGTTCTCTTATATTTTTTTTATTATTATTTGCTACACGTTGGTCGCTTAAATATAGGAAAACTCTCCTATATTTCTTTTACTATTTATTAATATTATTATGATTCATTTGGTTATTAGTTCGTTAGTTATTTGACAATTGGTTAAAATAATAACACTCAAAACATGTGGGATTTTAACTCAATTTTAATTAAACATTTTGAATAATTAACTCTTTTAAATATTAATTTTTAATCATTTAAAACATAAATTTTACCTTGATGCTCAAAATATTACTGCATAATATCTTATTCTACAATTTTATACTACGGGTTAAACTAGGTACATCTTCACTATAAATTCTTATCCTAAACAACTTAGTCTAAAACAAGGAATTTAAGAATGCATCAATTTAATTTGTATTTAATTTTGACTCTAATTTTAATTAGCTTTATAAAATATTTGCTCCGGCTAACTGAAGGTTATTTAATTTGAATTTAATTTAAATCTCTATTGGGGTTCGTTGGTTCTTAGGTGGCTATAATTTATTTTATTATTACAAAAAACAAAATTTGGTGGTAATTTATTAAATGTATTGTCCTTTAAGTTCTACTTATCAATTGACGTGTTCCTTTCCAGTTTTTTTGGGTTGTTCTCGTTCCGTGGTTCTCTCGAAGATTGCGTGATGGTTGGATGGTTTGCCTCTCCCGTAGATGATCCCAATCGCGGGTTACACCTTTCTTCACTCACTCTTGCGACGATGATGCTTTTAATTCTTACGGCGATACTTCTTCTCACTGATTTAATTTTAATACGACGATGACTCCTTAAACTTCACACTTATCTCACTTAACGACCACGAAGACTTCTTATACTTTAATACGACGATTCTTTTAGTTTTTAAAACGACGGATAACTTTTTATTGACTTGTATAAACTTAACAGTTCTATTAAAAAAGAAAAACGACGAATAGGATAGGCAAAGTCCTTCACAAACACTTAACTCTTTCGATCAGGAGAAACACTTCCCCGGAACAACCTTCTAATACGACGTCGGAACCAAAATACCTAAAAAGAACCACGTGTCCTGCCTTTTACCCTTATTTATAAGTTCTCCTCTTTTTAAAACAGCGTCATGATGCTCTTCTTCCATTGGTTAGTTTTAATTCTTGGACGTTATTTCTGAACTGATTCACTTGCTCTGATTGGCTTGTTACAATTTGTTACGGTATTAAAAGCTTAATTTTGATGGATCTTGTGTGACGGTTTGGGTGCGTTGTTTCCCTGTTGAAACATTTTTTTATGTCCGTCAATCCTTTCATGTCTTGACGATTTATGGCCTGCCGGGTACTGACCTTTGGAGCTTTCTATTTCGGTATGTTATAATATATATATATATATAATTGTACAAATGGTTTTAAAAGAGTAGAGTGCATGTCAATAAATGGTTGGTAACATAACATTTATAAAAATTAAACGTAGCTGAATCTTGATAATAGCAAGTTTTTATATGGCATGTACTGTATAGTTGATGCGATTTCTATATAGGCCCTAATCATTTAAAATATATAGTACCAGATGTGCGGTTTGAAACATTTTTGTCTTAATGAATTCATTAATTTAGTTTCGATCAAAATGAAACGTATAGTCGGTTAAGATATTTAAGCGAATTTTTAATTATTTCTTTAAAATTGGTTTTATTTCATTCGTATGTTATTTGCAACTATTTTTACAAAACATTATATACATAAATGGAAGTAATGGTAATCTTTATTTTTCTCGTGGAAAGATTAGACAACTAAAATTTTAACACCATACTTTACTGACCACAATAATTATTGTGTACTAAATATTTTAGCGAATAACTTTGTATAACCACATTATCAGATCCATGTATTTGGTCATGCAGTGTTATAGCTATCTAAACTTTATCTTACTTAAAAAATTCAAAATAATTCGAATCATAAATTATACTTTACATTATCTAAAAATTAAATTTAATGTATATGATCAAATATAGCGGAGATTTGTATAATCTGAAATCTGAAAAAATCCAATATGCCTTTTAGGAAAATAATTCATTAACTTAAATATCAATGTAAGGCTAGTTTTATATTATCTCGATATATTTTAACATGGTATACAGTGTTGTATATACACTAATATTGAACAAGTTACAAAAATACTTTAAACAAAGATGCACTTAATAACATTTGAACGGTGGAATAATATTAAACGTACATAAAACCAAACTGCAGACAATTTATTTTCATTTTATTTAAATCGCACAAATAAAAATGAGGGTTTCTCGATTGATCAACTTATTTTCCAATAGTTCATAATAAATTAAAATAATAAAATAGCCATTTATATCTTGCTGCCTTACTGTGTATAGTTTTATACCAAACTGTCATCCTTTACAATTCTTGGTATTTAATTAGTACACCCCTAGGTCTAAAATATAAATAAGTTTTCCATTTTATGTTGGAACCTCGATTCTCCTATTTACTACAATGATGTAGACCGCATTACACTTTCTCTAATAAACATAACTTACATTTCCATTAGACTACTGTTAATAAAGACAATGTTGTCAACACCTAATCGTAACTATTAATTCACTTCTATAGACTTGTTATGTCTAACGTGTGCACATATATTTCTTATTTATATTATACAATATTCTCCCAAATTTAACATTATCTCTGCCCTAAATTATATGTTATCTAACGTTATATCAATATTTTCCAGAAGTAATAACAAATAATTGCATAATGAATATTTTACTACATGTACAAATAACTTACATTTTTGACTACATATGCACAGTATCAAAATTCAAGTAAAATTATTATAAACAGAAATTAACAAGATTTACCTTCAATATTGTTCATAAATTAAAAAGCATATAATACCAATTTAAATAGGTATTTCACATTATTTAAATCAGACAATATTTTACCAACATTAAAAATTATCACAACTATAACATAATGTCAAAACGAGTTTCCTCCAACTAATGAGCACCTGAAAGTTAACAAAATATATCTATTGTAAGCAATTTCAGAATATGTGATTCTTTTATTAATTACTTTTACATGGGAGAGAAATTCGACAACATATTTTCTACCCAACATGATATATTTATAAAATCCAGTGAAGATGTAACATAATCTTCAATATGTAACATATTTTGTAACAAAATACAATCTGGTCATTTAATGTATTCACAAAACTAAAAACATACGTATATTATTTAAACCCACATCAAATATTTGAGCCTATGTTATTTTATATGTATATTTATATCATTAGTAAATCCCGCTGAATACTAATAAAACTTGATATACTGAGAAGATTCTTTGGACTCAATATACTTTTGTTTTGTTTTATGATTCCTGTGTAGATTAAACTAAGTTATACAGTTGATAAACCTGTGATTCGTACAGTAGAATATTTAAATACAATAATTAAAACAGCCAAACTTTTTTCAACCTGTATTATTCTAACTATTTGTCAGAGATTAGGCGATAATTCCTATGTCCTAATTACAAGTTTAACGCTCAGATATGCAGTATTGTGGTAATTCTGATATTATATTATTTCCACATCACTGGATAGCCAGTCACATTTCATTAAGGGATGTAAATATTATCTGATCTACTTTTTAATTATACAGTAGTAAAATGAAGTAACTCCTTTCATAAAGAATATCATTTATTTCATGATATCATTGGTTAATTTCCTTATAATGGAACTATTAAAGATTGGCTGAGAAATGGGATAGGGAAGGATCTCTTGTAGGAATTTTGTAAGTGGATGGGAAATATATCCTATTAATAATCTGTATGTGCTCTTTTTAGCTACCACCTTATTAAGACAAAAATATCTTTAACTTTAACCAACCTACAGTAACTACTTATTTCATAGGCCTTGAGAGTTCAGATAGACTGATATTATAAAACTGATTTACATCCTACATGTGCTCAATCAATATTGCTATTCAATACAAAGTCGTTAGTTTCTTTTACAAGATTGTATTTATTATGCAACAATGTATATAGTATTAGTGCCGAAACTGATCATAATTTTTCAATAATTTATTATTTAGTTAATATAAAATTATAATATCATGAATATAAATAACATCGTCGTTCTTAATATATATATATATATATATATATATATATATATACAATAATTCTAAACCAATATTTCACTCATCTTATATTAAGTAAATTTTTTTTTAAATATACTCAAACTCTTCAAGCAATTTCATCACCAGCTTTAGTAACACACTTTCTCCTAATTTTAAACTATATTTATGTATAAAAGATAAATATGTTGAGAATGAGTTGCCTTAATATTCTGTAATTTTTGTTATATATTGGCCATTAGCTATACATAATTATGAATGTATAGTGTGTATAATTAATGATATTTGCAGTCTTTCAAAAAGTAGTAAGAAATTTTACAAAATAATAAGTCAATAAAAGCTAGAGACAAAGGGAATATTTCTAGGTTATATTATGTGATGGTAACAAATAAATAAAATAATTTGTAGGTTGGGAAAATATAAATTTTTAATCCTAGCAGTAAAGGCGAATAATATTTCTAAATTATTTGATGGAGATACCTTTTAGTGGTTGTCAAGAGTTATTGTAGATAATATAATAGTAAGAGAAAAATGATTTTTTCTTAAATTATAGAAAATAATTTCACATGCATGCACTATCCCACTCCATTTTTTTAAAGGAGAGCGACTTTTATTTTGATCTTATAAAATGTAATGTTTGATAGACTTTTTTAAATCAAAACTAAAATGTATTTTCTTTCATTACATTACAATGTATTTTAGATCTATTTCAACACTAACACAATATTAATTCCCCCTCCCTCTTATGTACTGAACTCCCACTCAGTGGAATTTTATTTTCTGAAACAGTATATATAATATGTTCTTATACCACTGAAATAATTATCCACTGTACTATATATTTGATCTTTTTTAAATTTAAGACAATATTACTTAAATTTGACGTAATTCTTGATTTATGATGTTCTTTTAGTAAGGTTTATGAAATAAATAATATATGTTTTATATTGTCTCGGATTTAAATTAACACAATGGCTACATAATTAAAGTTATATTTTAATAATACTACTGAATATGAATTACTGGATATACCATATCCAAATATTGTGAAATAGAGCCATAAAACTTTTTTTTCGATTTATATTTCAAAACAGCTTACACTGTCAAAAATTCATGATTCTGATTACATTTACAATCATTCTAGTAATATAATACTTTCCTATTAGACAAAGAACTTAATCCTGACGACCTCTCGTATACGTCTATTACTATTGTAGCATTCAAATTCAAAAAATCAATTCTGCAAAATAAATTTCATTAACTCGTTCTCCACATACCACTTCCGTCGCTTGACAGATGCTGCCACCTGGCGAGATTGCCCAAAACAAATCATCGTATGATATCAGAGGGTAAAGTACGACGGCAAGACAGCCTATCTTCTAAAACACCGGCATGCGAGTCTACCTGTAGTCACACACAATGTCTGACTTCTATACTTAGTTACGTTAGAGATGAATTTCCTTCTTGGTCTTCAAAATTTCTACCTCAGTTTTTTTTTACAATGTTAATCTACAGTTTCTGTGCGTGTTAGTTCTAAAATGTTTAACAAATTTTCGTTTTCACAGCGCAAGCTCACGTGGACTGCGACAGGATTTTCCAGGTACTCACCCTTACAGATTTTATCATATTTTAAATTTTTGTTAATGCTTTAAAATAATTTATTAATTATCATGTATTCTTTAAAATATGTATTTCATGTTTTATTTAATATTTAATGTTCTTTTGAAAATCAATGATTATAAAAATTTACTTTTTTAAAACATACTTTACAAAACCTTGCAAAGGCACATTTTGAGTTTTGAACAATTATGTGAAATAGGTGCAAACTAATGTTGAACTTTAAATGATCAAAATATCTTATTGAACATGTCAAATATAATACAATTGGAGAAATCTGTTCTAAATCAGAAAATTTCGTTTTACAGACTTTTGCAGATCTTTGCAAGTCTTATACAAGCTTTGTCTCAAACAAAATTAAATATATATAAATAGATTTATAATCATCTAAGAAGCTTTTAAGTACAATCTTAACGAATTTCTGTTATACAATCAATTTTCTTTAATTTTGACAAATAACCAGATATTTGCTTTAATAATGAACATTAATGATACAACATGCCTGATTTTGTACAGACGCTAAAAAACATGTTTTTTTTGCTATAGCTAATATGCTGGTAGAAGAAACACAGCTAAAGATCTAAACATGTTTCGTCCTGTTAACAAAACACGTTTTGTTCAACATAGCTTCAGAGTTTCACGTGCACAAAAGTGATGTTACAAAAAAGCTGATCTTATAGAACTTTAAATTAAACTCATATTGTATATGTGCCTAAATTTACTTCAGCGAATATGTTTTTCTTAAAAACTATCTTTTAGATGTAGACTTGTGTAATTAATTATAAAATATATAAAAAATTATTGGGTGGAGCCTGCATGCAAACTTTCGGTCCTAACAACCTCCAAGAGGTTATTTTCTAAATTAATATAATTGACGTCAATTTAAAAATTTAATATTCAAAATTTTCATTTCCTTTTCTTTTAAAATAAACTACTCATTTCATAATAAATTCTTTAGCTAAAACATAGATATATTTATTGGCCAATATAGCATTTAAGAAATTTATAAAATAAGTAATATTATGTAACTGTTTTAAAAAAAATCTATCATTTCAAAAAGTCAAAAGGGGGGGGGAATAAATATCAGTATCTTTTCATCTTTTTTTTTATTTTGTAATTTTTATATTTAAGGGCGTATAATCTTTTTTTTTGGATTAATTATAATCCTGTTAATTGTTAAGCTGTGCTCATTGTCTTTGTTAAATTTTGTAACGATAACATATATAAACTAAAAAGGGGGGATAAATTTTCTGAATCTATTGGCTAATTTTTTTATTAAATTATAATATTTTGTATTAAGGGCATATAACTTTACTAATTATAAGATTGTTAATCATAAGATGTTTATGATAATTTTGTCTCAGGATGTATTTCTCAGTTGTAAATGATAAAATCTGAAACGTCGAAATTTTGTTTCAATAAACTTGAGCCTTGTTAACTACTAAATTTGTTTTTGTCTTTTTATTTTTATTATTATTTTTTTTTTCTTTTCAAACATTGTTACCTTTTGGTTCCGCCTTTCTTAAATTTAAGTCCCCTGGTAACATGTTTCTGGTAGCAGAGCGTGGTTAATTTTTAAATTCTGGAACCTTAGTTAATTTTCAAAATTTTGCATTGGAACCATCTAAATTTAAATTCAAAATTATCTTTGTTAAACAAGGCTCATTTTTATGTTTTGCAGCTTTTTCAAATACTGCACAACTGTTGCTGATGAAATTTTTTTTTATATATTTAGTTTAAATATTTAGATATCTATAAATCTATAGTCTCTTTTTTATTATTTATTTATTTTTATAAACACTTACACAAAAACTTCTAAACCAATTTCGATAAAATTTTTTTTTTATTATTATTTTGTCTGCTTAAATATTTTTTTTTTATATATATATATTTACATACACTGCACACTAGTCATTCACTGAATTTGATCCAGACAGCGGGCTCATTCGGGAATTCCAAAAAAAAATTTAAATAAATAATAAAACCCCAAAAATAGTTAGAAACAAAAAAAAAACAAAAAAAAATATTCAAAAATTTCCTTCAAAATTTTCTCGAGTTTTCTTTCGCTTGTCTGTATCAATTCATACTTACACACACACATATATACACAACAACTACACTACATATAATTCTTGAGTCTTTCTCTGGCTCTTTCATTTTTTGCATCATCCTAAAAGAAATTTTTTTTTTTAAATTACTTGGTTTATTTTTTTTTAATAATTATCAGCAGCAGTTAAGATGGCAGTGGATTTGCTGCGATTAGAAGACTCGTTAAAGAACACTGAGCTTGCTTTTGAATTTTTTTTGGTCATCTTCAAAGAAAATTATTTTTATTTATTTTTTTTTATTTTTGTCCTCATGAGCAGTAACGCGCAAAATGGCGGTGGACTGGTTGATGCAGATGGTGGCATTTGTTTAATAGTAAATTGAAATGTTGAACACCTTTTAATAATATATCTTGTGAGCTAAATTTTCTTTTCCAAACTTATAGGGGCCCAGTTTTATGTAGGACAACATGGTTGGCCTGTTTGCCTTTTCTTAAATTATTTGGTTGTTTTGTTATTAGCAGGTCAACATGTTTGTTTCCTAATTTAGTTTTGTGTTAGGGTTGAGAAAACCGGAGTTGGGTTTTCTTCACTCATGGGTCACCTTTTTATATACATCTTTAATTTAGCTACACCTTTTTTTACACATCTTTCTTTGTACATCTTTTTTTTAGAACACTTATCTTATTTTGATGAAATTTTTTTTACATAATTTTTTTTTGATTAATTTAAATTCCTTTTTGGGGCACATGATTAAAGATACACATATAAGACCTTAAGTCAACTACAAGCCCTGCTTTGCGCAGCAGAAATTTTTTTTTGACTCCCCAACGTTTCATACTGCTTCTTTGTTTATTTTTAAAATGGATTATTTGTTTAGACCCTTCAAAATTCTTTTTCTCACGGAAATTGTTAAGAGCCGTGAATAGTTTAAATTTCTCTTCGTATGGGAGAAGAGGAATTTAAAAATAACGACGCTGAGCATGATCTGACCTAATTGGCTTCAGGAGTTTTTCTTTTATTTTTATTTATTTTTGTAATTTAATGTAAAGGTCGGCTCAGAGGATACTCCCCCCCGTCTGAGTCCGGCCTTTCCTGTAAGTCCAATGTGCGATGCACATTCCCTCCCCAGTCCCCGGAGTGGTCACCTCCACTTGGTATTCCCGAGGTGCCACTCCACCCCTTTTTCCCACGTACCTTAGAGTACAAAGTCAGTTCATGCACAGCAATGTCGACCTTTGCGTCACCCTTCAGCTCTTTCTCTCCTGGGCTTATCCCAATTATAGGTGGGAAGAGCTGAGACGCTGTAGAAATTTCAAAAATTTAATAAGTAAGTGCCGAAGGAGGCTACACCCTAGAGTGGTGACCATAAAAGCATTATGAAGCGTTGTTTCTATCAGGTGCCCCGTTTCAAAATTTTGTAGGAGGCCCTTCTGGCCCCTTCTTTAGAATCTTTTGGAGGCCCCTCTGGCCCTTTGCCCCTTTTTCAAAATTTTGCGGGAGGCCCTTCTGGCCTCTTTTCTGACTCCACCCTAACTCCGTCTTTCGGGGGGGGAGAGCTGTAGCATTCAAATTCAAAAAATCAATTCTGCAAAATAAATTTCATTAACTCGTTCTCCACATACCACTTCCGTCGCTTGACAGATGCTGCCACCTGGCGAGATTGCCCAAAACAAATCATCGTATGATATCAGAGGGTAAAGTACGACGGCAAGACAGCCTATCTTCTAAAACACCGGCATGCGAGTCTACCTGTAGTCACACACAATGTCTGACTTCTATACTTAGTTACGTTAGAGATGAATTTCCTTCTTGGTCTTCAAAATTTCTACCTCAGTTTTTTTTTTACAATGTTAATCTACAGTTTCTGTGCGTGTTAGTTCTAAAATGTTTAACAAATTTTCGTTTTCACGGCGCAAGCTCACGTGGACTGCGACAGGATTTTCCAGGTACTCACCCTTACAGATTTTATCATATTTTAAATTTTTGTTAATGCTTTAAAATAATTTATTAATTATCATGTATTCTTTAAAATATGTATTTCATGTTTTATTTAATATTTAATGTTCTTTTGAAAATCAATGATTATAAAAATTTACTTTTTTAAAACATACTTTACAAAACCTTGCAAAGGCACATTTTGAGTTTTGAACAATTATGTGAAATAGGTGCAAACTAATGTTGAACTTTAAATGATCAAAATATCTTATTGAACATGTCAAATATAATACAATTGGAGAAATCTGTTCTAAATCAGAAAATTTCGTTTTACAGACTTTTGCAGATCTTTGCAAGTCTTATACAAGCTTTGTCTCAAACAAAATTAAATATATATAAATAGATTTATAATCATCTAAGAAGCTTTTAAGTACAATCTTAACGAATTTCTGTTATACAATCAATTTTCTTTAATTTTGACAAATAACCAGATATTTGCTTTAATAATGAACATTAATGATACAACATGCCTGATTTTGTACAGACGCTAAAAAACATGTTTTTTTTGCTATAGCTAATATGCTGGTAGAAGAAACACAGCTAAAGATCTAAACATGTTTCGTCCTGTTAACAAAACACGTTTTGTTCAACATAGCTTCAGAGTTTCACGTGCACAAAAGTGATGTTACAAAAAAGCTGATCTTATAGAACTTTAAATTAAACTCATATTGTATATGTGCCTAAATTTACTTCAGCGAATATGTTTTTCTTAAAAACTATCTTTTAGATGTAGACTTGTGTAATTAATTATAAAATATATAAAAAATTATTGGGTGGAGCCTGCATGCAAACTTTCGGTCCTAACAACCTCCAAGAGGTTATTTTCTAAATTAATATAATTGACGTCAATTTAAAAATTTAATATTCAAAATTTTCATTTCCTTTTCTTTTAAAATAAACTACTCATTTCATAATAAATTCTTTAGCTAAAACATAGATATATTTATTGGCCAATATAGCATTTAAGAAATTTATAAAATAAGTAATATTATGTAACTGTTTTAAAAAAAATCTATCATTTCAAAAAGTCAAAAGGGGGGGGGGGGAATAAATATCAGTATCTTTTCATCTTTTTTTTTATTTTGTAATTTTTATATTTAAGGGCGTATAATCTTTTTTTTTTGGATTAATTATAATCCTGTTAATTGTTAAGCTGTGCTCATTGTCTTTGTTAAATTTTGTAACGATAAAATATATAAACTAAAAAGGGGGGATAAATTTTCAGAATCTATTGACTAATTTTTTTATTAAATTATAATATTTTGTATTAAGGGCATATAACTTTACTAATTATAAGATTGTTAATCATAAGATGTTTATGATAATTTTGTCTCAGGATGTATTTCTCAGTTGTAAATGATAAAATCTGAAACGTCGAAATTTTGTTTCAATAAACTTGAGCCTTGTTAACTACTAAATTTGTTTTTGTCTTTTTATTTTTATTTTATTTTTTTTTTTTTTCTTTTCAAACATTGTTACCTTTTGGTTCCGCCTTTCTTAAATTTAAGTCCCCTGGTAACACTATAACGTCATGCGATATAACTATAGAAACAGGTATTACAAGCAAGCTTAGTCTTACCTTAATTTCGTTTTGATCCTGGTCTTAAATGTTATCAAGGTAAAATTATCAAGAATTTTGATTTATTTAAAATACTATTTATAATACTTTTTCTGGTGAAGTATACGTTTCTGAGTGTTCTAAAATGTAGATGTATTCTTCGAATTTAAAGTCTATTCTAACTAAAGATAAATATAATTCATGTTATTTTAAATGTCCTTTGAGTGTCATTTTATATAGTGTCCTCTACTGTACGCAATATTTATCCATTCGTTATTTTCCTTAAAATTAGGAGGTTGACATTTAATATTTCCAATGCCCCAAAACCCAAACGTTGTAATGAAAAATTGTTATATAAACTTAATTTTGGATTCTATTGTTCTAAGCTAGTTCCTATAGTTCACATAATAACTTGTGAGATACCTGGTATATCAAAAATAACCAAATAAGTAATGTATATTTGAATATTTACCATTGAGTATAATCTTGTTTGCTTCTCTGTTCTGGAGCGAATCTTAATAACACAAGTTTTAAAGTATCAGATACATTTTAAATACATTTTTTTAACCTAACTTTTGAAATCATTATAGTGGTGTATAGTATACGAGTTCATATGATTCTCGTAACAAAATAGTCAATTTCTACTAAAAATGGCTAATATTTGATATTTTTCATTTTATTTAAAGGATATTATAATCTTCTACATGTATGTATAAAAATCCATTATACCATACATATTGTAATACATATGCTTCTACGGCGAATACATAAATAACATGCTAACACCTTAATAAATTCAATAACATCTACATGGAGGGAGCGACGGTGACCCATTTAAAAACATCAAATTTAGTTTCATAAGGACACCAAATATCAGTCAAAAACTGTGTTTGAAGCCATGTTGACAGCAAAACTTAAATATTACATTAAGCACCTAAAAATATATATATATATATATATATATATATATATATATATATATATATATCACCACACCCTTATTCAACCACAAAACACAAAAACCCTTATTTTAGTTGACATTTCACATACAGTCCCACTTGTTATAAGAATATCCTTTAAGTTCTACTTATTCACGATCCTGTTCAAGACAAGTTGTAAATGGCTCCATCTTTCTCTGAAATAATTATAAACGTTGTAGTCTTAGATAACTGATAACACCCTCTTCCTTCACTCTCATTATCCTATGATTTGACCTTGGAGATTAAAACTTTTGGCATTTAACATATACAATATACTCGATATCTAATAAAACCACTTATGTATTATAATAATTTTTAAATATAAACTAAATTCTAATCAAGAAAATTTAGACCAGATATTAATACAGTTAGATACTTTACAGATAGATTGGAATAAATAAATTCCAATATATACTTTGTTTAATTAAAGCCCAGGATATTCGTAAAGTACGTTATTCAACGTGAATCTAAATAATAAAACATATGCAGGCTATTTAAACTACACAAGAAAATTTTTAGAATGTATAACTTCCTCAATAAGTTAATTAAGTGTAAATGTAATGGCATGTTGACTTAGGGCGTGACCCTCAGAAGAATTTCCAGAATTCAAGTCGTAAAGGTGTAATCAAGCCAATGATAATATCACAATACACTTTCGTAGAATTATTGCAATATCCTGTACTATACTGGGCTCTTTCAGAAGAAGTGTCAATTATATAACAAAAAGTAATTGTTATTAGTGAATAACTTTTATTGTATTTCTTATTTTATATACACAGTTTTTATTTATATGAATAGAACTTTTTATTATTGATTAAAATTGGAATAAATATTTTTACATCCCAACGACAATTTAAAATATCACTTCTATAATAAGCAAACAGATTTGTTGCACAATCTGCACTATTTTTTAGTACGTCATTTACAAATAAGACAAATAGGTGTGGATTTCAGCTGTTTTATATTTTAAATTATTACCATTGCTTATTACATAATTTCTCAGATAGTACGAAGGTTTATAAAGTTATTACTTAATCATGGATTGTTCATATAACCTATTCTGACATTTCATTTGCCGTCGTTTTAGTTTATACAATTCATACATGCCGTTTCGAGGGTGTGGATCAACACTCATTTTCACGTGATAACCCTAAAACATAACATCATAGTTTAAAACTAATAGTAGTAACCTATTAAATATACTTGGGCCTAAAGTTGTGAATAAATATTCAAAAACCGCCGATAATATATGACAATAAATTGTATTTTATAACGTTCATATTAGTATTGTTGATGTTAACGATACATAAGATGAGTCATTGAGGGACGTTAAACAAAATATATTTGGATGAGAAACAACCTACTGTAACTGTTCTCAAAATTTTAAAATTGTATAACATCATCCATTTACTATATCCTATAAATAATTTGATGTAAAAGTTAATATGTAAATATCGTGATTAAATAAGGTGGATATTTGTATGGTATGGTCTTCGTTTTTTGTCAAGAATTCTATTACATTTGACTACACATTGCAATTGCTTACTATTAACATATATTGTAACACAATTAATTGTATAATCTTTTTTCTCAACTAACAAAATTACTAATTGGTATTTATTTCTAAGATGTTTCTTTGAACAATAAAACGTGAAAAGTATTTAAAGGATAAGAAAAAAAGAGGAACAATGAAATAAATGTATTCACGACGTTTACCCCATAGAAGGATTAATTTTATATTATAATAACATGCTGAACCTTTTTTGTATGTTTTTATGACATTCTGACTATCATTAGCGAGAGAATATTCTATTAATCGACATTATTTGTTATTGACATTATTACTTATACGTAAATACTATTGACATTTTTACACACTTCCAAGATTTTGTTTGTGGAATCATATTATTATTATTACTATTATCAGAGGTAACAAGTCTTTTATTTTGATCGCCTTTGTCTTTTGTGCATTAAATTTCTCCTATAAAAATCGTGAAACTCACTGGTGTACAACATGTCCAAACTAATCACATTTTATTTAACATTATGCGCAATCATTACCTCAATGTCATACAATATCTACTTATTGCATGCAATTCGTGAAAAATATATCACATATATTAATTTAGGCATATAAGTGCATTAAATATTATGCAGGATGGTTCAGGTAAATGAAATTATAAAAATAATAATAGTTGTTCTGAAAAAGAAAAAAAAGAAGTTTTATTACGTCATTTAATAAAAAAAAAAAAATAATAATAAAATTTAAGAATGTATTTAATAAAGGGGAAATATTACAGGTAATCTTCATTTCTGATGAAATTTTATAGAAAAGTAGATTTTATAGTTTGATTTTTAAAACCAAAATAATTATAATTTTCTAAATAAATAAAGGTCAATGTTTTTCGGAAATCATAATTTACTGCTAGCTCTTTTACTTGTGATAAATGGAAATGAGCAAAATACATTCCAAAATTAATATTGCTAGTCTCAGAACGTATGTAAGAGGATGAAGGTCCTATCAATTACCACGCCCAGTAACATTGCCCTTTTTGTATTACAACCTCAAGCATAAACGGCAAGGATTGATAAGGAAAAAGTCGAATTATGCCAAAGTAAAGCATAAACAAGTAGAACATCCAATTTAGAAGTTGGGTATAATTATTTATAAAAATGTCAATAAATAAAAAAACAAAACTTATTTTAAACTCATATAAGATTGTGTCGTTCATAAACAATATCTCCCTTCAAATAAGTTGTGCCGTTCTAAATTAAACAAAAAAAAAATATGTAATTTGTGTAGTACTTTATATTTTTCATTGATTATTGCTGGCAGTGAAACTGGAAAACTAATTTGTAATCAAATAAAATATTGTAAAAGTTTATATCTTGGTCTTAAATAAATGCATTGTTTTAATCGTTTATAATTTATTAAGTTGGAACATCTTATTGCTTATAATGTAACTCCCGGTTTGTGAAAACATATGTCGTTATCGTGAGTGTGGGTTGAAATATTTTTCAAAATATTGTTTCAATACTGTTTCGATTTAGCTACATATTTTGGATATTAAATAAATTAATCATAGCAACATAGCAATACAAAAATAATTATATTAAAATGGTTATTTTGTTATAGAATAAGATATTTTTTAATCATGGTAAAATCATGAAGTATTGTTCATCCACATAACAAATGGCATATCGAAGATTGTTCCGTTTTGTGTAAATAATTTTCCTACAATATAAATATGTTTTTAACATTTCATTATTTCAAAAAATATAGCATTACTGTTGTAGGCAAGAGTAAAGAAGTCCCCTCAGCCAGGACGGTATGCAACAGTGTGTTGATGTAACCGTTATTTGCAGGTGCTCGGCTTGAAGGCTGGGCTCCGCGCTGTCCAAACATTTCGTGTCGCAGGGAGTTTTATTTCTGCTAATATGGCATCCCTGTACAAAGGCTGTTGAGTGACCCATCGCAGATGAAATTAGTCACGCAGTGAAGGTCGCGTCAGAGCGTCAAGTGTATTAATCCCATTTCGTTTTGAACGTTGTTTATGCTCGAATTATAGCTCGCATCTATGGACAATATTAGGCAACGTGGGGTGACTATTCACAGCAGGGAGAGGGACCTAATTAGGCGAGTGATTAAGTGTTGTGATAAAGAATGTAGTGCCAAGTGTTTATCAGTGCCACTCGAAAAAGCAACAGAACGAGTCGCAAATTATTGCAAAGTTTCGAAAAAAAACAACTATGCGTATTCGAAAAGCAGGCAAATTAACTCCCGATGAAAAACTAAAAACACCAGGTAAAAAACGCAAAAGGGCTGACCAGCATAAAGTGCAGGTAGACAACTTTGATAAACGAGTCATCGTAGATGTCATAAGAGATTTTTACGAGGAACTAGCCCAACCTCTGCCAGTGGACAGTGATTAATCAATGAATGTGTGTGTGTGTGTGTGTGTGTGTGTGTGTGTGTGTGTGTGTGTGTGTGTGTGTGTGTGTGTGTGTGTGTGTGTGTGTGTGTGTGTGTTTATTTTTTATATACCTACCGGTATCAATTATTTTTGAAAACATATGATTTCTCCTATTACAAGTACTCAAAATAAAACTAAACGGGCATTGTAAAATGTAAAATTGTTTACAATTTAACATGACGCTGTAATTTAAGAATATGTAAACCGTATGTACATAAGACTAAATATAATCACTTCTAAATATAATAATTTGTTTTTACTAACTGCCTAACTGTATGGGAGGGTTAAATAATAGACCCTTTTATAGTAGTCCAATACTCTAATACTTTAATTACTGCATTAATTTGTACAGTTAAAATGCTTATAAACCTTAAAGATTTTCTCAACACTAACACAATTAAATAGATACAATGAAGGAAAATCTCACATGGCTATTTTACATGTTTTGCGACAGTTAATGTGAGCGCAGAATGTCTTGTGCAACGTAAGCGACTGAGTGTGGCGCTGACTCAAGTAAGCGCTTGCATTTTTCAGATAGGCCAGAGCTCAGGGGATTTCTTTCCCCTCGCCGACAGTACTTTTATCGTTATTAATATATTATAAGTTATAAGTAACAAATAAGTTACTGTGTAAGTGTGTGTATTTATAACTGTTTAGGATCACATCACAATTTAAGATATCTCATCTCAGTTTAGAACGTACTACATATTTCTGATAATAAAAAAATATATATAAATAATAAAGTATTTAAGATTGTTCTAAGTTATATGTACTATCTGCATAAAGCTATTTCTTTGGACAATATTGCTCATCTGTTATTTATTTATTTTATTTATTATTATTTAAAAAAAAAATATTCTATGTTACAAATCTGTAATATTAACGCCAATATGAATGTAACACTTTCAACTCTCATTGAAAATATTAATTGTGGGATTGTGCAAACTTCAAAGAGAATATAATCATTACCTCACTGAAAACATATATTAAATAAATTTAGAAAATATTTGTCAATAATGACATACGTTATTGTTAAATTTGTTTTATTATTTTATTTTAGTAGCATAATGAGTTTATATTACAATGAAAAAAATATATATAATCGACAACTATACATAAATTTTACAATAAACAAATAGTAAACGTTATTATTAAAGTTTCAAAAAAATAGTTTAATTTATTATATCCCTACGTGAATATTGGATTCTAAATAACCCATTATAGCCTATGGCATGGAATTAATAGGTGATATAAAATATTTTCAAACTTTGTTAAAAAAATACGAAACTAATATTACCTCTAGTTAAAGGATTTGAAGTGTAACAGAGAATATACAAAAAATAGTTATACAATATTTAAATGCTGTCCATTAATGAAATAACAGTTAAAACAGACACAGAATAATTTGTTCAACAAACAACTTCTTCATGAAACGAATGTTTTTTAACAGCTGTAATATATAATAATAATAATAATAATAAATCAATACATATAATTAAATTAAATGTAATTACAAAATATTTCATAAACTTTTAAATTGTTTACTTTCCTTTTCAACTTAATAACAATAAAGACAGAAATATTTTGGCCAACTGTTAAGAACTTAGAGAGCTGTACATTATAAATGTTTACAATTTTATAAGTGAAAGTAAATTTAATGATCACAATCTATTTGGTCATACATTACTTTACAAATGATTACGTTTATTATATTACTAAATTATACTGAATTCCTAACAATTGTGGTGTTCTTTGCACCAACGTTTGCCCCTTTAATTCCGGGGGTGGTAGATCTTGGCGTTCCGTGGTATTGCGGGTTGCCTATAATCCTAGTCTCTTTAGACACTCCACTATTTGGCATGCACCGAAGTGGTTCAATACATTATTCAGTTATAGTGCATCTGTATAAAATACAAATAATAGAACAAACACTAAAAATCATCATAAATTAAATGTCATATAATTTAACGTACGTAACGAGCTCGATGACCGTAATTTGCATGATCTAATGAAGCTGTCGACAAAGACAAAACAAGTGTAGTGTTACTACAAAAGAAGAAAACGTTCCAAAAAGGCGGTAAGTCGATAAAAAATTATGGAAACCAACTATTTACTAAGATAAGGAATTAATTACTTATTTAAACTAATTTTTGCTACTTATACTTGATTTCAAAAATGTAGTGGAATAAGTATATTTACAACAATGAAGAAATGCAGCTTCTTGAATAAAACAAGGTTTATATTGCACTTGATATTCTGTTTGTAGTTAGTATTTAAGGAATTATTCCGGTACCTGTTATGTATAACCAATTACATTGTTGACTTTGTTTACAACTAACTGTGCTCTTATTTTGTCACTGTGAAACCAACTGCTTTGATTCACTAGTAAACAGATTTGTTTATTCTCAGTTTATTGTTTATTTTACACCCGCCAATAAATAATCACACAAATTCCCCCTGGGAATTTAAACAAAGATTTACATCATTCCTAATTGTAAAAAATTAAATGCAGCTAATTCGATTTGAATTAATTAATAGTTTTGAATGCTATGTAGTAAAACATGTAGGATTTGTAATTTGTGTGGAAAAACTGAAAAACCGGCTGAAGTGTATACAAATTTATAAAAAACTGAAGTCAACATAAATGTAGTTACAGTAACTTAAAGTACATTCCAGTTTACTAGTGAACTGAGTATGCTCCTTAGAATATTTGTTTTTATCATAATTTTCAAATTTCCTATATAAACTTCCGAACCTAAATATTCTATAATAAAGTCTAAAGTATAATTTCACTTCCTTACTTAACTGAGATGGCGAATAACACATTTCAGATTAATGAATACCAAATCTAACAACAACAAAATATTATGTTTTGGAGTTACAACAAGCCAGACAACACCATCATGTGCTCAGAATATTCGGAGTACACGCAAAAAATATGTAGCGTTTATGTAAGAAACATTCCGGCATGTAGGATAATATCTCTAGAATATCCTGAGGACAAGTGTTTGTCCGTGCTTACAAAATTCCAGATATCTCCCTAAATCTGCTCAGAACACGCTGAGAACATGCTAAGAATTGTATAAAACATAACGTATCCGATTGTAATGAAGACATATTTTACATTCTACACACATGCTGGGCACATACATTTTTTCACATTTACATAGTACTACCATAGTATATGATCAGCATATCCTAGGAATATTTCCTAACCTCGTGAAGATATGCCTGTATATCATTCAGTTTTACAGAATATTATCTGTATATCTTAGATATTTTTTTTTCTAAGTAAGTCATTTTAACCATTTTCTGGACATATTGTGGCAGTTTCACTTCTATCGAACAATTTCAGCATTATCTGAACATTAATTTTACTTACCTTACAACAGATAAATACAAATGAGTGGTATTCTGATTATATGTTGGTGTGATACACACTTACTATTTTATTATCCTTACATTATTTAAATATGTTTGAGAGACATCTTGAGCACAAGTTTGCATAAGATACCTTTCTAAAAAAACGTACTCGCCATTACGTAAGATATTTATATTATCTAAATATGGTTGTACCTCATTTTCGCAAAAGCTACACCTTTATATTTATATGTTACAATGGCTGATTATAGGACAAGGACTAAAATAATATATACTTATATATTTAACATTAATATTTGTTTATATCTTTAACGCACACGAGGGGGAAATTAAGTGCCAGCATAAACATTTACGTCTGGATTGAAAGTATCAACACAGAAATACAAATGTTCCAACCAAATTCAAAGTTAAGACTACTTAGTAACTGCATATTGCGATCAAGAATAAACAACACAATGTTTTGGTAAAACCCTTAGCTCCTCTTTACTAACAGTCAAATGTATTTGATTTTGCCATGTATTGCTATCGGTACCCATAATTTTTTTGCCTGCTATTTCAAATTAACTTTTTAGATTTAAATTAGTCCTTATCTTCCTCAGTTAAACTAATATGTTATTGCTTGTCCGGCTGACGATGGACTCTGTAAACCGGACATAAGCAACCCTCGCTACCTCATACACGCACACTTTTGCGCTACACTCTACCTGCTACTCTTCCTTGGCTAATGGCCAACAACCAAACACTGCACTACCTGCTTGTAACTGCTTACATTTGAAATTTGATCATATTAAGCAAACTATTTATGTCATCTTTCAAGAAAGTCGAAAAACGAAGACAAAACTTAAAGCAATTTTTTTGTATGTGTGGAAGTATTTCAGTGTATATATTTCAATAAAATTCAAATAAATTAAAACAGCTGATTTTTCCAACAATAGAAAAGGTATGTTTATAAATTTATATTTATTAAAATATCTGTTGTCTTGGTTGCTTGGTTGACTAACGCTAAAACCGTTTTATCAAATGGCTACCACAAAAAAAAAGAAAAAGCGTTTTGTGTTTTGGAGTTCGCTTGACCTCATGCTGTTGTTAGTGTTCAACGGAACTTTCGAACAAAATTCAGAAAGGATCCTCCTCATCGGAACTGCATAGCTCGTTGGGTGAGGCAGTTTGAGACAACTGGGTGTTTGTGTGCCAAGAAAAGTTTGAGCCGTCCACAAACCCCAGAGGACGCTGTGGAGAAGAGAATTGAAGCTAAGTATGCGAAGTCCTGTAGTCCGAATATAACTGGAAAGGGACTGAGGTTGTGGTGTGGCGGGGGAACGGTGTTGCCAAATCAAATTTCAATAATTTAAAGAATTCTTAGTAATATTAGTAATGATTTATAAAAGAAATCAGTTTAAACTTAATTTCGGATTATTTATTTTATTTTCATTTCAGTGTTTAATTACTGACCACTGACCTAATCATATTTTGTCACATCCGTAGAATTGGCAACATGAAACCGCTACTAAAACAATCCTCGCCTGCCATTCGTCCTAAAGGCTACGATACCCTCATACCATAACCGCTTTTACGTCCATAGAATCCCTTTCCAGTTTAAATGAGACTATAAAACATCAACTCCCAAAGCTTCAGATACAGTAAGGACAGTCTATAGTCTGGCGTGTCTTAAAGGCTTACTAACATGCCATTGCGCAGAGATTTTCGCCTTGCTATTATTGAACAGTTTGAAAGTTTCGATTTTACCTCAGTGGACAAGTAAATCGCCACAACGTAAGAATATGGGGATCCGAAAACCCAATTAGAGTTTATTGAGTACGAAAAGGATTCAACAAAACTCAACGTTTTTTGTGCTGTTAGCAACCGTAAAGCGTGCGAACCTTTCTTCTTTATTGAACGCACTGTGTCTGCCATCGTTTATTTAAATACCATATCAGAATATCTCATTCCTCAGCTTAAAGAATTCCAAACTTAGTTTTCTCTGCAAGATGGTGCTTCTACACACTACACGTCTGAGGTACGTGAGGTTTTGAATGTTATTTTGCCATACCGTTGGATTGTTCGCTCTGGAAATGAAGACAGACCTGTGTTGCGCTCAGAGACTACAGAATTATTATTATTCTGTAGTCTCAGGTTGCTCTGGCCGCCACGATCGCCGGACTTAACTCATTCCAATTTTTTCTTGTGGGGGTTCATCAAAGTCATACTTTACTACACTGCTATGCCTCAAAAACAGCAAGACTTAAAGCAGCGCATAACAGAAGCAGTGCAGTCCTTAACACAGAAAATGTTGCAGAGTGTGTGGGCGGAATTATTTGCATGGATATTGGAAGAGTAACTACCGGCGTTCATATCGAGAATTTTTGTGTATATTTAATATTTTGTAATTTACATAAAAACTTGTTGATATAACAAGCTGTTTTATGCACTTTTCATGATATTGTGACTCTTCTTATGCAAATATATCAATCTTATATTTGGACCATTCTTTTAGATTCACTCTAATCATCCTATAGTCACCTCGAAAATATATATTTTTTAAAAAATAAATATTGATTAACAAGTTACAATTTTGAAATTATCTCTTAAGTGTGAATCATTAACCAATACCGTCTGTTACGTAGGCCCTCCCACGGCCCTGCTGGTGAGTGTGCGAACTTTAGTTTAGGGCTGCTTAAACCGACAGTGTTCATAGCGCTCCGAACAAAATCTAAATAATAATATATTGGTCATAAGTTTAATTATACGTATATTAGGCTAAAACCAATAATATACAAGATTAGTCGTTTCTTCATTAAATGAACTGAGAATGTGCTGAGCACATACTAATATTATATGAAAATAAAATGTTATCCCGCGGTATACTCGTTATAGATTAGGACATATAAAATAAATTATTCTTATCCTTTACTGGGAATGTATCTAAGTAGTTCCTAACTTGTTAGCAATTACGATGCACATTTGGCACAATGTCTGCATGTCCTAAGAACATATAGTGTGTTACTTTATAAAAATAACATTTATAGATATAGACTAGCTAAATTTGTATTACAGACAAAATTTTAAATAAATGTTCCTTTAAAAAAATAAGAATTGTTGACAGTTCTGTTTATTATAGATCAGTATAGTAGAAATTGTACTTTGTCATTTCCCAGTCATGGAAGATATCACAATACTCTTTCTTCATGCTGAAAGTGCATGTAATAAAAAGGATGTATACAAGTATTAATGAGTACTTAAATTGTGTGAATTGTGGACACTACTGTTTACATTGATGCTTTGTTGCCTAGAGTTTTTAATAAATGTTTCACCACTGTTGATAGCGTGCTGTAATAAATGGTGATATAAAAGGACTAAATTTAACAAAGAGGGATCCAGAGTTAAAAAGTTTCATTCATGCTCTACATACAATATACTAACAAGTTAATAAAACCTCAATTTTGAAGTTTAGGACTTATGAGTTAAAAATTGTGACGGTTTTAATAAATAAATCTACTTTCAGACACTAACTGTACCTATCTAGAAATTCCGATAGGATAACGGACCAGTTATGTCAAATATAAAAGTTTGAAGACAAATTCTCACTTGTCTCAAGAACAAGGATTTTTGAGAACATTTGACCTATTGCAACGAGACGAGAAACATTTCTCCTTCAACCAATTTTTTTTTTTCGAAATCAAATTATATGACTAGGTTTAGTTAAAGGTTAGTAAATAAATATACGATATAATGTTGAACAGTTGTCTTAATATATTTCAATTCACATCTGGGGACAAATATTGCACCTAACTCTGGTTAATTTTCAAGTTGTAAAGTAATTGAGAAACTCTTTATATTTTCACTTGAAATGATTTATCATTTAAAACATTACTTAAAAAAAAAAAAAAAACTGAATAGTATTACAGTTAGATAACAGTTAATAAGAAAACACTGTTGAGATTGATAACGAAGCAATTTTTTTTATGAATTTTACAATATAAAATATTATTACATGCAATGATTAAAGCTGACTTTAGATACTTACTTAACTTATTTACAATACAAAAATAAATATTATAATACAAACAAAAAGTATTTCGCATGTAAACAGTGTTTTTACCTGAATCGAAAAAAATATAATGTAATAAAATTGTAATCTGTAGTATTTCAAAAATATTAAAATGTAATGAAATTGTAAAATCTGAAATAACTATAAGTTCAATTAACAAAATTCCAAACTAATTTTATTTAGTATATTTTGTAGATTTCATGCAATTAATGTGCAATCATCCAGAACTTTACGTGCACGTTTTCTAAACCTGTAACACTACGAACCGGTTTTTTAAACTTAACACATTGATTGTTAAGAATTCTTTAATGTGACATAAATTGCATATAGTTTTTTAATTAATGAGCGTTTTAGGGACAATAATTTTTGTGTATTAATTACAAATCGCATTACGTGTCATATTCTAATATAGCTTCTTTAAAGCAGCAATGAGACAATTGCTTTTGTTTTCAGAATATCCGTTACAAGATTGGGCAAGCTTAGTAAAAGAATTAATGAGAGCAAACTTCTGCAATGTCGTCAACCTTGAAAAATACAATAAATAAACACAAATTTGTACATTTTTTTTTTTTAAATGTTTTCTTCCTAATACGTTTCAGAAAAATTAATTTTTGACCATAAACTATTTAGTGAAATGGTAACTGATAATTAAATATAATTTAAACAATTTTTATTTATTTTATTTTATAATTTTGAATAGTACAAGGCATTGTTATCATTGTTTCTAAAGTTCATACTTCAGCCAATATTGTCAAAAATTCGTTTGATATGTAATAAGAGACGGAGAAATATAAATTTAAAACTTCATAATATATTAATTTCTTTAAAATAAATTACAATTTCATTTTCAATCATCATAAAATATATTTTGCTTTTGTGTTTTGTTATAGTAAGAAAAGTGCGTATTTCGTTATGAGTGCGTAACATGTCATTGAAAGTTTTACAGTGTGAAATTATTTTCTCTATTAAATTCTTAAAGTATCTTAGTGATTCTGTATTACTTGAGCATTACCTGATGTTAACATATATGCTGCACGAATTAGGTGCAACTTTGTATAATTAAGACAGTTTTTATTTTATATATTTTATGTTAATTCGAATTTTCACGAGCTGTCTGAAATTCTGCTTAATATAATGCAATTAAAATGATGGACAGGAATAGGGGAAAATTACAAAAAGACAGTTTCTTTTGTAAACGAGTAAAATATCAATGTTTAGATCTCCTTATAAAGAGGTGATTGTATTTGAGTGACGTATCATATTGATTTATTTCTGCAACTTACAATTTAATATAGTTTAAACAAAGGAGTTAATTAAATTTATATAAATAAATTTAAATATATCATTTTTATTCAGAACCCTACAAGTGGCCATGTTTTAAAATTTAAATGAGAATGTCGACAGCCTAAACATGATTAAATATCAACATTTTTTACAGCAATTTGGTAACGGCAATCGTTGTAAAAACTCTAAAAAGATTAAATAATTTTATAAAAAAGATTAATGTCATAATTTTGTAATAAATAATATTGTCTTAACAAATTAATTATGAATAACTAATTAAAATCTTAGGATTAAGAAAATACAAATATTAATAATAATAAATCATATGAACATCATACTAATAATCTAATGCAATAGATAACAAAAGGGGAAAAACATCTATTATATATCTGGAAAATATTATAATCTTAAAAGGTAGTATCGTCTTGGTTTCCTAATTTGCATTGAATGCTCTACAGTCCGCTACTTCTACAGGAGGTATTCTACACATTAGCCCTCAAATAGAGGGCTCCCAAAAGATCAGTGTTCGGCAGGCCATATATTGTGAAGAGGTGAAAGGTTTGACAGCTAGAAAAAACTATTCTAACGTCAGTCACGGACCTCAAGGAGTCAAATAAACCATTCAAAAGTCAATGCCTTCAACCGAAATTATTTGAAAAGGACCAATGAAAGGAATTGCGTCAGTTCTGAAGTAACGTACAAGATTTAAAATAAGCCAATGAAGAAGAGGATCGGAATAAAGCATAAAAATAACAATTATAAATAAGGGTGGAAGAGAAGCGCAAGAGGTCTTTTTGGTTGTTAACTTATTGAAGAAGGGAGTTCCGGAGAAAGTGTCTTTAGCAGTAAAAAGAAAAATTGTTGTGAAAGATTTAGCCGAAATCAACCGTCGAAATTAATTAGTAACTGCGTCGTTTTGTACAAGTATTAATAATAATCTTCGAAGTATAGTTAAAAGATAATCGTCATTTATAAGTAAAAATGAGTCGTCGCCATAAAAGTTTGTGAGTAATAGCGTCGTTCTACAAGTGTTTGAACAGGAATAATCATCGAATAAATTAAAAAATAATAGTCGTCATAAAAGTGTGTGAAAATAAAAGTGTATGAAGAACAGAAGATTCGTCGAAAAGATTAAGGTAAATCAATCCATCTACTGGCAGTTTACGCGGGAACCACGTTCAAGGAACCAGGAACATTGGAGCTGTAATAGAACTTTGGACTCGATAAGTACAAATTAATGGACAATTTCAATTAAGCAAACTACCACCAAATTCTATTTTATATTAAGTAAATTGTAGTCACCAAAGAACCTAACGAACCCGTATAGAGAAAGTAAATAAATTATTAAATAATAAATTTCAGTTAGCCGGAGCATTTTATCAAAATAATTAAAAGTTAAAAGTAAAAAAAGTCTGATGCACTGTTATTTCTTTATTTTAGATTAAGACATTGTAGAATAAGTAACTTCTATTTAACTATGTACTTAGAATAAGTAGTAGATTAAGATGTTAATTGTATAATTACTAAGTGCATCAAATTTGAACATTAATTGTTATTTTATTGTAAATGGTTTTAAACTTTAAATTTTCAATTAAAGAAATAGTTAAAACCTACTGGAGTCAAAGTATTTATTTTATTAACATTGGCATGATTTATGTGCGTAAGAACAAAAATTAAAGATTTGTTATTATATATATATATATATATATATATATATATATATATATATATATATATATATATATATATATATTTATAGAGAGAGAGGGGGGATTCAGTCTTTACTCAAACCAAAATATGATACAAATAATGTTGAACATTTATATTATTTAATCAACGGAAAAAAAATATAATTTATAAAAAGTTACTCCCTCCTGTCTCTCTAAGGGTACGCGCATAGTAAGGAGCTAGAGGTCGCGGTAACACAAAATATACATTGTGTGTTATGGGCGCGGGCATAGTGAGCAGGTCAAGTGTACCTCGCGGCTAACCAGGAGGTCGCGCGTGACCGCTTTGGGTTACAAGCGAGTTTGTCTTTTCGAGCGGTCAATCGCGCGGTATAACAGGAAGCTTCTCTGTGATTGGCCTGTTCAAGGCCATGGCTTCCCCTCCTCCACCCCATCCCGCCGTTCGCCACTCCAACACACCACTCGAACGACAACGTTTGTCTACGTTTATATAACGGTTGAAGAGCTTTTAGTGTTGTTTGGTTTTTTTTTTAAGAACTGTGGAAGGTAGTGAAATGAAGGAAGATTTAATTATCTCGGTGCAACGTATTAAACTGTATGCAATCAATATCAAAGTGATGATTTGATTTTGATATGAATATAAAATATTTGAAATTGTATCATTAATTAATCCTACCTTATTGTTATTACAAACTGCTCTTCAGAACAGATAGGGTTGATATGACGGTTACAGTACTTTGTACAATTATCCACCTTTGGTGACACGTTTGGCACAAATTTATGAAAAAGTTTCAGGTGACACCTTATGTATTCCTGATAATTGTCTGGGTATTCCTTTAGTTGCAAATACGGATGGTGATATTCTCCCAGATCTTGTCGCACTTGATTTATGGGATGAACACTGAATTCGAGATCACTTAACGTACCGATCAGCAACAACTTACATGCCGACGACATGTCGTCACTATCATCACTACTGTAGCTTTAACATTGTACGAAAAGTACAATAACCAAACAACCTTTCTACTAGCAACACAGTGGAAATCTGACTTTAAAGTCGTAGGAAAGCAGTGCGCTAAACCTCATCACTATGCGATACTCCCTCCACCTTCACCTCTACCTCTTCACTATGCGCGTACCCTTACAGATGAAAAAATGGAAAAGGATATAATTCTCTAAACACAAAATTTATTACTGCCTTAATTCTTTTGAAAAAATATTTAAATTTTTTTCATAACCTACTCATATTGAATGACTTTCATTTAAGATAAATCGTTGATTTTAACTTCTTCTTATTCTTTACCGCAGTAAATTAAATAGTTTTAACGATCAATTTACTGAACAGTATATAGAATATTATTATGTTGAATTTAAACATATGTGAGCTGGAAGATACCAAATTAGGAGTTAAATTTATTTAAAAAACTTATCAAGATAACATTTAAAGATATGATAAATCACATGATAAGATAACATGCTCGAGATAGATACTCGAGAAGTCAAAACTGAGTTGATTTGATTTTGAGCAGGATTATTTGGAATATGATGAAAATGTAGTTTACTACCAACTTTACAGTCAACCCCACAATATCGCAGGATCGTACGAGGTTAGTTGAACAACAATTATCCTTGGCGATTGATCGCTAGAGGGTTTTTGTTAAGTGGGCAGCAAGGTCCTGATTTGACTTTCTTAGAGTTAGAATCTGTGGAATTAATTAAAGTTCTTGACCAGTAGCAAAAACGTGATTATATAAATTAAAAGCTTTGGGATCTAATAAACAGACTTGATAACTTCTTCTATTTATAATTTTCTTTTATATGTATAAGGGTTGGGTTGTTATATTTTTATTTGTTGTTGCAAGGCGACTAGGATGAATGGAAGGTTTATTAAAATTCCATAAACCTAGTTTTCTTTGGGTGTACTAAAATTTACACCTAATACCACTTATATGTCTCTTTTAGTTTTTTAATAAATGAAGAAGAAAGCTTAAATTTTTTTGATATTCCATCTTCCTTATCTATTATATCCTGTCTTTTATAACTTATTTAATACATTTCAAGTCTGGTTCAAAGTGTAACAGTATATAATTTACATTGAAAAGAAGTTTGTGTTGTCTTCAATATAATATAATACATTAGTTATATAAGCATCAAGTTTGAAGTAATCACTTAACTATTTATAACAACTTTTTCGTAGGTTATTTGTGATGTCACCTAAACAATTCTTAATTTCACAAACCTTCTACTCATTTTTTAAAACAATTTACTGTTTTCATTATTTAAGTAATGTACGAGTGATATAATTTGAGTTATTACACATTGAACACAACGTATTCACAGGACTTCTGCTTTTACTTTTGAACTATAACAAAATTCTATTTTATCTTTAATTCTCAAAATGTCTAATTATTATTCATGATTACTTGTTTTTGTTTCTTTCCTTATACAAATAAAAAATGTGTACATAAATTCATATCTAATATTTTATAAACATCACTTAACATGGAACGATCTATATATTTATACTGTGACAGGGATAACTAGCAATAAAACAAAACAAGTATAAACGAAAGCGTGTAGGATACAACAATATAACTTTAGTAAAAGCGATAGCTACCACAATGGTTTTTCGCCTTAAAACTACAACGAAAAAAGAAAAAAAAAACTTTTAATCAACAATGTACATTTTGATTAAGTAAAAAAAGCTGTTAAACCTACAAAGGGAAATAAACCTCTGTTAAAGAGAACTTTAGATTTTGTGGTGCAGAAAATAATTCTACCCTACTTAGAGTAATTCAATTTAGTCACATTAGGTGTTGCAGTTAAGGAGTGAAGAAAATCTTAGTAGACTAACATTTATTGAACTATTAATTTCAGACAACCCTTAAACCTTTTTTAGATTATGAACCCTTTCGTTTATCTCAACTTACGCAGGATAGGATAACAATATATCATTTTATATTGTTATTTAATTATTGTTAAAAGAAGTTTCACAACAAATTTAACAAAATTATGAATAAATATATTTTTATTGGTTTGTGTTTGATGCAATACTAACAACATTACCTCGCTACAACATACATAAATAACATTATTAGGGAGGCGAAGGGTGACAGCTGGGAAATACCATCATTTCAAAGTTATGGGATATCAAATTATTGACTTGGTGATTTAAGCTATTATCATTTTAGTGATCATGTTGATTTGTTGATATAAATTTATCTTGTAGCGTGACTAAAATACGGTGATATAAAAATTTAAGCAAAACCCATTGATACCATATTCCGGGTTCATAATTTGACATCTGATTTTTTTATTAAATCAAAACCCTTCTTGTAATCCTATTCTTGAAAAAACTCCAAGTCTATCTCTTCAATGCTCAAAATTGAAACACTATTTAATAAGGTGATGGTGACAAAAATGAAGACTTTTTCGTATATAACTCTATTTAAGACCTCCTTAGAAGCTTATTGAATATCAAAATGTATCATAAACCTTAACAATAGCGTGATTGTAAGTCTATATTCCGTTATAAACAGCTTAAGTAATATAATCTGTAAACTGCCAGCAATCAATCACAGACTCCTTTCTCTACGACGTAGAACTAGAACAAAATTTCTTTATGATAATGAAGCAGAATACCTCAAAAAGTAGAATAACAGACCGATAACAATACAGACCGTTTGCAGAAATTCACTGTGATTAAAAAAGTATTGGTTTTCTTTTCTCTTTTATTTTGCTCACTAATATTAATCACTTCATTGTACTATGCGAAATAACGATATCTCAAATCCGAGAGGCAGTAATGATCCTCTCAATAAAACCTGAAGCTGTTGAAATTAATTTAAAGCTTTTTATTTTTTCGTTACATTGGATTTAGAGAGAGAAATTAATTTAATACATAATGAACTGACAGCAATAGTAATTAATTTCGTATGGAAACAAAATAACAATCATGAATGTAATTAGATTACAGAAAAAGATGTTACGTTTAAATTAAAGTTAAACTATTAATTATGTTAAGGACCGTAGGTATTTGGTGGAATTCCATTTTTATAAATAAAACGCTTTTATTTTTTAGTATAACCACAAATTTATTGAAACTTTTGGACCATCGTTTCGCTAGCTACATCATTGTGAAGGTATTTTACAAGAATAAGGAGAGAGAAAGAGAGAGAGAGAGAGAGAGAGAGAGAGAGAGAGAGAGAGAGGAGAGAGAGAGAGAGAGAGAGAGAGAGAGAGAGAGAGAGAGAGAGAGAGAGAGAGAGAGAGAGAGAGATGTCACACATATATTTTGTGAAAATATATTCAGGGAAAATATTTTGTAAAAGATGAAATAATTTAATAAAATACAGCATAACGTAGCAAATAAAATAAGGAAGACTTTTTTAATCTAAAGTCTAGCTTGAGACGTTCCTAGTTATGTCAGGTAAAGTTTAAAAATTCGGTTGCAATTGATTAAGTGGTAATTCCGATTATAGGGAACAAAAAACTTTCCTCATTTATATATTCAGTTTCGATCTTATCAAAATAAACAAAATAAAAATGAAAAATAAAACTTCATTTAGCGTAATCATATGTACAATTAAATTGTAATTTACAAGTAAAATGTATACTGTTATGTTGATGATTTTGATTCTGTCTGTCTGTCTGTCTGTCTGTCTCTCTCTCTCTCTCTCTCTCTCTCTCTCTCTCTCTCTCTCTCTCTCTCTCTCTCTCTCTCTCTCTCTCTCTCTCTCTCTCTCTCTCTCTCTCTCTCTCTCTCTCTCTCTCTCTCTCTCTCTCTCTCTCTCTCTCTCTCTCTCTCTCTCTCTCTCTCTCTCTCTCTCTCTCTCTCTCTCTCTCTCTCTCTCTCTCTCTCTCACTCTCTCTCTCAATACTAAGTACTAAAAGTAACAAATAGATAATTAGTAATTAGTGAGTTTTAAATAAATATGTTACTTCAAAACATTAAAAACTTTCATATTACAAAGTAACAGGCCTTATAATAAGATTATCTAAATGTAATTGTATTTCTTCATGATTTTATTTATTGAATTGACTTTTTCATATTACAAATTATTATTTTCAATTCTTTTTATTTGATTTGCACATTTAATGTAGTAAAATTGCTTGCAGTTCCTAACTGTGTAACTTCCTATTGATCGATTCTCATAACGTCATATTCACAAATTATTTCCTTATTCTAATAGTTTTTCATAGTAATTAATTCTGTATTTCGTATTAATTTATTCCTATCCGTTAACTAATATTAGCCGAAGACTCTAGTTCATGTAATGTCAATAGTTGATGTTGAGATCAAACTCAACTTGACAACAAAGTGCACGTTGTATTCACTTGTGAAATCAAATTAAAGCTACACTTTGTGGTTAAATCTGAATAATGTTATGAAAAAATATTCATGAAATATATTTTTTTTCCTAATTTATCTCAGTTAATTAAAACACTAAAAATTCAATAAATTGAACTTTAGAGATTCTATTTGTAAATAATGTTACTTGTGACGCCATTAAATCTCCTATTTCCGTACCGAACAGATACAAAAACATAGCAACCTCAATGGCTAAAGACCTACATTTCAAATGAATACTACAGCTCTTAGTAAACACAATCTATCAACCCTGCATAATAAAGATAGACTTTCATTGTTACCAAAATATGTTTACAACGTCCATATAATCGTCTAATGGTGCACTTTGTATAGTATAAGTGGTAATATGAATAGAGATTTGTAACATATAAATTGAAAGAAGCAGCAAAAAGTGGAAAATTTAAAACTGATCAACACCTAAAAATGAGTTGTTGCTTACATACAGCTATACAACAAACGACATAATATTATATTTCTGTATTACTAAATTATATGACAAAAAAGTATTTAAGTGCTTGAAAAGACAGAAAAGTTGCTTTTGGAGTAGGAATGATAAAATATGCACTTTTTTTATCTAGATTAATTACTAAGCACGAAATATCCATTTTCCAAGTTTCCTAAGACGTTGATGAAATCTTTTAATCAATAATTGACATATTATTTGTTTCCAGTTAACCCTTCCACCAAATCTGGTGGTTACTGTCAAGTAAACCATTCAGTACAAACTTTAATAAAAGAGTCAAAGTATTGTAAATGAGTACATAAATAATTACTCAGATGTAATGTTTAACAATCTAACATTATTGTATAGAACTTAATTAATAGAGCATATTGTGAAAACTAATCAATAACCCATCAATATTTACACCAATCAAAGAAGAGACAAGAGAGGAACAAATCAAAATGACCAGGGTAAAATAAATATAGTATTTATAAATATCAACAATTTATTTACAAAAATTTATCATACATAGTTCATTTTACATATTTCCGACTCTCTTTCTTTCTAAAATTAAAACTATTTCAACATGTGTGGACAGGGGGAGTATATCAAAGGGAATTACTTTGGTTAGTTTAAATGCAGGGACAGTCGAGTTATTTTCCGAACATAACTCAACAAAGTTTTGAATAGAATAACGACTGTTAGGCCTGAAGAAGAGGAACACTAGTCTCGATATTTTAGGAGCCATGCGGATAGTTCTTATAGTATCCATATCTGGAAAATATAATGATATTATTAGTATAAGAGATAAGGATAAACAGAAGAAAGGCCAAGGAATATATATATATATATATATATATATATATATTTCATTGCTCCCCCCCCCTTTATATAAAAAGAAGAGGTACATTAAAAAAGAGCAAGAAAAGAAAAAGTCAAGGTAGATAATGTCAGGTGGAGACTGCAATATAAAAAAAGACAATGGGCATAAAGCAGGCGTGAAAAAACCTTAGATATGGACATTAAGATATATTGTATAAATATGTAATTATTCAATACAAAAACTTGTTGGTATCAGTTAATAACCATCCTGATTAATATACTTATTACATTTTATTTGGAAATATTTTGTCAATTTCCAGATGAGGAAAATTCAATGTCAATGAAAGAAGTGAAATAACATTCGTCAAAATGAATCTAAATATTCACTACATAGATTATACTTTTATAAAAGTTTTTTTTAGGAAAATATATGTTTCAAAATCGTGAAACAGACAAATATTTTTAAATTATAATAAATACCAAAAATAAATAAATAATAATACTGAGATTCTTTCAACACAAATATACAACAAATGTTGACAGATTGTTTATTGTTGTTTATGGCGATGAACGTGAACGTTTTCTTTTAGTTTTTGTTAACTCCATTACATTTGTTTGGCAGAATTTTTATTTTATATAACATTTAATTTTTGAACGTCACTAATTGTGGGATGTCGAATACATATTGTTCTTCAGTATTGACATTATTACCTCATTGTAATAACTGAACTATAGTTGCTAATAAACTAAGTTTAGCTGAAAGTATGTTTACGTTATGTAAAAATAAATTTGTTTCATTGAGAAATAAAATTGAACTTAAATTCAAATCAGAGTTGTAATCTAAGTCTCAAAATCTTTTTATTTTGTTGAGTAAATAAAGGCATTATTTTATTTAGAGAATTATAATGTTCTGTTCGATTATAGTAAATAATAATGACGTGTCATAAAATAATCATATACATTTTTTTCATAATTACTTTGAGGTCCAGTTATTATATAATGGTTATTAAGTTTTGTGTTTCCAATCTCGTTAGGGTTATTAAATAGCTAAAAGTAATTAGTTTTGGGTCTAAACTTTCAGAGATGAAAAAATTAATTATTAAACTGTGAAGTGATAAATAAACAAAATACTATATTACTGATAAAGTTATGATAGCAAATATTTTCACTAAGTAGGTATTGAATAAAGGATGATATAAATAACTTTTATTTATCATTGCTACTAATGTCAATACAGTGGCATACGTAGATAAATCGAGTTTTCCCATTTCCCATTCAACTTTCCACTTATAACATGAATATTAAAAAAAAAAAGAACTCCAATATTTTGTTGGTTACATGGACATTTCTTTAAACCTCTATAACTCCTAGGCAGGCTCACCAAAACCTCTATAAGCTTAAAGTAATCATAAAATCATCCTTTATGAGTTGACTAAATTCCATGTTAGCACATGATTGTTCCATTTTTTTAAAATTTTTCCGCAGTTGGGTTCATTACAGCTCTAGTTTCAATTACGGTGCAACCTCGTTAAGTTGGCCCCCTTTAAGTTTCATCTCCGGGTAACCCGGACTGGTTTGCAATAAATAAACAAAAATATAAATTAAAACAATATATGCTTTTTGGTAGCGCTATTGCTTTATACGAGCTCATAATCGTAACGTATTGCACAGTGATCGTGTTTTAGCCGAGTTCATGCAACCGAGTTTGTTTGCCGTGATTGTACATCTGATGCCTAATTGTAGCGCTGCATGCCTGCGTCGTGAGTCATTGTCACCAGGTGATACAGACGAGGAAAACGCTGAAGAACCAGAAGTCATCAGTCATGCAGAAGCAGCATCTCATTTGGATGAATTGATGGTTTATTTTGAGCATCAGAACAAGACTACACTGGCTGAGCTTGCCATGTTGAAACGGATGCTTGACCGTGCGGCATGTAAACATACTCGAAGCTGACGCAACAGAAACTTACAAGCTTATTCTCCAAAACGTAGACATACCTGTACAGTCCACAGATGTATTTGTCGTTTAAAAGTTTAATTGTGAAAGACTTTGGAATTCCACCATTTACCTTATCAACAATTTGATTATAGAGAGTATTGTGAAGAACCAAATCTGTTAAGAGGGCAAAAGGAGAAGATTTTGAAAAATGCGTCCTTAAGTCACTTATTCTTAATTACAGGATTACAGGAATATCAATGTAATCAGAACACACTGACGAAGTGAAAAAAAGATGGTCAATTGGGGTCATATATAACTCAAAGTAGGGGATTTTGCTCTCCGTAACTTGATCCTTGCTAAGTTGAATAGCGTTATAACTCGAAATATTAGTAATTCCCTTGAGATTCTAGTTATCGAGGTACTACCTTTTGTATTATTAGTGCGTACAGACTAGTACTATATACTTTATTTACAAAAAAATAGTTCGATTTATTTTTGATATTTCGATGGACTTTTTTGTAAAAAGTGAAATATGAGTTCCTTGGATGAACTGTCATTCCTCGTTAGTAGGAGTAGCGAATGGGGAACTTTGGCACAAAAGTGGAAAGGGTGGTGAAAAATATTTGGCGGCATAATCCAGAGCAACTTGGAGAATTTCAAGTCTAGCAATACTTTTAAAATCGAATGTACAATAGTAAAAATACCTGTCGGCGGTAGAGGCGTTTTACCGGGAATCTATAATAACTTTGACGAATATCAAAGAACTAGATAGGGTATTGTAGTAATTAAGAAAACCGACTCTCTTTCTTTTCCCTGCTTTATCGTAGTCGCTAAAGATTAAGCCGAGAAAGAAAAAGAGTACAAAATCACACGAATGAATAAATAAATTAGACTAATACTTAGAGCAGGACAACTAATGACTGACCCACTGTCATATCACTGACGAGGGTATGGAGTGTAGGAATTGCAAAAATTTCAAGACTTTTTACCCAATCAAAAGATAATCGTGTACAGTTACCGAAAATAAGGTCGCGAAGTGTATTTCTTAGGTGACGTATTCAATCCCCAATACAAAATTAATCTATTGTTTTACGACGGTCACTATAACGTAATAATTATTCTCACGGCCGCTTTCGCTTGTAATTATTATTTTTGATAAACGTGTCACGTTCCTATTAAACATAGGTTAACATAGGTGTTCGGATACCACGAGATATATCTCTAAATTTCTGAAAAAGGCCGCAATTGTGAAAAAGTAATATTACGTAAAAGCGTAATACCGAGAACGTGTTGTATAGTATTCAAAAAATACACGCCCACTAACCACTTGTGCTTCATGAAAGTAGACTGTAGAAGGCCAATCGATAAAGATTTTCACTTCGATCTTGAGACGAGTTAAGACGAAGCACTAGACACACCTCAAGTGCATAGGGTAAATTTATGCTTATCGCAACAGTACTGTTGGAAATACAATAAAGGCAGAGAGTGTGAAAATTATTAGGAACGTACACACGTTTTAAAAATTATCCGATCGTAGAATTCATGGACTACATAATTGACTCACGTAAACCGTACAAAAAAGTCTACAAGAAAGCTCACAGCGGCTAGGGCTTTGATTTTCAGTTCTTGTTGAAATACGTTTTGGAGAAGATGCAGTTCACTGGTGACCTGATAACCCACGGTCACAAATGTCATCCAGATGGGGATAGTCAGTGTAAACTCCATAGATGTTCTGAAACATATTCCTATGGTACTGTCATACTTACCCAAATATGAAATAATTTCTTAGAATTCCAGCTCAAGCTTTCATTCACAAAGAACAGATATAAACTACTATTTTTAAACATATCAGCTTCTACACAAAATTTAAACAAACATAAAAATATTCATGTGAAATATTAGAAAAATTATTTGATTATTTCATTCACCCTAAAATAAAAGTTTAGCTATAGTTTTATGAAATGTTAAATATTTCTGGTAATTACCTATTCCTATACGTCTATGGTTCAATATTGCCACTACATAACTTGATGGATGTACTGTTGATAACATGATCCTCAGTCTCTAAGAAAAGAAACAAAAAATATACATTACCAAAGATAGGAATTAGTGACACAAAATTATACATTACATAGATAATGTCGAGTATGCACTACTTCTAGAAGAATAACTAGAAATTTGAGAGAAAAACTAATTTCTCAATAAATAATGTACAGTTATTTATAATAGCAACGTGCAACATATGATATATCTGTTAACTATATTATTTGCTGCTTTACCAATACGAAACAGTGTCAATGCAATCGAAATTCCTTGTGTCTAACAGTACTATGAATTGTTAGGCCTTATCGGCCTCTCCGTACTTCATCTTCCTGTACTCTTCTGTGTAGCCTTGCGTAATGGTGCTATATCCGGCGTTAGACACTCTTTCATCTCAAACATCTTGTATAATGGCGTTTGTTGCGAGTTTCAAGCGTTTTGTACTTCCTCTTCCTCCAAAATTTGTTACATTTCGGTATCTTCCATACTCCGGTTCAATGTCCTTGTCTATTACAACAAATACATGTTTATCTTTTTACACGGATACGCAAATGTTTTCAAAAGCGCTAAACACCACATGAGTGTTCACGTGATCATATTAAATTAAGTTCTTCCTCCTTGAATAGGACCAAGAGTTTGGCATTGTTCCGAATCAATTGTTTGGAAATCCTGCTATAAGTCTGTCCTAAATAGAACGAATATATAATATAACTTATATCATCCCATGGTGAAATAGTGACGTATATTTTTGTGATTCTCACAAGTTATGCCGTCAAAAATTATTATCGAATTTGGCTAACCTTCACTATGATGGATGACATTTTCTTTGTCCGTGAATATGTGTAATAACCAATTACTTCTGCCATTTCTCAATATACTTTCCAAAAACTTGTACTGTGGCTGCGAAGGGATTTGGAAAATACGTAGACGTGACAAATTTCAACCCGTTTAAAAAAAGCCCATTAGTCTTGCCGCTGTTTACAGGAAACACAATATAGTCGAACCGTGTTTGTTAATAAAGATCTGTGACGTCGCACTCTTGATCTGGGTCTTGCAACAACGTCAAAGTTTGTTACACATACCATATCCGCAGTATTTTGAAACGCATAACGCTGCTCAACTTTGTCTGAATACTGTGAATAACTTATAGCACCTTTCTAATAAATAGAACGTAGAACGCCTAAACAACAAGTTTGGCTTTAGCAATCCAACTATCATGTTCCTTGTCGAACCCTAACCACTGTACCAGTACTTTGTTTACATTTTTGTATAGTTCTTTTTCAACGAGATATACGTTGAAGATATTTCACTTTTTTAATTATTCGCCATAGAATTCGTTATTCAGAATGTTACCTTTCGAGCCTTGTAGAACGTACGTTACAGGACTGGTCATTACCACAGCATAGTACACGCTAAACACTTCGTTTCTCTAGTTTGGTACATATCCTTTAGCAAATGTCTTTTTATATTGGAAATTCAAACTTTGTCGTTTACTTTAAATCGCGGCACAGCTTTTGTTGTTTTAAGAGGAATTTAATTCAAGTAACATCAGATCTTTAGTTACAGGGTTAATATTACGGTTCACACGTTTTACCTTATGGGCCATCTTTGGTCGCAGGATTTAGACTACGGTCACACGCTTCAGTCATATCGGTTGGGTTAGGACACATGGTCTCCCTAGTTTAAATTAGTGTAGGCTAGAATAAGTCACATAGTCACAGGGTGTAAACTACGATTGGGTACGTACTATAATGGCAAGGGCGGATCCCTTTTGACCAAGTTTAGTGAGTAACTTAAAAATTCATGCAACTATTCGTCACTCGTGTCTTTAAAAAACGTAGAGTACCCAAACATGACTCGTGTTGAGGTTAAGCGTTCCACATGTTCATGTCAGATGCAAATTTAGGCTCGGATTTATTAGTTGTCACCAGCAATGTCGTTATCTTTACTTTTTTATTTGGGACATAAGTTATCAGCATTAGTAAAGATAACGCTAATTGAGTTCACATTCTTGAGTATACAATTTTTAATACATATTATGTCTTCGTAATATATTCATAATATTAACATCTTAAAATATTTAACATTGGATTTATCGCTTTTTTCACAAAAAAAAATACCTGTTTGTAGGTAATTCTATATACATTACGAAATGATGTGATAAAATAAGGTGATATATATATATATATATATATATATATATATATATATATATATATATATATTGCATTTTTGCTTTTCTCAAAATTTTGGTAAAATCGTCTTATCTTCTTTATTCCTCCAGCCCTTAATTAAAAAAAAAAAAAGATAAGATTCAATAAAAAATTTGTAAATAACTTTTTTTTGTGGCGCTCACTAACAGCGAACGTTGGAAATATTTACAATACCAACACTAGCTCTCTGTAATTGCGAACATTGGAACTATTACCGAAATGCTCTCGTATCCTTATTTATATATTCACAATATTAACTTCGTAAACTATTTGACATGTGATGTATCACTTTATTCACATAAACGTTTGTAGGCTAGAGAGATAACTACACACCGGCGACTTATATAGGCTCTAACAATATAACAATTATAACTGTGCACAATAGCTCATTTGGTATAGTTTATGGTTTCAAATCCAGAATTCATAGGTTCGAATTCCCCCTGGAAATAAAAAAGTTAAAGCTTGACGTCAGAGCAATGGCTACCAAAACAAAATGGTGGCCAAGATAGCAGATAGGTTACGTCTAAGGAAGTGACGTTAAAGGTTTCGGAGGGTGTATGTCGTAATATATTGGGAAGGGATGGGGTATGACATCATAGGTTTTGTGGTATGACATCACTTGACCAAGAGTTTTGTAATCTCTACTTCCTATTTTATAGCTGTCCCAAATTAAACCTTTGCATTCTAGAATTAATATATTTATAAAAGATGTTCTAGTACTTCACGAGAATTTTTCATTCAATAAATTATGATTTATAACTATGATATGATTGTTCTGGATCCTGGAACAAGTATAATGAATTGTCTCGGAGACACCTTATGTAAGTGTTTTAGTTTTATCCTTACTTCATGTTGGTGTCCATAAGTACAGGTATATATTAGTCAGTAATTTACATATTGTGATTCGCTTCAGTGAACTGAGTTCCCATCCACTCCATAACTTTCGAACTAGTTGTCAAATTTGGCGATACACTGGAACCTCGGTAACTCGAATCTTAATTTCGAGTTATCAAATAATTCGAGAGAGCGAAGATCGAGTTACTCAGGACGAAAATCAACAACTTTGAGATAAAAAATTCTCAAGTGGACTGAACAATATTCAATTCGGGAGTATGTTCGGATTACATTTTTAATCCTGTAATAAGGAATAAGTAAATGAAAACACCAAAATATAAGTATTTTGTCTTAATAGAAAGTTCTGGTTAAATTAGACTTAAAAAACCAGCTCATTTACATATATTAATAGTACAGTACTGTACTTAGTTAGCATTATTTTATCTAATTAGACTAATAGGAATGAATTCGAAACTAATTTTCTACAGCACAAACCACTTCGCAATCGCTTAATAGAAAGCAAATTTTAATAATTACCGAACGGTAGTCATATACGTATACACGAGGTAAACAATACAGCTGTACTCACACAAAATACAGGAAAATGCAAAAACACAATAGACGGGACAGATCATGTCAACTTGAAAATGTTGTCATTTATTACAATATAGCATTCCTAAGCTTTAAATTACAAAGGACCACTGACGAAAACTTCCAGTTAGAGGTGATTACATTAAACAATTGACGGGCAGATATTTTCAAGTTCCTGCATTCCAGTTATAAAGGTTTGCCAATGCGTCCAGTACAATAATAAAATAGGACTTATAGAGTTTTTTCTTTAAAATATTAATCAACCTATATAATTAAAAAATAGAATTGGGTGTGAGTTTGGTGTTTTTTTTGGTTGATGGAATAAAAAAAAACAGATTCGAAAAATAATTTGTAAAATAACCGCTTTCTAACTAGCAGCGAACGTTGGAAATATTTAAATAACTGACACTAGTTTGCTCTATGTGTAAACGTTGGAAGTATTACCGGCACCCTTTTGGTAGGCTTCGTAGTTTATCCATAATATTAACTTTTTAAATTATTTAACCTTGGACTAATCGCTTTGTTCAGACAATTTTTTTTAGTTTAGAGAGATAATTACAAACTGGCAACTTATATAGTCGCTAAGACTACAAAAATTATAACTACGATCGATAGCTCTGTCAGTAAAGTCTCTGGCTTAAATCCAGACTTCATAGGTTCGAATCCCTCTTGGAAAAAGAAAGGTAAAGCTGTGATGTCATAGCAATTGCGACCAAAAACAAAATGGCGGGCAAACGTGCCGGATTGTTTATAGGCTGGGGTAGGGGTATAATGTTATAGTGACGTCAGAGGGTGAGGGTGGTTATGACGTAATAGTTTCGAGGCTGACGTCATAGGTTTAACGTCATAAGTTGGGAGATGTATGTCGTCATATATTTTGTAGGGGTATGACGTCATAGTATAGGTTAGGTGATGATGGGTTATGACGTCACTTGTCTAAAGCGGCATATACTCTACTAGATGAGAAGATCAACTCCCATTACTTGGCAAGAAAGTTGTAAGTTATGAAGAGCCTGTGAATTTTCATCATCGAGATTGGTGCCTGTTGGAAGCTGTACAACAACCCAAGAAAACAGTGTTATGAACGATATGATTCACAGTCGAAGCATGTCAAATAACTGATTTAAAAATTGTGCGAACTTCATCAACATGATCTACTGCAAAGCAATAGTAAATTTAAATAAATCACTTTCAGTAAATTTGAAGCACTGTTACATTACCCAAGATATAAATGCAAATTATTTTAATAAATCCCATATATTTGGTAGTAGTTATTAACAAGATAATATTCATTGTCAAATAATTTCCATTGATTTTCAAAGTACAATTTAGTACTAAAAAATACCGAAATATTTATGAAATATGTGCAAATTAACTTACACTCTCTACTCTGCCAAACTGGAACCTTACATTTTTAACATCGTTATAAAATGCATCGTTTTCCGCCTCTTTGATCGCTCCCATGACAGAATCAAATCCGATAACTCTTCTTACAAACTTGCTCAAGATAATGGTGTTTGTACCTGAATTCACAGAAATCATAAAAACGGTAATTATTATATTAAATGAATTTTATTAGGAAATATAAATTTATTTATAAAAGTTAAAGCTAAAAAATAAATTTAAGTTTAACATGCTAATATTGAGAAGAAATTCAAAAATTGTTTCCCTTAGAGAACAGCAATTACGTTCCAAAAGTATGAGTTTCAAGAACCCCCCTTTATATTACAAGGACGAAGTAGAGGTGGAGCTTGACTTACCCTTTAAGGTCTTACAGGCGGGAAGCAGCTACAAAAGTAATGAGTTCTCTATTCATCACCTTTTAGATGGGATTGTCTTGGGAAATTCAACGACCTACGCTAAACAATAAAATGACTCTCCGCTTGGTGCTAGGACACACAAGATTAGAGGGAAATGAACATTCAGACAAACTTATTTGCATGGGGAAAAGCACCCAATAGGTCCAGAATATTTGTATGCCCTTAAAGAGGTTTACTTTAATGAAGTAATAAGAAAAATAAACATCCTACTTATGAGAAATAATACCAAATTTTAAAAATACAATATAATTTATACAGAAATAGTGAGAGAAACTGAAATTTTAAAAATCACATGGAAAATTGGTTTGCAATGGTAAAAATAGTGCAGAGGAGGTTTCAAAAATTGGTAAAGTCTTGGAGTGACTTGGCCAGTAAATGACACTACTAGAATTTTTGAAAAAGCAGGCACTAACATAACTGCACCCACTAAATTGACTAGAATTTTTTAATAACTATTTTATAAATTTCTATCACATAACAAATGTACTCCGTTTATTTGAATTTGCTTCTACACTAGTAGAAATGTTTATTATACAAATGAATTTTCCATTTTTGACTAGTTTCTACCTCAGAAGAAGACAAAATTTTAACTTACTGATAAATAAAAAGGCAACAAATATTGATGACATGCCAGTTACATTGCTGAAGGTGGTTAAATATAAGATTAGCATTCCAATACATGCCATTGTATAATCAAATTTATAACAAGTAGTTTTTCAAAAGAAAGATAACACTATAAATCTTAAAAATTATCTGCACATCAGTTCTCCCGATTTTCTCGAAAGATCTTTGAAAAGGTTGTTATTATTAAACCCATGGCTTTTTTAAATAAGGATAATTTTTTAAGCCGAAGTCAGTTTAGTTTCGTAAACGTCATAATACTGAATTGGCACTAGTAACTCTGACATATGAAGTAGTAGTGGCTTCGGATAATATTAAGGCGGAAACTACAGTATTTTGAGAATTCTCTAAAACCTTTGACTGTGTTGGATGAGTTTCAAAGAAGAGTCTCTGTGTTTCATCAGATCTCATTTGTGAGATTGAAAACGAAGTCGTATTGTATTCTAATAATTCTAAACATAAGTTTTAAAGGTGACATGCAAAATTGGGAGCGCATCAGGATTCTATATTAGGTCTCACCATATTTCTTTTGTATAATATTGATTTGTCGCAGAGAATTTCTTGTTTCAGAAATTTTAATACTTTAATCATATTACAACTGTGGTTATGAAAGACTCCAACGTTGTGAATCTCTTAAGGTGCAATTCTCAAACTCTTACTTCAACTGAGGATATATGGGATAAAGTTAAATAATTTAAAGGCAAAAATAATGCATATTAAAAGTAATAAATGTAGGTCAGATAAATTAGATTCAAGTTACAAAAATCAAATAGTTAATGTGAAAAGAGTAATAATTTTATATGTCTCGCTCCGGATAAAACTTTAAATTGTCGGAACCCCATTCAAAACCTTCAACATAATTAAATTCAATCTCTTACAGTATAAGTATTTTAATTTAGGTTTCAGACTTTGATATCTTAAAAGTAGCGAATTATTTTTATATTTTCTAATTATATGTGGCCTCGCTTTGTGTGACAGTTCTTCCATTCAGATAGGATTCGTAAGATGCAAAAGAGGGTTTTGTGGATTTTAACATATTCAAGACCCCATGTTTCATATAGGGCTCTTTAAAATAATAATTTCATAACATTACTATATTTATATATTAATCAAAAGCTATATTTTGTATATAAAAATAAGCATCTGTATTTTGATGTCTTTTCAGAAAGTAGGCACAACATAGGGATCAAAAATCATTTCCATTTCCCACACATTAAGCCGCTTGAGGATGTAATGAAAATATTTCATAAATCGTGTGACTTTGTTTAAAATATGTTTTTAAACATCTTAAGAAAACTTTATTGAACACAACGTGTTATTAGATTGCTGAGTTTTTAAATGGACACAGCTAGGAAATAGGGTAAAAGGATTTATATTATATTGATATAAATTAGAATCCTTTAATATTTAATAATGTAGTTTTAGTCATATGGTAGTCAGCTGTTGCTTTTTTATTCTGTAAATCTTGCGATTTATTATTAAGCCTATGTAGTGAGAAGGTCTGGAAAAATCAATCGTTTCAAGAAAAATTCAAATCGTAAAAATTGTTAAGCTAAACGTCACGCCAGACTGGACTAGAAGTTCGTGTTTAACTTGACAGAACAGATACAGCGTTTCCAATTTTATTTTAAAAAAATAATAATTAGAAATAAAATAATGAGAAAGAAAAAGTAGGCGATTATTAATATCCAAGAATAAACGTAATTCAAAATAAAAAAAAAAGTTATTAAGGAAATAAGATGGGTTAAAAACCTAAAATTTATAAAATGGTGAAAATTGAAAATCAAAAGTAATAAAATCATAAACAGTAGGGAACGTAATAATAACCAAAAATAAAATTGAAGGAACTAATAATAATAAAAGCGGTTAAATTAAAGGGGATAAGAAACTAATAGGGAAAATGTAAGATATGTATATTTATGTATAATAAGAGAGCAGAGTTGAAAAATACTAATGGGGTGGGGATTTCACTACGAAAAATACTACAATCATAAAATCACAACTTTAATCGTCGGTAACTAATGAACAAAACAAGTGTTACAATGAAAAACTAAAAAGTAATCTCCGTAATACGACCAAGAAAACAACTTCCGTGAAAAATAACATTCTAAAAAGACTCTGGAAAAATGTTATTTTGTGATAAAATGAACATTTGTAAGAAGTGTGGTAACTCGGGAAATACGCGGCCTAGAACGTCGAATCAAGATTGTCAAGACACTCAAGAATGTGGAGAACAGGATCCTGAAGAGAAAATGAAGATCGGACAAACCGTTCAAAAATTAGAGCGTAAAGAAGAAAAATTGTTAAAAATCAAGATATTCATGCTAAGACAAGAAATTCTCCTAAAGCTAGCGTGACATCACGAACCAGCCGTCCCCACTACCAACAAACTGGACAACAGAAAAAACTCAACTATCAAAAAGATAAAATGTTAATTAAAAGGGTTTTTAATGAAAAGTAAACTACAAAATTAAAACAATTGAAGTAAACTAAGCCTAGGACAGCTATCAGCACAAAAACTACGGATTATTTCAGCCAAAATCTTAATTATTACCAGAAGAGACATTTTTTCACTGAAGGGAGAAAATTGGTTACCTTTTGCGGGAAACTTTCCCACATGAGGGGAGAGCCAAAATTATTGGTCGAAAGACCGATACTCTATAAAAGTCGCCGACCAGGAAAGACGTTATTTTTGTCCATCAAAATTTTCCATATAAAAGTTTGTCGTATAATAAACAGTATCTACGATAATTCCAATAGTCAAATGAAATAAAATTAATAAGTGTAAAAAGAAACAGTTTTGAAAGTCAAGTAGTAAGAAGGAGATAAATATACATGGAAAAGTAACTATCCAGGAATAATAATAATTACCAAGAATTAACAACTTTAACCTAACTAGTATTTGGAAAAGAGATAAATTGAAAACACCATTAACCATCAGCATCAAGGAGCTTCAAAACTACAAGACCTTCAAGTTAAGTGTGTAGGTACACAAGATTTATAGAATAATTAGCAAAAAAAGTAAATTCATTGGGGAAATTTTAAATATCTTAACTTCAGTAAATTCAAGTAAACTCTGCTTCCGTTTAGTTATAAGTAATCAAAAGTAAATATGACTATTTCAGTAAAGGAAAAACTATTTTGAGTTCTACCTGGAATAGTCAAGCATATATATATATATATATATATATATATATATATATATATATATATATATATATATATATATATATATGTATGTATGTATATTATATATATATATATATATAATTTTGTGTTCTAGTGTAAAACTTTAAAAAAAAAATTTTATTGTATGTTAAAATAATAAATTTTTAAAATTGTTTTGATAGTTAATTACATATAATATATATCAAATATATATATATCGCAATTGGAAGTTCATTCAATTGACCATATTGTTCCTAAACATTTCTTTTTCAAATATTCATAACATTAAGAGGTTATTATTAAGTTGTTCTGGTATTATTTCATTTAAAATAAATCAAAGTTATTATCAGATTTCAGGAGCCGAGAGAGAGAGAGAGAGAGAGAGAGAGAGAGAGAGAGAGAGAGAGAGAGAGAGAGAGAGAGAGAGAGAGAGAGAGAGAGAGAGAGAGAGAGAGAGAGAGAGAGAGAGAGAGAGAGAGAGAGAGAGAGAGAGAGAGAGAGAGATTAATTCAAATTGGAAATTCAGTGAGCAAAGAGATAAAATTCAAAGAATTTTAGTAAATTCATTTAGTAAGTTGATGAGAACAATCTCCGACTTACATAAACCAAGTTGTGCGATAGCTTTGACTAAAGGTAAAGTAAATTGTAAAAGTGAGCAGCTTGGTCTTGCCTGAGAACAAAGTGGCTCAAACTCAACAAAGAGTTAATAAGTAATACACCCATAAGGTATAAGGCAGAGAAGTCCGTAGCAGTAGATATTTTGGGTTTATTGTTATTTGATAATGAAGGATTGTTATTGTTAATATTGTTTAATCAGATATTCTTGTGTATAAAACGTATTGTATATTTTACGCTATACTGTAAATTATCATGCTTGATATAGGGATTTAGTTTATGCTCTCGAAACGTCGTCTATTAGTTGTTATATACACAAATTATGACAAATCTTTGGTTATTTATAAGTCTATGCTGTATTACTCAATTTTGTGATGGTTTGTTTCTTTTTAGACAGATCACCTATTTGTATTGTTCTGCGTATCAAAATTAGACAAATGTATTGTGAATCTTACTAAGAATCTGTATCTCTAAGGGTCACAATGTATTACACACCAATATTACTATTACTACTAATTCCTAGTAGGATGAAGATTGCTCTCGCCCTCGAAGACATCAGACATGAAGCTCTAGAGATGAAAAATCCAAATTTATAAAGCTTTGTAAATTTCCTGTTTGTAAGTTAGCGGTAAAAATAAAAACATTGCCAGTGTGGAGGAAATATCATATCTGAACATAGGATATATCTATTTTGTTGTAATAAAAAAAAAAAGAATATTATTAAGCTAAACCCATGCTCAAAATTGCAAGTGAATTATTATTATTTAAATAACTTTCAAAAAACTAGCATGATATTTAAATGGTGTCACTTAAAAGACGCTTTTTAATAATTACGACTTAAGCTAAGGACGTTTTTAAGCCTCAGGCAAAGTGAGTTTACACTCATATTTAAATACTAAATATTTGTTCAAAAATGACGTCCAAAAACATTCTCGTATTATTTATTTAAAACTATAGAAATTACATTTTTTTGTTGCGAATAAATTTGGATCGTTTTATTTGATTTCAGGGATGGAAACGTTTTTCACCGTTTATTGTGTCATCAGAACTTTTTTGAATATCCCTCGTAATAATAAGAATTAACATTTTTCAATTGCATACATCTTCAAAAAATAAAAATAGATCTCACCTGTACCACAGCATATATCTAAAAGAGTTGAATTGTGTTTCAGTTCAGCCGCTTTGACAATAGTGCGAAAAAACTCTTTTACGATGTATTTGTTGTTAGGGAAGACTGAGTCTGGTGTAATTTTGAACTCGTAATCACATAATGTTTCCGTTAAATACCGAGTTCCATACAGCAGATTGAACGGGGCTATGTCGTGAGTACATTTTTTGTAGTGACTGTTCAAAAAATAAATCATTTATATGTATTAATATAATATACGTATATACTTAGCCTTAAAAAATTAAATAATACTGGAAAAACACAATTGTGTTCAGTCGATAAATGACAATGTGAATGGTGTTGAACAACATTGTTAAATGAACACCTTCATATTCATAATTTTTTGAATGGGGATGGAATATTGGTAACCTAAACTAGTTTAATATTTGTTCATTTAGTCAACAAAACATGTTCAAATTACTAAAACTATCAAAACATGAAACTTGAGTCATGTCTGGTAAACATGAAAGCGTTCTTGAATTTTGCAAATATATATGATTTGATTTATGCAAACATAAAAAAATCACTTATTTCAACGAGTTTTAAGAGCTAACGACAGGATTATTCTTATCTGGTATCCTTACTTTTGTACGAGGGCCTTTGTTAGAACATTGTGAGTGATATTGCTGTTAGAAAATGATAACATTTATTCCGAAACAGACGGATTAATATCCATGACGAAGAAATAAGTTAACAACTATCTGTTGACGGATGAAATTGTTGTAAAGGGGAATGAAAAAAGTCGATAAAATTAGTGTTTCAAAATTAAAGAATTAACAGACATTTAATTTAGATAATATGATGAGTTTTGTACGAAGTGATAAGTGACAATCTAGGCTACCTCAAATTTTGTGGACATCGATTTCCTTTAACTTACAAAAGCATATAAACAATAAAATCATATATCATCTTTGTCACAAATTACAATATATATATATATACGTAAGTATATTTACTTTCTTAAATATATATACCAAGTATTTATGTATTATAAATAAATAATGAAATAATATTTTGTAACGTGGTCTGATCGATAGTTGTCACAACTATATGTGGTAGATTACGTTAAGTTAAAATACAATTTAATTAAAAATTATACTGCATTGCCGTTTACAACAACTATAATATGAAATGTTTATTGTTTAAAAAATGTAGTATGAATCGCATCACCGATTTCAAAAAATTCTCTGTTATCGGCATCGATATGTTTTGAAAAGACGACAAAAAAATTTTCAATTTATGATTATTATTTATAACTTAGAGGTGGTGGATTTCTAAACGAGGCTACTAAAACACGTGTTCACAGATATGACAAGTGCCTCAAAGTAGCAAGAAATTGTTTGGAATAAGTTGTAACTTCAAATTTTGTATAGTAAAACACCTGTAATTTTATTGGTGTTTTTTTCATAACAAATCATAATTTACTCACCAAACAGGCTTGGTATCTTATGAGCAGCTAGTAGTGAAAAGAAGTATTTTAAAGACAATTTTAAAATAAAATTCGTTCTTTAATTGTGATACTATTTTACCTGAAGTTAAGGTTAACATCTATATACAAAAATTATTATCTGTTTTCAAAGGACTATTGACATTTGAAAAACACGATGTTTCAAAATGTAATATGTGGAACAAATTAATTAAAAGTGATTTTTAAGAATATGGTATCAGTTTTCAACAAGGATTATGCGATTAGCTAATACGTTTTGGTAAATTATACAAGCCCTATTTTGTGCACAGAATTGACATTTTAACGTTAAAAATAGAAAATGAAAAGTACCACATTGATATAAAAATATGTTACAATAAATCTATGGAATCTAAAATACAATATTCGCTGCCATCTCCCAAAATCATGAAACTATATTGAAAGGAAATCATGTCATAACAACTCATGCTATTTCAATAATTTTTTTCTGAAACGTAACAAGTTATTTATAAACCTGGTTTTATATTTACTTTAAATCCAAACACCTCAAAATTTTTCAACCATTTTTGTTTTCAATTTCGGTTGAGTTTATGATATTTACAAAACTGTATGATAGGTCTTATCGTTTAGGTTTGTATATGAGGTTAATATAAAAAACTCATTTCAGTTGTACTTGCCAAACTTGATGATATAACGAAATATCTGGTAAATGTTTAAAGAAGTACTCCTTCAACGCTTGTTGTCCCATCTGAATTGTTTCATTGGTATATCCTGTTGGTTTTACTGTTACAGAAACCATGATGTCACCTTCCTCGTTGGATCTGACGAGTAATGTATTCCAATGTCCATCGTGAGAAGGCAGAACGCATGCTGGTATAGGAGATGATCTGATAAAGTCCTCATAAACCTGTAGAGTATGTAAGTAATCATATTATACTGTATTTTTTGAAGGCTGATGTCATAATTCTTATGAGATAGTTATTACTGATAATTAAGTTCTTCTTAGCCATAACTATCTTATAAACTTTTCAGAATCAACCTACAACTAAATTATTTATGTATTAATCATAGGTCATAATGCATTAGCGAATTTAGTAAATCTATATTATTTATAAAATGCAATGTCTGTCGGTTTGATTATCATCCTATAGCTGTAAAAAAGCTCATTAAATTTTCATATCGTTTTCTTTTTTTAAAAAGGGAAGTTGTCGTGCAACGTTTTACCTATGTAAATCATTACTTTTTTGTAATCATTACTAATATGTTTGCGACAAATGTAATAAACTATACACATAATAAAAAACAAAAAATATATCATTTAAAACCAATAAATCAATTAATAAATAAACAAAATTACAATGGATTACAATAGGCAGACAACAAAACCGTGTTACACAGTTAGTCAGCTCCTTGTGTCCAGTAGTTAGACCTAACCATTTTTAGACAAACTGAGCGTTGCAATCAATAGCATGTCGCTCCTTCTTTCCATCAATATGCATAATACAATCTATATTTATGTGTTATTTCTTTGTGCTATTTGATGTGACATATATGGTGCGGCATAACGCATTCTCAAACGTTGATTGCATATCGTACCGGGTATAGCATAACTCATTGAAGGGTAAATTACGTGTTATTATAATTGGTTTTATATTTCCCAATCAGAACTTATATTTTACCTATTTTCTTAATACTTCTCTTTGACAGAGATCGTGTATGATTGGAATATTACTGGAACTGAAATTGTTTTGAATTGTAGCAGTTTGTAAGTTATATAACCATTTTTTTTCCTATTGAAATGTAGGAAATTGAGTTTTTCAACTTATTTTTACAAATTTGAAAAAAATATTTCAGGTGACACTGATGTATTTTCAGTAACAAAATGGGCATATGATTTAAAGGCTAATTGGAACTAAACAAAAATAGTATTTGTAGACTAAAATTCAAATAAAAAAGCTGTATAATTACTTACTTTTCACGTCAAGACGCAAAAATAGCGATGAGTGGGTGGGTGGGTGGGTAGGTAGGTAGGTAGGTAGGTAGGTAGGTAGGTAGGTAGGTAGGTAGGTAGGTAGGTAGGTAGGTAGGTAGGTAGGTAGGTAGGTAGGTAGGTAGGTAGGTAGGTAGGTAGGTAGGTAGGTAGGTAGGTAGGTAGGTAGGTAGGTAGGTAGGTAGGTAGGTAGGTAGGTAGGTAGGTAGGTAGGAAGGTAGGTAGGTAGGTAGGTAGGTAGGTAGGTAGGTAGGTAGGTAGGTAGGTAGGTAGGTAGGTAGGTAGGTAGGTAGGTAGGTAGGTAGGTGGGTGGGTGGGTGGGTGGGTGGGTAGGTAGGTAGGTAGGTAGGTTGGTAGGTAGGTAGGTAGGTAGGTAGGTAGGTAGGTAGGTAGGTAGGTAGGTAGGTAGGTAGGTAGGTAGGTAGGTAGGTAGGTAGGTAGGTAGGTAGGTAGGTAGGTAGGTAGGTAGGTTGGTAGGTAGGTAGGTAGGTAGGTAGGTAGGTAGGTAGGTAGGTAGGTAGATAGATAGATACATAGATAGATAGATAGATAGATAGATAGATAGATAGATAGATAGATAGATAGATAGATAGATAGATAGATAGATAGATAGATAGATAGAAGATATAAGATAGAATAATATATATATATATATATATATATATATATATATATATATAAATATTATAAGTTGTACGTCTTTCCTCAACCATGTTTCAAGCTAGAAAATCTTAAATGATTTTTTTTTTAAATTAAGTTGAACGTCTTTACTGGCTCATGTTCCGTTAAATTTGGAGTAGCTATTTAAATTTTCCTTTATTGTCTGCCAAACATCACTACTATATTCCCTCTAGTATTTTATTTATTTCTGTCTTCATTTTGATCGTAGATTTCATAATTAATTTTCCCAGATTCGTGGTTGAATTGTCTATCGCCTTATCTCCTATTCATAATTATTTATTAATTTTAGTAATGCTGTTATTTTTCGGCGGCGTTTATTCAAAAGGTCAGTTTATCCTTTAAGCCTTGCTACGGCCTGAGGCGTTTCTAAAAAGTTATAAGATTCCGAAATCCTATAAATTTTTCAGTTTTTTCCCTATATATCCCTTTCTACGTGATGTATTTTTACATCGGCTGCTCATTTTACTCCTCTTGATTACTTGACGTACAGTATAGCGAATCGATTGACGTCGCTATATCTACCTTTTCGAAGTTACGTGCATATACATTTTTTATGATTTTTCCGACTTGATTTCCGAAAGTTTCAACACTTTTTCTTTTTGAATTTTGTTCGCTTTACTCTAAAACGCACTATCTCGTTTATAGTGTTAAGATATTTTCTTTTTTGACGGATTTATGCCCTCTTTTGGATCGCCGATATTCACTATTTAAGTTTTAATTGCGGTTTTAAAGGTTTTCCGCTGTTTCTAATGTGGTCGTATAATAATATAGGTCATTCATTTTCTGATATTTTCAAGATAAATTTCCATTTATTTGAACACATTTAATGTATATTGTAATTTTAGAACTTTGAATTTTTGAATTATCATTAACCAAATTGAATTAACTCAAAAACCACTTATTTTATTGAGATGAGCCATTGGCATATTATGTATCTTTATGACCTTAGTGAAATGCATGAATTGATTTATGAAAATTATTTGTTTAACGTATTTAAATTGGGAAAAACTATAAGAATGATTATATTAGCTCAAATTTTCGTATTGATTAATATTTTACAAAATTATTTTAATTATATTTTACTACTACCCATTTCGTCTACAATTAGCCGTAATTAGAACTTTTAAAAAAGTTTACGTTCTAAATTTTGAATTTAATTACTTCATCTTGGTTTAATAGGCTATTTTTTTATTTAGTAATAATTAATAAAATTATCTTGTACATGATTATTCATTCATATCTGCTATACATTGTGATATATAAAGAACACCTTTTATTTAACAATTATGAACCAATCGTTCCGAAGCTTTCATGTCATTACAGAATCCTACATGTTTGCTTGATATATTCAAAACCCTGCCATATTATTCATGATCAAAGAACTTAGATTATTTTAACATAATCTACCACTGATTTTGATAAAGTTGCACTTGAGTGGTTTTACTTGTAAAATCCATCTCAACCTAAAACATCCAGTATTAAACGTTTTACACCTAAACTTCAAAGTAAATGAGTTATGACGATGAAAGGGGTATATTCTCCTAGAAGTCGATCAAAACTCATTACATGTCTACTGTTCTCAGACTAGTTTCATTGTCTGACAAAAATTTGACGAGGGTAACCTCAAACCCATTTACAGTGTGTTTCCTAAAACATTTCACTTAGCACATTTCAAACCATGAATAACTAAAACATAAGTTACAACTATTAGTATATATCTCCACTATCCTATGATAAACTCATTTTTTTCTGTTGACTAAATAAATGTTAGATTCTCGAGGTTTCATCAGTAAAAGATGATTCTCACCCTTTCAAGAAGCTAAGGTACAATCTCTCTCACCTACATCATACTATCAATCGGGTGATCCTATTATAGGATTCAAAATCAAAGATGCACATGACGTATTATGGTATAATTCTCTGGTGTTACCAATTCAATTCATATACACAACCTATCTAATCGGAAAATTTTACCGCCCCCCTCCCCAAATCTCTCCATCCCTGTCAGGACACGCTATCGATGCGGAGGCCTAAACGTTTTAACGGAAATTATGACGTATGATCCTACAAACTTACTACCTACAACCTGCATATAATCTTATGACCTGACTTTTCCCTTTATCCGACTCTACCGTAACTCCCCACAGATGTCGTACGCTTCGTGAATTCTAATAATCTTTCATTTTCGCTATTTATAAGAATCACATTAAATATGCGAGATTTTACTATTCTCAGCAGAATAGTTAACTTGTGAGTCCAAGCAGTAAACGCTACTGTTTGTACCTAATAGTAAATCGCCTCAATAAACACATAAAAAAATACACTTAGGTTCGCTACTTTAGGCTGACAAAATACATACAGGGATACTCCAGCAAACACTCATATTTAACTTAACACACATTCATAATCAATTACACTTATATATGTATAATTATTACCTGTGCTACTCTTTTATGACTCTCTCTAACAGTAAGTAACATTGTTGGACGAATTGAAAACATCATACCAATTGTGAGCTTTCCAAATGTACACCCCACCGTTTTTGGATTTCCATCAACGCCACGACTGATATAGAATACATCTTGATTTCTATAAGCTTTAATGACTGGCTAAAAAAAAAAAAATACAAATCAAACAATAAAAATACTGAAATACTAAAATTAAAAAAAAAAAATCAAAAGTGTACTACTTTCACATACCGAAGGAACGATTGGAAACATTTTATACTGCATCAGATTCGTCAAATTACGTGAACGTTTGACAATAAAATCAACCATGACTTGAGATGTGATCTGTTTCTTCCTCAACTGATCTTCGTATGACAGACTCCAAAAGGGAGTAATCAATTTGGCCAAGTATTCATATTGATTTTCAGTAGTTATTGTACTTAACAATATTTCTAAGTCATCGTTCCAATTTTGATAAAACTCAGAAATTGATTTTGATTTAGCCTGATCAAAAGAGCATAGTAAATTAACACACACAATGACATAACACACATAAGTCATCGTTCTAAGTTCAAAACTAATGTACTGAATAGGGAAATTAATATATTATCAAATATATAATCTATTATTGAATAAATAATGAGATAACCCTCCAACATTTAGAATCTTTTAATGTAGCTAATTTAACTATATATTGTCAAATGATAGAATGATGTTCAATATAAAAAATAATAAGTCCATTTATAATAGTTTTAATCTTTTTAATAAATAAATAATTAAAATTTTTATTTATGTGTTATTACTACATGCATAAAGTATTTGTTCAAATGTGATACTCCTTGTAAATGTGATATATATGGTACATATGTACTATTAATATATTCTATTAATAGTTTTATAAGTGAAATATATATTCTGTAAATTGCATGGGTCTTAAATAATAATGTACTGACTAATATAAATGCAAAATTAAATGTATTATATTTATTAAAAAAAGAAAGTGTCAACTGTTAACTTAAAAATGTATGTCTTCTGAGATCCTTTTGTACCTAAAATCGTACATTTTTTTAAATTCTTATAAATGTTATAAACAACAGTTTTCCATTTCCCGAGAATCTTAAGACTAGTATTTATTACATTTTGGGGGTTAGTTAAGAACTATAATTAATTATTCATTTCCTTGCTCCCTTAAATTCAAAATAATATTTTTTTTTTTGTAAATTTTGGCATATTATAGTCCCTTAAATACAAATTGTTGATTTTTTTTTATGAAATATGAATTATTTTAGGTTTTATACAAGTAAATTATGTCAAAAACCTTATAGAAATGATCCATTTAATTTAGTTAAAAATAACACAATTTTACGGCTTAAGCTACAGAAAGCACGAGATTCAGTACGTTTTATTTATTTTTAAAATAGATGTAAATTTGGGTTACTTTATAAGTTATGTTCAACTATTATTGTTATATTAGAATTTCCAAAATAAGACAAGTCCAAATTGTTTAAGAGCGCTTTCCATTAGATTTTGTTTTGCAATTATTGTTTTTAACGCTCTCTATTGGAATTCATAGCAACTATTCTTCAAATGGGTTATTAAAAACTCGAAAATTATATTAACGACAATGTTTTTGTTTTATCAAACGACTTTATATATAATCTTACCATGTGGTAGATCTATTTAGTTTATCTTTGTGAGATCAGAGTATTATTAAAAATATATTTCAATAAAGATTATTTGGTAATAACGACAACCTCAAGAAAGGTAAACTCATTGACTCTGGTCCTCCGATACTCATAATTGTAAGATTGAATTTCATACATTAACACTCATTAATTATCTAACACACAGTTGCATTAAGATTTAATACTACTCTTACGAGAAACTCTGTATTGGAAATAACAGAAATGGCATTTAAATTATGGAAACATAATATTGACAATAAATATATTTTGATTTGGGACAAATACGGAGTACATACGTATCAAATATTTTGCAGTTACTATACAAATTGTTTCAATGGATATGTTATTAAGTTATCTCACACTATTTTTCCAAAATTAGACGAATTGACTGTTGAGATTCATGGTGAAAATGAGAAGTGTCTCGAAAAAGAAATAAAAAAAAACGTACGTCATCTCAAACAAATTTACTACAACTTTTATTGTACAAAATTGTACCTACGTTAGGACTATGTCTATAAATATATACATATATATATATATATATATATATATATATATATATATATTTCTAATATAATATAATTATATATATTTCTTCTAGGTTTGGCTGAGTTTCTCCAAAAATGTTAGCTAACATTATTAGAAAAATAAACGTAACAAAATCATATTGTACAAATAATACTTCGACCCAATTCAATAACCCCTCTAAAAGAATTAAACTGGGATAAATTATAGTAATTTCAATGTATACGTCAGATAAGTGAGCCCTTGTTTTACAACGGTATTAAGAACACCTCCCCAAAAAAGTGATTAATATAGGGTCAACTGTCACGAAGTATATTATTGGGAACGACCATAAATATACAGATTTTGAATCTAATTTCAAAGCTATTCACATATGTAACAAAGGAGAGGTCATGGATATAAAGTTTAAAAAAAAAACCAAATAACGATCTATTGAATGAACAGTTAAATTTCAAGGGTACTGTATACGATACAGTTATGAGAACCTGAGATTAGTTAACTCAGACTCAGTAGTAAGTTCACCTCACCACAGTGCGAACGGTACATCCAGTTTAACGAAAATTAATATGAAAAAAAAAAATGTGTTTATTGTGTTTAGTCTTAGATTTTATTGTGTTTAATATCTTAATGCTTGATGACCACTACGAGAGAGAAATTTCTGATGATGGAAAATAGTTCGAAAACCCGTCAATCCTAGACGAACAAATCATAAGTTTAATATAAGGTAAAAAATATTATTATTGTATAATAAAAGGGTCATAGTTTTATATTCGAGTACATAAATAATTAGTCAGATGCGATGTTCAACAATCTAACATTACTAACTTAACTAAAAGAGCATATTGTGAAAACTAATCAATAAATGTAGCAGGAGAGGAACAAATCAGAATGACCAGGATAAAATTAAATATAGTTTTTATAAATGACAACAATTTATTTACAAACTTTTATCATACATAGTTCATTTTAAATTTTTTCGACTTTCTCTCTTTCAAACAGTAAAATTAATTCAACATATGCAGTGTGGGGTAGTAGATCAAATGGAATTACTTTGGTTAGTTTAAATGGAGGGATGGTCGAGTTATTATCTGAACATAATTCAACAAAGTTTTGAACAGCATAACGACTGTTAGGCCTGCTGAAGAGGAAAAAAATTCTAGATATTTGAGGAGCTGTACGGATTTGTTTTATAATATCCAATCCTGGAAAATAGAATGATATTAGTTTAAGAGATAAATACAATGACCAAATAAAAAAGGATCAAGGAATATAGGATCATGGAGAAGAAAGGGAGCAAGGTAAATATATTTTACAAAAACAAATAGAAGAGGTAAATATTAAAGGAGCAAGAAAATAAATAAAGAAGTCAGGGTGGATAAGATGTAGAAGTATTTATAAAGCAAAGTTGTGTGAAAGCAGACAACTTTGCGAATAACGAAAATCTGATGACAATGTGAGGAGAAAATAAAATAAATATAAAAGTTATTTTCAAAAGTTGTTTCATATGTTGAAATATATAATTATTTTAGAGTAATAAAAACATCCATGACCAAATTACTACAGAGATCTGTTCAACACACATATGCAACAATTTGTGACAGATTTTTTAGTGTTTTTTTATGGTGAAGAACGTGGATTTTTGTTCAGTTTTTGTTAAGTCTATAACATTTGACAGGTATCTTTTTGGCTCTAAATATATATTTTTTATTAATTTGGTATTCTTGAAAGTCACTAATTGTGGGAAGACGGATACACAATGATCTTCGGTACTGACTTAAATACCTCTATGTAATAAATGAACTATAGTTGCTAATAAACTATGTTTTGCTGAAAGTATGTTTACGTTATGTAACTATGTAACACAAATAAAATTGAACTTAAATTTAAATCAGAGTTTTAAACTCTGTCTCAAAATCTCTTTATTTTGTTGAGTAAAAAAAGGTATTATTTTATATACAGAATTATAATATTCTGTTCGGTTATAGTAAATGATAATCACGTTTCATAAAATAATCATATACATTTTTTAATAATTATTTTGAGGGCCAATTGTTATACAGTAGTTATTACGTTTTCTTTCAAAAATCTCGTTAGCATTATTAAATAACTGAATACATTTGGTTTTTCGTCTACTTTTAGAGGTAAAAAAAATTAAACTGAGAAGTAATATGTGAATAAAATACCATTTTACTGATAAAGTTATGATAGCAAAAAAAATCACAAAGTAAGTAAGGAATAAGCGATGATTTAAATATCGTTCTTTCTTTTTTTTTAACTGCTACTAATGTCAATATAATGGAACACCTTGATAAATCAAGTTTTCTCCATTCCCTTTCAACTTCCCTTTCCTTTTCAAATCTTTTAAGTTGAACAGTTAATTAAAGAACACCAATATTTTGTTGGTTTCCCGGACATGTATGTAAACCTCGATAACTCTAAGGTACGCGCACAAAAACGTCTAAAAGCTAAAAGTTGTCATAAAAATCACCCTTTAAATGTGATATTTCGACCGAAGAGCCATTATAATTTAAATATTGGGTAGCTCTACTATGAGAGATGACCAAATTTGCATGTTAGGACATGAACGTCCCAGATACCTAATTCCTTCCGGAATTGGGTTTAGTACGGCTATAGTGTTCACCTAATGTGTAGGCCTTGTTAGGATTAGATACATATTAGAATAAAAATATAATAATTAGGAAAATATTTAAGTAGAAGCTATACATGAAACCCAGAATAGTGACAAGTATTGTGAAAGAAATAAGAACATGATGAAATGCTTGCCTTGCATGGGCAAACTACTTCGCAAGGCAGGTCAAAGAGATATAAGCGGCGAGTCAAGAGAAGGGGGGATCAATCGATCAACTGCGGGAGCGAGCACGTCAGAGGGAACGTTCGAGGCCGGAGCGAGGATCAGCCGTTGAAGCGGTCAGATAAGGGCGCGAAGGTTCTATTGGCGAGTTGGAGCTACCAATAAACTCAAGAGTGTCAAGCTGTAGTAGCGGCTTTACAAATTACAGAAAGGGTGAGCAAATAGACAACTTATCAAAGCTTGTAGTCATCAATATATATATATTAAATTCATTTTCTTTAAATAGCTGGAACTATTCTGGGTTCATCTTTTAAATATATGCAATATAGATTTTAATTGTTATCTTAATATTTGAATGGATCAGGGAAACATGTTTTATAGTTTAAACTTACATTGTATGCTATAAATGTAAAAGAATATAAAGAAAAGCATTTATCAACTCATAAACTGAACCACTGATTGCAAAGAACCCAATCCTAATAGCCTAAATATGAACTAAGTGTTTTATAATTAATTAAATAATTGCTTATTATTTAAGCGACTGTCAACTGGTTTTTGTTATAGTATGTCAGTGAAAGAAAAATGTAATACACTGAGTATAGAGGAATATCAAAACCTATTAAAAACTATAGATAAAGGTGTAGAGAAAAAAGTGGAATTGCAAAAGGACTTGGAATTCCACCATTTACCTTATCAACAATTTTAAAATAGACAGTTTTATTAAAACTCATGTCGGTTGACCAAATCTCTTATTACTCTGTTATTATGAAGAATGCGTCCATAAATTCACTTATTCCATTCCTTATCAGGAATAACAATGTAAGTCGAAGTAAATACAAAATAGTCCATTTATGTCCTCTTTAATTCAATGCAGGTGATTTTTACCCTCGCTAACTTTAATTTTGATATCTCGAATTATGTTATAACTCGAAATATTAGTAATTCCCTTGAGATTCAAGTTCTCGAGGTACACTGTATTTATTATCCAGTGGTGTATACTTAGACTAATACAATATATAGACTTATTCTTACAAATATCCAGGTTTGCGTTATTTTTGATATTTCGATTGACGTAGTCGTAAAGAGTGAAATATTAGTTTTTTTTTTTATGAACTTTCATTAATTGTTAGTAGAGAGTGGGGCAATTTGACACAAAAGTGGAGAGGGTGGTGAGTTTTAAACACAAACCTATCTTTTAATAAAAGTGTTACTTTGTAGCTGATATATTACGTTGTTTCGACTTATGATCCTTAAGTGAAAGAGTTCGTCTCTACGGAACCACCGCCATCATACGTAGAGGAAGTTGACTGGATAAAACCATATCTAGAGGAGCTGATCAATCAAATAACCGAAAATACGACTGACGGGGATGAATTAGGTTTTACACTGATTAGTATAAATCTAAATTGTTAAAAACATGAGCCTGGGAACGTAGCAAGACTGGCCGCAGATGTTAATAACGATTTTTTGAGGAAAATATTCGGTGGTATTATCCAGAGCAACTCGGAGGATTTCATGACTAGCGATACTTTTAAGTGACAAGTCGAATGTACAAAAGTAAAAATATCTGTCGGCCGTAGACGTGTTTGATCGGGATTCAATAATAACTTTGACGAATAGCGTAGAACTAGATAGGGTATTGTAGTGATTAAGAACACCGACTCTCTTTGTTTGCCCTACTTTATCGTGGTCACTAAAGATTAAGCCGAGAAAGACAAAGAATACAAACCTGTAAGCATGGATAAGTAGCAGACACTCAGAGCAGGAAAACAATGACTTACCCAGTGTCCAAATCACTGTGGAGGGGGGTGGGGTGCAGGAATTGCAAAAATGTCAAGACACTTTACCCAATCACAAGATAACCGTGTAGTTACCGGAACAAAGGTCGCGAAGTATATTTCGTAGATGACGTATGCAATACTGAATACAAAACTAATCTAATAATCTACGACAGTCATTTTAACGGAAGAACTCACGGCCACTTTCGATTGCAGTTATTTTTGTGAGAGGTGTCACGTCCCTTTTAATCAACGTGAACATAGGTGTTCGGCTACGTGTTATGCGAGTAACGATCACAATTTAAAACGGTCTTATCTCTTGTGATGCACACAATAGAGAGTTCAAAAACCGAGACTCTTGTATTATCCACACGAGAGATATCTCTAGATTTTTGTAAAAGTGCTGCGATTGTGAAAAAGTAATCTTAACGAAAAAACGTAATCCGGGAAACTCGTGCTTAAAAAAAGTAATGTATAATTTTCAATTAATACAACAGGGTAAAGGCTTTGAAACCGCCAAGACACTTTGTGGTGTAATGAATCTGCCATCTCCTCCAAAAAGGTTATTACCATATGTTGTTTAGTTGGGTTCCACTGTTGAAAAAGTATGTTTTCCTACATATACTGAAGCAATTAAAGAGGCTGTTTTAGTAAATGAGGTTCACGAGACATACCTATTGCAGTCGACGGTACATGGCAGAAACGAAGATACAAATCGCTTAACGGAGTCATAACAGCTACCAGTTTAGATACAGGTAAAGTTTTGTTATGACTGTCTTGGCAAAACACTGTATTTGTCCAGATAAAATAATACATTTGCAATAATGCACGGCAAACTACTGGGGCTGCAGTGGGAGTATGGAATTTCAGGGCGCTGTGGACATTTTCAGTATTTCCCTCTCTACGTACAAGGTTTTATTTACAAAATATTTAGGTTGTGGGGTTTAAAAACTATTTGAAGCTGTACAAGAAAAACAAACTTATGGAGAAATCCTTGTAGAGAAATTAGAAAGTTTATGCCACAACCAGAAGATGATGGGAACTCGGCTGAGATATATAAAGTCACGCAATAGATGTATACAACTTTCTGATGGCAAAAGTCTAGGAGGAAAAAACTGTTTGTCTTCTGCAGTGATTGATCAGGTCCAGAACTACTAAGGCATGGCTATAAGAAAATGTGCAACTGTTGATGAATTGAAAAAAGGTATTTGGGCAATATTTTACTAAAAAATCTCAACCGAACAGAAACCGGCTCATGGTCCACGTCCAAAATATATTAATAGCTGGTTTTGTTTTCAAGGTGCATTGGTTTAAAAGAAGTGTACCAACATAATAAAAGTATACCTGAACCTGTCGTGGAATTCATAAAACCAGTGTTCAGAGACCTGTCATATCCCACCCCACTAAAAAAAGTGCCTACATAAAAAAACACAGAATCCTAATAATAGTTTCAACAACGTAATTTGGAATCGAGTTCCAAAAGCCGTCTTCGTTGATATCAAAAGTATCAACTTTGGTGCTTATGAGGCTGTTATTACTTTCAAGTTTGACAAAAAAAATAAAAATTTATCGTGCTGAGTAAATTAAAAATGGATGTTGGCAAAACCTAAGTTGCACCAATAAAAGCTATCGATAATGAGACGCTACGCAACTCCTTCCGAAATTCAGTGGAGCTATATGAAAAGGCATGACAGGTGAATAGACAGGACAAATGAAGACTTGCGGGTGAAGAAGTGTATACACATAACCCTAGTTATGTAGCTGGTATGTTTTAATCAATAAAATTATGTAAGTGAATTGAGTGTTTGTAGTTTTTTGATTTCCGAAAATTCAGTTTTTAAAATTTATGCACACTTTTCTCAAGAACCATACAAAATATCTAACTATTATTTTTACCACATGGTAATTATAAAATACAAAACACTCAAACGCCGTTTTTTTTTTGTAATGTTCATCTTAATTATTTAAAAAATGCATTTTATACATATAACAACAAATCAAAATTTTTACCTTTTTGCAATTTCTGTAATTTCTGCAAAAATCAAACAAATTGTAAACCCACTGGTAAATTTTACATACTAAAAACCTGTGGATAAAATTTCTATCAATTAACTTGCACGGTCCTTGAGAAAAGCGTGATAAAATTTGGCAAATTAACGTGGGAAAGATATGGCGCCTCCAGGTCACCTCAAGTGCATAGGGTAAATTTATGCTTTCGCAACAGTACTGTTGGGAATACAATAAATGCGGAGAGTGTCAAAATTATTAGGAACGTACGCTCTTTTTCAAAAATGATCCGATCGTAGAATTCATAGCATACATATTGACGCACATAAAACGTACACAATATCTACGTATAAGTTCACAAAATCATTGATTTTCAGTTCTTATTGAATACGTCTTGGAGAAAACGCAGTTCACTCCCCACTGATAAGCCACGTCCCAAAGTCATCATAGATTTTTTTAAACATATTCATATGGCACTGTCCAACTTACCCAAGTATGAAGTAGTTTCCTAGAATTCCAGCTCAAGCTTTTCTTTTACAACGAACAGATACAAACAATTATTTTTAAACAAATCAACACATAATTTAAACAAACATAAAAATATTGATGTGAAGTATTAGAAAATTTATTTCACTATTTAATTCACATTAAAATATAAGTTTAGCTAATGTTTTATAAATGATAAATAATTTAGTTATTTACCTAGTCCTATACGTCTATGGTTCAATATTGCCAATACATCACTTGAAGGGTGTAGGTTATTCAATACTTTTTTCATTTTCTAAGAAAAGAAACAAAAAAATATGTTAGCAATGAAAGAAACTAGAGACCCAAATTATAAATTACATAGAGAATGTTCTGTATGCCCTACTTTTAGGGAAATTATTACATTTTTGCTGGATAAGCTAATTTCTCGATACATAATGTACAGTTCTAAATAATAGCAACGTGCAACATATGAAATATCTGTTAACTATATTATTTCCTGCTTGACTATTACTAAACAATCTTAATGCAATCGAAATTCCTTGTATCCAACAGTACTATAAAATGTGTAGTTGTATTGCTATTGTACAGTGCGTTTTTGTTTTGTGTTCTGTATCTTCGATAGACTTATTACTGTACTTTGTATTAATATATCAGTTTATGTAAACCAAAACTCTTCTTCTATTCAATAAAATTGAATTTAAATTATAAACACTTAAATTAAGGTTTTGCCTGTTAAAGAATTTTTAAGGCTATGAAACAAATAAGAATAAATAAAGGACAGATAAAAACGGCTGTATGGAAAGTATCATTTTTTCATGTTACAGCAATGATCAATAACTATGTACAAGCCCCGTTGAACACAAGGGAAGGTTGTGTTGAAGTGGTGTGCCTATAATAGTCTTTCAAAATGAGCAATGCAATAGACAACCCTGTATAATGCACAGTTCGTGATGAGATAAGATTTTTGATGTCAAAACATTTCATAATAACAAACATCCATTTTTAAGTATGTGCTGACTAATCAGTGAGTTGAAAAAGGTACACATTCCAAAAAATGATGAATCAAAGTGAGATAGCCATTTTGTTTCTTAAGGCAAGCCCCATCTATTGTGTTGAAAAAGGAACTAATTCCAATACACTACAATGCCTACACAGAGGTTGCGATATGTCATTGAGTGGAAGAAGGGATATATTTTTGGAATGTGTTCCTTCCCTAACTAAACGCGCAGCGCTAGTAGCGTGTAACCTCCGTAGTTGCCGTCCCAGCTGATGTGGCAGCCATTACTGCCAGTTAATGTTAAGTTTACTGTTGTAGAGTGTGGAGTTAGTTGCATTTATAACATTAATAGTGATCTTTTGAGTGTTTTGTGATGTCTAGTTCTGATAGTGAAGATGCAGGGCCACGACGGAAGAAGGGTAAGATTAATATAGAAAAACATACTAGAGAAATGGAAAAAATTGCTAGACGAAAGGGTGAAGAATTTGTAACTTCCAAAGGCAAACTAGTTGAAGTTAAAACGACTGGTCCTGATTGTGGTTGTAGAAAACAGTGTGTGGTAATGTTTTCAGAGGCCGATAAAAAAAACCTTTTAGATAAAATTTACGATGGTAAATCAAAAAACGAACAGGACACATATTTAATGGGGTGTATTGATAGATTTGATGTTAACAGGCACAGACCGGCAAAGGAAAATTCTAAGCAAAACACTTCTTCATTTAAATATTATGTAGTTCTGCTTGGTAAACGTTTAGAAGTGTGTCGTAAAGCCTTTATAAGTCTGCATGCTATTTCACATAAAATAGTTATCAGACATACAAACATTTTGGCTAGCGGAAAGTCCCCAGTTGATATGAGAGGAAAGCATGATAATCGTGTTAACATTATTCCATTTACTATAACCACCAAAATACACGAACATATTGATTCATATCCAAAATATCAAACCCACTACACTGGGCTACCAATAACTTATTTAGATGCTCAGCTAAACGTACTAAAAATATATGATATGTTTATTCAAAAACACCCTGACCTTCAAAATAAAGTGAAATACGAATATTTTTTAAAATACTTTAAAGATAATTTCGGATACAGATTTGGGCAGCCACAAGTTGACGTTTGTTCCACCTGTGAGGATCTTAAAACTAAACTAAAGTGTAATTTACTGAATGAGAACGCCAAACGCACTGCTGCTGCTGAGTTTATTGTACACAAAAGACGGGCAAAAAAATTTTACACTAAGCTTAAAGAAGTGACAGATTTAAGTAAAACTAGACCTGATGTGATGGGGATTGTTTTCGACTTCATGCAAAATTTACCTCTGCCTAGTTTGCCAGTCCAAGAAATGTTTTTTATGAGAAAGTTGTGGTACTACGTGTTTAATATTTATGATTTAAAAAATGACAGGGCATTTTTCTATACATACCCTGAAGGTGTTGCAAACAAAGGACCGGATGAGGTGACCTCATTTGTATTGAATTTCATTCAAAATAATATATCTGCAGAGATAAAGGAACTACACGTATTTAGCGACGCATGTGGCGGCCAAAACAGAAACCACACCATGTGTAGGCTATTTGCAGCTTTGACTATGACCGGCCGCTTTACAATAATACATCAATATTTTCCTATAAGAGGGCATAGTTTCATGCCATGTGACAGAACATTTGCAGTTATAAAGAGAGCAGTAAGAAAATATGATCGTATTTACTCTCCTGATCAATACAAGACCATCATTGAAAATGCAAAAAAAGTTGAGCCAACTTACAAGGTTAAAGAAGTAAAAAATGAAGATGTACTAGACTGTAAGAATAGGTGGCCTCTTTACTTTAACAAACTGCCAAAAAGCATAGAGGACCGAAAAATATCCTTTGCTATAAGTAAATATAGATATTTTATTTACAGTAATTTTCAAAAAGGATATGTGACAGCGTCAGAATTTATTAATGGTTCAGTCCAACACACCTTTAAAATGAAGAAATCCAATGATGTAGCACTTCCTTCAAGCAAGGCTTACATAGATGGAAAGGTAAGAATCATTATTGTCAGGGTTTTGTAGTAAAGATTTTTACAGTTTTCTCATTTTCATAAATCTATTTCTATAAAATAGAGTTTTTACTTTTGTATTATTTTTTTAAAGATTTTAAATAACTTGATTATTTCAGGTACCTATTAAGGCAAGCAAGATAAACGACGTCATTAAACTTATTAAGTACATACCAGACGAATATTTACCCTTTTACGAAGAACGCCGTAATTGGCCAACGACCGAAGCTGAAAATCCAGATGAAAACTAATAATCCAACAATTATTTAAAGCATACTTATACAGAAATAAACCATTAAAAGTAATTACATTTCAATATTCTATTTTGTTTTGATTTTCTTTTGCCTAATGAAAACTTGAGTGTAAAAAGGGACATATTCCATTACACAAAATGTTCAATAACTAAAACATAGAAAGAATTTTTTTTTTTGTTATGCAGTTGAATGTTTAGCAACGGTATGTAAAAGTTCCTAATAGTAAATTTTTCTCTAATAAATTTAGTTTGGCCAATAATCAGTTTTTTTTGTTTCCTGAAAAGTAGCTATTTTGGAATGTGTACCTTTTTCAACTCACTGATTCAATAATAAAAGATGGTGTTGAGGGTCAGTGGGTTTATGGGAGTACTAACTTTCACAGTGAGTGGAGGTCTATCATGCAATCTGTAGTCATTAATAACCTCATTCAATAAATTGATGAAAAACTTCGTCAAAATCGGTTTTTCAAAATCTCTGAACAATTTCCACAAATTTCTCGGACTGTTTTGTATGAAGCAGTCACAAAAACGTTAGGCTACCGAAAGTATTTTGTTATGCGGGTATGAAACTCTTTCTGAGAATCACAAATCATAAATAAATTCAATTATCTCTACCTTAAACTTTCTTTAAAGTTTCGTGAAGGAAGAAGTAGAATTTCTCAACAGAATTGATGAGACTTGGATGTCTTCGGATACTCTGAGACAAAACAACAACCGATGGTCATACTGTTTACCAAAAGCCAACATAAACCCTGACAAACATTTACTGCGAGGAAGTTATGCATGTTTTTGGATACATTGCTTGTGGACCGTGGAAATAATATCAATTCTAATATCTAATGACTTAAAACAACTTAAGAGGGCCCATCCAAAAGAGACGCTGTAGTTTGCTGATTTCCGGTTTTCTATTTTTGTACGATAGCTATATGTTTAATCATTCAAATGGGACGTTTTATATCATCCACTGAATAGCCTAAACTTAGCTTCCAGTAAATCTCACCAATTCATGAACATGAAAGAGCGGATTGGCTCCTATTACGTTTATAAAGACAAAGAAATGAAAGTTGCTGTACCAGGCCTGCTAACATTCTAGGTAGTAAAATTTTATGAACAGGAGATTTCCAAACTAAACTATTACAATGATAAATAACTAAATTATATTGTGATTATTTAGAAGAATAGTGGAATGGTGTAGTTTTAGGATGTATATAATAAAGTTTCTCTATCTATATCTCTGTTTATTTACTGTTATAAACGGATGTTATATTCCAAACGGCCAATGAATACAACACTCTTACTATGACATCAGTTTTATTTAAAATTCACTTTATCTAGGTTTTTCTGTTGCAGCTATATAGTAGATTATTTAACAGTATAAAATATAAAGTACATATATATATATTTATATTGTAGTGCTGGTAAACAGAGTACTGTTAAAAGCTACGCTTAACGATACAAAAGTATGAGAATGGACGACTGAATGAGACAGGGATGAACCTATGGCAAAAAACGGTTTTTTGAGTATTTGGTTTATATTATACTATGTATCTTTAGGTTTAATTAGAGAGCAAATTATCAGGATGACATAAATTATATTCATTGTTAGTTTAATGTGTTACGGGTAATCGTGGTTCCATTGTATCACCAAATTTGACATATAGTTCGAAAGTTATGGTGTGGATGGAAATTCAGTTTTATCTTATGCGAATCAGAAGAAGTTAAATACTGAGAATATTTACATATACTTTTGGGCACCTACATGAGGTAAGGATCAAAATAGAATTCGGTCTATAGGTGTATCTGAGACATTACCGGGTACTTGTTACAGGAGTCAGAACTATTTTATCATGGGTTTAATGATTTTATTTGACTGAACTTTCTTCTAGTGACGTACTGGGACAACTTCTAACAATATCTAGATTCTAGAATGCAAGGTGTAATTTGGGACAGCTAAAAAAGAAGAGAAGTTCAACTCCCAATCATTAACAAGAGAGAGTTAAGTAATGAACTGGATGAAGCTTTCGTCATAGATATTCGTGCCTGTACCACAACTCAAGAAACCAGTAATAGCAGCGATGAGATTGAGAGTCCTATCTTATTTAAAACTACTTCAAACTTAATCAAGATGAGTTGCATTGTTAAACAATAGTGAATTTATATAAATGACTTTCAGTAAATTTGAAGCACCGTTCGTTTCCCCAAGATATAAATAAATATTTTGTAACAAAACCATATAATGTAGAGTTACTAACAAGATAATATTGCAAAATATAATTCAGGAGTCAAAAATACCGAAGTCCTTATGATAATAAATATTTGTACATTCACTTACTGTTACTACTCTGCCAAATAAGAACTTTGCGTTACGAACATTGTTAAAATGTGCATTGGTGGTCGCCTCTGTGACTGCTGCTATGACAGACTCAAACCCAATAGCTCTTCTCACGAACTTGCTCAAAACGATGCTGTTTGTACCTGAAATCACATAAATCGAGGAAACAGTAGTTTTATATTCAATGAATTTTATTAGAAAATCTAAATTTAATTATAAAAGTAGAAGCAATAGAATAAATTTAAGTTTAAGCCGCTATTAAGGAGAACAAATTCAAACAATCTTTCACTTGCAAAACAGCAATTACGTCCCAAAAAGTATGAGGTTCAAGAGCCCATTCCCGTATGTTACATGGAATCAAATTAGGACCAGATTGATGTGGAGGTAGAGGTGGAGTTTGATTTACCTTTTAAGATCTTTCAGGCAGCCAAGTAGCTACCAAAGCGCCGAGTTCGCCATTAGTAAGCTCTATGATGTCTTGGAATTGTCTTGGATTGTCTTATAAGTGCAGTGACCTACGCAAAAGTATAAAGTGATTCTTATCTTGGTGCTAGGACACCCAAGAGTAGAAGTAAATGAACATTCCAATTAACTTGCGAGAACAGGGGACAGTACACAATAGGTCAAGAACATTTTTATGGTCTTGGAGAGGCTTGCTTAAATTTAGTAATAAGGAAAAATGAAGATCCTACTTATGGGATATATTACCTAATTTTTTAAAATATAATAAAATGTATACTGAAATAGTGAGAAAAACTAAAATAAAAAAGCACATAATTTTTTTTCGCAATGCTAATTCTTTTAATTACTATTTTATAAATGTTGTTCACATAACAAATTTAATCTACTTATGGAAATTTGCTTTGTATACGAGTAAAAAGGTTTATTGTGTAAATAAATTTTAAAATTTAGACCAATTTTTACCTCAGAAGTAGACAAAATTTTAATGTTACTGATAAATAAAAAGGCAGCAAATATTAATGACATGCCAGTTACATTGCTGAAGGTGGTTAAAGATAAGATTAGCATTCCAATATTTGCCATTTTGTACTCATTTTTTTAACAAGTAGTTTTACAAAAGAAAGATAAAACTATACATCTTTATAAATATCTTCACATATCAGTTCTCCCGATTTTCTCGAAAGATCTTTGAAAAGAATGTTAATATTAAACCCATGATTTATATAAATAAGCATTACTTTTTTAATCAGATACCAATTTAGTTACCGTAAACGTTTTAATACTGAATCGGCACTAGTAACTCTGACATATGAAGTAGTAGTGGCTTAGGATAATATTAAGGCTACAGCTGCAGTATTTTGAGAATTCTCTAAAACCTTTGACTTTGTTGGTGAAAGAACTTGAAATAAAGGGTACATAACATGAGTTTCTGTATTGGATCAAATCTCATTTATGAGATAGATAACGCAGTCGTATTGTATTCTAATAATTCTAAACATACGTTTTAATGGTGACATTTAAAATGGGAAGTGTCTCAAGATTCTATATTAGGTCTCACCCTATTTCTTTTGTATATTATTGACCTGTCGCAGAGAATTTCTTGTTTCAGAAATTTTAATACTTTAATCATATTACCACTGTGGTTATGAAAGACTCCAACGTTGTGAATTTCTTAAGTACTTCAGCTGAGGATTTGTTTTCCGATATTGGGATAAAGTTAAATAATTTAAAGGCAAAAATAATGCATATTTAAAGTAGGAAATGTAGGTCAGATAAATTAGATTCAAGTTACAAAAATCAAATAGTAATTGTGAAGAGTGTAATTTATTATTATTATTATTATTATTATTATTTCCGGATAAAAACATAAATCGTCACACCCATTCAAAACCTTTCAACATAATTAAATTCAGTCTCTTCCAGTATCAGTATGTTAAGTTTTAAGTTAAGTTTCAGACTTTCAGGTTTTAAAAGTAGTGTATTATAATGTATTTTTGTCTTAATTATATTTGTGACTTCATTTTGTGGGACATTCAGATAGGATTCGTATGATGCTAAAGGAGGTAATGTGGATTTTAACATAATCAAGACTCCTTATGTTATATTGGGTTCCTTAAATAATATATTTTTAACAATTCTATATTGCTTTGTTTTTTAGATAAAAATAAACACTTGTATTTGGATGTATTTTCAGATAGTAGGCACAATACTGGGAACAAAAATAATTTCCATTTCCCAAACATTAAGCCTCTTGAGGGTAGTCCTTTTAAGAGTAAAATGAATATATTTAATAAATTGTATGATTTTGTTTATATTTTGTAAACATCTTGTATTGAACTAATCGTATTATTACATTGCTTATCATTGCTTAAATGAATCAATGTTGGAAATAGGATGAAGGGATTTATATTTTATTGAAATAAACTATGATCCTTTAAAAATATGGTTTTAGTCATACAGTAGTCACCAGTTGCTCTTTTATTCCTCAATAAAGTTATTAATTGGTAATGATGGATTGTATATATTGTTAATATTGTTTAATCGGAAATTTGTGAATATTAAAACTTGTATATTTGAGGCTATGTGGGTGTTTTTTTCTTTTACGCTCTAATTTTCAGGCTTGATATCGGGAGTATTAATATCAGTTTTACGCTCTCGAAACATCGTCTATTAGTTATTATATACACAAATCAGGGCAAATATTTGGTTAAATATCTAGTTACTTAGAAGTCTAAGCTGTATTACTCTATTTTTTATGGTTTGATCCTTTTTTATTTTAGACAATTTAGGTATTTGTGTGATTCTGTGAATAAAAATTAGACACAATTATTGTGAATCTTACTAAGAATCTGTATTACACACCAATATCACTATTACTACAAATTCCCAGTAGAATGAAGACTGCTCATGCACTCGAAGACATCACACATAAAACTCTAGAGATGAAAAATCCAAAGTATTAAAGCTTTGTAAAAGACAGTACCTGTTTGTAAGTTATCGTTAAAAATAAAAGCATTGCCCGTGTGGAAGAAATATCATATTTGGACATAGGATATATCTATTTTCTTGTAATTTTAATAAATCATGAATATTTTTAAGCCAATCCCATGCAAAAAATGTAAGTGAATGATTATTATTATTTTTGGAATAACTTAAAAAAAAAAAACAACCACTGCATTAAAAAAAGCAATTTATTATTTACGATTTAAGCTGACATTTTCATACCACAAGCAAAGCGAGTTTACACCCTTATTTAAATACATAAATAATTGTTAAAACACGACGTTCAAGATTCATTTTCATATTTTATTGATAACTATACAAATTAAATTTTTTGTGACGATTAAATTTGAATCTTTTAATTTGATTTCAGGGATGAGTGAATGGGAACGTTTTCTCATCGTTTATTGTTTATCTTAACTTCTCTATACATCTTTCTTAATATTAATAATTAACATTTTCATTATCATACATTTTCAAAAATAGAATTGATCTTACCTGTACCACAGCATATATCTAAAACTGTTGTATTGTGTTTCAGGTTAGCCACACCGATAATATTATCATAGAATACTTCTACGCCCAATTTGTTGTTGGGGAAGACTGAGAATGGTGTGATTTTGAACTCGTAATCATGTAAAGTGTCCGTTAAATACCGTCTTCCATACAGCAGATTGAACGGAGCAAGATCGTTAGAACAATGTCTGGAGGGACTGTACAAATATATATATATATATATATATATATATATATATATATATATATATATATAAACAAGTGTTTATTAATTTATAAACTTAACCTTAAAATATAAAATAATACAAAAAACAACAATTGTATACCAGCAAAAAATGATGCTGGTAATGGTGTTGTATAGTATTGTTACATGATCATCTTCATATTCTTTCTTTTTTTTTTTTTAATGGGGAGGGTAGATTGTTAAATAAAACTATTTTAATATTTGTTTATTTAGTCAACTAAACATGTTCTGAATTATTATAACTATGAAACATTAAATTTGCGTCATGTCTGATTAACACATAGAGTGTTCTGGAATTTCGCTTATACACGATATGGGAATTATACAAACATTAATAAAAATCAATTATTTCAACTGGTTTTAAGACCTTACGACAGGATTCTCCTTACCTGATTTGATGACTTTGTACGAGGGCTTTGTTAAATCATTTTGAGTGATAGTACTGTTAAAAAATGAAAAAAATTTAATCCGGGAAGAACGGATTAATATCCATGACGATGACAGAAATGAACAACCATCTGTTGTAACGGATGAGATTGTTTAAAAGGGGAATGAGGAAAGTCGATAAAATTATCATTTCAAAATTACAGAATTATAAGACATTTTAATTCTTGCATTACGAACAGTTTTGTAGGAAGTGATAACTAACAAGCTAGTATAGTACAGTACAACTGTTTTGTATATTGGGTACCTAAAATTGTCACTAGTATGTTGAGTTTTGATAATAGTTTTTTTTTGCATGGCAACATTTTCCACATACTTTTGCAAACACACATGGCTTATAGACAGTTTCAAATGATAGCTATTTATACATTCTCCGATTTGGCTTCTATTATATATAATCTTTTTCCTAACATTCAAAATAAGCTAGGGTCACAGTGGTGTGAAAATGATCAGTGTCACACAGCTTAACTTAGAGGTGGACGATTTCTAAACGATGCTACTAAAACACGTGTTCACAGATATGACAAGTGCCTCAAAGTAGCAAGTAATTGTTTGGAATAAGTTGTAACTCCAAATTTTGTATAGTAAAACACCTGTATGTGTATTGGTGTTTTTTTACAACAAAACGTTTTTTCCTGACAACCTTCATATGTTATAAACGTAGTGAAAAGAAGTAGTTTATAGACAATTTTAAAATAAAATGCTTCCTTTGATTGTGATACTATTTTGCCTGGAGTTAGGGTAACATCTATAGACAAAAATTATTATCAGTCTTCAAAGCACTGTTCACATTAGAAAAATACGATGTTGTAAAAATGTAATATTCAGAACAAATTAATTGAAAATAGTTTGAGAATATGGTATCAGATTACAATAAGGATTATGCATTTACATAAAAAATGGAGGTAAATTTATTTAGTGCAAACCTTTCTTTGAAAAGAAAAAATAATATTTTTACACAGAATTAATTTTTTCAATATTAAAAACAGAAAATGAAAATTACGAAATTCAAATACAAATAAGTTATGTAAAATCTATGGTTAATGACATACATTATTTACTAACATCTCCAAAAATCATTGAAGCTTATTGAAAGGAGAACATATCAAAGCACCTTAATTAATTCAATAAATTTTTTCTTAAGTGTAAATGATTAGTGAACCATGTTTTATCTTAATCTTCATTTGGCATATTATTTAAATCCAAAACACCTCAAGATTTTACCAAATTTTTTTAAACATTTTGGCTGGGGTTAAGATATTTACAAACCTAAATAATAAGTCTTATTGTTAAGGTTTTTATATGAGGTTAATGTAAAAAAAAAAAATATCATTTCAATTATACTTGCCACACTTGATGATATAACGTGATATCTGGTAAATGTTTAAAGAAGTAGTCCTGCAAATCTTTCTTTAACTTCTCAATCGTTTCAGGTCCATATCCTTTGGGGTTTACTGTTACAGAAACCATGACGTCACCTTCCTCGTTGGATCTGACGATTATTGAATTCCAATGTCCACCATGAGCCGGTACAACGCATGCTGGTATAGGAGATGATCTGATAAAGTCCTCATAAACCTGTAGAGTATGTAAGTAATCATATTATACTGTATTTTTTGAAGGCTGATGTCATAATTCTTATGAGATAGTTATTACTGATAATTAAGTTCTTCTTAGCTATAACTATCTTATAAAATTTTCAGAATCAACTTACAACTAAATTATTTATGTATTAATCCTAGGTCATATTGCATTAGCGAATTTAGTAAATCTATATTTATAAAATGCAATGTCTGTCGGTTTGATTATCATCCTATAGCTGGAAAAAAAGCTCATTATATTTTCATACCGTTTTCTTTTAAATAAAGGGAAGTTGTGGTGCAAGGTTTTACCCATGCAAATCATTATTTTTTGTAACCGTCGACCAATATGTTTGCAACAAATGTAATAAACTATACACATAATAAAAAACAAAAAAATAATATATAATTTAAAACCACTAAATCAATTCATACATAAAGAAATATGAGATTGACATAACTTTACAAAGTATTTGTGTATGTGAGTTTACCTATTTAAATGCTAGGCAATAAGTGGTTCTTTAAGGTTTCTGTTTAAACGTTCCTTAAATGTTAGGTTTGGTTAGGTAGAATGTTTAATTCCACTAGTGAAACAGTAAATGCAGAACTAAGATGATGTAAAACAAGTGGCATTGTCAGAGAAGATAATTTTTGGAAAGCCAAAATTTTTGAATATATTTTGGGTTAAGGCCTTAAATGCTGTTGAAGGTTGAAGCTGACAGGGAATAGCTAGGTGAACTTAAAGAACTGGTACACGCCGATTCTCACAGATTCTGGTATTGCCTTTCGCAGTATGTGGTAACTTACAAAAAAAAATATGGATTTTCTCTATTGGGCGGGTTGGGACTATGGAGGATATATATTGTAGCTTACGATTTTAACGGGCTTGCCCACGGCACATCTTTCACAACTACGAACCTTTTTGATTACGTCACGGGCAAGTCTAGAAGAAAAATTCACGATATTTGAATTTTGTCTTATAAAATCCTAAATGTCCTCCGACTGGGTAATCATGATAGTAGTTGATTACCAAGTCTATTAGTGATTGGGGCACGTAGATCTTGATTGGAATGCCTTTGTGATTCTTAAAGCAAAGGGTTCTTTTGTTTAAGCAATAACAGGTAATAGTAGCAACATCTAGATCAGAAATTATTGGGTTAAAATGTCATCAGTCCTTTGATGAGCGGTATTGTCCTGCAAGGCTAAAGGGAAATTAGTAAGAAGGCTATTGCATGCTATTGTTGTCTCAGAAGGAGAAATTTGTTCTAACACGTTTTTTATCTTAATCCTCATTTGTGATGTGCCATTTGAAATGGAAGTAATTTCAACTTGGCAATCCAGCGTCCCATTTCGCTTGATTGTTTCGCTTGATTGCTAGTAGCCTCAAAAGCGCCTAATTGTCAGTTTCCAAAAGAAAATCCCCGTGATCGAGATATTGTCGAACTTTCTCTAGTCCAAAGACTACTGCCAGGCATTCGTACTCTTACGTAGAAGAGGCAGGTGTTAGGGGTGCGGAAGCGGAGGTAATAGGTTGACGACAACTTTCTATTTCCCGGAATAGAACTACTCCTAAAGTGCACGTACCTGCGTCCATCTGAAGGTCAAAAGGCTTATCGAAATTTGCTATTGGAAGTATTGGGGGTTGTGCGATGGCATTACGCAGATGTTGGAAAGCTTCGTCTTGCTCTTTATTCCAAACGAACTTTTGACCTTTACGTCTGAGCTGATTTAATATAGCGGCGTTCTCGGTAAAGTTTGAAATAAATTTAGCAAAAAAATAAACATCCCAATAATGTGACAGGTTTTTGGATTGGTAGGTATAGGGAAGGTTCTGATGGCCTTGGTTCTTTCGGGTCAATTTGCACACCTACAGCTTAAAATATGTGACAGCTTATCTCTCCTACTGTAAAACGAAACTATTTGCTATTAACCCTAAGTTTCGCTTGTCGCAAGCGAAAGAGGACGTTGCTTAGAGGACATGCTCATCCAATGTGTTGGATTAAATAACTAAATAGTCAAGATAGTTGAAAACTAAATTAAATTTGATGTCTGAGAAAACTTAGTCTAGATATCTTGTTAAAACTAGGGCACCAGTATAGAAGTCCTAAAGGGTCTCTTGTGAACTGGTAAGGCAACCAGGTGGTACAAAAACTGGTGAAGTGTTATGAACTCACAGTTAGTGGAATTTGATAGTAACCAGATAGGAGATCAAACAGAGTGAACTACTTGGCTCCAACAAACCAATTGAAATACTGGTGCATATAGGGAAGAGGTACGACTTCAATTAATATATTCTGGTTAAGCTTACCATTCGAATATGTGAGCATTCTGGTTTTCTTTTCCGGATGCTGAACTACAAAATTTGATGAATTGTTTGAAGTGGTTTTTTCGACTACTAATTTATATACAGATCTATGATGTTCTCCCTCAAATATTGCATTTTCGGAGGAGGGTGGAGTTGATAACTTTGGCTTTTGACAAGGCCATTGCCTTTCAATTCAATTTTATATTTGATTATGTCGGTTGGACGTCATTCTATTGTATTTACATCAGGAATATCATTTATTAATTCCAAGTTTACCCATAGATTTTCATCAACAAGTTGAATGAGAGGGTTTTCAGAGACTTGAGCAGTGGAGGATAATTTACGTAGAAGTAACATATTAAAAAATTTGTTAGGCTAAAAGGTTTACACTTATAAAACCTGAAAGGGAACGTGCCTTTGAAAATATCTAATATGAGTTGGCACGTAATGAAAAAATCGAAACCCAAGAATAGAATAAAGGATAGGACAGCTGAGGTTCCGCTGAAATTTCACCATTTCAGACACAGTCTTTTAATTTGTAAATGAACATAACAGGAAAGATTAATCCTTAGCCTTTCTCCTTTAGCAATGGGGCAATCCGACTTTACCTCTTGTAATCTGAATTACATTTAGTGATTTTATTTTTTTGAAAAGATCAGACATTATACTTCTTACTGCTCATGAATCTGACACAGAGTTAGTCGTAAAATTTTTTAATTTTATTTCTACTAGAGGTAACATCTTCTTGGTTAACCCTCTTTATTTAAATGGTCTGTAATCTTTTCTCGTAAAAGAATGTTTGATAAAGAAGTAACGCTAGAATCCTGTTTCTGGTGCGGATAAAAATATAGTGACCGCTGATATAGTGACCAGCTTGATTGCACAATTTACTATTGGGCTTTAATTTAGTATGATTAAAATTTCTAGGGTTGACCCTAGAAAAACTATTATTCTTCTTTACTTAAGGTATTGATTCATTTAAATTTGAATGTTTGTCTATTTCTTTTGATGGAAATGAATTTAATGTTATTGATTTATTTGGTTGGTTTGAAATTACAAAACAAATTTCGTAAAAGCAGTGATAAGGTTCAATGTGCGAATAGTCGGTTTTAGCTTTAGACGTGGCGAATGAGCAGCCTACTAGTTCTCTATCCTTGACTCGATTATTAAATTAATTAAATTAGATTGATTTCACTGTGCGGATGTTGAACATCTGGTGTAATCTTACATTGAGGACCCTTTTGTCTACATCGGTGACATACTTGAACAGACATTGAGGGTATAAATTCCTGTTATGGTCTGGTGAAGTTTCTTGCATTAGAGATTCTTTCCTTATTGTTAACCTGAACACACAGTTTATCTAACTCGATAAAGTTTTCAGGTCGGCTTAAAAAACCAAACAACTCAAACCTGCGGTTAGATGGTTTCTATTATGACTTCCATAATCTCAGATTCATCTTTCTTTATTAGCAGCACCTGCGCTGCTTCTTTTATGTCTTTGAAAATATGGTATATAGTCTCTCTCTGCCCTTGGGGACGATTAAAATAACGTAAAAAAATGTCGACAAAAAATGATTGCACAAAAAATGGGGGAGGTTCAGGGCTAAGAGAGAGGCGTTTACAAGGGTTTTTGCAAGAGGCGAGGCGAAGAGCAATGACGGTGAAAAGAGGCGGGGCAAAGCGGCGGGCAAAGGGGTGGTAATAAAGTCACGTCCACAAACCCACTCCATCCACAATATTTTTTGTACCTCAATTGTAATGCAATTTACTGATGAGTGCTAAATAATTCCTTTAGTTATTTATTAATTCATGTCTTCATTTTGATCATGGAATTTTATAATTAATTTTTTTCAGGTTAGTGGTTGAATTATCCATCACATTATCTCCTTTTATTTATTTATTTTAATACTGCTATTCTTTGTTGGCGGCATTTATTCAAAGGTCCTGTTTAACCTGTACAACTTCCTACAGCATGAGGTCTTATTAACATGCAAGATTCTGAAATCCTGTAATGTTGTTAGTGTTTTCCAAATTGTTATATCTTCCTTTCTACTGGATGGCTTTTCCTTCAAAACAGCTCTTTGTACTCATTTAGATCCCTGGACGTATATGCGACTCGATTCATGTAGCTATGTCTTCCCGTTCCGAAGTTATATGCGTATACATATGTGATGCTTTTTCCCATTCGATTTCCACCATTTTCCGCACTCTTTCTTGTTGCAATTTGTTTGCTTTGCTCTAAAACGCATTATCCCGTTTAAAGGTTTTAGATATTGTCATTTTTTATTAAATTATCCTCTCTTTTGTTTCGTCAATTTCCACTATTTAGGTCTATTGTTTTAATTTGGGTTTTAATGATTTTCACCTATTTCTCGCGTGATCTTGCAATTAGATAGGTTATTTATTAATATTTGCATAGTAAGCTTTAATATTGAAAATATAGCCTATACTATTTATTGTAATTTTAAAACTTTGAATTTTCAAATTAACTTAACTAAAAAGTCACTCATTTTATTGGAAATGACCCCTTGTCACATTATGTATCATTATATTTATGTACTAATTATTAGATTTCTTACAAAATTTATAATTTATATTTAGATTTTTCATTACGTCATCTTTTGTTTAACAAATTTGTATTTAACAATAATTAATAAATATTTCTTGTACATTTTTATTCATGCAAATCGGCATGTAAACATTGTGATATATAAAGAACACATTTTATTTAAAAATTACGAACTTATTGTTCCGAAGCTTTCCTGTCATTACGGAAGCCTACCTGTTTGCTTGATATAGGCTATTCAAAACCCTGCCATATTATTCATGTTCAAAGAACTTAGATTACTTTAACAAAATCTACCACTGACTTTTTAAAAAGTTGCACTTGAGTGGTTTTACTTGTAAAATCCATCTCAACCTAAAACATCCAGTATTAAACGTTGTACACCTGAACTTCAAAGTAAATGAGTTATGACGATGAAAGGGGTATATTCTCCTAGAAGTCGATCAAAACTCATTACATGTCTACTGTTCTCAGACTAGTTTCATGGTCTGACAAAATATGAGGAGGGTAACCTCAAACCCATTTATATTGTGTTTCCTAAAACTTTTCACATATCAAATTTCCAACCATGAATAACAAAACAGAAATACAACTAATAGTACACAACACCACTATCCTAAGAATTTTTTTTCTCTTGACTTCATGTTATCTTATCGATGCTACATCAATAAATATACTTCTAACACTTCCATCAAGCTAAGGTACATCGCTTGCCCTCTATTACCTACTCTATACTATCCATCGGGTGACCATTTGTACCATTAAAATACAAAGATGCACATGACGTAATATGGCATGACTCTCTTATCCTAGCAATAAAATTCATACACGAAGCCCATCCAAATGGAAAATTTTGCCCCCCCCCTACTCTCTCCAGGCCTGTCAAGACAGGTTCACAAAGCAGAGGCCTAAAGTTTTGTAACGTTAAATATGGCGAAAAATGTATGACCTTATTGGCTTTTCTTTTAATTGACTCTACTGTAACTCCCCACTGATATCGTACGCTTCGTGATTTCTAATAATCTTTCATTTTTGCTATCTATAAGAATCACATTCATTGTGCGAGGTTTTATTAATCTCGGCACAATAGTTAGCATGAGAGTTCTAGCAGCAAGCCCTAACTGTGTGCACTTAATTTAAACGCCTCAATAAACACAAAGATAACATACTTAGGTTCACTACTTTTGAGTGACTAAATCCAATTTATACAGGGATACTCCAACAAAAAGTCATATTTAACTTAAGACAATACATAATCAATTACATTAATATATTTATAATTATTACCTGTGCAACTCTTTTATGACTTTCTCTAATAGGAATTATTATTGTTGGACGAACACAAAATATCTTTCCAACTTTAAGCGATCCAATTGTACAACCAACAGTTTTTGGATTTCCATCGACGCCACGTGTGATTTCGAATACATCTTTATTTCTATAAGCTTTAATGACTGGCTGAAAAATTAATTTTACAAATCAAACAATAAAAATACTGAAAAAATAAACTTAAAATTATTTTTAACAGTGTGCTACTTTCACATACCGAAGGAACAATTGGTAACATTTTATATGTCATCAGATTCTTCAAGCCCTGAGAACAATTCACTATCATATTAACAATGCTAATAGAACGATTCTGTTTAATCTCCAACTGTTCATCGTATGACCTATTCCAATAGGGAGTAATCATATTGGCCAAGTATTCATATTGATTTTCAATAGTTAATGATTTTAACACTGACCTTAACTCATCGTTCTGTTCTTGATATGTTTTAGTAGATAAAAAGGATACAGCCTGATCAAAAGAGCATAGTAAATTAACACACACAATGAAAAAGCACACAGAAATCATTGTTCTAAGTTCAAAATTAATATACTGAATAAGAAAATTAATATATTATCAATTATATAACCTATTAATGACTAAATAACAAGATAACCCTCCTCCAGTTTCAATCGTTTTATTGTAACTAATTTAAATATGTATTGTCAATTAAGAGATTAATGTTCAATATAAAAATTAATAAGTCTATGTATAATAGTAATATGTTTGTAAGAAATAATTAATACATAAATACATATTTAGTCACATTAAGTGATATATAAGTTGTTACTACATACATAAAGTATTTTGAAATGCTGGTACTCCTTGTAAATGTGATAAATACTACATGGTTTCAATAATAGTTTCGTATGTGAAATATATATATTCTTTGTGAATTACATGGCACTTTTTATAATAATGTACTAAGCAATATACAGTAAATGTAAAATTAAATGCATTATAATTATAAATAAAAGAAAGTTTCAACTGTTATCTTAAAAAAAGTTGTTTATTTTTCTGGAATCAATAAAACGTTTTACAACAACATTTCTAGGGATTTTCTACATTCGCTTTTCAGAGTAGACACTTTATTCAATATACAATTCTCCTAATTTTTTTAAGGACCAAGTTTTAGTTTTTTTTTTTTAAATAATTTTGGTATTCATGATAAAATTCATCAATCTTTTTTTGTCACTACTTATGAATTTTGTACATAATACAAAAATTTCACTTCTTGTGGTGTAGATCATATAAGGAAATCGATTCAATTGGTGGGAGGGGGGATAATTCCTTTTTATTTTGGGGTTTTATATTTTTTATTTATTTTTATGATTTTTTACCAATACAAACAGACGGATCATACACCACTTATAGAAATGCACAAATTATCACTACAGCAAGTGACTAAATAAATCACAGTTTAAAAATTCAATGAAAATTTATAAAGCGTTAATTTATAAACATAATGCTGGAAATACGATACAGAAAGTCTATATGTAAAATACAAATAAATATTTTGATGTTAGTAATTTTATCGTAACCTAACACACACAAAATGTATAGGTTGTATAATATCCAATCCTGGAAAATATAATGCTATTATTAGTTTAACAGGTGAATATAATAACCATCTAAAAAAGGATCAGGGAAAGTAGGATCATGGAGAGGAAAGGGTGCAAGGTAAAAATATTTACAAAACAAATAGAAGAGGTAAATAATAAAGGAGCAAGAAAAGAAACAAGGAAGTCAAGGTGGATAAGATGCATAAATATATAAAGAGACAAGGTGTGAAAAGCCGACGTTCAAACATCTTAGATATGGACATTAAAATAATTGTATATGTAATTATTCAATATAAAAACTTTTCTTATCAGTTAATAACCATAGTTATTAATATATTTATTTTATTTTACTTGCAGTAAAAAAAAAGTATTATATATATATAGGAATTAATATATTCTTTACAGATATAGTTCAGGTATAGTTCTTTGATATATTAATCATATTTCATAAATAATATCGTATACTTTTTTTTAAAAAATAATTACTATTAGAGCCACTACTATTGTTTTTCAAATCTCGTTAGCATAAACTGATAGTTAAATCCAATTTATTTTTGGTCTAAACATTTTGAAATTAACAATTTAAACATTAAATTGAGAAGCGATAGGTGAATAAAATATTATATTGTTAAATGTATGATAGAAAAACTGTTCACAAACTAGGTAAGAAAGCAGGGATGATTTAAACAATACTTTTTTCAAACACTGCTACAAATCTCATTACAGTGGAACACCTTAGTAAATCCAGTTATCCCCCATTCTCCTTCAACTTCCCATAACCTCCGATGCTGAACGTACTTTGAATAAACGGAGAAAAGTGTGACGAATCAAGATTGCTGACCAAATCTGTTTAGAGGTCAAAAGATGACGTTTTTGATGACATTGATGAATTCATGCTTAAGTTCACTTATTTCTTATTACAGGATAACCAAGGTAATCAGAACACAATGACGAAGTAAATATGGCACAGTCAACTTGGGTCCTCTATAAATCGGAGTAGGTGATTTTTCCTCTCGGTATCTCGGAATAATTGATAAGTCATAATCTAACATAAGTTTAGTAATTCACTTGAGATTCAAGTTGTCGAGGTTCAACTGTATTTTACTAGACCGTATTGCACACGTAGACTAGTACTGTATACTTGTACTTATAAATAACCAAGTTCGAGTTAGTTTTGACGTTTCGATTGACTTAATTTTAGAAAAGAGTGAAATAAGAAGTCTTTAGATGTACTATCATTACTTGTAAGCAGGCCTAAATTTACTGCTAACTTTCTTAAATATTCGAATAATAGTTTATAAAGGATTACTTTACGCGCTTCTATTTATTAAAACAATCTCTTGTTTCCTGTAGAAATTAATTTGTTCACTACAATATTTGTATCTCATTGTATTTTTTAAATTTTTGAGTGTGTTTTTTAATACTTTTATACTTTTTAATACTTTTTATGCTACAGATAGAAAGTTCCAGAACTTGAGGTATTTTCCTAGAATACGGGCTCAAGTATAAGCTTTTTGTTTTTCTTTTACAACGAACAGATACAAATAATTTTTTTTTAAACATATCAGTATCTACAATAATTTGAAAAACCATGGAAATAATGATAAGAATTATTTGAAAAATTATCTGTCCAAAATAAAGTATACAAAATGATTATTTCCTATTTCATATTAAAGGTTTGAACTAGAAATAATTTTATAGTGATTTATATTAATTTCATTATTTATTTCACACTAAACAGTTACAGATTTGTAAACGTCATAGAGTTATAGATGACCTCGTCATGCACGTCTATAATTTAATATTGCAATTACATCACTTGATGCGTTGTAGGGTTTCAAATACTGAATTCTCTCTCTCTCTCTCTCTCTCTCTCTCTCTCTCTCTCTCTCTCTCTCTCTCTCTCTCCCCTCCCTCTCTCTCTCTCTCTCTCTCTCTCTCTCTCTCTCTCTCTCTCTCTCTCTCTCTCTCTCTCTCTCTCTCTCTCTCTCTCTCTCTCTCTCTCTCTCTCTCTCTCTCTCTCTCTCTCTCTCTCTCTCTCTCTCTCTCTCTCTCTCTCTCTCTCTCTCTCTCTCTCTCTCTCTCTCTCTCTCTCTCTCTCTCTCTCTCTCTCTCTCTCTCTCATATATATATATATATATATATATATATATATATATATATATATATATATATATATATATATATTAGTTTTCTCTCTCTAGTTTTTCTCTGCTAATATATATTAGCAGAGAAAAACTAGAGACGCAAAATTATTCATTATAAAGAGAATATTGAGTATGCTCTAACTTTAGGGGGGAAAAATTAGAGCATATCTAATATCTCATTATATAATGTAGAGTTCTAAATAATGACAACTTCAAGCATATATGTTATAGTTAACGATAGTAATTCCTGCTTGATTACCACTAAACAGTGTCAATTAAATGAAGTTCATTAGTACTAACAATACGACGATATGTGTAGTTGCCTTACTACTAAACAGTAGGTTTTTGTTTTGTATTCTAATTGACTTATAACGTAAATTGTGTTAACATATCGGTTTACGTTAACCAAAAACACTTTTAATATAAATCATATTAAAAATTTTAAAAAAAATGTTGATATAGGTATTGATCTAGGTTTGTTCTGTTACAGAATTTTTGAAGCCTAGAAAAACATTAAGTAAAATTCAAAGTACAGATCAACAAGGACCTTTTGGAAAGTATCCACAGTTTTTTGTTACAACATAATCAATCACTCTGTATATGCCCCGCTGACCTAGTGAGAAGTTATTGTCCTATAACAGCCTTTCAAAATAAGCTCTGCAATAGAAAACCCCGTGAAATGAAAAGTTCGTCCTGTGATACGATATCTGGTGGCAAAATAATTTTCGGTAGCAAGCATCTATTGTGAAGTATGTCCTGTCAAACAATAATAATGTTAGTTATTGTGGGTCAGTGGGTTCGTATCTGAGAGTAAACTTTCACAATGAGGGTAGAACTGGCTGGCCATCTGTTGTCAGTAATGAACTCATTAAGAAAGTTTATAAAAAAGTCCGTGAAAATTGGTGGTCAACAATCTATGAACAATTTCCAGATATTTCCGTAGTGTCTGTACTAACGAAAGTCCTGTGTTAGGGAGGTACTAAATTATTTATGAGAATCGCAAAATATAACGATAGATCTATGTATTAAACTTGCTTTATCGTTATGTGGAAGAAGAAGAAGAATTTCTCATCAGAAATATAAATGGTAATGAGATTTAGGTGTGTTATTTATACTCTGCGACGAAACAACAAGCGATGGTCATATTGCTTCACCAAAACTCCAAACAAACCCCGTCAAAATTTGTCTGTCAGGGCGGTTCTGGTAACCTTGTTTTGAGATATAAAAGGAGCATTGCTTGTGTAGTTGATGGCATGCGGAACCAAAATCAATTCCATTGTCTATTTTGAGACTTTAAAAAAACTAAGAAGGCCCATCCAAAACTAACGCTGTGGTTTGTTGACTTCCGGTTTCCTATATTTGCCCGAAAGCGCTAGCCCATATACTGTTCGAAAATCGAACGTTTTCATCAGTTCAAAAATGAAGTTTTTTATCATTCGCTATATAGTCAACATTTGCCTTACAATAATTCTCACCTATTCATTAACATAGAAGAGTCGGTTTAGGTTACATTACTTTTAAAACGACAAAGAACTCGAAGAGGCTGGCTCGAATTAAAACGTCTGGCTCTAAATTCCAGACGTTTTAATTTTATGAATAAGAGTTTACCAAACTAGTCCTTCGCTATTATTATTAGCTAAATTAAATGGTGATTGTTTTGAAGGATAGTGAAAGGGTGTAATTTTAGGTTGTACATAATCAAGTTTCTGTATGTATGTCATTGTCTTATTTATAGTCAAACGGAGGTTACTTTAAATGGCTAATGAAAACAACACACTTACTATGCCATCAGTTTTAATAAAAATAATAATAAAAACTCATTATCTTGCTTTTGCCTGTTGATTTTTATTGATGATTACTAAACAATACAAAATATAAAGTACAGATAAATATTGTAATGTTAGTAAAAGTTATGTGTCAACACACGATTAGCCAAGTATTAGTGCAAACAAATAAAGGGGACCGGGGTAACGCTATGGGTGAAAAAAAGTTTTTTATGAATTTAGCTTTTTGTATACTATGTATCTTTTGGTCATTATCTTTCACATCACATTAGCAATATAAAATAAATTATATTAATTGTTAGTGTGATGTGTAAGTAACTTTTACGGTCCAACACAATCATGTTGGCCTATTCATTATAACATTCATTAATGTTCATGACAGATGTATTATTCATTTTCCTGATGATATTCATTTTGTTTTATTGTTAAAATGAATCCATCTGTTATTCAGCTGAAATTAAAATTGGCTTTAAAAGTCTATTGCACACCTCCCATAAAGGAAAATAGTAGAAATCAATTGAACTTAATCTCTCAAATAAACCTTGCTTTTATAAGCCCACGTTAAACATGTATTATTTTTCAATATAATTAGGTTATATTTAGTAGATGCCAATGTTCATAATACATTACACATAAGATATATATATATATATATATATATATATATATATATATATATATATATATATATATATATATATGGTTTCGAATATGTACGAAATATTTTATTTAGTTAAAAACATAAATACAGTATTTATTTCGTTAAGTGTTGATGTTTTTATACTGTTAATGATGTATATTTCATAAAAAAAAGAAGAAAATATTTTAATATTAATAATATTGGGATGGTTAAACTTTGTGTTTTTGATTTTGGATGTTTTATTGAATCTGTATTGACTTTTAGATTTATTATTTTGAATTCTGTACTGTTATCATTATATTTAATAATATGTTATGTAATACCAAGGTGAATACTATAATCATGCAATATATATGGTTCTCATTTGCTCAAAGCAATCTGCAATAATTGTATACTTTAAGCTAAGGTTTCCAAGATCTCGCCAGCGTGAGCTGTCCGGCGTGATGTCCGTTGGCGGTAATTCCGTTCAGCGGATGTCCGTTCAAGCTCGGCGTGAGAGTGGTTTGCAAGAAAATGGCTTTCCCTGTTATTTTACTTGGGAAATGATCTAGTTGTCAGTTTGTACCAGCATGGACGTCGTTACTGTTGCTCTGCTACTGGAAGAAGAAGAGGAGGAAGAATGTATGTTACTGGAAGGTTTTGTTAGAGAGGATCCCCACATGATGTTTAAAATAAGGCAAGATAAGGGTTGCTTCAGGATTTAAATTTCACGATACTTGATGGACAACGAGAGAAAATTTCGTGAATATTTTAGAGTCAGTATAGAACTGTTTCAAATTATTCTTACGTTTATTGATGACGATATTTCTAAAGAGGCTTGCAATCGTATCAATACTCCTATTTCACCAACAGAAAAGCTGTGTATCACTCCAAGGCAGAGGTGTCAAACTCAATTTTGCAGAGGGCCATATATTAAATTTAGAATGTGTAGGCGGGCCAGATTACAATAAAAAAAATTGTACTGAATTATTATAACATTATATTTATTTAATTTTATAGTATAATATATGGTTGTTAAAAATCATATCAAAGTTATAAAAGAGGGTAATTATTTTGAGCTCGAAGATCCAGATACCTGATTTCTTTTGTTTTGACAAGCTCATTGATGTCAGGTATCATATTCATTGTAATTATTTTAAGAATTGATTGGAGATGTTCATTCGTAAGTCTTGTGCGATTTTTGTTCTTATTTATTTTCATGACGGAAAACATCTGCTCACATAAATAGGTGCTACCAAACATGCACAGAATGTGTGCTGCATGCTTTTTTAATTCCGGGTAGTTTTCCAAACTCTTGAAATATTGTGTATAAAATGTGAGTGTTAACTCTCTTTAAATTTTTCTTTCAAAATACTGTCCGCTTGAAGATCTATCAACTCCATTTGCAAATGAATTGGTGTCTGTGAATCTTCAAAATCGAATGGATTGTTGAAAATTGGGAATTCCATTTCATTCATTTTGTGGAAGTCTTCAAAACGATTGTTGAATTCCGTGTTCAGATTTTGCAGAAGTTGAGAATATTGATCCAATTTTTTTTGGTTCACTGTGCCAAATGATTTTAAATGAGGGAAATGATCCAAAGTTTGATTTTTTACCTGATTTTCCCACAGCCTCAAATTTGTTTCAAAGGATTGAATACATAAATACATTTGAGTGACAATCAGATTTTTACCCTGTAACTTTACATTCAGATCAGTCAAGTGTTTTCATTTCTACCAAAAAGGCACAATCAACCCACCAGTCATTGTCATAATCAATTGGGTTGCCTTTTTCTTCAACTTTTTAACTTTGCCTCCCTAAACTTTCTTTAACTCCAGGATAAACAAATCCTGCTTTGGCCACTATTTGGTCTGCATCCGTGACGTGTAAGTTGATTATAGGGAAATGTATACATTTTTTAAAGTTATATGCTTCGGTACGATGAGTTCTCTCATGTAGGCTTGTAAGAGGGATGAATAACCGATCTCTACAGCGGTGTACCGACTACTATAAAAGGGGGGTTCAGATATATAGACGATAATCATTACTTTTACGGTGAACAGTAAATTAATGTATGTGTATAGTAAGTTTTTAGGTTATGGCACGAGAGTCCATAGTGATAATTTGATGTGTTTAAAATCACTTGTATGAAGGAGAAACGTACCAGACTTGTTCACATTATTATTAGAGGTATTTTTCTATGCTACATAAACACCTGTCACCTTCTAATTTGCAGAAATGGTTGTGAAACGATCAACATCGGTTAGTTGTAGACGAAAAGTAAAGAAGAAAGAACGTGGTCTCGCGTCCGAGTTATTGAGTTCCGGTGATAAGGTTCTAAACAAAGTTATGGATGGATATATCGCCGGTCGAACTTCATCTTCCGTCTTATAACTATTGTGAAATTATCCAAGGACAAGGCTCGTGGTGATTAAGGAGTAACATCTGCCATGCAGGCAAAATCAAAATTAGGCAGAGGGTGGGGGAGGAGGCGATAGCGTACTCATCAATTGTTAAAATACTTAATAGTAAGGGACATTACTTGAGACCTATAAGAAGTGTGGAGGTAAGAAGCAACGACAGTGTAAAAAAAAAACTTTATAAATTCAATCCAAATTTGGCATCTAACCAACAACAAGCGGGAAAATACGCTGTTAAACTTAGAGTATCAAATTTCAGGAAGCTTTAATGAGAGATATTTCTCCCCGTACATCCACTGCTGAACGAATCAGCCATTTTGATCCAAGACAGTATCATATAGATAAGAAAGCCATGTTGCGTTGCTCTCAGCTACTTACTTTCAGCTCCTTTAAAGGTTAATCCGATTACTAACCAAATTACCAACAGATTTACTAACTCAAATATCCTATTACAAACAGATTTTCGGATCAACATGTCCGATTACCAACCGATATACAAACAGAAAAATTATATTACGTAACGATTTAATAAATAAAATATCGATTTACCAAGCGGTTCATCAACCCTTTACTACTGGAAACTAAAAGAGTACGATATGATAAAGGGGACAACCATTTGGGTATATTCCGTAAAACTCGGTTATCTTCGGATTCATAACTTTGAAATCTAACTGAAATGTTATTAGCTGAAAGCAACGCAACCTGGCTTTCATACCTATATGTTAGTTTTTCCACTCTTATACCACCAGCTGATTAGATATTTTGGCTCCGACGCTAATATTCACTATAAATACAAACGTCATAAAATTGACAACTCATTTGTCTGCGGACATTTGGGCTTAAGTTTCTATTCTGCTATTTTAAAAGAAAAGCGTTCGGGATCACCATACCTATTAAAAATGAGCTTAGCCAACAATTTAGGGAGGCACTGAGAAACAATAAAAAAAAAAATGATCAACAATTAAAAAAAAATAAAAATTCTGTCCTGTTTTTCCATCCACACTGTTACTTACTGCGCCGGTTGCTCGAGCAGCTACCAATTTTCCCGACCATGTAGGACGGAGTTCGACCCGCGTGGTACCTATGTAACCTAAATAATAGGGGTTCTAAATGCTCAATTTACATTTTACTTCAATATAAACGACATACCCCGTAATAAAATACTAAGGTTGATGTGGCAAACGTGAGGATCTAAAAATACATAACAAGACGTGCAGTGTCAGGTGTTTGCATTAAGTATATATAAATATATCACTAACTTTCATATTTTCACTATTGTAAAAGAAATGTATCGTGTCAACACTTTAACCTAGTATAAATAAATGAATAAAACATGAACCAACTAAGTTTCACTATTGTAAAAGAAAAGTAACGTGTTAACACTTTAACCTAGTATAAATAAATTAAACACGAACCTGCTTAGTTTCAGCAGTGTAAAAGAAATTGAACCAATAAGGATCATTTCGCATATATGTGAATTGAAGTAATTCACGTAAACACAACTTCATGAAAATCGAACAAATACTTTAGAGAGTAGGCTCGTCCATATCCTAATATTTGTCAACTGGTACTACAGTTTGGATGTAAAGATTTGTGCAGAGGACAGATATCTTTAAAGAATAATACAAGTGTGTATTGTTGAATTGTAGGCTATAATATAAAGTTGGTACTGCGCTTACATCATTTACGTACATGAGTAAGTTAATTTTATATTTTATACAATATTTAATCATTTGTTCAAAATGTATCCCTTTTATACAATAAATAAATAATGATTTAAAAAAGTAATAGTCAAAACACGCAAACACACCCACACACAAACAAAAAAAAACACTAAAACAATTAACTTTATCAAGTTAAATAAACCTTTATGCTTTCAGTAACATACCTACCATCCTCAGAAGGATATAAATCAATCTGAACTAAACGTGAATGTGAGGCCATTATAAGGGATCACTAAATTGTTATCTCTAATTTTATTTGGAGATTACTTCTTTCATCTATTTTTTAGTTAAAAATTATTAAAAAAACACCAGAAGAATTTAAAAAAATATTTCGTGAATAATTGAATGAATTTAAATAAAATATTTTAAAATAAAGAAAAATAGATGTCACTTTTAAAAAATACCAACTACAGAATTTGAAGCAGCCAACAGACAACATTTCAAAAATATTACGAGTTTTATCAAAATCAGGCAATATAAATTTCCCTTTATTTATTAAAATTTGTATAAATTTGTTTTGCACTTATTATTTCTAAACATTTTTTCCCCATTTGTTATCGAGATAGAAATATTTATTCTTCTCAAGTAGTTACACTCACTTTCATTGAACACTTCTTCCATGAATCAATTTGGGAATATCGTTCCTAAATTTATCCTTCCTTGTCTCATTCAGATATTCAGATATGAGATCCCTTGTCTCATTTTTGGGGGCTATTAGCTCCAAATTATTAGACTATTGATGGTCTTATTTGGATAAGTTTAAAAATTCAGACACTTTCTGGGCTGTACATATTTGAGACCTTGAGCTGGGTTCATAACATTAATGCTAAGCTACCCCCAGATACCAAATGTGGACACAGCTATAATACCACAAATTGTACAGATTTTCGACTTTACAAATACGTTTAACTCTATTTGATAAAAGATTGTATTAGTCAGATTTTAAATTGCATAACAGCTTACCCTAATTACAATAAGAAGTTTTGTAAAGACTTTAGAGAGAAAAAAAATGAAATCATTGATAAGACCCACTATTCATTTATATAATACTGTATTTAACCCCATCAACCATAATAGATAGCCTAATCTTAATGTTTCCAAGTGTTTTAAAAGAAGTAGAGTTTATAATGAATTATGGTTTAGTTGTTAAATAAATGTTAAGTTATGACAAAGAATGTTTTATAATATAATGTTTATTTCAATGTTTAGATTTTCTTGTATTTTACCTTTTTGGTGGTAGGCCTTCCCCCACTCCGCGTAGCAAGATACGTCAATGCTCGGTCGTTCAATTCCTGCGACAACCTTAAAATTGAATTTTCTACCGTTGATTTTTTAAACTCGTCATAACTCACGTTTGCTTCGCTTGATCTTCTTTTGGATTGGCTCATTTTGAAGCCCCATTCTTCCTGGTTCTGTCCAAACTTTATTTGAATCTGTGCAACCTTCCTTTCTTGAGTTATGGTGACATTAAGATTTCGTGAATTTTCCAATTTTATTTTCCCTAATTTTGGAAAACTCTAAATATTTCTTTTGGATTATTGTTCCTCCTGTTCCAAAAGTCTCAAAACCGATCCCCTCCTCTTCCTGGCTTCTTTGGTTCCCGAGTTATGACACTTCCTTCATATTTGGTTTTCTTTCTCCTTTTTATTTTAATATGTTTATTTAATAATTTGGGTTAATTATTATTATTGATTTTACTTATGAACACATTACGTTATTAGACTACTACTTTTTCGATTAATTTTGATTTACGAAAGTTTTTCGTTTTACACCTCTTTCTTTCGACTATAACTTTTTAAATATTTATTTTACAGTTTTATTTTATCATTATTAGTTGTTCTATTTTAATTATTCTACAAGATGACGTTACGTTTATATTTAAATTGGAATTTAGAAAATTTAACATGTAGGCCTACTCTAATGCAGGTCGAGACCGGAAATCTCAGATGTTCCTGTCCGTACAATCTTGCGTCGCTGCAAGCCTTGGCTAGTTACATTACATTACCCTATACTGACTTTAATTATTACTCTTATTTCTACTACTTTTGGTTTATTTTAATTGAATTTAAAAATTTTGAGTTTTTTCAAAATTCTCCCTTGAGATCGGTTTTTTTGGACCGTCTCAATGTGTACTGATAAGTTATTTGTAATGTTTATGTCGATAATTTAAGTACACATTAAGAGTATACGAATATTCGAGGTGTGTTAAAAGTACCCAACTTTACGTTGGGAAATATACTTTTACTTATTTAGAAGTGTGAGATTGTAATATTTCATTCTGAAACTACACGCACACTTCTCCCAGTGCCAGCTTTGTTGGAAACATTTGTTTAATTTATCTTTGGGAATAGCGTACAGTTGGGCTATGATGTTTTGAATATCTTTTCAAGACTCAAATTCTGTACATTTCAAGAGCATTTTCAGATTTTAGAACAGCTAAAATCATAACTAGGCATGTTGGAAGAGTATATTAATAGTAAAGGTTGAGATATGTATAGGTTAGATATGTTAGGTTAGATTACGTAGGTTATTTTAGGACAGGTTTTGTTACAACATGTTAGGTAAGGATAAGCAATGTTAGGTTAGGTTAGGTTATAGATTAGGATATGTATGTTTAGGTTATAATAGGTAAAATGAGATCATTACAAGTAAGGTTAGGTTGCAATATGTAAGGTTATATTAAAATATGAATGTTTCGTTACGATATAAAATTTTAGGTTAAGTTAGGTTAGGATATGTAATATTACATTATGTCAAATAAAGTTAGGTAGTGTAAAGTTAGTGTAGGATAGGTAAGTTTGTGGAAATGTATGTTAACGTAGCTATGTTAGAGAAGACAATTCAGGAGTGTGTTATATTGGTCATTTTTTAAGTAAGAACCGTTTTTAAGTGGAGTAACAGCAATTTTATTTATGAACATAAATTGTATCAAAAATTAAGTATGAACATATTTTTACTTTTATACATAGTCATCAAAAATATCTAAGCATTTGTTAAGTCGTGACACTAGTATTTGGATCCCCTTATCATAGAACTCTGCCGCCTAAGCATTTAACCAATTAGTAACAGTTTCTTTCATTAGTCATCATTTTCAAATTGCTTTCCACCAAGATATTCTTTGAGCTTAGGAAACACATGAAAGTCTGATGGTGCCAGGACAGGGCTATAGGGGGGATGGTTCAGTAATTCCTATCGAAAGTTGGCAGTTGTGTCTTAGTCATTGCTGCAGCGTGAGGCCGAGCGTTATCGTGAAGCAGCATGACGCCGCTAGACAGAAGTCTCCACCGGCAGTTTTGAATAGCGCGCCTAAGCTTGGATAGTGTTTCGCAATATCTTTCAGATTTTACGGTCATTCCTCTTGGCAGAAAGTCAATCAGAAGAAAGCCTTTCCGATCCCAAAACACCGTGGCCATGATTTTTCGTGTTGAATTTTCGTGTTCATGTTTGAATTTTCGTGGTTTCGTCGGTGAATTTGAGTGATGCCATTCACTGGATTTGCGTTTAGTCTCTGGAGTGTAGTATGCTACCCACATTTCATCACCGGTAACAATATGACTCAAGAGCTCATCACCACTGTTATCGTAGCGCTCCAAAAATAACAAATAATGTGCAAACGCTTCTTTTTGTGTTCTTCTGTCAACATTTTTTGCACCCATCTCGCACAAATTTGTTTTAATGCAGTTTGTCGGAAACAATGTGATAAACAACCGATCTTGAAACATGTGGAAATTTCTCATGAAGCTTGTCAATTGTAAAGTGCCGGTTTTGGCGAATTTCCTCATCAAATTTTTTTGTCAAGTCTTCATCAATGACAGTTGGTCGCTCATATCGTTCTTTATCATGAACATTTATTTTGTTCTTCCTTCATTGTAAAGCCTACACCATTTACGCGCATTACTGTCATTATTACACCTTCACCATAAACTTCAACAAGCTGCCAGTGAATTTCGGCGGGACGAACTTGTTTTGCGTTTAATAACCGAATAACCTGAGCGCACTTGGTGGGTTTATTAATTAACATGTCTACTAACAAAGCAGTGTTGCGATACAACCAACAGTGGCAGAAACATGAAATAAACTGATTGCATAGTTGGGGACTGGATAAGAGTGTCTAACCTTGAGCAGGCGTCACGTGACAGCCTTCGCGGTTGCTATGCGCAAACAGTTCTTATTTAAAAAAATGACCTCTCGTAAATCCTGTTATAGTAAGTGAGACTAATAAAAGCGAGGTGGATAAAGGGGGATGGAACACGGACTCTGGGAAGAATTTAGCTCTTAGGTCATGGACCGATAAGGCTCTGTAGTAGGGGTAATGGTGAGGTCTTTGAGGAGTGAACTAATGGGATGTGTCAGTTTTCATCATCTTTTGGTATATAATAAGGGTAGAATTCTGTGTTGTCACTGCCAACAATAGAATCAGGGGAACCATCATCATCAGAACTAATTTCATTACTTTTCTCATTATGTTCAGATTGTTAAGACGGAGCGTCAGAGTAAATATAAACACTGTCGTTCTCATGCCACATTTTTACGTAAAATCTTTATCAAACAGATTTTTTTCTTCTATATACATAGTATTCAAAGCTATACAGATAATAAAGCGGAAAATAAAATATCAACAACACAAAATAAAAATAGAAAAACATAGTATCATAAATGATAATTAGCACGTCAAGCAATCATTGCATAAAGTACGTAAATAGTATACATGGGTCACAAATGACATGCACTAAATTACTTTACTCCTGTGGTTGGGCCTCTCAAGAACCAATATTGAGATAACGTACAAGTGTATAGGTCCAAGGCCCAAGGTAATACTTGACGGCGCTACACGAATGTAATCTCTTGCCGAACCATATCAGATAATGGATCGTATAGGTAAGGTTAAGGATATGTAAGGTTATGTTAGGTTGGTAAGGTAAGGTTAGGTTATGACGGTTAGATTAAGATAGGTATGGTTAGGTTATGTAAGGATAGGATAGGATAGGTTAGAATAGGAAAAATAAGAGTAGGTTAAGTTAGGATAAGTAATGGTAAGATAATAACATAGATAAGGTTAGGTTAGGTAATATTATCTACCTTTAGGTTAGATTAGGTTATGTTAGAGCATTGTGAATCTCGTGGATTATACCTCTCCAGTCTTCGATGTAAGGCACCAAAGTAGAATTAGCTACGGTATTATTTAAATACGACACGCTTTCTCCTCTTCTAAAGTTTGTTCATGTCCCGTTCTACCAGGTCTAATTCACCAAGCAATGCGTCCAATAACTCACCTCAAATACATGCTGTGATGCACCCTCATGTATGACCCATACCTTTGAAATTACCAATAACGAATTCTACTTGTATGAGCAGACAAATCACGAGCTCTGTGTTCACATTTTCCAAGAAACTCTCGAATCGTCAATTATCACATTAGGAAAAATATAGCACACCTTATACAGTAGTTAATGTTAGGTATAAGTTAAGCATAATATTTACATTTTGTTGAAGTAAGTAAGTTGTAGACATATATTTGTTAAAATAGAGAGTAAGCAAGAGATAAATGTATAGTTTATGATTTAAGTAGGCCAGGAGATGTTAGATAATCACTTTGACATATTAACTTACAGAACCAACATACTAAATGAAACAGATGAGCTTAAGTTGTTGTATAAACACAAATCTTTTGACCACAATCTTATATAAAAAAAGTGTTACTCTCATGGACATATTATTATATATATATCCGTATTTTTAGGTAATCAAGTTTAGGCATTATAATTATGATTATAGTGTTTCCCTTATCATATTACAAATTCTAAATTAGAAGAACTTTCAAACCTGATTTAAAGATAGCTTTCCGAACAAAAGATTCAACACCAAAAATAAAACCTGAACATTTGAAGAACACCTAATAGATTTGGACATGAACGAGAGCACACGTGTTTAAAAAATGTATCTCAAAAAATGTTTAAATGTTAAAGTTATTTTTTGTGTATACTTGTTATTGTCAATGTGGTGCATATGTGTTTATTTATTTAAAACACGTGACACTCGTTAAACCAATGCAACAACAAACAATATTGAAGAGGTTTGATAATGACTGAATAATAGGCGAAACGTCAAAACTAATAGAAAAATGAACAAAGAAGGACTGTGAGCAGTAAAAAACAGAGGTAAATAAGTTATTAACATAACCAGTCCAGCAGGGTAATAAGTGATATTAGCCTAGTTATGCTAAGCTTGCCTATAAATATAAAAAAAGATCAAATGAAATGACAAGATACCATTAACAACATACACATCAACAAGTTATCCAAAAAGCATAAAATAGATTGCATACCCGTTTACCTGAAATCAAAAACGATAGCTGCACACAAAGCAAAAACAACAACAGAAGAAATTTGGTTGGACACTAAAGTAAAATACTTTGATAATGAAAAAGAAACTCCAAACACGGAAGTTTATAACACCCACCTTAAGATAATGAAAATAATGTCAAACGTGGAATTTGACAATAATCCTATTAAATTCAAGTACGTGTAATAATTAAATACGACAAAAAACGAAAACCTGAACAATAAAGTATTAAAAAATAATAGATGCCAAATTGGAAATTATCAAAAAATGATCATAACCAATCTTTAAATAATCACAAATATTCCTTTATATTAGTTTATAACACAGATATTAAAATTATTTCCCGGGAAATCAATTTACTCAACAGAGGTATAAAACATATCATTCTCCAAAACATGGAAACTTCACATAGGCACTTATTTGGATCGAAGAATCAATACAACGTTTACCCAAAGATGAGCAAAATATGACCCGATATTTGATTGGATATAAGACTAAGAAAAGAATATTTGAAGAGAACACAATAATCAAATCCAAACATATTAGACCACAACGTTTATCTAATAACATAAACACAAAGTTGATAGGGGACCACTATAGTCATAATGCCTAAACCTGATTACCTAGAAGAGACAGAATATTTCATAAATTTCATAAATAAAAATAACATATGCAAACTCAAATTTTATCCCACTTCAAGGTTCAACAAATATATGAAACCGCAATCTATAAACTAATACATAATGCCAAACAGAAATGGCAAATAAATATGATTACCCCTCCGCCCCAAATTAAAATAATTACAATTATATTAAACCGGACACCCAATAAGACCCTTAGACATTTTACTTTCGCCCCCACATTTATAAAAGTTCTAGAATATAACAATCCAAAGATGTCATACCTTGAATAACGGCCGAAACCTCGAACATAAAATACAAAATTAGGAAATAAATAATAACGCCAACCTAGTATCATTCCACATTCAAACCTTATATTTCTACATCTCAAATACAGATACCATACATATCATAATAGAAAACCTTGACAATGCTAAAATGATGATACTTTTAACGGTCTCATAGAATTATTGACAATTTTTTTACAACAAAATTACTTCAAATTCCATAACAAATAATACATACTAATACAAGACCTAGCAATGGGATATTCCCTTTAAACCTGTATAGCAGAAATGATCCTCAATCACATAAAAATACCCACATAATAAACTCATCCAAGAAATATTCCAATAAAATAGAATTTTACCATAGACAAGTATGTAACACTGCACGCCTCTTCAAAGGTACTATTAGACAAATCAATAAATTTATAAACTATTTAAATAAAATTCACCTTTAAATAGAATTTACAAGCGAAATAGAAAAAAGAGCATACATTCACTAGACAATTACACAACCAATACAATTAATCAGCTCACGTTTAAAATTACCCCTTAACCTAACCTCTCACTTTGAGCTACCATTTCACATAACTACAATTCCTCCCTACATACATTCTTCAACTCTAAATCTATATCTTGTTTAATCACTATTCTCATAAATTTAATCTTACACCTTACTCCTAACAATAAATTTAATATTAAAACTACCTTAATTATAACACCATCTGCAACAATCCCCACGAAGTTATCACCATTACCACTACTGCAAAGCCTGAAAGTATCATGCATGTGTAAAGAGATACATTCTACCTCGAGTCCGTAATTCCTCTCCTTTTCTCACCTACATTTTATTAGTTACACTTACAATACCAAATTTATATCATACTCCTGAATCGTCTTTTTTACCTACATTAACATAAATTTCCACAAACTTACCTATCCTATCCTAACCCACCTTATCTATCCTAACCTAACCTAACACTACCTAACTCTCTTTACAAAATCTAAAATTACATATCCTAACCTAACTTAGCCTAAACTTACGTGTCGTAACCTAACATTCATATCTTAGCCTAACGTTACATATAGTAACTTGATCTTACTTCTCATAAAATAACATTACCTATTCTAACCTAACATTACACATTCTAACCTATCCTCACCGAAAATAACCCAACCCTACAATAACCTTGTAACGATATCATGATATCACTTATATAACATATGACATCTAATACTAAATAATTAAAATAACTTATGAAAAAACTTAATTAAAATGGAATAATAATAAATATGGAAAAAACAAATATTAAATGATAAAGCGAAGCGACAGCTGTCAGCTGTAGTTAAAATTGTAGGTGTCATTACAATAGAACAAGAATTTCTCTCACCTTGGAGAAACACATGGGCTACATTAAGAAAAGAAAAAAAACGCCGATAACGGGATCATCAGGAGACCGCAGATGTTTTATAAAAAAAAGAGAGATCGAAGGGAAAGCCAGCGTCATAACGGTACACCAAGTAGAAAGTTCTAACGATGCTCCAAAAACACAAAAAACGGAAAGAAGGAAATAGGCCGACCAATCGAATACGATCCCACGCTTAAAATAACCAACGGGCAGATTTGAAACGACCACTAAGAAGCGAAAAAGACAAATGTTGAGAAAGTTGGAGAAATTTTAACGAATCAGCGAACAGGGCGCGAAACTCGTGTTCCGAAAAAGGGGGAGTGTTCTGCAGGGACCCGGTTTCGAAAAAGGAAAGGAGTCTTGAAAGAAGAGTCGAGAAGGAAGGTTCTGGGAACAGAGAGTCTGCTCTGTGGTCCAGAGAGTTTGAGTAACGTTGATGAAAGAGACAAGACGTCTCTGTGTTAATCTTAAAAGTATAATAATTGTGATTAAAGTAAAGTAAGAAAAAAGAAAAAAAGATAGTTAAACAGAAAAATTGCAGATTAGAAGTTTTCTGGAGTTTCAAGCCAGATAAATAAAAGGAGTCCGATCGACCGGAGCCAAGGTGTTACCATTCATCGCAGAGAAGGAAGCTGGAAATAGAGTCACATCCAGAGCGCCAGAGAAAGGGATTAATAAAAGAATAAAGTGCGTCGGGCTGTGTGGTGATTTAAAAGAGTCAATTATAGTGTTGTGTAGTGAAAGGTGCAAATCGACCGATTTAAGGGATCAACATTGATAAGTACAAACAATAGTTAATTATTCTTTAAATTCATCATAAAAAAAATTTACTTTAATTGAGCCATTAAAAGAATCTATTGACCCGAGCTAAGAGATTGTGTTTTGTTAAATAAATTTAAAAAACTGAGCTAGCCTATAAAAAAAAAAAAAATTTAAATGTTAAAGTAAAATCAATTAGTAAAGGAAAGTATAAAAATCTAAAAAAAAGTTAATTATTGTCTAATCAAGTAAAAGTTAAATGTTAAAAATAAAGTAAATTCATATTATAATTTGTAGAATCGTTTCATAAAAGAATACCAAATTGAGTTAAGATTGATAGAAATTTATTGTGTAAATATTCAAGGAAAAGACAGATAAAAGGCCTTGAATATTCTTGGAATAGGAAATTAGGAATTAAAGAACCAAATTGTAATAAATAAATTAATATAAGGAATGTTTGATCAATGAATGAAATTAGTTAAGTAACATTTGAATAATTTAATGTACATGTTCCATTGTTTCTCAAATTTATGTTAAAATAAACTAAAAGATTTTTTATAACAGGTAAAAGTTGTGTTATGCGTATTATTTATAATTTCATATTTTATGTAATGTATGTGGAATGTATGTTATAACCTATCCCTACTATTCCTTAAATAGTAAGATAAGTACCTGACCTAACCTTGCCTGTTCCTAAATAATCTACATAACTGAATCTAACCTAACAATACATATCCTAACCTAATCTAACACTACCTAACTCTATTTACATAATCTAAAATTACATAACCTAACCTAACTTAACCTAAACTTACGTATCTTAACCTATCATACATATCTTAGCTTAACGTTACATATAGCAACCTGATCTTACTTCTCATAAATTAACATTACCTATTATAACCTAACATTACACATTCTAACCTATCCTTACCGAACATAACCCAATCCTACAATAACCTATCCCTACTTTTCCTTAAATAGTAAGATAAGTACCTGACCTAACCTTGCCTGTTCCTAAATAATCTACATAACTGAATCTAACTTAACAATACATATCCTAACCTAATCTAACACTACCTAACTCTATTTACATAATCTAAAATTACATAACCTAACCTAACTTAACCTAAACTTACGTATCTTAACCTATCATTCATATCTTAGCTTAACGTTACATATAGCAACCTGATCTTACTTCTCATAAATTAACATTACCTATTCTAACCTAACATTACACATTCTAACCTATCCTCACTGAAAATAACCCAACCCTACAATAACCTAACCCTACTTATCCTTATCTAACCTAACCTTGCCTGTTCTTACATAACCTATATAACTGAATCTAACCTAAAAATACATATCCCAATCTAACATAACCATACATATATTAATATACACTTCCGATATCATCTCTTGTGATTTTAGCTGTTCTACAAGCTGAAAATGTTGTGGTCATTTACATAATTTGAGTCTTGAAAAGATGATAGCTCAGTTGTACTCCATTCCAAAAGATACAACAAACAAATGTGTCCAACGATGGCGAAACTCATAAAAGTATCTTTGCAGTTCCAGGGATACTGCTTTGAATGGAATTAGAGTTTCACGCCTACAAATAAGTAATAATATTTCTTCCAACGGAATGTCGGTTCATAGTTCAACACACCTCGAATCTCGTATAATGTTAGTGTGTACTTGTTAATTTTATGGACAATTTAGAATAAGATTTGTGATATAGACAAGGATGGATAAATTGAGGAACGATGTTCACAAATTGAAATTAGTATTATTTTATAGGGTATGTTATTATTCAAACTTAATTTAAATTAATACCTATCATTTAGATTTCCTATGTTACATTGGTGCGGTGCAGGCTGCATACAGCGCACAACGTCTAGCATGGTCTGGATATTTCCAAGCTGTACACATGGGACTTCCGGCGCAGTAATTCACAGTGTTCTGGGAGGGAAGAGAGAATAATTCAGTTTCAACTGTTTTAATTTTTTCCTGTGTCTTCCGAAATTGTTGGCTAAGCTCCTGTTAGATGGGTGAGGTGACTCCGAAAAAATTTCGTTAAAAGTGCTCAAGTAGATTTCCCGAAATAATGAATTAGTTATGTAAATAAGACAATTCATGACTTGCATTATGACAACATGTTATGGGTCCATTTAACTCTACTACGGTTTGATTGTTATTATGTGTTGGCCAATATTAAAGCTATGCAGAGACAAGAGCTGAGAGCGGCCATTTGGACGAACGATTCAACCTCTGTGTGATGTACACGCTTACAAAATATAGTCCCAAATTTTCTAATCTCGTATTAAAATTTATACACCTAAGGAACAAAATACTGACAATCTCAAAACATGAAGTTTTGAAGACGAATATATATTAAATTTTTTTTTTATGGTCATTGGAAGGTCAGCTCAAATTATAAAAATAAAATCTTGTTTTAACCATTCTTATTCGACCTTATTTTTTTATATGATTTTAAAACAAATATTTGACGATCTCCTGATCACCAAGATATTTTTGCTAAAAAAAGATCTCACTAATGAAATACATCAATATGCAATTCATAACATTTAAAATTTTGGAATAAAATGTCCATTACTCTAGTTTGAAGGTGGATAATAATCTGATAAAATATTACAAAAAATTGAGTTTAAAAAAGATGTACAGATTTACCTGGCTCAAGATGCATTTTATCTATTTTAATTATCGATGTATTATGCAGACGCATATGTGTTTATTTATATTCATGTCATTAACTATTGAATATTATTAACTTGATTACGAGGTATACTGAATAATGAGGAAAACTAATTTATCTGAAACGCGAAAATGGAATATTATTGTGCTATTAAATATTTAAAAGCATAGAAAGATATATAGTTTGAAAATCGGTAGGAGTATCACAATACATAAAGGTGAATGTTGTGTTTCCTTGGTAATTAGTTGCCTTTGAAATATCCCCAATCGTTCTAAGCTGATTATCACGCTGACATACTAGTTTTCAACCTATAAAGGAGTTGAACTACAGTTTTTATTTTCAAAAAATAATGTGAATCTTAAGATTAATGGAATAATACTATTTTTTGTTTTGTTTATTTTTTTATTCATTTGTAATTATAACAATGAAAGTAGTTAGTATATTATAATATATATACTATATACTATAATATATATAATATATATTGCTGAACAATGTTTTCAAAATTTTAAATAAATATTTTTTACATTTATTTCAAAGAGTATTTGAACTTTTTCCTAACATAAATATTTTCAAATAATGCTCTTGCAAATAACTTTCACAAATTTATTTATTTTATCTTCAAAAAATAGAATTATATACGACCGGGAAGTTAACTGTAACAGTGGCCGCACACTAAAGGTTTATATAGTTACATACTTTATTTCAAATAGAAACCTTTATGTTGATAGATTTTTCTTTTTAAATTTGACAAAATATGTGCACAATTTAAAATATCTTTAAAATATCAAATGTACTAAAGTATCAAATAATTCTTCATTATTTCAAATTATTATAACAATGTATTTAGTGATAGTTTAATTATTTTAACTCATTCATCACTGAACATTGTCGTTGAAACACGTTTCCTTTAATAAACATATTTCAGAGAAATTGTTTCAACATATACTTTAATTATTCGTATTATTTTTTTGGTTCGGTTGATACTGTTGGATTTTGGATAGTCTCGATCATAGGAGAAATATTTCACCGACCAATATATCAAAGTGACATAAGCAGCAGGTGATGAGGACAGGGACAGTCATGCAACTATCTTGTCTAGATTATAGGCTTTCTCTAGGGACATGATTCTAAGGTTTGTTTTACTTTCTGAACATTATAAAAACTAGTATTATAAAAATAAAATTTTTCTATCTATATAAGTTAAAAAATATACATAATTTATAAAGGCATTATGCTAGACAATACTCCTGTTTGAAAAAGTTAAATGATGAAACATATAATTAATTTGGAAGTGTTGATTGTTATCTTTATGCATTTGATAAAAAGAAATATTTTAAACACAGATAAAAGAGCAAAATCATAAATTAATATCTAAAAATCTATTTAAGGATCAACACCATAGGTCGAACTTGGGGATGTCAGAGGAGGCATAGCACATCCTAGACAAATGATTAGCCCCTCCTAGAATATAGAAAAAAATTACAATATCTTAAAAATTCAAGGAACTCCATTCAATGGACTTTCTCAATGCTAAATATTAATACATTATCATTACTTTGCAATACATATAATACAGTAAATCTAATACAATTTATGAAGAAAATGTAGATTTCAAAAAGCGAGTAACCTAAGTTGAAGTGGAAATAAGATGAATTTAAGTTCAGCTAGATTTTAGAATGGAACCAATGTTTGGTTTATAATAATCAAATAACCAATTAATTGTATTATTTGGATTACCGAGCGGTATAAAATATAAAACCATGCCTCTTTATATTCTCAATTTATTAGCAGTAGATTTTATAAAAAAATATATAATGTAAGTATTTAGCTTTCCTACTTTCTTAACATATAATATCAATAAAACATTTTATCTTATTTTGTTTTATTCTTTCACGGACCTCTTTTTACTTTGTATTAAGCGTTTCGGTATTTTATCCCCTTATCAGAAATCTTACTTTGTAATATGTGGTCGTCATTACATTAAAATAAATTAAACTAAACACAAAATATATATGGACTGGACAGTTTATAGGTGCGCACCATTAGGCTCCTGAACGACAAAACAAATAAAAAAGTGACTAATGTGATGGAGTAATATTAAATAAGGTAATAAACTTTGTCTTATTCAATAGTGACCAGGATACTAAAAATGAATTCATTATAAAATAATATTTTGTCTACTACAATTCCATTATTAATTATTGGTTATTTCTATTTTTTAAATAACACATTACTCCTGCTAAAATGAGGTAAATTATCTAGTTAATATTAAAATCGTTATTTAAAAAAAACCGACTACTTAGATAAAATTAATAATTTGAAATATAATTATCTGTATATACATATAATCTTTTTGTGTCGTATTGCCAAAAATATATATATATATTTCAATCTTTGGCCTAGCATTAAGTTGTGAGAAAGTTAAGGCTTTCTGCCACTATTTTCATCGCATTCTTTTCATAGTCTCATGCTGTCGTGATAATGCGTGCATTCTATAAACTGTCTATGATTTTGTGAATCACGAGCCTACTGTGGTTGTGGTGAATATACAATGAAAGAAAATTTCCCAAAATCACAATATATCTATCTCTATTGGTAAAATAAATATTTTAAAAACAATACTTTATATTATAAGGTGTCTTTAGCTCACCATTGAAATATCAATCAAATTCTGCCTATGATCAACATAACAGAAGTGGAATTTTGAATTATTAAGAAAATTAACATAGGTAATTACAAAGCAATGTTTGATCAATTTTGATAAGGAAAACCAAAAAAAAAAAAAAATAAATAAAATAATAATAAAATCCGGGGAATTTTATATTGGAAAAGTGTTGACTTTGAAGTTTGAATGTAGCCTTTATCTACAATTTGTGTTCTATTTCTATTTCCTGATTCGATACAAATAAAGAATTTGTCTAAAATAGCAGTTGAAAATTTCTTTTATTTACTATTAATTGAATGCAATCCTATGTTGGTTATCATGTGGTAGTGGTGCTTGTATACGTTGCAGATGGTACGGATACAATAACTGCAAGTGTAAAATATTAGATATAAACTGTGAGTTATAGGCACACTTGTTAATTAACTATTGACTGAATGCAATCCTATGTTGGTTATCACTTAGTAGTAGAGCTTGTATACGTTGCAGATGGTACGGATACAATAACTGCAAGTGTAAAATATTAGATATAAACTGTGAGTTATAGGCACACTTGTTAATAAACTATTGACTGAATGCAATCCTATATTGGTTATCACGTATTAGTAGAGCTTGTGCACATTACAGATGGTACATATACAATAACTGCAAGTGTAAAATATTATATATAAACTGTGAGTTATAGGCACACTTGTTAATTAACTATTGACTGAATGCAATCCTATATTGGTTATCACGTAGTAGTAAAGCTTGTACTCGTTGCAGATGGTACGGATACAATAACTGCAAGTGTAAAATATTAGATATAAACTGTGAGTTATAGACACACTTGTTAATTAACTATTGACTGAATGCAATCCTATGTTGGTTATCACGTAGTAGTAGAGCTTGTACACATTACAGATGGTACGGATACAATAACTGCAAGTGTAAAATATTATATATAAACTGTGAGTTATAGGCACACTTGTTAATTAACTATTGACTGAATGCAATCCTATATTGGTTATCACGTAGTAGTAAAGCTTGTACTCGTTGCAGATGGTACGGATACAATAACTGCAAGTGTAAAATATTAGATATAAACTGTGAGTTATAGACACACTTGTTAATTAACTATTGACTGAATGCAATCCTATGTTGGTTATCACGTAGTAGTAGAGCTTGTACACATTACAGATGGTACGGATACAATAACTGCAAGTGTAAAATATTATATATAAACTGTGAGTTATAGGCACACTTGTTAATTAACTATTGACTGAATGCAATCCTATGTTGGTTATCACGTAGTAGTAGAGCGTGTACACGTTGCAGATAGTACTGATACAATAACTGCAAGTATAAAATATTAGATATAAACTGTGAGTTATAGGCACACTTGTTAATTAACTATTGACTGAATGCAATCCTATGTTGGTTATCACGTAGTAGTAGAGCTTGTACACATTACAGATGGTACGGATACAATAACTGCAAGTGTAAAATATTATATATAAACTGTGAGTTATAGGCACACTTGTTAATTAACTATTGACTGAATGCAATCCTATGTTGGTTATCACGTAGTAGTAGAGCTTGTACACATTACAGATGGTACGGATACAATAACTGCAAGTGTAAAATATTATATATAAACTGTGAGTTATAGGCACACTTGTTAATTAACTATTGACTGAATGCAATCCTATATTGGTTATCACGTAGTAGTAGAGCTTGTACTCGTTGCAGATGGTACGGATACAATAACTGCAAGTGTAAAATATTATATATAAACTGTGAGTTATAGGCACACTTGTTAATTAACTATTGACTGAATGCAATCCTATATTGGTTATCACGTAGTAGTAGAGCTTGTACTCGTTGCAGATGGTACGGATACAATAACTGCAAGTGTAAAATATTATATATAAACTGTGAGTTATAGGCACACTTGTTAATTAACTATTGACTGAATGCAATCCTATATTGGTTATCACGTAGTAGTAGAGCGTGTACACGTTGCAGATGGTACGGATACAATAACTGCAAGTGTAAAATATTATATATAAACTGTGAGTTATAGGCACACTTGTTAATTAACTATTGACTGAATGCAATCCTATATTGGTTATCACGTAGTAGTAGAGCTTGTACTCGTTGCAGATGGTACGGATACAATAACTGCAAGTGTAAAATATTATATATTATAAACTGTGAGTTATAGACACACTTGTTAATTAACTATTGACTGAATGCAATCCTATGTTGGTTATCACGTAGTAGTAGAGCTTGTACACGTTGCAGATGGTACGGATACAATAACTGCAAGTGTAAAATATTAGATATAAACTGTGAGTTATATGTACACTTGTTAATTAACTATTCACTGAATGCAATCCTATGTTGTTTATCACGTAGTAGTAGAGCTTGTACACATTGCAGATGGTACGGATACAATAACTGCAAGTGTAAAATATTAGATATAAACTGTGAGTTATAGGCACACTTGTTAATTAATTATTGACTGAATGCAATCCTATGTTGCTTATCACGTAGTAGTAGAGCTTGTACACATTGCAGATGATACGGATACAATAACTGCAATTGTAAAATATTAGATATAAACTGTGAGTTATATGCACACTTGTTAATTAACTATTGACTGAATGCAATCCTATGTTGTTTATCACGTAGTAGTAGAGCTTGTACACATTGCAGATGGTACGGATACAATAACTGCAAGTGTAAAATATTAGATATAAACTGTGAGTTATAGGCACACTTGTTAATTAACTATTGACTGAATGCAATCCTATGTTGTTTATCACGTAGTAGTAGAGCTTGTACACATTGCAGATGGTACGGATACAATAACTGCAAGTGTAAAATATTAGATATAAACTGTGAGTTATAGGCACACTTGTTAATTAACTATTGACTGAATGCAATCCTATGTTGTTTATCACGTAGTAGTAGAGCTTGTACTCGTTGCAGATGGTACGGATACAATAACTGCAAGTGTAAAATATTAGATATAAACTGTAAGTTATAGGCATACTTGTTAATTAACTATTGACTGAATAGTTACTGAATAGTACGTTGCAGATGGTGCGGATACAATAGTTACGAGTTTAAAATATTCCATACTATTGTATGAAATATGTTCTCTGTAATAGCAACAACTCTTCTTTAAGATAACTTCCGATTCTGTAACACATTTTCAGGTAACACACTACTACAACTCATGAACCCTTAATAACACTTTAGTCTTAAATTAGGTAATTGGAAACAAACCATATTCAATAAAATATAGTTATAAAAACTAACAAGGCATGCAGTGGACTTATAGGAAACCAAAAGCATCCAGTTTTATTTGATATCGAGTCAACGCAAAACTTTGGAACTGCGCTAGTTTCCCTGTGAATTAGTGACTTAGGCTTGTCACGAGGGTTGCCCTCTTCTAAATTAATATCCAATGAAATTAAAGGTTTCTTTATGATTTGTCGCTATCTTCGATTGTGGCTTTTTTTTGCGAGTGATCGCCATGACCGTCACGTCGGTTGGGAAGTTGACTATTCAAATTCCGAGATTCAACGCTAATATGTTCTAAAATATTTCAATAATATATAACCAATTTTTTAATGTATTTAAATCTTAATAGCTCGATTATTTTCTTTAAATTTTGACAGGGTTAATCAGACCTTACTTAAATTAAATTATAATATTCATTTTATGAACTATAATCTATAACAAAATATGCAATTCATTGAATAAATTGTAACTTTCAACACGATTTGTTTCATTATTTAACAGTTTACCTTTAAAAGGAAAGAGAAACAATGAAGCCAACAGATATAACAATTTAAGTCTTTAAAAGAGCTGTTCGGTATCGTGAACGAACATTCACTAATGACATACATGTATTGTTGACCATGTGTTTTGCATTACCAACTTAGGAAATCATAATTTACACAATTATGGAGTAATTTTGGGTATTGTTGACATCTACAAAGAAGTATATTTTTTGTTTAATGTCAATAATTTGTTACCCTTTAAACTACAGACAAAATAAAACACCTATTAGTTTGTTTTAAGAAGGCAAATGTTTTGATCTATTGTAATTGTTTTGTAAAGTTAGTGGTTTTTGAGATATTGGACATTAAATAATTTAAACGGCCGCCATTTTTTAAAACATTTTAAAAACGTTCTGGTTTTGCGTACAGTGATAAATGCTTATGAAACAAATAGGTATACAATGTTTGAGCTCAACTTGAAAAAAATATGACGTATTTTGAAAAAAAAAAAAAAAAAAAAAAAGAAAAAGAAAGAAAGAAAAAAAAGTCGGATAAGTAGAAAACGAAGTATATCCGGGCCTATGTACACTAGACATTTTTTCATCAGTATGTTATGTAGAATCACTGCCCTAAGTGTACGTATATCCGCTATAGTATTATACATAAATTGTTTTGCCAATCACATAACTTTCTCTGTACTCAAACTCTGCTTCTCTTTTGAACGTGATGCTATTAAATTATTCGAGGGTCGTTATTTTCTTCTGTAAGATGACCAAAACGTTTATCACATTTAAACAGCAAATCGAAATCTACTATTTAATTTAAATTAACGAAAAACAATGCCGAGTTTATGGATAACCGAGTTATCAATCAACAACTAATTATAATTATTTCATTTTTGTCTGAAGCACACAAAATTAACCCAAACAAAAATATTTTAGAAATAAATAGAATTATAATTCTTATTAATTATATTAAAATCAATTGCTCAGAAATGTATTAAAAATGAAACGTTTCCTTTACCAGGTTCAAAATGGAAACATTTGTTAATAATAAATTAAATATAAAACAAAACTTTTCCATACGTTTGTTCAATTGTATTGTGTCAAAAAAATAGGAATTAAATTAGTAGAAAATCAATTGTGATAAAATTGATTCAAGTAAATAAAAACCAAATCAGATGTTCTCCCCAACTTAAAAGAAAAAAACAATAAGATATTGAAATCAGTATTAAAACACCAGTCGCCATTTAACTCTTAAAGGGATGATTTTAAAGGTTTGAACTTTTCTGGACAATGGATTATAATATTATTAACTATAATCAATGATGGAGGTTATGTTTGATTAATATGCTGTTTTTTATTGTGGCAGCTAGTTTTTCAGCAATCTTATATCCTGGGGGTCCGGTGATATCTATTAAAGCTCCGATCAGTGTATCTGATTTATGAATATTTGGTAAGCCTTTGATCTAATTATTTATTTGCTTATTTACAATATTCTGTCCATTTAATTTTAGTTTGTATATTCCATATTTTATAATATACTTAACCACTTGCTATTGCTACACTGATGTAAAAATGTTATGCATCTTTCATTATTTTTAAAATATGTTCTTTTAACAATTGTTTCAAAAACAATCCAATGTCAATTGTTGCCCAAAATTGTAGTAATCAGAAAAACGGATCAGCTACGTTTAGTTTCATATATAAGGAGATGTATCAAGCAAAACATTTTTTAAAGAAGAAAATATAAAACGAGCATAAATAATACACTTAATATACTAAGCAATGCAATTGAAGAAAATTATAGTTACAACAAAAATGGTGAATATGAAATAAAATATGGATGTAATGCAACAAACATAGGTCCGACATAGCACAAACGTAAAAGTCGATTTAGGAAACATATTAGATCTTAAAAGTATAAAATTGACGATGCTAATTTCGCAATAGATCTGTAAAAAAGAGAGATTATCAAAAACAAGTGAAAGATGTTATAAAATAATTATATTATTGATGCAAAAGTAGCAGAGAAGATCAGAACTGAACAACAAGGATAAAAATAAAATGTACTATTTTTAAATCGCAACAATTTATTCAAAAAACTTTTTACATATATACTTAATCTTTAATGTCTGATGGGATCTCTTTGGAACAAGAAAATTAATTCAGTATGATGGGTCTGGGGGAGTAAATCAAATGGAATTACTTCGGTCAGTCTAAATGGAGCGAATGTCGAATTATTATCCGAACATAAAGAAATAAAGTTTCTAATAGCGTTTGGACTGTTATTCTTGAAGTAGAGGTATACTACTCTAGATATTTTTTTAGATCTACGGATAGTTTCTATAATTTCCTGTCCTGGAAAATAGAATGCTATTATTAGTACAAGAGACAAATATAAGGACTAACTTAAGAAGGATCATGGAATGTAGGATCACAAAGAGAAAGGGGAGCAAGGAAAGACATGAAAAAACAAATAGAAGAAGTAAATGTAAAGGAGCTAGAAGAGCTAGAAAATAAACAAGGAAGTGAAGGTGGATAAGTTGTAGACTTAAATATATATAAAAAGACAAAGAGTGGACAGCAGACGTAAAAAACCTAACATATCCATATTAAAATATACCTTAAATGTAATAATTATTCAAAACAAAAACTTGTTCTTATCAGTTATTAGAATTATAAAACGTTTATTTTATTTGGAAATATTTGTCAATATTTAGATAGGGAAAAATTGATTCTAATGAAAGGAGAGATATAATATTCGTTAATTAACTAAAAATTCACTTTTCATTTCTGAAGTAATAATAATAACTAAATAAAAATTACTAACACAAATATTTAAAAAAAAGTTGACAGGTTTTTAATCGTGTATATGAACATGATTTTTACTTCAGTTTGTTTAACTGCATAACATTTTCGTTTGGTATCATATTGTCTCTAAATAATATTTATTTTGCTCATTATTGGATGTTATTATAATAAGTCGGATACATATTGTTCTACAGTACTGATTTTGTTACCTCTTTTTGATAACTAAAATATAGTTACTAAAAACTAATTTAAATGAAAATATGTTTATTTTACGGAAAAAAATGTTTCACTCCCTAATAAAATTAAAACTTAAAATGAAATCAGAGTTTGAAACTCTGTCTCCAAAAATTTATTTTTTCTTTAGTAGAAAAACTATTCATTTTATATACAGAAATATATTCTATTTGGTAATTGTAAATATTAATCATAAATCAAAAATAAAATTATGGACGGTTTTTTTAATAATTACTTTAAGGGGCAGTTAGTTATACAGTGAATATACTGTTTTATTTTTCCAATGTAGTTATTACAAACAAATAGTTTCCAATTTGTTTTTTGTCTAAACTTTCATAGATGATGAATTGGAATATTAAACAGATATGTGATATGTGAATAAAATACTATATTCTTGATAAATTAATGTAAGATAGCAAAAATGTTCACTAAGTACTTAAGATTCGAGTTTTCGAGGTTCCACTGTATTTACTAGGCCGAACTGCATATGTAGTCTATTACTGTATAGTTGTACTTACAAATAACCAAGTTCGAATTATTTTTGATGTTTTGATTGACTTAGTTGTAAATAATGAAATAGTATTTATTTAGATGAACTTTCATCTTAGGTGGGTTTGTCTTTCTTTCTTTAATAATCGCCTAATCTTTCATCTAAGTTTACTTGACGCGTTTCTATTTATGCCAGAAGAAACTGTTGTTTCCTGTAAAATAATTTACTCATAACATTATTTGTATCTCCGTTTTTTTAATTGTAAATTTATTATTTAATACTTTATACTATAGAGAGAAAGCTCCAGAACATGAGGTAGTATCCTAAAATACGGGCTCAAATATAGGTCTATTTTGTTTTTGTTTTTTTACAACGAACAGATAGATACAAAGAATTATCTTTATACATAACAGCTTCTACGATAATTTTAAACACAATGTAAATATTGATTTGAAATATTTGATAAATTATCAGTCCAACACATAGTATATTAAATGACCATCCCTAAAGGTTGGAACTAGAATGAATTTATAGTTATTAATAATAATTTCATTATTTCATTCCCACTAAATTGATACAGCTTTGTCAATGTTATAGAATTACAGATAATTACCTAGTCCATTACGTCTATGGTTCAATATTACCACTACATCAGATGATGGGTGTAGGCTATTCAATACTGAAATCAAATTCTAAAAAAAGGAAAAAAATAGTATTAGAAAAGAAAAACTTAAGATACAACATTTTACATTAATAGGAGAATGTTGAGTATGCTCTATTTTGAGGAAAATAGTTAGGGATTATCTAACAGGAAAATATTATTAAAATATTTTTTGTTGCGAGAAGAAGCTAATGTCTTATTATATAATGTACAATTCTAAATAATAGCAACGTGCAGCATATGATATATCTTTTAACGATAGTAATTTCTGCTTGATAACCACTAAACTTTGTCAATTCACTCTAGTTTCCTTTTACTTAACAATAATATGCAATGTGTAGTTGTCTTACTAGTAACCAGTGGGTTTTATTTTTTATCTTATTAATTAAAAATTTTTTTTTGTATTCTGTAACTTCCACTAATTGTCTTACACCGCACTTTGTATAAACATAATTATCGGTTTAGATAAACCATAAACCTTTTACTATTCCATAAATGTCATTTTAAATTTAAAACACTTATAGGTTTAACCTATTACGGCATGTTTGAAGCATACGAAACAATAAGGAAATTACAAAGTCCAGATAAGCAACGGCCGTTAAGAATGTAACCTCCGTGTTCATGTTTCTTGTTCAATAATTCATTACCAGCACAGTTGAAATACTGGAGCGGTAGTGTTGCAGTTTGTGTACCTATAATAGCAATTGAAAAAGCTCCACAATAAAAAAAAAACCCTGTTCCTGCTGTTATAGGATTTCTGAAGGAGAAATTAGTTGTGTTAGGAAGCATATATTTTGAACTACGTGCTGTATATGGTCAAACAATAATATAAGTTAAGGTTGATGTGGGTCAGTTGATTCGTTTATTTAAAACTGGGAGAACAAACTTTCACAGTCAATAAAAGAATGGCAGGCCATCAGTTTTTAATAATGTACTGATTAAGAAAATTGATGATAAGAAAATCAATGTTCCACAACCTATTGAGACGGCGTGGAAAAATCAGTCGTCTCAAGGTTAATTTAAAACATTTAAATTGCCGCGATAACTTCTTAAAGTTGGAATGCGATAGTGCGGTGACGTCACGCTAGGCCGAGGCAAAAACCTGGCACGTCTGAGCCTGACAAAACAGTTTATAGCAATTCCAATTTTATTAAAAAACTAAAATACGAAAATAAATAATTATACAGTAGAATCAGACGATTAATAATATCAACAAATAAATGTAATTCAACTTAAAACAAAAAAAGTTATTAAAGAAATTAAATGGGCTAAAAAACCTAAAATTAGCAAAAAAGAGGAAAATTAAAAATCAAAATCAATAGAGTCATAAACCATAGAGGACATAATAATAATCAGCAATAAAAAAGGAATAATAATAATAATAATAACAAGGGAAAAAAGGACTTGAAAAGTCATTCTTGGAGAGTTTTTTGAGATTTTAAAGGGGAAAGGGGAATAAACTAAATAAACCTAATAATAGAAAATGAAAAGACAATCGTAGGGAATAATAATATGTGGTCAGAATAAGAATTAAAGTTAAAATGGGGGAGAAATAATAATAACCAAAACTAAAAAGTTAAAGCCCAAAAGCGGTTAAATTAAAGTTTAAAGGGGATGATGAAAAAGGAATAGGTTATGTATAATAAAGGTATATGAATGTAAAATAACTGAGCAGAGTTGAAAAATAATAATGGGGGGGATTTTATATACGAAAAATACGACGATCAAAAAGTCATGACTTCAAGCATCAAAACTCACAAACCAAGCAAGTTACGACGAAAAACTAAAAAGTTATTTCCGTTATAGGACCAGGAGAATAACTTTAGTGCAAAAGAATTTTGAAAAAAGACGTAAGTAAAAAGTTAGGTTGTGAAAATATAAACATTTGAAAAAAGTGCGGTAACTCGAGAAATACGCGGCCGAAAACGTCGAATAAAGTTTGTCAAGACCCTCAAGAATATGAAGAAGAGGAATCCGAAGAGAAACTGAAGATCGGACCAACCGTTTAAAAGTTACAGCAAAAAGAACGAAAAAGTGTTCATAATCAGAGTTTTCAAGATTGAACAAGAAATCTCAGCTGAGGTAGTGTGACGTCACGGATTGGACTTCCACCTCCCATAGCCAACTGTCAACACAAGAAAATTGAAATAATAGAAAGATTAAAATATCAACTAAAAGAGTTTTTAATGGAAAATTATTTATGAAAGTAATACAATAGATGAAAACTAAGCCTAGGACAGCTTTTGGCAGAAAAAATACGTAGTAATTCAGCCGAAAACCTAGAAATCAACAGAAGAGACATTTCTTCGCGAAAGGGATAAAAAGTGGCTACCTTTTGCGGGAAACCTTTCCACAAGAAGGGCGAGCCAAAATTATTGGTCGTAAGACCGATAATCTAGTAAAAGTCGCCGACGATGAAAGACGTTACTTTAGTCACTCTACAATTTTTTTCTAAATTTAACTTCAATAAATTTTAAAGCCAAGTATTTCTGGTAGTAAAAAGTAACTTATAAAAATTAACTACTTTTGAAAATCAAGAAATAAGAAGATCAATATACATGGAAGACTAGTCAGCAAGGAATCGTAATTACTACCAGCAGTCCACAACTACATAACATAACCAGGAGGTGGAAAGGAGATAACTTGAAGACACCGATAACCATCTACAGCAAAGAACTTCACAACTTCAAGACCTTCATGTTAAGTGTGAAGGTACACTAAATCTATAGAATAATTCGTAAAAAGTAAACTCATTTAAATTGAAAATTCATTGGGGATATTTTAAATATATTAACTTCTTTAGATTCAATTAAACTCTGCTTTGGTCTAGAATAAGGTTCAAACGTAAATACGACTATTTCAGTCCAGGGAAAACTATTTGTAGTCCTAGCTGGAATAGTCTATCATTTTTAAATATTGTATTAATGAATATGAATTTTGTGTCATATTAATTGTGTAAAAATATTTTGTTTGTTGTTCGATAAAAGATAAATTGTTTAATGGTTAAGAGTATATAAAATTTTTATGCTCAAGTGTTAATTATTTTTCACCATACTGGTTTTAAACATTTCCTTTTTAAATAATTAGAGATTAGAAAAGTTATTATTATTAATGTGTTCTGGTATAATATAAAATATAAATAAATAAAAATTATTATCAGAATTCAGGAACCGATTTATTCCAAAATGCACTTCCCCAAAGAGAGAGAGAGAGAGAGAGAGAGAGAGAGAGAGAGAGAGAGAGAGAGAGAGAGTGTGTGTGTGTGTGTGTAAAAGTAATAAAAGTAAATTCAGAGAGCAAAGAAATAAAATTCAGAGAATTTTAGTAAATTCAGACTGTAAGTTGTTGAGGACAGACTCAGACTTACAAAAGACAAGTTTTGCAATAACTTTGAGAAAGAAAAATTGTAAAAGTGAGCAAATTTAACAAGTACTCTTTATTAAAACAAAATACTTGTATTTTGGTGTTTTCTTTTACGTAATCCATATTACAAGATTAAAAACGTAATCCGAACACACTCCCGAAGTGAATAATGTTCAGTCCACTTGGGACCTTTCTATCTCGAAGTCGTTGATTTTCACACTCAGTAACTCAAACCTCGCCAACTCGAATTATTTGATCATTCAAAGTTAAGATTCGAGTTATTGAGTTTCTAGTGTATCACCGAATTTGACATCTAGTTCGAAAGTTATGATGAGGATGGAAACTCAGTCGCTCATACTGAGGAACCTGTACTTTTAGCCACCTACATGAAGTAAGGATCAAACTAGAATTCGTACTACAGGTTGAAACGGTTTGGGGTGTTCACCAAAATCGTTCCAAAAACAAAAATTTTAGTAAAACATAAAATTTCATTTAAAACATAATAAATATCAAGAATACATAAATACATGGTAATATCCATAAATAATTAATAATGTGTACAAAAAAAATTAGTTCAATATGAAGAAAAGTAGTATTATAAAAGTTTTGTAAAATTTTAATTAAATATTGAAAAGACTGGCAGGCACCTGCAGGTTGAAAGAGAACAATAGGGTTGCTGATCACGTGACACCTCGTGTTCGGACTGGATAAAATAATCTAATATAACTTGTTACAAAATTATTTCACATGCAATTTCCTATGGTAAATTTTTAATTGGTTAAATTTTGAATAAAAGATCTTATTATGATATAGAATAACAACTGGTTAGCATAGGAATTACAAGAAAATATGTATTAAACCGAATATTTTAAAAGCTATTGCATAAAGCATGCATAGACAAAAAACAAAAAATTGGTCTAGATAATAAGTTTAAATTTTTATAATGGAAATAGGTTAATGATATGTGACATAATATAATGAGACCAAAAGAAGTATTGTACATATATAATTAATTTTGGCGGGTTTTGACCATCGAAAAATCGACAAAGTTCAACAATGAATAACTCATCAGAAAATGAAACTAAGTGAAAACTTAAAGAATTCTTTCATTTCTAAGGCAGAGGCTACAAAAACCAAAAATAAGAATGAAGAAAATCCGAACCGATCAAAAGTTGGTCAAAGAAAATCACGAAAAACGAAAAGGGGCACATCTTAGAAAGTTATCATCCTAAAACTTTAAATCAAAGCTGTATGGAATCCAGAAGTCAAGAGGAACACAATGACATTTCCAGATATCCAGAATTCCTGTTAAATCTGAGATATGGGAATTTTCAAGAAAGTTTACAAATTAAATTCAAGAAAATCAGACATTACAAGAATCAACCTGAAGTAACCCTTACCACACGAAAGGGTTGGAGTCAAGTGTTTGGATTTTGTAAAAGCAGTGATGTCAACCCATGTACAAATAAACTAAATAATAATTAGTAAATTAATAACTAATTAAAAAAAACAAACATTAAAATAACCAAAAGGGTTATAATAAAAACTAACTAAAGTAAAATCTTGAAGAGGTAAACCTAATTAATCAACTTTAAACCTCATAAATAAAAGGGAAATGTTCATAGAAATTGGTACCAGTGGAACAGGGAATAAGTTTTGGATGTCCATTTCAAAAGAAAATTTATACACTCTTTATCCTGCTCCTAGAAGAAGAACATCTCTAACCAGCACCAGGAGCAGAGTCATCTGCAATCATCTTTATGTGATCAGCACTATACCGATCGTTTTATTTGAAGCGACCAGGCATTTCAAATGGTATAGCAAGATACAATAAACAGCCACACTGATTCAAACTTGGACTTCATCTTTAAACTTTTCGACTACAAGATCTTCAATCTACAATCATTCAACTTTAACAACAGCACAACCGATTTCAACGTAACTGAGGAATGGTAGCTGATATCAACTAGACAGAGCCAAAAACCGCTATAAATATATTCTCAAGTTACCACAGTTACGATCTTGAATAAATATTCACTTTGAAATAAAAATAATTTTTAGGGGAAAATTATCAATTTTAAATTCTTTTTATTTTATATATGTACTTCTCAAAGTCAATGTGTTTTTATTGTAAAGTAAGGTTGATTTTAATATTTAGTAAAGATATATTCATTTTAATAATAATTAGAGAAATAATAGAGTCATTGATATTTATGTTGAATTTTTGTAATATGTTTTATAGTTAAGAAAATTTATGGTTATATCAAGTTAAGAAATTTCATAAATTACAATCTTAAATAATATAAAGAATTAAAAAAGGAATTTTTAATTAAAATATAAATTTTATTTCTGGATAACATTTTGTTGTGTGGATTTTAAATTAACCCTATGTTGTTTTCAGCTTAAAATTAAGTGTGTTTTTTAAAATAATTTGTTCTCTCATAAATTTCACAATTTTAAATAGATTTTGCAAAATAACTTTCAAATGACACTCCCTGAGAGTGAGTTTTAAAGTTAAAGTAATAAGAGAAAAAAGAGCTAGTTTTGATTGAACAATAAAAGTAATAAAGGAATTTTTAAGTAATTCCTAACATCTAAGAATAAATACTAAAGACAGTTTTCATTCTTGAGGCATTGTGGTGTTTGGCTGAATAAGGACGTCAATAAATAATTTATCAAGCAGTTCCCCAAAGGTGGGACTTGAGTAAAATTAAGGGTTTATTGGAATTGTTCAGCATTAAGTTCACTTTCCCACTTTATAATAAAAAGTTTTCACTTTTTATTATAAAGTGCACTTTATATTACTTTTCTGTATTATAAAGTGCAGTTTATATTATATAAATATTATAAACTGCACTTTCTTCTAGGGATATACTCCAACATATTTTGACAGTATCTCAATTCTGGAATACATAGTGTAATTTGGGACTGCTATAAGAGAGGTGAAGTTGAAATCCCATTTGTTAGCAAGAAATAGATATGTCGTGAACAGGTTGTGAGCTTTCATCATCAAGATCAGCTGTAGAATAATTTATGAAAGTATTATTATTAACTATAAGAGAGTCACAGTCAAAGTATGTCGACTATCTGATTTAAAACTAATGCAAACTCAAACATTACGAGATGTATAATTAAAAATTAGTAAATTTAAATAAATCCCTATTAGTAAATTTAAAGTACTGTTACTTTCCTCAAGATATGAAAGAAAACTATATTAAAAACACCATAAAATTTAGTGTTATTAAGAAGTTGATGTTCTCTCTCAAAATTTTCTATTGCAAAGTACAGTTTGGACTCTAAAATACCGATGTCTTTATGATAATACATATTTTGAAATTCACTTACGTTATATATTCTGCCAGTCTCGAAATTTACGTTAAGAATATTGTTTAAATATGCAGAGTATTTTGCCTCTGTGATCATATCCGAGATAGTTTCAAACCCAAACGTTTGCCTCACAACCTTACTCACCATGATGCTGTTTATTCCTGAAATCACATAGAACGAGGATACGTTAAATTTAATTATAAAAGTTGAAGCTACAAAAAAAAAGACGTTTAACACACTTAACGCACTAATAGACCAAATAAATTGAAACAATCTTTCTCTTACGAAACACCAATTACGTAGCAAAAAATATGAGGTTCAAGAACCCATTCTATATGTAACAAGAAATTAAATTGGGATGATATTGTGTTGGAGGTATAGGTGGAAGTAGAGGTGGAGCTTGACTTACAATTTTAGATCTTTCAGTCACCTACCAAAGCGCTCAGTTCTCCATTCCTCAGCTCTAAGATCAGATTGAATTGGGAAGTTCAAAGACCTAGGAAAAATAATAAAGTGACTCTCCTCTGGGTGTTAGTATTATGGGTATTTTCCCCCTTAATTATATCTGACTTAATTTAGTGGGACAGTTCATCAAGTTCAGATAGCATTCGAAAGAAATAGTCATTTGGATGACTATTCAGAGAGTAGGTACAATACTAGGAACATCAATGATTTCAATTTCCTAAAAATTAGGCTTTTTGACGATAGTCCTTTTAACAGTGGAATGAAACTATTTAATAAATTGTGTGAATTTGATTATAATATATTTTCTAAACATTATACGAATTGGTTTTTGATCACAACGAATTATTTACGCTGCTGGGTTTTTAAGTTAACCCAGCTACGAAATAGGGTGGAGGGAATTAAATTGTATGATATAAATTATAAGGCATTATTATTTATTGATATACATTTAATCATATGATAGTCACCAGTTGCTTTTTGATTCTATAGTACTTGTGATTTATTAGTAGGCTTATCTAGGTATAATGGGTTTAAAGTTATTTGATAATGATGGAGTTTGCATGTTCTTAATCGGAAATGTGTGTATTTAAAAACTGGTTGTATATTTGAGCCAATATTTGTATTTTTTCTTTTATGCTCTAATTTGCAGGCTTAAATTTAGTTAAATGTTTGTATTAACTATCTGTTACTTAGAAGTCTAAGGTGTATTACTCAATTTTGTGACCGTTTGTTTCTTTTTTTGACAATTCACTTACTTGTACGGTTCTTTGAATCAAAATTAGACAAAAATATATTAAATTTTACTAAGAAAAAAGAAAAACTAGGGCAATAAATCTCTAAAGATCACAATGTATTACATACCAATATCTCTATTACTACTACTGCCCGTTAAAATGACTATAGCTAACTCAGTGGAAGACTACTGATATGAAGCTTTAGAGATGAAAAATTCAAAGTATAAAAGCTACGTAAAATAACTGTTTGTAAGTTATAAGTGAAAAAACAAAAGAAAAACAGAATAGATCTCACCTGTACCACAGCATATATCTAAAACTGTTGTGCGTGTCAGATTAGCTATTTTGATAAGAGTGGCATAAAACTTTTCTGCGCCCAATTTGTTGCACGGGAAGACTGAGTCGGGTGCGATTTTGAACAGGTAACCATTAAATGTTTCCATTAAATATTGTTTTCCATACAGCAGAATGAACGGAGATTCGTGTTGCATACAATGATTGACAGGACTGTACAAAAATAAATCATTTATGTATAAAAATGTGGTTATAAATTTATATACTTAGCATTAAAAAATAAAATATTACTGTAAAAGCAACTTTGAATACAATCGAAAAAAGGGTAATGTGAATGGTTTTGTATAACATTGTTACCTTCATATATTTTAGATTTAAAAAATTTTTAATAAGGAGGATATATGTTTTAAAAAAAAACTATATTAATATTTGTTCATTTATTCAACAAAAGGTGTTCCGATTTATTAAAACTACAAAAACATGACACTTGTGTCGTGAGAGTTATAATTAACTCATAAAGTGTTTTGGCATTTTGCTAATTATATTATGGGCTTTATGTAAACATTAAAAAATATCACTTTTTGTAACTGGTTTTAAAGGCTTACGACAATAATTACGTTAACTGATTGGCTGAACTCGGTAAGAGGGTCTTTGTTAGAACATAGCGAGTGACATTCCTGTCAAGAAACTAAGAAAAAAGTGAACAACCTTCTGCTGTGACGGGAAAATATTGTTCAAAAAGGGAATGAAGAAAGTTGATCAAATTAGTATTTTAAGGTTACAAAATTATCAGACCTTTTTAATTCAGACAACACGAACAGTTTTGTACGAAGTGATAACTGACAAGCTAGGTTATCACAACTGGGTTGGATATTGGGTACCTAAAATTCTCAATAGTATGTTGAGTTCTGAAAATGTTTTTCTTTTGCATGGCAACATATGTTCGCGTACTTTTGCAAACGCACATGTATTATTAGACAGTTTCAAATTAGACACATGTAAATCATCTTCCCATTTTGCTTCTGTTAATTGTCTTCTTTTTCCTATCATATAAAATACCTAGGGTCACAGTAGTTTGAAAATTATGTATAGTTGAAGGACAGTGTCACACAGCTCAACTTAAACGAAGCTAGTAAAACACGTGTTCACAGATATGAAAAGTGCCTCAAAGTAGCAAGAAAGTTTGTTGGAAAAGTTGCAACTTCATTATTGGTGTTTTTTATAACAAAACATAATTTACTTTTTGGACAGCCCTCGTACTCTTACATACAGCGAGTAGTGAAAAGAAGTATTTAAAGATATTTAATATAAACCGCGTCCCTTGACAGTGATAGTATTTTGACTGAAGTTTAAGTCATCATCTATAGATAGATATTATTCTCTGTCGTCAAAACATTATGGACATTTGAAAAAATACGATGTTGTAACATTATAATATTTAAAAGAAATTAATTGAAAGTGGTTTGAGAAAATGGTATCAGTTTACAACAAGGATTATGTAATAAATGTAATGCTTACCATCTACAATATTCTGATTTTGTCGTTTATACGACGGCCGTTTCGGCTATTCCGCCATTTTCAAGTTAATTTATTCAGGTTTCCCTTCGTCAAACATAAACACTTACACACAGTTAGACATAAACACAAACACTGATTTGCACTTAATATAAATTAAAATTTATTAAAACAAACATGACTCATGAGTCGACTCGAGGCTTTGATGTCCCGATACATACTGCGTGCATGTGTGCGTGATTTAATCGCCGGGAGTGGATGATGTCTTATCTAACTGTGTCAATAACTGTTTCGGAATAGCAGAAACGGCCATAGTATAAACGACTAAATCAAAATATTGTAGACGGTAAGCATTACATTATTATTTAATATATCAATATTCGGAATGGCGACAGACAAATATTATAAAGTACTATGCATTTACATAAATATTTGGTAAATTAATATAGTACAAACCTTTAATTGAAAATGAAAAATAATATTTTTACACAGAATTAATTTTTTGAGCGTTAAAATAGAAAATTAAAATGACCAAATTCATATAAAAATAGCTTATGTAAAATCTATGGAAAGGAAAATACAATATTCGTTGCCATCTCCAAAAATCATGGAACTATATTGAAATCAGAATATTTCATATTCAACACTTGATATGTCCATTTTTTTCTCTTTAAACCAGAATTTGTCTTTATTTTCATTTAGCACATTAGTTATATCTAAAAACCTTAAGATTTTATGTTAATTTTTTTTTCAATTTTGGCTGAATTACGATATTTACAGTCCTAAACGAAAGGTCTTATCATTTAGGTTTATATAGTAGTTTACTTTAAAAAAAATTATTTTCATTTATACTTACCATTCTTGATAAAATAACGAAATATTTGGTAAATGTTTAAAGAAGTAACCCATCAACGCTTTTTGTTCCTTCTGAATTACTTCATTAGTATATCCTTTGGGTTTTACTGTTACTGAAGCCATGACGTCACCTTCCTCGCTGGATCTTACGAGTAGTAAATTCCAAAATCCATCATCAAACGGTTGAATACTTGCTGATATAGAAGATGATCTGATGAAGTCCTCATAAACCTGTATAGTATATAAGTAATCATATTATACTGTATTTGTTAAATGCTGATGTCATAATTCTTAAGAAATAGTTAATACTGAAGATTGAGTTCTTCTTAATCATAAATACCTTTTAAACTATTCAGAATCAACTTACAACTATATTAGTTATGTATTAATTGTAGGTCATATTGTATTAGCGAATTTAATAAATCTATATTTATAAAATGCAAAATCTCTCTGTTTGATTATCTTCTTATAACTATATAATAGATTATAATATTTATCATGCCGTTTTATTTTAAATAAAGGGACGTTTCCTTGACAGGATTTAACCCTTCCAAACATTATTTTCTTATAAAGGTTAACCCATATGTTTGTATGATATAGGTGTTGTTGTAATCATACTTGATACAAAAATGTTTTTTAAATGTGTTTGTTTATTTTTAACTCAAAAAAGTTATACTATATTTCCGTTACCATATTATTATAAAAATCAAAGTTTAATATATATGGTGACTACCTAAAACTTAGCTCTTAAAAACATCTTAAAACATAGTTACAAAACTTACCATCCTATTTGTATCCCTTGTAACATACTCACAAGCCAACACTCCTGAAAATTTTTACACCCTTAAATAAATAAATCCCTTTCCCAAGTTAATTAGTAAGATTTACAAATCTCCATTAACAAAATTATCTTAATACAAGGTGCGGCAATAAAACTGATCTATTTTCTGCGGCGCACCGTTCAGCGACAGGACGTCTGAGGGTGGTGGGGGTAGGCTTGTTGGAAAACCTACACGACGCCATTGTCAGTAGTCATAGAGCAACGCGCGTTTGTTATCGAGGCGTATTTTAAAAGTGGCGATTCAATCATTGCTACTCAGCGGCAGTTCCGTGTGTTCTTTCAACTAGGTCGAATTTTGCGGTTCGATCTGAATTTTCATCCATACAAATTGGCTATTGTGCAGCAATTGAAGCCATGCGAACCGCAAAATTAGTCTGACCGAGTGGTCAGACATGTTCAAAGGAGCAGCTTGTTTACGGGCGGGCCTACGAGGACTGTTTTCCACAGCAGCACGAACTCTATCGATGTTCTCTGGCGTCCGAGTTGACCTTGGACGGCCTGTCGGCTTCTTTTTCAATGGAGAACCCGTTGTTCTAAAGTTAGTAACCCACCGCATAAAATTGTGCTACGCGACGGAACTTCTCCCTGTCGATCTAATTGAAAGAACGCACGGAACTGCCTCTGAGTAGCAATGATTGAATCGCCACTTTTAAAATACGCCTCGATAACAAACACGCGTTGCTCAGGCGACCACTGCTTCATGACTACTGACAATGGCGTCCTGTAGGCTTTCCAACAAGCCTACCCCCACCACCCTCAGACGTCCTGTCGCTGAACGGTGCGCCTCAGAAAATAGATCGGTTTTTTTGCCGCACCTTGTATTATTAACAAAATTATCTCCATAAATTATTATCAAAAATATAAGATATATTTAAATTTGTATATATGATTTAAATACATAAGAGTGTAAAAGTTTATTTAATAAAAAAATAGTAAATTTTGTGCGTATTCAATCCGGACTAGGTGGTGTTGTCAATCATGTTGTGTTATAAACTTCGGTAGATTTCACCTTGCAATGACCTTTCCTTCTACAACCTTAAAGATATCTTCCACCAGCTCAGTCGACACAGAATGCGAGGATGTGGAAAAAACAAGGTGCACAAGAAATTACGAAGTTTCGGCCTGTTTGGCTGCCCTATTCGAAATTTCTTCTCCTACTCTTCTATTATGTTAATTTTACTTATTTTTTTTAATTTTGAGGCTTAGAAATATTTCTGGAGTCATGCCGTTTGGAGAGCTTTGTTGGGAGGTTTTATTATTGGATGGATTTGTATCTCTTACAACTAACTCATATATAACTCTAATATCAGCAATCATGGTATTTAAGAGAAAATTAGTTAGTTCAAAATATACGAAAACTAAAACTTTCTTTTTTTGCAATTTAAAATGTGTAAAACTTTTACTCTTTTACCTAAACATAGAAATTGTATTTTATTTCTTGTAAAAACAATTAGTTCATAAAATTTATACTTTCTTCTATTAATCCTTTATTTAAAAACAGAAGAAATTTTTACTCAATTTATTTATAACTATGACCCTTGTGAGAAATAAGTCGGAATGGAGGAAACATGAAGTTTATTATTATTTAAAATGTTAATTATTAATATTTAACTGAATATTTAAATGAAATTGAAATTTATTAAAATTAATTTAATTTAGCTACATTGACATTACCAAATTAGTAATATTTATTTAAACGGTACATTGGATGTTCTACGAGGATTCGTCTTCCCGATGTTCCTGTGGCGGTCAGGGTTCTCTTGTACTTTCCCCAGTTCAGGCCAAAGGAAGATTTCCGTATCCTGGATTGGGTTACTCTCATGACTATTTCGGGTGATGATTCCGATTTGAAATTCCTTAGTACATTCGTCTGGTTTTCTAGGTACTGCTCGCTCTCTTCTCTTGTTGAATTTTGAAGTTCGTGATGATGGGACAAATTGCCTTATGTATGCAAATTTTGTTGTCCAATTGTTTGGAGATATTAAAGGATGCGTATTAGTTAGTTTGTCTCTATTTTACATTTATTTAATTGTTTAAGATATTTGAATTAAATTACTTTATTTTTATTTTACTGTTTCATTTATATATTTAAATAATTTTAAAAGGTTTTATTATAAGTTGTAAATCTTTACTCAACCACGTCTCAATATATAATACCTTAAATGGTTATAAACAAAATCATTTAACGTCATTACTTTCCCATTTTTCGTGATCGAATAACCATCTGACTTCAACTTTACGGTATGCCAAACATCGCTATTATAGTCTCTTTAGTTGTTTATTAATGAGAGTCTTAAGTATAATCGTAGAATAGTTTTATTTTCCCAGATTTTGATTAAACACTTAATTATCCTATCTATTTTATTTATTTATTTATCAATTTTAATTTATTTATTCATTTTACTACTGCTATTTGTTGGCGTCATTTACTCAAAGGATCTGTTTATATAATACGGTTTACTACATCCCGAGGATTTTCTAACATGCACATTCTGGTATCATGAGAATTTGGCAGTTTTATCCCTAAAATACTATTTTATATTCTCTTTTACTAGATGGATTTTCTCGGGATCCCTTGACGTTATGCCACTTGATTGACGTCGCTATATCATTCCGTTCCGAAGTTACGTGAGTATAATTTTTTAACGATTTTTCCGACTTGATTTCCGCGATTTTCCGCACTTTTTCTTCCTGCAATTTGTAAATCACAATCTCTCTTACAGTTAAAAAATTTTTTTTGACAAAATATGCTCACCTTTGGATCGCCGATTTTCACTAATAAACTCTAATGTTTTAATTTGGGTTTTAAAAAGTTTTCCGCTATTTTTCACGTAGACTTACAATTAGATAGTCAATTAGTGATATTTACGTAATACACTTTCTTCTCTTTGAACAATTTTACGATTTATCGTAATTTTAAAACTTTGAATTGCCAGATTAGCACTCATTTTATTGAAATGACCCTTAGTCACTTTGTGTATCTTTTTGATTTTCATAAACTGTATGGACTGATTTATGAAATTATTTGATTTAAACTGGGAAAATGCTGTATAAGAATGACTCTTTCCTCATTTTTCGTATTACTTAATAATGTTTTAAAAAAATATTATTTTACTCCAGCCGATTTCGTCTATAATTTGAAGTAATTAGATTTTTGAAAACGTTTATACTTTACATTTATGGTTTCATCTTTTGTTTGACAACTTTTTATTTAATAATAAATAATAACATTATTTTTGTATTATAATACATTCATATCTGCTTTAAATTTGTATTTATAAAAACAATTAATAATAACCTCTTGTTACGAAGCTTTCCTGAAGTTGGATTAATCCTTTCAAAACCATCCTATATTATTCATTTTCATAGAACATAGGTTACTACTGTTTTTTATTATAGTCGTTTGTAAAATCCGTCTCAATCTTAAACACTTAGTATTGATATTTTTAGACATGAAATTCAAAGTACATTAGTTATGACCATCGTCTTCTAGATGTCGATCAAAACTCAATACATGTCTACCATTCTCAGACTAGTTTCATGGTCTGACAATTGTTTGAATAGGGTACCCATTTATAATGTGTTTCCTAAAACCTTTCACTTAGTACTTTTCAAACCATGAACAAAAACAGAAGTTACAACTATTATTACATAACTTTACCATCCTAAGATAGCTTTTTTTTATGTTAACTACATGTTACCTTCTCGAGGTTACAACAGTAAAAGATGCTTCTCACTGAAGCTAAAGTACAATCTCTCTTACCTACATCATACTATAAATTGGGTGATCCTTTTCTAGCATTCAAAATCAAGGATGCACATAACGTATTATGGCATGATTCTCTGGTGTTAACAATTCATAAACACAGCCTATGTAAACGGAAAATTTTGCCGCCCACTCTATCCATCCCTGTCAGGACACGCTATCGATGCGGAGGCCTAAACGTTTTAACGGAAATTATGACGTATGATCCTACAAACTTACTACCTACAACCTGCATAAAATCTTATGACCTGACTGTTTCCTTTATCCTACTCTACTGTAACTCCCCACAGATATCATACGTTCGTGAGTTCTAATAATCTTTAATTTTTACTATCTATACGACCCATATTAATTTACTGTGCGAGATATTACTAATCTCGGCACAATAGTTTGCATCTGTGTTATATCAGCAAACGCTAACTCTTTGCAATAAATCTTCACAATAAAGACACAGATAACATACTTAAGTTTGCTACTTTGGCTGACATTAACCACTACAGACATGGCTACTCCAACAAATACTCATATTTAACTTAACATAGATTCATAATCAATTACACTTTTATATTTATTATTATTACCTGTGCAACTCTTTTATGGCTTTCTCTAATAGTAGTTATCTTTGTTGGACGAACAGCGAACATCTTTCCATATTTGTGAGATCCAAGCGTACACCCCACTGTTTTTTGATTTCCATCAACGCCACGTCTGATATAGAATATATCTTTATTTCTATAAGCTTTAAGGACTGGCTGAAAAATTAATTTTACAAAATCAAACAATCAAAATACTGAAAAACTAAACATAAAATTGTTTTCAAACGTGTGTTACTTTCACATACCGAAGGAATGATTGGACGTATTTTATATGTCATCAGATTCTTCTCACTACCAGCACGTTCCACAATCATATTAATAAGTTCATTACTAATTTTCTGTTTCTTCTCCAACTGTTTATCGTATGTCAGACTCGTTAAGGGATTAATTATTTTGGCCAAGTATTCATCTTGATTATCAATAGTTATTGAATTTAAAAATCCTTGCAGCTTATCTTCCGGTTTATTATTATATGTTTCGTAAGTTGTAAAAGCCTGATCAAAAGAGTATAGTAAATTAACACACGCAATGAGATAAAAGACAGAAGTCATTGTTCTAACAACAAAACATACTGAATAAGAAAATTAATATATTATCAATTATATAATCTATTAATGACTTAATAATGAGATAACCCTCCACCAATTACAATAGTTGTAATACAGCTTATTTAATTATGTTCTGTCAAATGATAAATAAATCTTTAATATAAATATTAATAGGTCTATGTACAATAGGTTCATCCTTTCATATTATATATATATATATATATATATATATATATATATATATATATATATATATATATACAACTTATATATATGTTATATATATTATTTTAATTTAATAAGTTTATATTAATTATTGTGTTTTTGTACTCCTAGGTTATGTTTTTTTGTAAAGTTTACGTGAGAAAATAAAACTTATTATATTATATAATTATATTAGCAATATACCGGGTGTTTCAGACCACATGGACACTATCTGTAGCGCCTAAACGAAACTAGATACAAATTTCCTTCCAATTAGAACCCCCCTTTTTCGACCCCAAAGAATTCGCGCTCCTCAAAGATCCAAAAGGGCACTATGGGGGGGGGCATGATGGTATTTTTGCAAAATTTTCAAATAGAAACATAGGTCGTGTGATACCTCATTTTAAAGGTCTCTCTTTTCTGAACATTTTGGAGCAAAAAAATTGTTATCTTTTCATTACTGTACAGGGTGTAACGAAATATATATTTTTTATCTTGCACCATTTTTTTTACAATTATTCAATGGTGCAAGATAGAACCAAACTTTCAATGCAAAAAGTGTTTGTTTTCAAAAGGTCTCTCAAATGGTACAATTTTCAATCTATATTGCTATTTGAATTTTTTAACTTTTTGCTCTATAAAAGTTATTAAAGTTTGAAATTTATTAAAAATTTGAAAACTACATAGAAATCCATACTATCCCATATCTCATGAAAGGGTGTGTTCTTGTAAAACTAGGAAAAAAACTAGGTTGCCCTATCTTTGTTAGGTACTTGGCAGTCACATTTCCCGCTAAAAACTAAAAAAAACTATTTCGTCACACTCTGTACAGTAATGAAAATATAACTTTTTTTTTTGCTCCAAATTGTTCAAAAAAGAGAGAGCTTTAAAATGAGGTATCACACGACCTATGTTTCTATTTGAAACTTTTCCATAAACACCACCCTGCATTCCCTCCTAAAAAGTGCCCTTTAGGGTCATTGAGGAGCATCGAAAATAAATTTCCTGAATTCTTTGGGGTCGAAATGAAAATACAGGTAGATGTTTCACCATTTGGTAATTTTACCTTACCTTAACAAACAAAAATAATAAATAATTATATTAAAAAAACACTTGTAATTATTTTGTTCAAATAACGATTTTAATATTAACTGGCTAATTTTCTAATTCTTAGGAGTAGTAATATGTAATTTAAAGTAAAAATAGAAGAAACCCATAATAAGTGTTAGAACTGTTATATATAATAGGTTATTTTTGTTAAGAAAATAACAAAGCTAAATATTGGTGATTTTAGTTTTATATTATTTAAAATTTAATGCTAATATTTAAAAAAATATCTATAAAGTCGTAGTTTTATATTTTATAGCACTTGATGCCAGCTGTTACGAATTTAATACATACAATTCTTCGTGGACCATAAAACATTGTAAATATAGTAAATCACATCATTATCAGAACTGGGCTAACAAGAAAATATGAACATTAAAATGTCATAATGAATAAAATAAGATAACATATTATAAAAATAAAATTTAAATATGAACATGAAAATACAACAGTGGCCTGGAATCAAAATTAATATATATTTCTTAACGTTTCTTTTACAACAGTCCAAATAAAACAATTAATTGAACAGTAGATCATTACAAACAAAACAGTGATTTTAATTTAAAATACAGAGGATCTTAACCGTATCTTCTTTCCTATTCTATATAATAGTGTCAGAATTATTGCTTATATGTTACAACATAATGGAAATGTTTTAGTAATTGGCAATTATAGTTTCTAGAATATTAAATATATTATTATACTTTTTAATTTTCAAGGAAGGGATAACCATTTGTCTTGGCTAGAGCTCCACCAAGCTGTGTCTATGGTGTTGATCCTGAAATAGGTTGTTATAAACTAATGTATTAATTTCCTTTTTATCCATTTATTAATTGTTTTTATCAAATGCATAAAGATAAAAATTTTGCACATCAATGCAAAAGATAAATATCACTTCCAAAAAGTATAAATAATTATAAAATGGGTAACACAACCGCCCTAGGCCTGCTAAACCGCTTTCCACTAGACTATACACGCAGGGGCATTCTATAGTGAGTACGGGCTGGATCTACTTTTTTCGTGTAGTCTTGGGTTGGATGCTTCTATTTCATCTTTCCTATTAGTTCTCACTTATCAAATTAATTTCTTTTCCGTCCCATATAGTATTAGAGTATTCAAGTGCTAGCGATTATATTTTTTGTTCTTTCTTCCCTTTTTTACGGCTATGAAAAAAAGAGAGGATTTTTACATATCAACATCAAGAACAAAATTTGCCGTCACTCTACTTTTATATTTAATAACGAGTCACTTTCAAAGAGAATCAACCTGTCTTATTCTGTTCAGCAGTTTATGTTCTAACTTTATACACTCAGTGTGAATTTAAGTTAAATTTTTTTTTTCGATAAAATTCCTTATATGATATTAATTAGAAACCTAATGAATTAACGGTTAAAATGGCCACCATTTGATAGAGATTCCTAAGTAAAGGTAATTGCTGTTTAAATCTATCCTCTAAAAGTCCTATTGTGCTTAGTCATCATATCTTTATCTTAAGATAAGTTTTTATATCCTAACTAAATTTAGTGAATTTGGTATTGTCGTATTTGATTAACTAAATTGTTTATAACAGCCCCACGGCCAATTTTTTATATTTTTGCCAATAACGAAGTTACGGTTAGGCATGTATCTCCCTATTATGAAGCAGGATTGTACTGAGGAAGGAAAAGAATTATAAACTTCATCTCAAATTTTCGCGATTCCTCTTCAACTACCCATAACACCCAATGGAAATTTTCCTTACATATTTCAAATAATATTTTAAAGAATGGTCCTCTATAAGACGAATTGTGTTAGTTCCTGGACGATTTGGTAATCCTCTATAACCTGAAGGCAAGTACTCTAAATTTCTCCCCGGCAAATTTTTAATGTAATCACCTCTTTAACTTGAAGTTTTGATGAGCAGACATTTTTAATTCAAAACTTTTAAGGTTGTCGTACAGTGATAGATAACAATATGCTCACGTTAAGACATGAACTTTCCCATCTCCTGCGTTAATGCATTTTTTTTCTGAATTTGGGCTCAGAACAGCTCTCTTGTTTGTATTGTGAGTTTGTATGTGCCGAAAGTTCCGTATTTTATTAAAATGGACTTTTCATAAGCGATTGTGAAGTTGTTGTACTGCAGGTCATTAAATCAATTTATGAACTTCTTACTTATATTTAAGAATTGAAAATGAATAAGTTTATCATTAGGATTTTAAGTAATGAAGAATAATTACAAGCATTAACATTCTAAAATGAATTAAACTGCTTTGTAACGTTTTGTTCCCTGGAGATTGAGAGGAGAACACTTTGATAATGAAACTTTGAAAGCTTTCAAATTGATTTCTTGAGGGTATTAAGTCACAGAAAAGTAGGATTATAAGAAGGTAATATTATAATTGGGCGAGTTATAGTTTTTCCTATTAAAATCCTAGTTTAGAAACAAATGACGTACACAGTGCTGAAGGCGTTTTGTTTTGTGTTTTTGGTACGACATGCGGTTTTTCACTTACTTTCCGCATCTTCAATTTCGTTTTTGTTTTAAATTAAAATGACATTTTAATATTTTTTTATTTTTTATAATGTTAGTTATGTGAGTATGATATTAACGAAACGAGTCAAATTTATATTTTAAATATACAACTTTTTTTATGAATATACAACGGAATTGATTAAATAAAAGTCTGGCTAATATATTATCATGGGCTGAGAATATATAATAATTTTAACTATAGATATCACTTGACAATACCACAGAGCAATCTGCTTTTAATTAACCTCCACATATTTCTAGATGTAGTAAATATAGTCTAATATTATTAAATTATAATTAATGAAGGACAAATAATTATAACTTACACTAAGTCCTCAATAAACGTTTAACAAAATTAAGATAGCTAGAATAATATTATGAACAATTTAAATAAGTTTTTGTAAATTTTCCCCTTTTAAAAAACCTATTAAATCAATTTTACTGTATTAATCGAAAACCTAGATAATAATTTAATACAATATTTAATTAAAAATAAATTACCAACATTAAATTGTTAGACGATTTAGTGGCAGATAAAATACCGGAGAAGAACAAATGACTCTTAAAATTAAATTAAAAGCTAGAGGTGAATTGACTCTATTATGCAAAATATTGCATTTTGTAAAACTGAACCAGACATCTAAAGACGATCTCTATTGTCACAATCCAAATTATTGTACATATCATATAGCTTATCGCCTTTATAAATTATTTTAATTATTAAATATTAGATTTTATTATTTGTTTTTCTATGCTCATAACTGAATAGATGATATTGTACAATAAGAATTTTCTTGGTAAGGGTGCAAAGTTTCATGCACAATTTCATTTTTGGTTTATTCCTATTGATTATTTGAGTTAATGGTTAAAATTTGTTTTTCGATTTTCTTAAAATCTTGGTTATTTTTAATACATTTAGTATTATTTTTATATTTATGAAAGGGAAAATAAAATAAAAATTGTGTACATATTTCGACAAAATTTGAATTCCAAACCAATCTCATATTGTGGGATGGTTTTTCAACTACATAATTTACTCTAATATTATGATACCACTATCCCTGTTTCACTCAAGTGTAAAACAAGATTCAGACGTTTTGATATTTATAACGACAAATAAATGCTCTACAAAAATGTACGAAGAAAAGGTTTAGTACTTTAATGTAATAGTAATAGAATTTATTCAGGAATAGTTGTAGGAAAAACAAAAATTAACGTTGACCCATGTTTTTAATAGTTGTATTTTAATAACATATGATTTACGCCGAGATAATATTTATGACAAAAATGAAACCAGTACGTAAAGAATTGAAATATTATTCTGAGAATTGCCAAGGTGATGTCTAAAGCACAAAACATTTACTAAAAAGTTTATACGGCAAGTACTTAGTAAACGGAACTAGTCACTAAATAACGAGTACTTGAATATAAATTGGTTCATACAAGTTGGAGATAAATCAAATTACACAGATTTTAATAGATGGCTTTCCCTATCAGTCTTAAAAACCACGCAGATGAGAGCGTCCTTGGTTTTGGTTAGGTCTACTTTACTATACTCCAGAAAATAAAAAAAACACATTGTAGAATGCCCTTAACGATACTTCAATACAATCTTCACTATAGTAAGGCTGCCAACGCAGTTTTCTGTCAGAGATATCATGTTGAGGACACAGACCTATTTCTCATCCAGGAACAATGGATACACTGAAGTAAGATAAGAGGGTTTATAAACTCAAGAGGTAAGCTTAAGTTCATGAAATAACTTTAGAACCAGCATTGTGGTTAAGCATGCTTTTCCTTTATTTCTGATCTAGTGATATCACTACCGTGAATATCATCTTTGAATCTAAAGAGTGTAGAAGAGATATCATTATTTGTTCAATCTATTGTAGCGTTATTCACAAATCATAACATTAATAAAATAATCTGTACTAAATTTATCTACCGTCCACCCCCCGCCTTGCCTATCTACCTGCCTCTGATAGGTAGCGCAGTACAGCGGCCGGCACTGTAAACTATCGCATGACATATCTCTCTCCTTTTCTATCACCGGATAACGTCCAGTCTAAAATACCGTTATTCACTTCACTTCAACCTTGTAGAACATGCTGTCGTTCCAAAATCTAATCGGCCTTTATTTTGCAAAATGCTCTACAATTCTCGTTATAATAATTTGATAAATCATTCAAAAAAATCGTTACGATGCAATAAGTGTTTTTCTAAGAATGTCAGTGTTTTAGAAGTGTAGAGATAATGTGTCAGTGAGTTTCATTTTACTTCTAACATACGTATATGACCGGTTAAACTTGCAATATCAACCAGGTACGTCTGTCAGATTTTACTATATAATAAATTTTGTTCATATTTTTAAGCTTTGTTTATTGAAATATGTGTTTAGTATTTTCTTTTAGTATTCAAGATTTTTACTGAAATTTAATAACTTATAAAAGCATTTCCTTTCTTTAAAAGACACTTTACAGAATTTAAATGTAAACTTTAGGCAGTCAAACTTTGAGTAATGAGCAGTCATATTAAATCTTAAGCAGTCAAAAAACTAGCAAAAAAGGTTTTTCTGAACCAGAGTCTTTGTTTTTAGAAAATTTCTAACCCTTGTTATAAGTCTTTGTTTCAAACAGAAATCAAGATATTCATATACTATTAGTATTAACAACAAAAGGACATAATTATAATCTTTTCTGGATTTCTGTAATTCCGATAATTTTCTTGATTTTGATGAAATAACAAAGCATTTTAAATAAGAGAAAACTTGTGCTATTACATGTATAAGATTGCATAAATCTCTATCAGACCTGTGTTTCTTTCCAACAGCAAAAGCTGGTTCAAGTTTGGTGGAATTTGTGTTCTGGATTTTGCAAGTCTATGCAGCAAAATTGGATGCCTGTTTAAAAGACTCTACTTAACTGTTTAAGACTTGTTTATAACAAAAACTTTGAAAAGTCGATAAGTGCACTATAAAATGACATTGCTCTAAATTACTAACTCTAATTGTGAACCTGTTCTTATGTATATTTTTGGAACTGAACTCTGTTTAACAAAATGTCCTTTACTGTTTATATGTTATAATGTGTAATTATTTATAATATAAAATATATATTTGGGTGGAGCTGCATGCAAACTTTTCGGTCCTAACAGCCCCAAAGGGGTTATTTTGAAAATTAATAAAACAAAATTGACGTCAATCTTTAAAAATTTCACTATTTAAAAATTTCAATATTTAAAAATTTCAGTATAAAAAAAAGTTTCACTTTTTAAAAATTTCCTTTATATTATAAACAAATTTCCTTTTTTTTTATATGTATACAATATATATATATATATATATATATATATATATATATATTAGTTGGCCAACTTAGAATGTAAGAAATTTAATAAACAAAATTATGATATTTTATAAGTAATTTAATGATGAAAACTTGTTAGAATTAATATACCTTTTGAACTAAAATTTTAATTTTGATTATAGAATCTTTTTTTTATTGTTAAATTCTTTTATAACAGTTTGTATAAAAAGGGGGATAAAAGTCAAAGTTTAATTGTTAAATTTTTTTTTTCTTATTATGGGCATGTAAACTTTTTTTTTTAAAGAAGATTCAATTTGTAATCTTATTCATGGATAAGCTTTTGGTGATGTCAAGTAATCTTAAGCTGGTATTTACCTAATTGTAAATGGTAAAATCTGATCCGTCGAAATTTCGGTTTAAATTTAATAAATTTTGGCTTTGTTAATTATATAATTTGTCTTTGTCTTTTTTTTATTAAACATTGTTACCAGTTGGTTCCACCTTCTGATAATTTAACTCGCCTGGTAACACTATATTCCATACTATCCAGAGTACCTTCTACTTTCCAAGTAACTAGTGGATTTGTCAATCATCTGGTGTCGTCCTACTTGCGGTCAGTCCTATTTGCGGTCAGTCCTATTTGCGGTCAAGTGTAGTTTTATGAAGGATGATCAAGGTTCTGGAGGTGGAAGGGTTTCCAGTTTGCGGTCACATCTTGAGAGATAGTTAATTACTAATCACAAATCAAGTCGTTTGCCATCTTCACGTGTTGGTCTACAGTTCCCGGTTGGCAGAATCCACAGGGATTCTTACTTACCAAATTCACTGTTTTGACGAGAGGATAGTCAGTCAGAACGAACAAACGACTCTGTTCACTTAAATAGAGCCTAAAAAAGGGGGAATAATAAACAAACACTGTATACATATATAAATAGAGAGGGAGAGAGCTACAACAAAAATAGATACTAATATTTATAGAATATACTCTTTCGCATTACAAGCATACTTCGTACTAAAGGTTCGCCAGTCCCAGACATTTTTAAAATAAGACTATAGATAAATTTGGATTGACTCAAAAAAACATTGAATTGAATCAAAAAAACAAATGGCATACGACGAATTTCGGTAAACGTTTCCCCCACTTCAAATCTTCAACACGACTTTAGGCTCACTATATGGGGTTGAAATATGTGACCGCAAATTGGACAAATATCTTTCGATTAGCCCACGACATTTTTGGGGTGACCGCAAAATGGACGGTATTACCCTTGACCGCAAATTGGACTGACCGCAAGTTGGATACAACCAATCATCTGTGTGGGAGAGAAAGAGCACTTTTTTTTGCAACCAGACTCAAAGTTCATATACATGGAAATTCACCAAGATAAGCGATCTAGCTAACCTAATCCTATATCTAACTTAGGGTATAGGATATGAGCTAGGTAGGTGGGTTGGAAGTGCGCAAAAAGTGTTATAAGTTGAGGTGTCAAGATGGTAAAACCCACATACTATTTTTATAAAAATATTGTTATCATATTCAGGAGGTACACGTACAAACATCTTTTTTTATTTAAACATATTCAATATTTGACGAAAAACAGCGTCTAAAGATTGTTAATTAACTACTTAAAATATAGTTTTATCAAATTAATTCTCTGTTCTCTTTTATTTATTTTCTTGATTGAAATTGCCACATGTTTTGTACATTTAGAGTAAATTAACATTATGTTTTGTTACAAATAACTCTAGTTATTTTAATTCGCTTTTGCTTTGTTTGCAGTAACTGACAAAATATACTGCTGTAAGAGATAACGTTTGCATTGGTATTAAACACAATCTTACCAAATTCCCATCTATATTCCAATTACTTATATCTATGTATGCACACCTTGACTTCACATTTAACGGTATAAATAATTTAGAAGTAAACCTCTATTTTGCACCCTTACTAATCCAAATATAATTAACTACAGACTTTTACAATACGCTCTGTGAAATATGTGTATTTAGTTAGAAATGTCATGTGTGATTAAAATTTTTATAACATACCACGTCAACCCACCACCAATACAATTCTCTACCTAATAGTCTCTATGAAGTCCGAAGGTACACAGATGATTAACTGATTTGGGTGAACTCAAATTACGTTACCGTTACATGCGTATTCGTTCGTTTGTTTAACTCAACATTTTCATTATTACATACAGATCAAAAGTTGTATAAAATCAACTACACAGATGTATTTAAAAAAAAGAAACTATCGACAAAACATATGAAAAAGTGGCTATTTTTTTCTAGTAATTATCAGGAATTAGTAAAACTGTTGACCCCACTTGATGTGATTGACTATACATAGGATGGATTTATTGAATATTTTAAAGTTTGAAATTATATTTTTATCATTATTTGAGTAAAAATATTATTTTGTTTTTATCTTTGTAAACATGTTCAATTAAATTCATATTTTATAATTACATAAAAGGAACTCTTGTCCTATGTTGTAAAATGTTCTGATAAAATAATTTTTATACAACAGTTTTTAGGCATTTTGTTTATATCGGCAGTTATTTTGAATTTTGCTGACTGATTTTTTTGGTTAATTAGGTTTTCCAATTTTCACAAAAAATAATCGTCTTATCAAATTGTACTAAATTTGGGAAATTATGAGCAATTACACTTATATTTTGGCACAACATAAACCATGAACTACTGATCCAACTGACTGAAGCAAATGTATTGTGGCGAGGGAATGCTCAGGTCAAAGGCCTACGATTTTATGATTATTCTAGAACTTTCTAAATTGAATACAACTTAATTTCATACTTTTAAGTTGACTCTAACAAAATAACGTGATACGTTAACAATTTATGCGAAGACATAGTTTATATAAAGGATGATAAGTACAGAATTATACATCTTAAAATGGGATATTCCTGAAGTAACATAAGCTCATATACCACGAAAGTAGTGACCATATATATATATATATACATATATATATATATATACATTCACATTTTATATAAAAACCCAATAAGTAGACATTTATAATAATTAAATAGTTATTATCACGAAAATTAATAAGTCTCTCTTACAACATGTTCAGTACGATTTCGTAATATAATAAATAATATAAATTTTAATAATTTACTTCTTTGCATTGTGTTAAGTAAACCTAATAGAACTGACAACATTGTTTCCGTTGAAACAAAAATATTGTTGTATCAGTAAACAAGGATACTTTTTGTGATATAATTAAAGACGCAAAAATCATTACTTTAGTTGGATTAATCCAAGTTTATCCAAAATGTATCATCCCAAGGTTGTTCTTATTGAAAATAAATTTGATTAAAACGAGTTTAGTTTAACTAACAAAATCAATTCCAAAAGGATTTTTAAAGGAAATTTAGTAATTACTTATTATTTGTAATTTTATATATATTTTGACCATCTTACAGTACATTTGTAAGTTAACGAGAGCTGGTTGATTCTTCCTTGAATTTGGGACGAACTCAATGTATTGTTAGGCATTGTCTCACAACCTATGGTAAGAAATAATTTAAGATATTTTGTGAAAACAGAGCAAAATGGAATACGTGTTTTAAATAACTCCATTACTAGAAAACTCGGATATTAATTTATCCTGAAAATATTTAGTACGGAAAACTGATTAGATTTTAGAACCTTGACTTATAATAATTACTATTACTCTGAGTTTTACAATGAAGTAAAATAGTCTAATGAACGGATATTCATTTATAGTTGAACGAAAAAAAAAATTTACTACAGCTTTGAAACTAACCCTGGACAAAATAGGTGGTGAGCAGTCGTCTTAACGTCCTGAAGTGATATTGATAGAGACTAGTCGGTGAATTTAAAATCTAATGTTCACATTACTATGTTTTAATCCTTCGTAAAAGGAAAACCTCAGTTTCACAAGAACTGGTATATTTACACCCAAAGGTCAGTTTTCGTTTTGCCGAGGTACAAATATACATTGATTTCCTTAAAATCTAAATATTTTTTAATTTTATATTTTTAAATAATATTAAAACTTAGATTTGTATTGTTTATGTTTCCTTTGTTATATGATTCCAGGGATAGTGGGGTGAAATTGATGTAAAGAGTCGATTTTAGCTTCTAAAATACAAACCATATTTAGAAAACATTGTTGAACAAATATAGCGATATTGAATAAACAGAAGTGTTGTCAATTTAATATAGACTAGACTCAACTAGTTAAAACGAAACTTCAAAACGCAGTAGATTTTACCTGTTATGTGAAACAACATAAGTATAAGCAGATTCTTCTTTGTTATTAAGTAATTAGATTTTATACTCTAAGTTAAAGTAAACTTGAACCAAAAAGGACAAAGAAGTATTGAAACTATAATTATAATATTTTTTTAAAGAGTTAATAGGACGAATTTATACAACCTAATTTAATAAGTATCCGCAACACGCTAGACAGAGTGGAAAGTCGGTTATGTTTCTAAATATTTGAGGTCTTTAAATACACTTTCACCTAAGGTGCAACTTTATACAATTTTATCTGTCTGAAATTATTATGTATTTGAAGCAATATTCGGATAATGCTCTTAGCAAATGTCTGTAATGTAAAAATAAATACAAAATTAAAAAACACTTTATTATTATATGATATTCTAGAGTAACCGGATATGCTTGAATAACTGTAGTTATTTTTGACTTACCGCCAGCATTCCTTGGATAATTCTATTTTAGTTTATATTGTCATATATTTATTCACTACACGTGTTTCGGACATTATCGTCCATCGTCGGGTGATAACACTTAGTTAAAATATTCAACACAAAAATACAAGTAACAAATAACATTCACGCACGAGAAACACAATATTTTAATGTCACCGTGCCGGCACTACATAGTATACTATGCATTGGTCATGTGCGTAAGGTAGTTAATCTGTTTATCAGCTCGAAGGTGGGGGTTGCTTCAAACCTTTTTTTGTCATTCAACAATCCATCAGGGTTCTGCAATTCGCTACGATAAATTAGGTATTCTTCCAAGTGGTTCATATAGTTGCCCTTTTTACAATTTTTTAGTACTTGCATATTAATTTCCATGTTGTCATATTTATGATCATTATCTATCAAATGTTCCGCAAACTTAGATTTTTCAGGGTGTTTTAGCGCTTGAATATGTTCTTTGTATCGTGATTTAAACGGGCGTCCTGTCTGTCCTATGTAAAATTTGTTGCATGAGCTGCAGTTTAATCTATATATACCAGTATTTGTATATTTATCTTGTTTATTGGTTATGTTCCTGTTTATTATTTGGTTCAGGTTGGAATTGGTTTTGTATGCTATTTTGTAACCTTGTTGTCTGAATATATTGGCTATTATGTTATTGAAATTGGTGTTGTGTTGTATAGTTACAAACTTGTTGTCCTGTTTTATTATATTCAGAGTATTGTTTCTCTTTTGTTCCATTTTCTTGAGTATATTGTCTACTATTGTTGGTTTGTATCCATTTTGGTGTGCAATATGTTTTATTGTGTTTAGCTCCTCTATTTAATCGGGTTCTTCCATAGGAATTGATATTAATCTGTTCACCATGTGGTAGTAGGCTGCCATTTTATGTGTGATCGGATGGTAGGATGTGGTGTGAATGGTCTGGTCTGTGTTGGTAGGTTTTCTAAAGATTTTGAATTTATGTTTTCCTTCTATTCTTGATATTGTGAGGTCTAGGTAGTTTAATGCATTATTTTGTTCAACTTCATGTGTGAATTTTATGTTTGGGTGTATTTATTCATGTAAGTATTTAGTTCCTGGATCTGTCTGTTACTGCCTCTGAACAACATTATTACATCATCGACATATCTGTAATAATATATTATGTTGTCGTAGAATTTGTTCTGTTTATCCAGAATGAAGTTATTTTCAAAATGGTTGAGAAATGTTTCTGCTAAGATTCCCGATAAGGGAGAGCCCATCGGGACTCCTTTAGTTTGGATATAATATTGTCCGTTGGGTTGAAAATAATTTTGTCTTGTAATTTCCTTGATGCAATTGATAGTATCTGTGATTTCCGGTTCGTTGAGTTTATTGTGTTTGCTTAAATTGTCTTGTATCATTTCTATTGTTTCTTGGACAGGTATGTTAGTGTATAAATCACTCACATCAAAGGAGACCAACTTCATGCCAGATTTGATGTTCGTATCCTTTATCTTTTTTATTAGGCCCAATGTATTGGTCAAACCACGGTCATTTTCTAGAATTAATTTTTTACGCAATATTCTCCCAATGTGTTGCGCTATTTTGTATGATGGTGCGTTTTTGAAGTTGACCAATGGTCTAATAGGCATTCCCTCTTTATGAACATTAGGTAATCCTGTTAATGTGGGTGATTTTGGGTTAATCATTTTCATGTGGAAAATCTGTTTATTATTAAGTAAACTAGTAGATCTGTTTATTAAACTGTTGATATCGTTCCTGTAATTATTAGTGGGATCTTTGTTAATTAGGGTGATGTTGTTTTTAACAATGAAGTCATCTACTTTGTTGTTATAATCATTGTGTCTTATTATTACGGATGTACTACCTTTATCAGCCTTAACAATGAGAGAATCATTTTTTATCAATTTATTTTTTATACTTTTAGCGATGATTATTTCTGATTTATTCAAGTTTTGTTTTCCTGTAGGTAAATTATGTACGGCATTTTCCATTTCTAATAAAGTACGTGTGTCATTTTGTTTGTCCTTATTATCATAAACATTATGTTTTAGGCCTTTATTCAATAATCTAATCTCTGTATCTGTGAACAATACATCAGTATCATTTATTAATCTTGGGTAAAACTGGTGTTTGATTTTATGTGGTTGTTGTATTTTGGTGTTCTTATCTATTAACCTTTGAAGTTTGGCTTGAATCTTAATTTTCTTGAATGATATCATCTTATGACCAACCGATTTATCTATTAAAGCAAATATACAGTCTTTTTTCAATGAGTGCAAATTATGTCCTGTCTCCAAATGTAATTTATATAACTTATGATTTAACTGTTCCTTTTTGCGATACAATTGCTTAATTTCAAAATTGATCCATGCTCTTCTGTCAATGTTTATGGCCTTATTGGCCGCTATTGAATTGTTGTTTATTTTGACATTTATATACCCTGGTATAATTCCCTCCTGCTTACATAATTTATTAAATTTTAAATTTTCTATGGTGTTGAACAACTTTAACTTTGTATTTCTATAGCCTCTAGTTAATTTCGCTTGGCTTGCGTAATTCATTATATGATATTCTAGAGTAACCGGATATGCTTGAATAACTGTAGTTATTTTTGACTTACCGCCAGCAATCCTTGGATAATTCTATTTTAGTTTATATTGTCATATATTTATTCACTACACGTGTTTCGGACATTATCGTCCATCGTCGGGTGATAACACTTAGTTAAAATATTCAACACAAAAATACAAGTAACACATAACATTCACGCATGAGAAACACAATATTTTAATGTCACCGTGCCGGCAAACTACACTTTATTATTGACTTACTCAAAATCAAAGATGAATCATTAAATTTATTTAATTTTTACTGAAGAGAACTAAAGGTAGTTCTTTAGTTTTATGTTTGTCAATAATAAACATGAAAGCCACTCTCTTTATGTTTGTAATATACGTGATCTTAATGAGTCAATTTAAATACTGTTAATGTGTACCACACATATTAGGACACATTCGTTTTCATGTCTAAATATTACAAACTGAAATCAGATAGTAAAATAGTATATCGTTTAGAAAAGTCCATTAACAACTACAATAAATACGTTAGACAAAATAAACATCTTATTAAGGCTTCTAGCATAGTACTTCTCGAGTCTAATGGATTGTGTGACTGTGAAGTTGACGACACTCAAGTGAATAGTTTAAAATTGTTTGTGAGCTTAAATACCTCAATTTTTTTATGAATTGTGTTTGATGTCACAGAAAGTAAAACATAACAAGAAAAAACAGACAAGTTGTTTTATAAAGGTAGTTATTTCTAGACCAAATAAAGTTATGTAAATACATTTTAAAACACAATATATATATATATATATATAAGAATTTGTTCCAATGTTGAGGATTTCTATACATAAGTGTTCCATTGCTGATGCGTTTGGCCTTTTCTGATGATCATCAGAATAGGACATCTTTATTTTATATTTCAGTGTATATGTATTGCATACTACTTTGAGTCTTAATTATTTTTATAATTGACTTCTACTTTCGTGTACTGTTAAAAAAATTTTACATTTAATAAATCATTGTAGACTAAAGATTTTTGTTTTTAGCAATGATCTTAATAGCAATGAACCCTAATAGAAGTTAGTATTACTTCAAAAAAACTATTCGAAATTTAAATATTACAGTACATTAGAAATCCTTTAAAATTGCTAACAGGTCCTATTTTACATCCTAATTCGTCTCAGAATTAAAATATTAATTTATTTCGTTTCCAGATTTGATGTTTAGAAGTTCATTTAAAAACTAATAATCTTTAGGCTATATACTTTATTTTGGCTTTATTAGTTCAATACTCATACTGAATCTTTAATTATATAATTATTTTATGTATAGAAATTCTTTCTTGCAAATATTTAATGCTTGTACCGGGTGATTCAGAACTTCATGCCATCTCTCGGGAAGTGATAAAATAATTGTTATACTAGCGACCGAAATATTTGGTAAAACTCCATTTTTAAAATAAAACAGCACACAATATGTTGTAAGTTCTACTATTTTTATTGAGTCTTGCCGACAATGGTTTCGTCCGTGACTGCATTCATGAGGCAACTTATCACAGACATCTAAAAATCATAATTTAGAAGAGAAAATGAAAAGAACATTTTGACGAATTTTTATTTTAAAAACTGTTGAGACATAGTCTTCTGAAATGAATATTGAGAGAGATCCCACAATATATTTACCCGGCGAGTCTTTCCACAATGGTAGTTTTAGAGAGTGTGTGAGAGAGAGATTGTGTATTTTTTTTTTAAATCTAACAAAAAAATATGCTGAAATATGCAAAAAAAAAGCAAATTTTAATTCTTTGGAAGAAAGAATAATGTTTGTTTGGCCTCGTGAATGCCGTCACTAGCAAAACCATGGTCGGCAAGACTCAATAAAAATAGTAGAATTTACAAAATATTGTATATTATGTGCTGTTTTATTATAAATTTTATATAAATAAGAAAAAAAACACGTAAACCTCAGCTTGGAAACGCTTCTCGTACCAGCTATCCGCAATTTGGTTTTTTTACTAAGTAGGCCCTAATTCCAACTGTAGTAAACTAGACGACGACTCTAACGACTGAGATATGCGTTCCTTTGAGAATCAACACAGTTTTACATTTTTTCCCATGTTTAAAATAAAATGTATTTTAAAAAATATTAGAGAAGAAAAGATATACAAGAGTGTAACAGTGTTTTTAAAAACACAATTTTAACCTTATTTTGTGAATGGCGGTTAAGGGCTCGTGATTATGTGGTAAGCCGGCCCAGACTTAAGTTATGCACAGTTGTATATATTAAACTTGCAGCTGTTAGAACAGAAATATATTATTTACAGTATGATATGTAAAGTATAGTTACAGTACAAGTCCATTGTAATTCCTTCGTTAGTTTATTTTATTTTTTTTTTTTTTACATGTTTTTAAATCAAGAGGCATATAAAAAATTTAGAAAAACTCATATTTAGAATTTTTAAAAAAACTCTGCGAAGAAAAAGGTAAATGAATTTCATCAAAGAAATATGTAATATGTAGCCTAATATTTTTGTTAAAACATTTTAGTTAAGATAATTACTTCTTAAATAATAATTATCTGCTGTAATTAAGTTGTTACGGTTTTACTGGACACGGAAACTAGGGGCATCTATTAAATCGTTCACGAAGAAACATCTTTTTTTAGAGTTTACCACTTTTCAAATATTCAACCAAGAAAAGAATTCAGTATCAAATGTAAGCCTACACCATAAGAAGAAAAAAACTTCCTATAAAACACATTATATTAGTAGTTGTTGTAATAGTTATATAGTCCACCATTATCAAATAAGTTTACAATTTACGTTCACAAACTGCGTTATTGAGACAAGAGTGATAACGTGAGAATAACAACAGAAACTGGCGGGAATTATACCAATTCTTATGGTCCTACCCGTTCACTCAGATATTAATTCTATTCAGTCTGTGCAGGTGAAAACATTAAACATCCATACTAAACTGATTTGTTTTATGCAAAAGATCAAAAATGTAAAAGGCCACCAATTTTAAAATATACAAAATGATTTTTTAAAATTTTTACTCTGATAAAACGTTACTTAAAGAACTCGTATACCAATTATAAATTCATACAGTATCTATTTCAGGAAGTCCATTAGTAGAAAATATTTTATATTAACAATCATATGACGTGGCCTACCCGTCTAGCGATTGGTGCTTTTGTACTGTTATCCAGTATTTCATATTAATAACAATATTAAACTAAACTAGCGAGAAATTGTTCAAAAAAATTCGTACACTCTTCTCGTAATAAGATTTTATATCCAATATGCGTTTCAACGAGTTATAAGTTATCTTTGTAGATTATAAAGAATTATATAACTTATCCTGAATTATTATTTTCTAAACTGAAACATTTATATCTCTAGAACGGCCTTATCGACTGTGTTGAAATTTTGTATATACGTAGGCCTATATACAGGTTCAGGTAGTGTATTTATAAATGTGCAAATATAGCCGAGAATAAAATTAAAATAAATTTTAAAATGTTAGCGTTAGTAGGTTGTGATTGTTTTTTGAAACAATTAGCCTACTCGTAAATTTTCAAGTAGCCTATTGAATAGTTTGAAGAGCCATACTGTAAGAAATTTTTAAGCGTAAAAGTAATGACGTAAGATTGTTATGTAGAAAGTCTAGTTTTGAGATTTATTATGCCAAATATTGTTCTGCGTAATTGGGGTCCTCCCACCCTAAAGCAAACAGCAGTATCTCAGTAAGTTCTAACCATAAAAACCTTAAAATGGTAGACCATAATAAAAACATTTGATACATTTCTATCCTTCTGTTATATATTTGATTATTTATTATTATTTTATATTTTAGTTTGTTTTTTGGTCATTATATCAATTATGAAATATATCATTTTGTTAGTGTTAATATGATTTGATTTGTATTATAAATGGGTTAATAAAACTAGATTAATTACAAAAGTAATTTTACCGTTACTTTGTAACTTATAAAATAAACCCCAATTACTGGAAATTCTTCCAAAAGTAATGGATAAGAACTACATGAAACTTGTAGCCTATTTATTATTTTGGTAAATTCCATTCTTATTCTATGTTTACTTTATTTATTATTTAAATTTATCTTTGTTCGTAAAATAACTTTTAAAGTTCGCTTAAATATTTTTAAATATATAGGCCTAGTCACACTTGAACACCCGTACCGCCGCCATTTTTAATCGCACTTGTATTATTTACTGCTCATTTCTAAGATAACGTCAACACGGATGTTTCCCTTTTTTTTAAATCGCAATTTTTTGTTCTTTAAAAAAAATTAAAATCAAGTTTGAAAATATTGCAAGTTCTTTTTATTTTTGCTGGTCAATGAAATCCGATATCGAAATTTTCAAAGAGAGGAAACCTCCGTTATTTTATCTTATATCTATTAGAAAAAGAAAAAAAGGGATTTCTTACTTCTAAATAAAGCAAGTACAAGTAGTGTTCAAAGGAAAAGTACTGTAATTAGACGTAGGCTATGGTGTGGCTATCCACATAGCCACACCATATATATATAATGGTGATTATATAAGAACTACTCAGTTGCGCGTGAAACATACTTTTACAAGCAAGGGCGGATCCAGGACTTATCTTATCTTAAAATGTTATAAAATGTTTACTCATAAAGACCAACATATATATTTAATTGAAGGACTAAGTTTTTTTATTTACATAAACCTATAAGGATTATGATGATGTTTTGGAGTTTTGGAGATTTATCTTCATATACAACAATCAAAACGTCTATATATTAAACTGTAAATTTTAATAATACATAATTTTACATAGATTTAAGTCCCTACGTCCTTCGACATGTTCAAGAGAGTACTAAAAAAAAGGGAAGAGAAGGGCTGGATTGTGAACTACGTATGACGCAGTTCTTTCAGGTTTTCCTTTTCCACGAAACTGGTTCCTCGAAGATGCTTTGTTTCAATTTTAATTTTATAATTCGTATAAAACCTAGATAAATTATAGAAATATTTAGTTATTTCTGGATTCAATAATTAACTGATATTAAACAAATAATAATAAAGAAAAACTGCAGAAACTTAATCTGGATGAGTTTTTCTTTCACCTATAAAATTTGTAACCTTAATTAATTATTGAAATAAAGTTTCAATGCATAGATAAAAAAATCATGAAATTAAATCGGCTGAATCGCAATGTCTGTGAAGTTGGCCCAACCATGGTAGCCCAACCGCTTCAAAATAGTGCCAATCGTTAGTTTTGCGTTAGTTTCGGTTAGTTCTCATAAATTAAACGTTTGTTTCGCCTTGGTAGTCGTCTAAAACGGATGTTAATTATGGTTGGGCCAACTTCACACGAGCCCAACCAAAATTAAAAATTGAATTTTTTATTACGTGAATCAGTTCCTTTACGTTAGTTTCGAATAGTTCTGACAAAGAAATCGTTAGTTTCGCATTCCTAACCAGTTTTATATGAGACAAAAGAGTTGGGCTAACTTCACGCTTTTTGAGAATTGCACGGAAACAAATTAAAACCATGCCAATCGTTAGTTTTGCGTTAGTTTCGGTTAGTTCTCCTAAATTAAACGTTAGTTTCGCCTTGGTAGTCGTCTAAAACGGATGTTAATTATGGTTGGGCCAACTTCACACGAGCCCAACCAAAATTAAAAATTGAATTTATTATTACGTGAATCAGTTCCTTTACGTTAGTTTCGAATAGTTCTGACAGAGAAATCGTTAGTTTCGCATTCCTAACCAGTTTTATATGAGACAAAAGAGTTGGGCTAACTTCACGCTTTTTGAGAATAGCACGGAAACAAATTAATACCATGCCAATCGTTAGTTTTGGGTTACTTTCGGTTAGTTTTGTTAAAATAAACGTTAGTTTCGCTTTCCGAAAGTTAGTTTTTTTAAAGCTTATGTACCTTTTTCTCAGGAAAGGAATAAGATATCTTAATGATTTTTTTAAATAGTTCAGGGGAAGAACTCTTTTGGTTGAAATAATAATATTTGTTATCAACCTAATAGGTATATATATACATAAAAAAAATGTTTCTTGATAAAAAAATAATATTTTTTAAAATTTACCATAAATCTAAACATTATAAAATATATATATATAGTTTCCACTATGTCCAAAAACCTACTTTGAATAATAAAAATATTTCCAAAAAGTTATCTTCAGCCATTTCTGGGAAAAAGGAACATAAGTTAACATTACGAAGGATAAGGCGCAGTGACCCACTTATTTAACAATTGTCCTTCAGATACTGATTTAGGTACAAAATAGATAGATGTATAGATAATTTATTTACAGTTATTGTAGTACAAGGTGTTTGTAAAATAATAATAATAAACCGATTGAATAGGCTAATGTAATTATCATTAGAAAACTGAAATAAACACGTGCAAACAAATTTAAATAGCGTGAAAATTACAACTTACTAAATTACAACCGTGACTAATAACAACACGGTTTATAATTATTTAGACAGTTATAAAACAACAAAAATGTAATAAATTCAAACAATGAAACATTATTGATATTTTACTCTCAACGAAGCATTGGTATAGTAATGAAAGCTGTTTGTAAACACACAAATAAACACATTACGTAGGCCTACCTATTTACATTTTATTGGAAATTTTAACTCATAATGGGTACTGTTACTGTTTACAAAAATGATTCCATACATTATTGTTACGTAAATACATAGTATTTGGGATTAACCCAACAACGCAATGAGTTTTTTGAACACTAGATTTGTTTAGCACATTTAAAACTTATTTAAAAAACACAACGCCCCAAAATTATTACAAAAGAAAGAGTATTATTATTGAGGATAAAAAATCATAGTGTTGTTACATTTGTAATGTAAATAAAGAACCATAGATAAGAAACTAACTGAAAAATATAAATAGTAAATATCAGAAGTGGGTAAAACTTGACAACTTAATGAGATTTTTCAAGAATTACTACACTTAATACAAACTAAATGCAGTAACAGGAAATAAATGCAGTACTAATCTTTAAGTGGGTAAAACTAATAACTGCATTAGCTACAGCAATAATTACAATAGTAAGTCTTTAAATACAAACTTACTGAAATAACATACAATATTCAACATAGTAACAAAGTTAAACTTAACAACAAACCAAAGTTAACCAAGAATAACATACATAGGTATGACAGATTTATTTATTATTTAACTCCTGTTTACTAACAAAGCATTCCCCCCCCCCCCTAGTAAAGGATGCCAGTATTAAATACACTTCCAATAACAAATCATGATAAGAATGATGGATTTGTCAACACATCCTCTCTTCATTATCTCGGAAGACAAAAAAATAATAGTGCACAGATGCTTACTGTTCTATTTCCTTTTACCACTTTAGATTTACTTTAGGCAGTTTATTGTTTATCGAATCGGGTCCGAACACTGTGTCACACTTAGGCAATTCCTTTTGTAATTATTTAATTTACTTTGATTTTAACCGGGATTTCCACCAATATTTTTGGACGGAATAATAGTTTTACTATGTATATGTGTGTGAGAAAGTTAGTAAAATATTTTTTCACTAAATATTAGTTTTACAATGTATAAGTGTGCAATGTTAAAGTAATATTTTGTAATCTATTAATAGTTTTACTATGTATGTATGTGAAAGTTAGTGCAATATTATTATTACATTGAACAATAGTTTTAAGATCTATAGTTGTGTGAGATAGTTATAACGTAAAACTAACATTTGGCATGGTTTTAATTTGTTTACGTGCAATTCTCAAAAAACGTGAAGTTAGCCCAGACCTTTTGTCTCATATAAAACTCGCAGGAAAGCGAAACTAACGTTTATTTTAACGAAACTAACCGAAACTAACGCAAAACTAACGATTGGCATGGTTTTAATTTGTTTCCGTGCAATTCTCAAAAAGCGTGAAGTTAGCCCAACCATTTTGTCTCATATAAAACTCGTTAAGAATGCGAAACTAACGATTTCTTTGTCAGAACTATTCGAAACTAACGTAAAGGAACTGATTCACGTAATAATAAATTCAATTTTTAATTTTGGTTGGGCTCGTGTGAAGTTGGCCCAACCATAATTATTAACATCCGTTTTAGACGACTTGCAAGGCGAAACTAACGTTTAATTTAGGAGAACTAACCGAAACTAACGTAAAACTATCGATTGGCATGGTTTTAATTTGTTTCCGTGCTATTCTCAAAAAGCGTGAAGTTAGCCCAACCCTTTTGTCTCATATAAAACTCGTTAGGAATGCGAAACTAACGATTTCTTTGATAGAACTATTCGAAACTAACGTAAAGGAACTGATTCACGTAATAAAAAAATCAATTTTTAATTTTGGTTGGGCTCGTGTGAAGTTGGCCCAACCATAATTAACATCCGTTTTAGACGACTACCAAGGCGAAACTAACGTTTAATTTATGAGAACTAACCGAAACAAACGTAAAACTAACGATTGGCACTATTTTGAAGCGGTTGGGCTACCATGGTTGGGCCAACTTCACAGACATTGAATCGCAATGAAATGTTAACAAATTTGGATTTAGTACATTATTTTACCGATTTGTGCCCGAAATTGATTACATAGTATTATGGTCAAGTATTATCTAATCAACAATTAATTCATCTATCATGAGGCACGACAGTCTAATGCTCAAACTAAACAAACGTTATCATATAAGAAACATAACACTGAACATGTAAGCCTACAAAAGTACTGTCACTCAATCAACTCAACACAAACAGACCGCCTTATCGCCACCGGCGCCGTCGACCTTCCGTGACGTTTTCGTAGGCCTACGTCTCTATGTCTACGAATATCAGGTTAGCCACTAGCTGGCCTACCTCTGTACCTTAGCGCTATTTCGCAAATAAGCTTTCATCACTGACATGGCCGGATCTAGGAACCCCGAAACCCCGCAATTCGGGGGGCGGGCCCTTAGGGGGCCCAAAGGTCCTCTACTCAAAAAATAAATGAGGCTAAAATAAAAAAATATATATAAAATATTGAGTTCAAGCAGTGGCAGAAAAGGTTTTTAACACAAAAGTTATAATTTAATTAAGTGTAAGAAAAGAGATTAAGTGTTAATTTCTAAACGTTTTACACTTAAATTGTGTACGGTTCCCTCCTTCCCTCTATCCATGTCTGCTCAAGGGGCCCTTGGAGAAATTTTGCTGGAGGCCCTCAATTTGTAGATCCAGCACTGATCACTGAGTACCTCATTTGACAATATACTACCGACTTTAGAACGTCTTTAGTTTTCCTTGTATACAGTATTGCAGCATAGTCGTATTTTACTTTACTTACTTGTAATTTCTATATTAACTTTTTTTTTTTGCTAACGGGGGGGGGGCGCGATCCATCCAATCGCCCCTCACTGGATCCGCCACGGTTTACAGGTAAAAGGCACTACTTTCAATACTGTTTGCAATATTCCAACTCATTTTTTTTTTAAACATATAGGTGCGCCAAAGTATCGAATTTAAACTATTCAACGAAAATAAAACACCTAACTTATGAAAGTAGGCTACACTTGTAAACTGTTTCTGAAATATATTTCTTTCAAAAATATGATTACATACAAACAATAATGTAATTGAAAACCTACTATTTAATTAAAATACTAATTTCGGTTAGAATCCCCGTTAGTAGGGGATAAACATTATTCATTAAAAAAAGATACAAAACATTTATAAAACGTTTTATGTTTTTAACTTATGTAAACGTTTATACTCTACAGTCTATACTGCCTGGCAGTGAGCTACCATTAGAACGGAAGGAAGGAGTAGAAATGGATAATATTTGACTCGTCAATTAGCCAATTGTTGTTGTCACAAGAAAACCGAGTAATCGGAAGATTGTTTTCTATTCTGTTTTTGGCCAATTTTTCATCATTTTCATTCTACCTCGTATGTTTATTGTTAAATTCCTAGCAAATGTGGTAAAACCATTGTTATTTTTATAAATGATTAAGTTCCCTGGTTAAAAATATTATATTGGATGGCAATTTCTTTTGATTTTATCAAATGTTTGCTTATTTTTAACCGATTTTTCGTCTACGAGTATTTTTCATTCTTCATAGTTTTTGACCGATTATGACTAAATTTGGCAAACGTATTGTTTATGGAAAGAAGTAATTTGATTCATGATCGGAAAGATATTCTGAAAACGTTGATTTTTTTGAGTGTGCTTGCTTGCGAGAGAGGGAGAGAGAGAGAGAGAGAGAGAGAGAGAGAGAGAGAGAGAGAGAGAGAGAGAGAGAGAGAGAGAGAGAATAACTGAGAGTGGGAGAGCGATTCACTCTCCAAATTTTAGGAATCGTTGGGCCGTTCTATTATTAGAACGTGGGAATAAACTATAATTTTGTATCTCCTATTTCCTAATCCCCCCCCGTGTTGTATTTCTGTTACCGGTAGTTCATCGGTATCCCAAACAAATTACTGAAGACTAGCAATATAACATTTTCGTTTTATTTTTGTAGTTCTAACATATGGACCGGAAGGTTAGCTTCCGGTCCAGCAGATTCTTAGTCTCTCGCAGGTAGAGCCGAGCTCCAGCCGCACTTCCTAAGTATTCAATGGCTTGACTCACAGTAAAGTTGTGCAGTGACTCAGTTACAGTGCCTTAGTGGAATTGCGCCTTTACTAATTAATCATCATTTTGTGATTGTGTCAATTATTGAAGAAAGTGAACAATTAAAACGTTATTTTAATATTAACAAATTTTGTAGCCTTTAAACAAATTATTTTAGAACTTTTTTTAGACATATCTTTTCCTCTGAAAACAACTTTAGCCCTACTCTTAACGTACCCAATAAAAAAGTGCTGTTTATAGCTTTGCTGATTAGTTTTGCCAGTAGAAGAGTTAGAAGAGGTAATACGTTACTAGGTAAGTAAAATAATATATAATATAGCTATTATCTCCTAAATTATTCTCGTTCTTTAATCAATTATTAATTAAGTAAGGTATCTTGATTTTTTTTTAATGTATTAATAATAATTTTTATTTGAAATAAACCTATCTAATAAAAAAATAAAATTAAAAAAATTAAAAATATATATTTTAGAGTAGTATGCAAGATATATTTTGACATACTGATATTAATGAAATATTTTTGTTTAACCAGAGATCATTAACCATTTATAAATCTCACGACAGGGGTTGGCACGTGTGAACTAATAACGCGGCCTTTTTTCTAGCTACTGTTTGATCTTGACCGTGAAAGTGTGTAAATTTGTTTATGTTTAGTGATGGGACTATCGACTAGTTTTGTATTCGTTACATGTTAACAGTTGCCATTTTCATTTGTTCCGTTTTTCCTTGAATATTTTCTGCCTGTCTAAAAAGGGTACAAAGGAACATAACCCTAAAAAGGGTAAGAAATATTTTCAATTGCTTTAGATGTAGTGTTTAGCCTAATATATTTGTATTATTATATCTTTCATGTTTACATATTTCACCCCCTTCTTTTCAATCATAATATCTCTGACGATGTTGTTCAATCATTTCAAATAAGATCTATGGACACTGCAAAATTAAAATTTGTTACAAATTGCATAGCTTAAAGTTTTTTTACTTATTATTATTATTATTTATTTTTTTTTTGTAGTAATTTGATTTGTGTACATATAGACTAGATAATTGAAGTTTGATTACGAGTTTTGATAATTTTTTAAAGAAATTAATGTAACCCAACCCTTTTTAACATTTCTTTAGACTTTTAGGCATGATAAATGTTTTGGGAAAAAGACAGTAAAAAATTATGAAAATATAATAAAGCTTTTTTTCTAACTTATTAATTTCACTACGAGAAAATAAAACAAATAGACTTAATGTTTCTAATCGCCAAATGGTTAACTCGAATTTTTTGTAAGTTAGACAATATACGTTATCCTTAAACCTTTTGATATTTATAAAATCAATCAAATCATTTAAACCGTCAGTATAAAAGTAGTTCCTTTTCGTGTTGGAAAATGTTTATACTATGTAAAGCTTTATTATAAAGTGTTCAGTGACGGTTGAATCGGGTATAAGTTTTGATTTAAACTGAAATTTTGTTTCAATAATTACTCGTACATAATATTATTTTATCATAAAAAATGATACAGCATCACTTGGCATTTAAATTGCCCGTGACCCTGATGGAAAGCACCATATGATGCTAAAAGTGGAATTCGTATTTATTGCTCTATTTAATAAATGGTTAGTTGTGTTTGTACAATTTGTCGACAGCCTAGCTTTTAATACTTCCTAAATTAAAATATATTTTACTACACTAAGTCTTTTCTTTTTACAAGGAACCTGCACACGACGCCTTTTTCAAGACACATCTTATGATGAAAATCCATCTTCACCGAAACATACGAAATCTCCACTGCTAGAATGTCATCAGGTAAGAATTAAAATTATTAGATTTTGACAAAGCAAAACAATAATTTATTGCAAAAATATTATTTTTTATATTTATCACTTCTTGTTTGGTTCCACATTCGATTGCCGGCCCTGTAACCAGGATCAGCCCCCCCCCCACCTATGTTCGCGTGCTATTCTATGTTTCAAAAATTACATGGTAATTTTTAACTCTTGTCAAATTTTATTTAAACTGATAATTGATAATAAGGAATAATTAAGCCTATCAGTTCAATCTAAAAAACAAACTTTATTGACAAAATTATATCAAACATAAATTAAAGTAAATCATTCACTTTTATTTTACTGAAAGTACATTTCCATTTTGAGATTGATTTCCTTTACTGACCAAGATTAAAATTCAAGTTGACAAAATAATAAGATTATTAAAAATTTAGGAGCTAAACTATTAAAATGTTTTGAAGTGTTTAATACTCTTATAACAGAAAACTTACTTTGATGTTTGATAGTCTATTATTTTAATCGTAGCTTTCTTTTCACTAAAATCATTAATAATCTAGAATTAATATTATTTTACTAAACTTTGACTTTGTAATAATTATATATTTGAATTTTTAATCTATAATCCACTGTAAAATATTCTGCAATAAATATTTAAAAAAAATTAAAACAGGGCTAGGCCAGGGCCCCCCACCCGGGGTCCCGGGCCTTGTGACCAGAGTTGCACCAGCCCCACCCTTGTGGGGGCCATGTGGCTCCACCGAAATCGCGTCCATCCCATCCCACACCTTTTGTTTCCTTTTGCCCATACCGGTCTAATGTAACCATAAGAGCAAAGAGCAACGGTATTAACTTTTGAAAAATATCTTTAATAATGCAGAGTATATGTCCGGCCCGTCCAAGTACAAGCCAGACATAATACAAGAAAGGTTTGTGTTGTCTAATAACTAAGTACCTACATTGATTGTTTTTTTTTAATCTGTAAGCTGCAATGATCTAGAAAATTGTAGACAAATAGCAAGAAGCATTTTAGATTCTCCTCTTTATGATTTGGCTAATGTTCAGTTAATCCAATTGCCAAACTCTGAGAATGAAACAACCCAACATATTTTAGCTGGTAAGATAAATAATGAACATATCAAAATATTTATATACATATATATCAATTATTTTAGACTTTTTACATTTTAAATTTAAAAAAAAAAACTGATATAAGATTTTACTTGTGTAATCGCAAAAATATCTTACATTTATCAATGTAATATTTATTTTATATCAGAATTGGCTATTTCCCCCCTTTTTTTACCTTTTTTCTTAGCAAAACAATTTTTGATTCTTCTCTTTGTAACTTTACTAATGTGTTCAGTCAATGCAATTGACAAATTCTAAGAATGAAGCAACCCATTTTTTTTTAAACTGGTAAATTGATTAATGAACTTTCATTAAAGTTGTTATTTATGACAGGGTTATTTTAGCTCAACTTTCTATTTTTTTATTGTTTTAAATCATCTTATTTACTCTTATTTGAGGTAATACAGTAAGTAAAAATCTATCATTACCTAACTTAGAAATAAACACTGGAATAATATCAATGTAACATCATTGATTGATTGAAATTTCAACATTATCATGGGTTTATTTTGTATATTTTGTTAAATGACATAGTTGGATAGAGAATAAATATAGCCTATTTCCTGTTTTTATCAGCTATAAGTTAGTCATTTCAACCAGTAAATTTGGTTGCAGTCTTAAATTACTAAAGCTGTTTGTCTCATTAACAGGTGATCCAAGTGTAACCAGAAGTCAAATTTACTCAGAACTGAACATTTTAAAAGAAATGAAATCGATGGACCAAAAGGCCGGCCGAACAAGTGCTGTCGCCGTAAACTTAAGAAAATAAAAATTCTAAAAAAATTAATTGATAAAGTCAACCGAGGGGAACTTGTTGGACTGAATTAATTAAATATTTCCAGCTGTTTAAAGTTAATGTGTTATTTATTTTGTTGTAAAATGTATTCACATTATATTTGGATGTTATGTGCACTTTAAATAATACTTAAAAAATATTTATACAGTACATATAAATTTATTATATTATTATTTATTTATGTTTATCACTGGCCAAAATAATGACAAAACATAATTTGTTAAAAAATGCCACATTGGTAGTGAATGATATAACTTGTTTCTCTTAAATGTTTTTGTTTTACAAGCGTTTTTCATAGGTAACTATCAAATGTTTGTGTTATGCTGTACATTATTATTACAATGTGTATAAACATATAGGTGCATGAATGAAAAAGATTATTTTAATAGCTATAAAATTATCTTTTTTTTAATTACAAGAAGGTTTAATCTCTACTATTTCATGTATAACACTACATGTAAGGGTATGTAATCAACAGGCCACTGAGTGTATGCTCAATTTAGACCAGTGAGTGTTTGATAAATCTGGCCAAACGGACAACAGTTTTTGTTGAACAATGGGCGAAGACTAATCTTGGCTAAAGGTGTAAAGAGCATAGACTAATAGGATTGTTGGTTAATATACCACATCATTCAGTATGAAACCAACTTATATACTTAGTTGAGGTGAAAAATAGTGATTAGGCCAAGGGTGTATGCAATAGTATAGACCATGGGACTAATAACTGTTATTTGCCCAACTATGTGTAAATGTTTCTGATCTGTTTTGGTGTTTATTGTTAAGGGTCTGCAGTGCATACATCTGAATTAACATATCACCCGTTAGAATAATGTTAAACAGTGTTAAATAAGAACAGTTATAACGCTGCCATTTATTAACACAGAATTATTATCGTTGATGGCTCATCTTAAATGTCAGGGGGGAAATATATATTCTTGTTTTATAATTTTTTCTGGGGACACAAATAGAACCACAAAAAGTGAAGAATCTTTCCCTTTCTTTTAAATATAGTATAACGATTTTTCAAAAACCTAATACGAATTTTCTAATACCTAAACAACTGTTCTTAAAAATGTCAGCATACAAATATTAACATTGTTCTTTTGGGCGAGAATGCTCCCGGAATTTTATGTATTGCAGAGCCTTAAATGTCTTATACAATTACGAGACATCTCAGCACCCAATTTACTGAGAATTACCGATCCGAAGTATTAAAATAAATAGAAACTTGCACTTATATTATACAGAGTGTCTTAGGAGTTTTGTAAAAACACTTCTAGGGTGTGTTCTATTGGTAAAAATAAAGAAAGAAGTTACAATAAATAAAACTATATCTCACTAATTAATTATACTTCTAGAAATCACTCTTAATTACAATGGCAAAATTAAATAATAAATAACTCAATTTTCAGGGACAAGAAAAGAAATTGTTTTATTTACTTTAAAGAATGTTAAGAAAACACTTCAATAACAAAATGTTAATATTTCAATGTTCATATGTAAAAACAAGTAATAACAATTATCTTTAATCCCTTCACTATTCTTGAGAAAACATATCTCAATACTATTTTATAATCTATAATTTTCTTTCACAATTAGAGTTAAATAAGTTTTTGAATTTCTTTAATATAGCTGTACATCGTCAGTATATAATTATTGAAATTGTGATTTGTTAATCTTAATCCTTAATTATTGCATTAGAAATACATTTGTTGTTAAACTTAATGTCCTGTATTATGTTTTGTATTTTAAATTTAGTATTTCTATACTTATAGGCGAGTTTAGCTTGACTTGCTGATAATTTATTCATATTTGGTTTCGCCATTAAAAATAAAAAAACTAGACTATTGTTGACGGTAAGTCATAATTATAATAAATTATCAATAGTCGGAATGGCGAAACCAAATATGAATGATTTATTTTCAGGTTTCAATAAAAATATAATGGTACACAGAAAGCAGCATATTACATACATTGGCCTCTGTTACAATCAAAGTGAAAACATTAGAATGATAGAACGTTAGTAAAAATATTGTTCAATTTTTATCAATTATTTATTAATTAATTTATTAAATTGTTATTAGGCTATTATAATATTTGTGTTAGTTTTTTTTTCTGTCATGATATTAATTTTATTATGAAATATATTTATCATGTTAATGTTATTTGCTTCCTACTACAGACGGATTTTAATAGAACCAGTTTTTAATTTAATTTTCAAATTAAGGTAAATAACTTTCATAATCTGTTACAATCTGTTAAAAATAACTTTTATAATCTGCTTCTAAATACCTTTAAAATACCATTATAGTTTAATATACTAACAAAGTACTAATTGAGTAACATAATTATTTGTGCTCATAAATACTTTCTTTAAAATTATTTCAAATACAGACTTCGTTCAATTTAGTAAAACAGTGCTAATGAAGTAGCATAAAACCTTTTTGTTCATGAATATACGGTATTGATAATGTTTTCCGTCAACTTAGTATCGCCCCCGCAGAATAGAGATCCCACCGAATGTTTGCTGAATGGTAGTAGTTGTTCGTTAGATCATACATTCCGAGACCTGTTGTACTGGCTAGCATAACAATGGAAGAGGTTCAAAATACTTGTGGATTAGTAATTTATCAAATCAAGAAATAATTATTTAGTTAAATTATATTTTAAAATGTCTATATATTTAGCCAAGAACTTTACTCTGTGGTTGAACTTATAATTTTATTTGTGGCCTTTCTGGTTCTTTTGTCTCTTGCACACCAGTGTGATCTAATCCAATTAATCTAACTACAAGTTGGCTTAGGTGTCATTTAACGAAAAATTAAAACCTTTGTTTAGTTTCTTATTAATTTCAAAGTACTGTACTGTGTATTGGATGCTTGCAATATTCAACAAATATGTTTCAATGTTATTTTTTTATTATTTCTTAGTGTTAAGGTGCCTACACATTCGAGCTGGTAGTAAGGCATACTCACTGGTTACCTGGTTGGTAAACATAATATAATAAAAATCAGCTTTCACCATTGTAATCCTCCTAGTTGAAAAAAAAGTATCACACTACCACCTTTCCATTTAGAACATATCAGTTAATTCAAGACGGATGGTAAAAATTTGGAACATGTTTTTAAATAGTTTTATCATAATAAATAGCCTTGGAATTTGTATATGATAATATTACTCTCCTGCGAAATATTTAGAGGTATTTAGACTTTTGGTTCACCTGGTATTATTTTAAGTATGATTTTAGAGTGTGTGTGAGTGTGTGTGTGAGAGAACGCGCATGTGGGTTTTATTTGAGAAACGAGAATATTGAACGTGTTTTTATTTTTAGGATTATTTTAGATACTTTGTGTTAACTATTCTTAAAACATTTTAATCGTCACAAATATAATATTTAAAAATGTATTTTAACCTAAAACAAAAGTTTAACATTGGGATTAATTTTAACGATTTTATAAAAAATACAAAATAGATTGTTTACATTATATACTATGTTTACACATTTGGGACTGAGGGATGAATGCAATATATCAATTAATTAAATACTGCATTCTATACTTGAAAACATGAATTTTTACAAAGTTTGATTTTATTGCTCTCTTTGGGTCCGTCCTGACTTCCAGTTTTTGTGTGGAAAAACTTACCTTTTCTAACATTTTAAAGTACGTTTTTATGTGTAAACAACGATTTTTGACAATTTAACAAATCCGTTGAAGTTTTTATGGCTCTATAAGAATAATTTCAATATTTTAAAATAATTATTAAAATTTTATATTAAATCTGCTATTTTGACTTCTTTGGACAGGAACTACTGGTTATTTTAAAATGTTGGACTTTTATGTTTAAACAATAATTATATTTTGTTGTGTTTCTGAGTAACACTTTTGAGTAATTAAATTTTTGTTGAGAAGCCATTTTTTATTTATACAGAAATAGAGAATTGTTATTTAATAAAAAAAAAGAAGATTTTTTTAAAGTCTACTTAACATTTTTAGCTGGATATCTTTTCGATATTCTACTACCATGAAAATAATTTGAATATTTTTTTGGTTTTTTTTTTGCATACATGCATCAGGTCCAGTTTTAATATTTTCCAAATTCGACATACTCAGTTTCAACAATTTTTGTAATATCGTCTCAAAAACTAGTATAGTAATTCACAAGCATTCTCCACTTGTGTACCGAATTTCAAGTCGATATTATCAATATTTTTAAAATAGAGCTAATCACTGCTTGAATTGTTGCATTACCGACGGCACTATCCGAACGCATTACAATATCTATTTTAGAAAATGCCCATAGTAACAACTGAAAATAGGTATACATATTTATTGGTAAGTGTATTATTATTAGTGTACCGAGTTTTGACAACCCATAGAGAAAATATTATACATTAAAGCCAGTAATTAGCGCTAAATATACCCCTGGTACTGAAAATAAAAATGATTCTTCCGGTTCAATTAAAAACATATTTAAGATATGACTTGTATTGCAAGGTTGTAGTAAATATCTCAAAATTTTAGGTTAACTAGTATATGTTTTATTATAAAACCAAAGTTGAAGTCGATACCTTGAAAATTGTTGAAATTGGAGCCTATAAATTCATGCAGTTTCCTAATACCCACCGCAAATTTACAGTTTTCTCAAAGGCAGGCTCAAATGATTTTGATGAAAATTTTCTCAAGAGGCCAAAACAAAACGTATTGGTCGACATCTACAGAAATTCCGGTTCATGTGTTATCGGAAATCGTTAATCGGTATCGGTTATGGGAAATAACGAAAAACCATTGGTCTTGGGATTGATATAAAACGCGTAATTTATCAAACACGGTTTAGTTCAAATTTTAAAATTATGCTAAGATTAATGGCCCAATTTCGTTTTCAAAATTACGAGGAAAAAGTATTACCGTTCTGGAATAGTTGACAAAAAACAAAAATGAACCTTGACCACCGTCATTAAAGTGATTATGATTATATGAAAGAATTATATTCTATAGTATATTGTCTTGTATCTAATTACTCACCTCAAGACATAAAGGCTATCGCGGTTTCCATCACTACACTACACTACACTACACTAGGTTTCCATCATCAGGCCGCACAAAATAGTCAAATCACTTATTAGAGGTCGTCACATAACAATAAAACGCTAAAAACACAACACAACGTAAAACCGTTAACAGCACAAACAGTTATTTTGGCCGAAATATCGCGTGCATGGCCAATACCCGGCAAATCTAAACTGCGGAATTATTGCTGTAGGCACAGATACTCCCTGCCTTCTCTGTTATCTATCGTGGTGGTCTAGTATGACGTTTGTTTATCATGCTGTCTGTCTAGATGCTTACGACATCATAAATTAGATTTGATTTAAAGGATAGTTTGTCATTGGGGATATTAGATGAATCTATTTTTACACCTTTATAGATCTCGAACTCTTCTACGGAATCCATGTACTTACTTTTTTTTTTGCAAAAGTGTAATATCTCCATGTTAGATTGGATATCTGTGTATTTATGGTTTTTGTTCCATTAAAAAATAAAAATTTAATATGACTTGAAACTAGGTACACATGCAGAGTAACTTGCATTCCAAGGTTGGATTAAATATCTCAAAATTTTGGGAATGATAAAATTTTGTGTAGTACCGACGGGAAAATCCGTGCATATACCAATTCTTACTTTCAACTATTTTTTTCTATTTGCTTAAAACTTTGTATATACATTAACTTGTTTATGTTTTATTAGAAAACCAAAGTTGAAGTTGATACCTTGAAAATTGTTGAGATTGGAGCCTAAAAGTTCATGCGATTTTTGACTTATCGGTTCAAATGATTTTGATCTAATTTTTCTCAAGAGTCCCGAACAAAACTTGTTGGTCGACATCTACAAAAATTACGGTTTATGCGTTATGGGAGTTGGTCTTTGTTTACACTCTTATTTTAGGTTCACAATGTCTTCCTTATCATATCTTTTCTTTATAGGTTACCTTCCTCTCTCTTAATATCAAAATTTATTTTTTTATAGTTGTAGCACTATGAAACGATATGTATTTGAATATATTTAATTTTACGGTTATTGTTTAATATGGCTGTGTCAGACTATTCATTTATTACAGGTACTCACTATTTATGTTTATGTTACTTATATTCACAATGAATGTGAAATATTTATTATTTATAAAATCGATAAATAATAGGAACTAATTTTAATGTAGATATATTTTAAATTACCGTCATTATGAAACGGATTACTTTAAGGCAATTTATAACTAGCTAAATGGTTTAAGGTATGTTTGCCATGCTGTGGATTAACCCTAAAACTTTTCTGTCCTTATTAGTTATACAAGCATAAAATATGGGTGTTAAACAGATTTTTTTTTTTTCAAACTAGAGCATATTGATGAGTATCGTGCAAAATTACTACTCAATTGGTCGTACTGTTCTAGAGATATAAATTATTTAGTAACAAAAATACAAAATGGCGGATAGTTGGTAAAAGAAGCGTTACCTAATATGTGTTTATAGGAACTTCTTTTAAATTTAAACCCTTATAAGCACCCCCTAAATTATCTCCGCGCATTACAGAAACACCGTGGTAACTTCCGTGACGTTACCACAAAAGGTAGGGCTACAAACGGAAAACGCGAACTGACCGCGTGTTTGTACGTTGAAACGATTTTAGTTTACCTCTTTACCCTTTTTTACAGAGCAAGTTATGATGAAGGTGAAAAAATAAAATTTACTGATAAATCCGTTTTGAATCTAAAAAAATGTTTGGAGTCTGTCGTATGTAGGCCTACAGAGTCTGTCTCAAAAATCGCGCATTGGAATACATATCAGCTTCTAATTGGCGTAGGAAGGTAATAGACACATTAATGGAAAGCTCTTGGTTGGGTCTATCTATAGGGAGTGCTAAATCTTAGGTTCCATATACAGGGTATTCCGAAAAATATTAAACGTTTTCCCCCCGTTTTTTTAAATAACGATATTAATGTTTCCCCTTCAATTACTCCTAAAAAGTCCACATTCTTTTCCCCATTACACAGTCTTATCTCATTAACTCGAGAAAAACATTCATGTGACATCTCTTTTGAAAGCTGTTTACATTTGCTATCTGATAAAGTAACTAAATATATAAATTTTCTTCACAGAGTGTTCCTAAAATTATTTTTTTATAGAATTATTTTGGTGAATTAATTATTTCTACTCCAAAGTGAATTGGTTTTTAACTCTTAGTCCAAAGGTTCTGAATTCTCATTCATTATTCCCTAGTATTGCAAAATTACACCAGCTTTTACCCAACAGATGTATTGGGCGAATTGGCCATCGAACGACGCTCTAGATCTCCAGATTGAAATCCTTTAGTTTATTTCCTTTGTGGCTATTTGAAAATAAACGTTTACTATAATAGACCTACGAATCTGAAACCTGAAAGAAAAATACGACTAGCAATACAGAAAATTAGAGATGAAATTAAAAGTAAAGCAATACATGCGGTTTATACTCGTTTGGAACATTGTCAAGTAGCTCTTGGTGGACATTTTGAACATAAACACATACTTTCCGTAGTCTTCTATGGTTAAATATAAACAGTTTTAGTACAGCTTGTAGTTTTTCTTAGTTTTGGATTGTACACAAAATAAAATCATTTTTTGTATTAAAAAAAAAAATTTTTTTTTGGAACACTGTGCAATTTAAACTAATTACATTATCAGATAGCAAATGTAAACAAATGAGATAAGACTGTGAAATTTGATTCATCATATTGTTGTATCTAAGTAAAATAAAAACAGTAATAAACCAGAAAACTCGCGTAAAATTCAATGTATATAAGGGTGGTTGCCGCCGGCCATATTAATGTATATAAGGGTGGTTGCCGCCCTCAATACACTTTTAACTACTTAAATCCTAATTTTAATCCATTATAAAAATAAATTCTATGTTAAAAGTGTACATTTATCAGGCTAATAGTCTATACTTTAATTGAAGACATACTTATCGTTCTTGTAATAACAAAAAATATAGATATTAAAATTCCTAATTATTTTTTGACTGAAATTAATGACAGGAGTAAGTAACATTAAAGAAATGAAAAACGGAGGTGCGTTGCAAGCCTGTACACATATGTCCCATTTCTGAGGATTTATACAAAACCGACCCCTTTCTGAAGAGTTGGTCATCAGAATAGGACAGTCCTCAGAAAGGGTACAGTTGCGTATCTATATATATATATATATATATAAGTTATGACCTAGATTCGGGTCATTCGGTTTTTAAAAAAGTTTTCTTTTCTTTAAAACCGTTCTTTATTTATTAAAATACAATAATATTCACTTATTATAAAATAACAAATAGTGTTTAACGTGATACAGTAATATTCATTTATTGTACACGGAGACAAGTTACTAGCTCGGAGTCAACTATGATTCTAAATGCACAAAAGCTAACTACTTCTATTTATAACCTACGCTTACTTGCTAACACATACAATAATTATTACTGACTAAGGGATGCTCCTGGACATAACTCCTCCATCCCTAAACAGAACTTCAGGGGTTGATTGATTTACAACTGAAGTTACAACAGGTTTTCTCATGTATTTGTAAGCTATGCATAACACTACTATGACAATCAAACTATACAAGGTTATAGTCCAGATACTAATATTTGTTGTTATCTGAAATTTCTTATTTAATTTTGAAATATTATTCAATTCTATTTTATCCAAATGAATTTGTTGCAATTTAATAGAAAGCTCTGGTTCTTGATTTGGTGTTAGCTTAAGATCAATAGAATCTATTAATTGAGGAGATCCTGTCTTAAGTCTAGTCACATGTTCTAGTATCCTATGATTATATTCAATAACATCCTTATTATTTAAATCCACTAAATAAATTCCTTGTAACATTATTTCAATTGTCTCCTTAGGATTACTTATTTTTAAGGTTTCAGGATTAAGGAAAAGCATTAGGTACTGGTTAAGTTCTGGGATCCAATTAACAAAGTTTTCATTAATTTCTAAATTCAAATAATTACACTCACTTGGTCTTCCATAGTTAATCACTGATTGCTCACAGGTAAAGTTTTGAAAAGTCACTTGAGAGAATGAACATAATTATGTGGGTTTCGTGAATGCTACTGATACACTGATCCTTAAGACCTAATATTATGTTATTTGACATTGTCTTATAAACTAACATATATTGAACTTTAGTTATCATAGTTATATAAGTAGATTTGTATATCGTAGGTACAGAATTTAATTTGTACAATCTATATTCCATTGGGTCAACAATAGGTAAATTAACAAAGTATACAATTTCCTTAGAGCTAATTTTACAGTTAACCTCTAACAGTTTCTCAATTTCCCACATGTTTTCTAATTTTACTTCAATAGGTAATTTGTTCTCATAATGGTTTGTTATCTTACTGATAGCCTCATACAATTCTTGCGTTGAAATCACGCTTGGGTGTAAAGTACCTAACTTACAAAATGTTAATGAGGTTTCAATGTCTTTCATTAATTGTAACATGATGTCATACACAATATTTAACTGATTTAGGATATTTCTGAAATGTTCAATTTTTATATAATCACTGACTTTTTCATTTACAACTAATAATTTATTTTGTAGTTCATCAAAGTTATTTCCAATTATTCCAATAGTTTTATTAAATTCTTCAATGATATTTACACTAATTAAATACTGTGATTCAAATTGATCTAACATATTACTTTGATTATTTTGCAATTCATTCAATATTTATTCATATTTTTCTCCATCATAGGAGTGTAAATTACCTGTAATAAATTTTACAACGGATCCTAACCCATTAATAAGTCCTCTTTTATTTCTACCCTTTTTAAATAAAATTATTTCCATTTTTTCTTTTAATGTATCTCTAGTATGGTTAACATATTTTATATAATTAATCATGTCTCTTACCTTATTACCATTATCAGTTACTGAGTCTATTTTGTTGTATGCACTTTCATAGGCACTTGAATTACAATGTTCATAAAAATAATCTATTACATTATTATAATACTTGTCAATGTTATCTACTTGTACAAAGAAACTTTCTATATTATAATTATGGACAAATGTGTGATATGATGTTTTTAATCGAGCTTTACCTAGGTCGATCGGGATCACTCCTATGTTTTTCGAAATGTTTCTTATTTCGTAAGATCCAACTGCTGCTACACTGTAGAGTGCGAGGTACCTGGAACAGGAGAATCATTATCAGGATTTCTTGTTTTAATTTTCCGCGGTCTCTTGACGTTGGATAAGTGAATCTTTTCCTTTGTATTATGATGCCGTTTTTTGATTTTTGCGTCTTCCTTGCAGGATTAATTGATGAAATTTCTTCCTTGTTATAGCGATTTTTTGTCTTACTCTGCTTTTGCACAGTTTTTACGTAAACTTCTTCTGGAATTTCTGGAAGTTTTTCTCGAGTTTGGTTCCTCTTCTGTAAAATATTTCCTTTTGTTTTCAAATTTATTTCTCTAATATATTCATATAGTTTCTTTGTTTTTTCCTTATGGGAATCCATATAATCACTCATAATTTTACTTTCCAAATTTATGTCTAAAATTGAGTTCGTATTTATGTGTCCAAATAATACTTCAACCGGTGTTAGTTTTGTTACCGAATGAATAGAATTATTATAGGCAATTACAGCGTATTTAACCTTTATTGTAATTGTCTCATTTTTAAATTCTGGTTGATTATTCATAAGCCTAATGTGTTCTATTATTGTGGAATGTACCCTTTCGCATAATCCATTGGATTGCGAATGTTGTGTACTTATGTAATGAATTTTGATTTTATGTAATTCCATTAATTCTTGGATTACCTTGTTATTAAATTCCGTTCCGTTATCGGAAATGATAATACTCGGCACGCCAAAGTTGCTAAAGTGCTCAATGAGCTTATTGCTTATCTCTATTGCGTGTTGGCTTACAATTCTGTACATCTGTAGGTGTCTAGAGAACGTGTCTATCACAGTAATAAACTTAGCCTTATCAAATATCACAGTATCAACTGATATCACTTCTAGCGGCTTGCTAGACGTGGGGGTTTCTGATAATTCAAGATTCAGCGGAACTCTATCATACTTTGATACTAAGCAAACTTCACAGGTGTTGAAATCTCGAATGCTAGTCTTTATACTAGGACAATAATATTTTCGATTAATTTGGTTATAAGTTTCCATAATACCTCTATGATTGGTTTTACTTACATGGTAATTGTTTATTATTTCTAAGACTTCCTGCGGGTCAGTTACATCTAATAATTTTATATTATTTTTAACCAAACATAACTGTGAACTTTTAAAATTTCTTGAAATACATGGTGCAAAACGTTCATAAAAATCATCCTTAAAGTATAGATTATATTTAACATTTGGAACTAAATATTCCTTAACAAAATTAATTATGTCTTGTTCAAAATTGTTTTCTGAGATTTCAACTAATAATCTCATTTTCGATAAACCAAATAATTTCTGTATTACTACCCTTTTTGGCTGGTATTTTACTAGTGAAAATATAACTCGATTTTTCCCAAAGTTAACGGGTTCTTCAGATATGGGAATTTCCACTTGAGTGTTTCCTTCATAGTTGGAATGAATGGTTTGGTTTGTGTCCTCACTATCGTCTAAGTTAACAATTATTGACTCATTGTCGTCTAATTCCGGGAAATATAATTTAGTCGAGTCCTTAATAATTCTTCTTAAGTCATTATCGGGTTCTATGTTATCAGCAGATTTTTTCTGTGTAATATTTAGTTGTATTCTAGAGAGTCCATCGGCATTTTGATTAGTTTTACCTCTTTTATACTTTATCACATAATCAAATTCTTCAAGTTTGAGACGCCATCTTAATAATTTTGAATTTGGTTCTTTTATTGAAAATAACCATTGCAAAGGTTTGTGGTCGGTAAATTGTAAATTTCTTTCCAAATAAATAAATAAGGCCTAAAATATTTAGTTGCCCATACTATTGCTAATAACTCACGTTCTATCACGGAAAGGTTGACTTCGCTGTTGTTCAAGGTTCTACTTGCGTAGGCTATCGGCAAATCGGCTCCCTTTGTTTCTTGGCTCAAGATAGCTCCGATAGCGAAATTACTTGCGTCTGTTGTCAATATAAATTCCTTTTCAAAATCCGGGTATTGCAATATGGGTTCATTGCACAAAATATTCTTACATGTTTCAAAACAATCAATATAATCTTGGTTTTCTATATCTATTTTAATATTCTTTTTTAAACAATTAGTTAGTGGTTTCGTAATTTTAACGAAATCTTTTATAAACTTCCTATAATATCCTACTAAGCCTAAAAATCCTTTTATTTGTTTTGTAGTTTTTGGTATTGGATAATTTTTTATTACTTTTATTTTCTCAGGGTTTGGCTTAACTCCTTCTGACGTCACCACATGTCCTAAATAAGCTACCTCTTTACGTAAAATTCGGTTTTGTCCAATTGTATCTTGAAATTTGCTTTTCGTAATCTGTCGAAAACTGCTCTTAATCTATCTATGTGTTCTTGTAAACTAGTTGAATATATAATAATATCATCTAAGTATACTAAGCACAATTCATTTTGTAATCCCCTCAAGATATTGTTCATTACCCGTTGAAATGTGGGCGGTGAATTTTTTAAACCCATTGGCATCCTTAAAAATTCATAATGTCCGGTTTCGGTAGAAAAAGCTGTTTTTGATATTCTATCCGGATCCATTTCCACCTGGTGAAAACCAGTAGCTAAATCTAGGGTCGTAAAGTATTGTGATCTTCCTAGTTTATCTAGAATGTCCGTAATATTTGGCAAGGGAAATCTGTCATCAATAGTTTTTGCATTTAATCCTCTAAAGTCAATCACTAACCCCAAATTTTCGTTTTCCTGAGGCATCAGGTTTTTTTGGGACTATCCAAACTGGTCTATTCCATGGTGATTTAGATGGTTGTATTATTTTTTGATTTAACATGTCCTGAATTTGATTATTAATTTCTTTCTTATAGATTTCTGGATACCTATAGTTTCTAGTGTAAATTGGAATTTCGTCTGTTGTTCTAATTACATGTTTTATCTGATCCGTGAAAGTTAAATTATTTCCATCAATATGAAAAATGTCTTGATATTTTAATATTAAATTTGTAATTTCGTCTTTTTCTTCTGAATTCATATGATTGGTCATAACCTTACTAAAATTGAATTTATTATTTTTCTTACAGTTTATGGAATTATAATTTATTGAACATGGGTTTTTCTTGTAATTATTAGTTATTTCGAAATTTTCCAAAGGTTCAATTTCTATCGGTTTTGATACAAATTCCACGTCTTCCATTGAATTATTTATTATGGGACATAGTGCTTCGCCATCTTTTACAGTTACAATACATTGTGGTATTTCCAGTTCTTTAAAATATTTATGGGGTATTATTCCCTGACCATTCCGCATATGTTTTACTTTAAATTTAACTATCTGTTTGTTTCGAGCACATATTGTATAGCTATCAATCTTCTGCTTAATTAGTTTGCCATTATTATTATTATCACTAAAATTAGTTTTTTGTTTGTCCTCCAATTCTTCCGTGTTAAAATATAAAATTTTAATCTGTTTATCCAAAGTCTATAATTTATTTTTAGTAAAATCCAATTTTAACTTTAAGTCTTTCAGATTATCTAAACCTAATAATAAATCAAATTCTTTGTGAAAATCAAAAAGATAAAATTTTGTTTTCCTTTTTCCTAATAGCGGTAATTCACAACTATATTTTTTATTAGACACGCCATGTGCTGTTGACACTTCAAAAGGTTCTAATTTTAAAGTATTTTTATATAATTCCATTGCTAATTGTTTTTTTATAAATGATTTAGTGCTCCCGGTGTCGATCAAGATTTTAAAATTGGTTGCTGGGTCAAGAAAATATGGTAGTTCATTATTTTCAACTCGGATGTTCATTATCCTAAATTTATTGGTAAACTGGCATTCTCTAAAAAATAATCTTCGTCTTCTTCCGGACTACTTAATTGAAACGTTTTAGATTCTTCTTGAAAGTTATCAAGGATTTCCGAATCGCATTCTTGTCCGTAATTTCCTTCATTTAAATCGAATTCGTTAAAATTTCCATCATTTATTTCCTCCGTTGGTTTTCCCGTAAATTGAAACATTTTTGGAAATATTTTAAATGGGATAAGCAAATAATATTCTTGATTTCAATGAAAACCGTTAATAAATATTGCTTTGTTGTTCTTCGTTGTAATAAACTTTAATGCGCTGTACTTTATAAAGCTGAAAAATCCTAATTACGCAAAAATATACTAGGTTGTTTAAATCAAACTGATTATGTGATTAGATGTTTTACCTTAAAACCATGGACAAGTTTTTCCACAACTTTGAGTTATAGCAAAGTGAAACACTAGAATTTTGCTTTTTGGATAAATATAAATAAAGATAAACACTATATATTTTTTTTTAAATTCACATTTTATATTTTCCAATATAATCTACCAATATTATACAAATAAGAGGAAAAACACTTTTAGCTGAAGTAGTTAAAAAAAATACAATTATATATAAATTTGAGGCCTTTCATCATAATTTGCTGTCTAATGAATATGTCTACGTTTAAAGTAATGTTTGCAGAAGCATGAGCTTAAGTGGCGATGAGAGATTTTACAAATAATTTAACTTAAAGTGAAATATCGTTTTGCTCTTTAATGACTTATGAGCACCATTGTGTGCGTATTTTATTACTCTGTAATAAAGTGACTTCATTATTGAGCCAGCTGTCAGTTTGTTAGCAAGGTTAGATTATGTTACTCTTCTAAAAAACTCGGCGTTCCCGAGGTTTTACATTTGCAAATAAAATTTAGAATTCTAATTTAGATTAGCTGCTCGGTTGACTTATTTTCGTAAGATAACTGTAAAGGGCCTCATATTTGAACACATTGTTATATACTTATATTAGACTAAATGTTGTAAATGAATTTAACTTTAAAAAAATAACTTAGAATACAAAAATACAGTAATAAATATAGTTAGTAAACGTGGACATAGCATTTATATATTCACATTTAATAATGTTACTAAATTAATTGATATACTTGTGTTTGAATGTGTATTGTCACGCCATGTTTTAAAGGATTTAAAAAAGTAAGAACGATATTTTTGTCCATGTACAAATGGCAATTTAATTTTCAGAGACAAAGGCGTTCACGAGATAGTCGCATCAAACAATCATGTACTCATACTAAAAGACAATTCAGATATTTCTTCGAAGTATTTTTTCAAATTCTCCAGATTTATATTTTAATATTATTTATCATCATGGAGGTGGAATACTGAAAAAAAGAAAAGCATATTTATTTTAAATTTCGTGGTTTCATTATGATAAGAAATTACAGAAAGACTGCGTACATATTTAAGATACAAATTATATTCGACAAAATAGTTTAGAATTATGACACTTTACAAGATATTTTTCAGAAATTTAAATATATTTGTTCGTTTTACACAGTCTATTGCTTCTAACCGTACTTCACTGGATTGTACAAAATTATTTTAGTGGTTTCAGATTATATGACTTTACATTTTAAGTTATACAAACATGAATAGGTTTACTTTTAGTTAGCGGGAAGTAATATTATAATTAATTTAAAACAACATTAATTGTGTAGTAAACTTTTATTTTTTACGTTACAAATTACTTACATAACAATATCAATTATATAAATATTCTTAAAGGTATATAATATTTTTAAAATAAACCGATTTAGTTTTTTAGTACAAACATACTCAACATTGGGCTGTATGATGGATAAAAACATATTAGATTTTGAGTTTTTATAAAGAGCTTATTAAACATGATTTTAACAAATCTATTATATGGGAATTCATTGGAACCCCGTTCGGGTTTCACAGTGTACACATCTAATAAAAATGGATTATTTAAATTTTTTAGAGGACTAAATCGTCATTACTTTCAACATCTAACTACTTAGGCTATGAGTTAATTACTTTTCAATGATTGAGAATAAATAAAATAATCTTGTTAATCTCGATCACTTTTAATTTCCGTAAATAATTAACGTTATTGTTTTTTTTAAGTTTCTAGAAAAGACCTTTAAATTCGAAATATACTTCTTTGATTATTTTTGAAAGTACAAAGAAAAGACGTTAGTAAAAAATATGACAAACTACCGACTGCTTATTGGTTTCGGTTTTATTTTAACAAATAGAAAACAATCTTTAGTAAGGAATTAAAATAGACATCTTCTTCAATGGTTTCAGAAGTACATAAATTTCGTATAATTGAGTTAAAAAGTTTAGTTCCACGCTTCTTACATTTAACCACAATTCCTAGCCACTCCCCATTAGACATACTATCTCAATTTACATAATTAATTATAGTTTTAGCCCACCCCCTTACAACACATCTGAGGCTTATACCAAACTAGCTATGGCACCAGTTTCAACTGGGGATAGATGAGATAGTTTTATAAAGAAATAATAATTTTATTTTTTTCATTACAGCCTCGTCAATGCCTTAGCAGGCGAAACCATTGATCGGCTAGACTAATAAAAAGTGGATAGTACAAAATAAAAAAATGTGTTTTATTATCTTTGAAATAATTTTTGTACCTCATCCTAAATGGTGGTGCTATGGAATTAAATTATGCCTAGATACAGCAACACACCAATTTTTATCCCAATTGACCCATAAATAAAAAATATATGATACTGGTTTTAGGGGTAAAAAACACATTGAAGTGGAACAATTTCAAAACCATTTCATAATACAAGTCTACCGAACTACACCAAACCATGATTTAAAAAAAAAAATTATTATAGCTCAAGGATTCTTGGATCCAGAGATTTCGTCATAAGGGTTTTGACGTTTATATAAACCGATAAATTTAAAATAAACCCTCACCAATTGAAAGAAGTGAAAATAAGTAGCAGGTGTGGATTAAATGAATGATGGTTTCTTACATGTCGCCTGCACCCGAGTTAGCTCCCATGAGAACCTGGTAATCCTTCAGTTCATACAAAAGACATATATATATATATATATTATCAGAATCTATTAAATACTCAAACATGAATTCATAACTTTTAGAGCTTTAGCGTTAATTTATTTTAAACTCCGAATAAATTATGGGGTTAAAACGTACCGATATTTCATGATATTTCCGGTATATTAAATGTGTTTTAAAGTTCACAACCAGATAGTATTTTTAATGGGATATTCAACATTATGTCAATTTTAAAATGTTTAGTACCATCTACTCCAAACATACCTTCAAAGTCAGTACTTCTTAATTAAAATACTTTTTAATAAGCACGGAAAATAACCTAGTAGAATTATTAATATAAAGACACCGGGAACTAAGCAGTCTTTTTTCGTTAAATAATATGAACTTTTTACGAAATAGGGTTTCATTAAAGCCTGTAAAAATTAATTGTATAGCTACTACCCTCAATACAGTTAGGGATAATGGGTTAAACCAATTTGTTCGGTAAATAAAATATTACGTGATCTTGCTTCCTATGGCGACAAGAATAAGATTTATTTATATGTAGGTCGTAGAAATTAAAGTCATCTTAGACATTGTAGAAATACCATTTTTTGTTGGTTATCAAATGAATATATATGCTTGTGTTTCGTCGCTGCTCTTATTTCACATCCACAGAGGCACTTTTCAGTGCAAGTACTTTAAACAGGAATCATAAGGTGTAGAGATAATTAATTTATATTAATGCTAATTTCAAAAATATTAACTTGTAATGAAATACTATTTCTAATGAAATATATATAATCATAAGTTTATTTTAAAATTTCAGAATTAAACAAATAATAAACTATGGGAACTGTATTATTTGGAATTACTTTAAAATATATGTTGTATATGTTCTGAACAGATGGTTGATAATATGGCTGATTATAATAATTAACTGTTGTAGACTACTAAGGGTGACAACTAGGGTTATTGAATCTTCATTGAAGCATTTTTATAAAAATTATAATATTATGGCAAAAATAAAATAATATACTATCTTTCATAATACTACAACAGGAATACTTAATGATATTTATGACTGTATACTAAGTCCTTTGTACAGTCTCTTTGAAACCTTCATTCTATCGGAATTGGTAACTCCGAAGGAGAGTTTTTGATTGGAGTATCGGATCTGTGACCAGTCATATGTGAGGGGCAATGCTATACGGGATAAAATTTCATTGGGGGAGGGGGGTAAAAACAAAATCAACGTCCTAATACAGAGGATTGAGTAAGAACCTTGCTACGAACATATATCTTCCTATTATGTACACGAGCACAAATATAATACCGATATATGATCGGCAACTCTGTTCGCGAGAATGTAATAGAACATTCACGTTTAAGACCCAAACAACCAGAGACAAACTTAATTTCTAACTAATTAATAAATGTAATTAATGGATTTATGAAATTTTGTAAGTGTGGTGTGGTGGAAAAACACAAACTTATGCTGTAGTGGTATTACTCAATTTATTCAAAGTTTTACGTTTGTAGTGTGAAATAAATAAGCATGATATTAGTCAGTGATAGTTGGAGATAATTATCAATTCTTATCAACTACATGAGTGATGTTGTTTATTTTCGACAAGGGAGCGTTAAGTCCTTTTAGTTTCGATTCAAATTCTGTCTGGATCTTGTATATAAAGCAAAATAAATCCTCTCATATTGAATCAGAGGGAAATAAGAAATTTGAAATGAACTGATTTTAAAGATAACTCTGCCAAATGCAGATGCGTCAATATATGTTATTACTATCGGGTCTGTCAGTCTGTCTTGACCTTTCGTTCACTTCAAACTTAATTAGATATTTTCCACTTGAAGTTTATGTAATTGGAGGTGGAGTTGAATTACAAGAGTTGAGTTGCTTCTCGCTCACGATGTAATGTTTGCACTAAAACCTCGAACACACATATATCGTGAAATTTCCTCGTTGAGCCTAGTTTGACATATTTTTGTGTGCAATTGAGTGTTTTACTAATAAGCTTTGATCAAATTTCGAAATAGGATTAGCATATTTGTAGTAAAAGACAAGGATCAAATATTTTATAAGTATTAAATCAAAATTATTTTTTTGAATAGTAAGTTATTAATTTGAGAATTTAATGATATTTTCTGTTTGAATATATTGAAGGGTGGACATTTTTTAATTGATTTCTTGTGTTCCTGTTATGGTATTATGAATAACAATAACATATAATAATAATAATAATAATTTAGAAGGATAAAAAGCAAGTTAAAACCTTCATTTTGCTTTAAACTGTTCGTGTTACAAATCAATTACTTTCTATATGTATATTTCGATTATGTTTAACATTATTATATTATTCACAAAGTTTAACAATATTTTTATATTCATCCCAAACATGAATGTTACCTTTTTTGTGAAACAATTTATGTATAAACTTGTCAGTCGTTAAAATAAGTCAGTGTTGAATTATATTAAGTTATAATCAATGATTAAATGAAGATAAACAACAATTTGCTCAATACAAATAGTTCCTCTTTGAGAATAACGAGAAGGTGAATATAAAAATTCAGTTCATATCTGTAGATTTACTTTTTTAGTAGAATAAATTAAGACTTAAGTGGAACGTTAATATCAGTCACATTGTAAATAACCACATATTATTATACCGCGTGTACAAAAAGTCCACACCGGTTTAATATTTTTTGTTTAAATCACACTGGAAAGCTGAAAACCAGAACTTACATTACGAATCTAAAGAACTATTGTTGCACACACTGAATGACAGCGGAGGACCAGGGGAACAAAGTCCCAACAGGAGTGCAAAGAAAATCTTAAATGAAAGCATAGACCGAGTTGTACATCATGGGTAGTACATCACGAGTTGAAGACAAAAAATGGGAAATTTAATTTCCTATGGTGACAGTATATTAAGGTAAACTCCTATAATACACACCTCAAAACAGCTGATATATCAAGAAAAATATATAATAGGCGTAACATAAAATTGTGACAAATGTTTTGGGTAGTGTTTTATACTAGTTTTGGTTTTTATAAATAAAGTGAATACTATTCTAAATCCACCGAGTGAATATCGATTTCGATAATCCACTGCGAGGTATGGGTATTTCCGTGCTCGTAATAACGTAAGTAAACTATTTATGTCGGCTATTATGTGCTTCAAATTACCGAGTTGCGGAGTAAAAATGTTTTTTACTTACTCATTAATTATATATCCTGCTCTTACTCAATAACCAAAGTATTAAGTAAAGTATATGAACATACACAAGCACGTGTACGCACGCACATACACACACCCACTCGTACGCGCAATCAACCATGCACACGCCGTTCGTAAGATTTAACATGACCTCTCTTTTCGAGATGTGCAGTCGTATCTGGCCCTGTTGGTATAGAGGGGCGAAATACTTAGGTTGGTCTTGCAATGAGTTTTGTATTGATGGAAAGAAAAACTGTCAGGAAGAACATTGGTTGGAGCGAAGTTCTTCATAGGTAATCTTGCAAAACCCTATCAAATATCTATAGTTTTTGAAACAAGATGCCGAATACGGAGGAGCTATTAATTATTTAACGTATCAGAGCTAATATGCATAATTTAATAAAATTGAACCTACTACTAAAAAATCTTGAGAAACTAAACATTTATTTTGGAAATTAGCCCAAGTTATAAAACTTATATAATGATTTTTATGGTTAATAAGTTTGTCTAATTGTTTGTAAATATGAGCCTAAATACCAAATTTAAAATAAATTGAAAGTTTTCATTTTTTTAAATAGACAGCCTTTTTGAAATTAGAATAGTAATTTTACTGGTTAGAACTTTGTCCATTTTTTGTAAACAAAACGAAGGCGACAAATAGATGATAAGACGAGACGGCCACATGACAAACGCTGACAGCGGAATGGATCTGAGCAAATATGTTTATCAGGGTTAGCTGTTTTGACATCACTTCTCCTCCCTTCTTCAATTCCCCCAAACGCGCATTATAAAAGTCCATGATACACCTTACGACTGTACCCAGGCACGAACACAGATCCACGTTTTGAGTGAATTCAATTATATTAATTTTATTATTGAGTTTTTTTTATTTAAAGACGTATTTTATTAAAGTTTGTAATAGTGATTATTGTATTTTTTTCATTCGTTAACAGTGTAATGAAATACGATTTCGATAATGTAGAAACATGCTTTAAATTACTAGTACAAAATAACTTTGTTTAACATTTAACTACTATGCTATTACTATCCAAATGATATTAGTTAAAAAGTAAAGTAAAGAAAATTCACAATTAATTACTTATTGCTACAGGTGAAATATTGTATCATTTCGCTCTACATTTTAAATTGTGTTTTAACCAAGTACATAATAATTCACTTAATCGGTTCTTTTTAAAGCCAAAAAATACAAATTCTTGTTTGAAATCAGACAATAAAATTGTTTCTTTCCTATCAGTGATAAGATTTGCAGAGACTATTTCAGTCTTTATCAATATATTTTGAACTGCTTGAAAATGGTTCTATTAATACGAGACGCGCATGGTAAACATCTAGAATGGTAACTGAAACATTATAATCAACAGACAAAAGTCGTCACTTTTCCTGCGAATTGGATATCAATATTTCTCCTTGATTTTGGAGTCGGCTTTTAGAGAGTGTTGCGTTCTCTTCCAATAGCTCTTTTTTTTTTCGTAAACAAGAAATGTAGAATTATAGTATATAGAAAAAGAAAACACTAAATAAGAGGCAATGGTACATATTATGTATGGAAATCTTCGAAACATTCAAAGTAAGTTTTTCACTTGTCGTATATTAATTTGATTAACAAATCTTGCATATCATGACACCATCCCTAGTGTCAGACGTGTTTTGTTTCTATGCTTCATGACACAAAGGGAACAACGTTAGATTGGATTCTCAAGACGTAAACTTTCTTAAATATAAAAAAAAAATTGTTCATATCAAATTTCCTTAATATCAACAAGTAAATTAAATATTTATATAAGGTTTTGATCTGGTTTTAATGATGTTTTTAATTAATTGATTTGTATAACAATAACGTTTCATTGTATTTTACCAAACGAAATTTTCTTGCTAGCTGCTAAAACGATACATAGTTTACACTTTCAATTTATGAAACTATGATTTTAAAATATTGGTGGCCCAAACCAACTGAAGGAGAATATACAATACACGTTGCTTGGTTATTATCTTGTAATTTAATCCTGATTTATTATTACTTTAAATTATAAAAGGGGCTTTGCGACTTTTCACTTACTTCCCATGAATTGTCCAAGTACGACTGTACACAGCTAAAATTTTAATTTGTTACAAAACATAATACACACAAAACCAACGATCGATATTATGTTAAATGGAAAACAACCATAAACCATGTGCTAAATATTAAATCACACTTTTTTTTTTTTTTTTTTTTTTTTTAATACCGGGTTTTAGATTGAAGTGGAAGTAATAAATTTGTCTTGGTTTCTGTTGAATCATTATTTTTCCCTTAAACACTCTGTACGCAGAAGATATGTTTGATTTTACAAATTAATTAACAGATCATTGTCTGGTACCTTTTAGAGAATGTGGGGAACTAACTTGTTTATTGCGTCTGACAGTTTTCATTATTGATAACTTCTTAGCTTGTTGGAGTTCGAAATCGTCTTCTTTACATTTTTCCTTGCCGTTTTCACAATGTTATAAATTCTGGTTCAATAATTAAAGCTGTTCTTCAAGCTCCTCCTCAGTGAACATTTCTCTAAAGATACAATCAAACAAAATGGAGTCGAGTAAATTATTTAGTGTTGTTTTAATGTTACAACACTTCCTCATAAATTGCTAACTAAAGAAGCAACGGAAATTTTCCTTCCGTTAAATTTTCTCAATGAAATAAAAATAAATAGGTAATTCATAATTTGAGCTAAATTAAAGAAAACCATCACTGTTTATGGCAGGTGTTTCCAAATAGGGTTTGAGCTAGTGAATAATTAAAAAAAAATATTTTACAACACTCTGTAAACTATCAGTATTTACCTCGCAACTTGAGTTGAACCACATGACCAATGAATTCACAACAAGCTCTTTCTTCTTACATTTATTTTCAGTCCGCATCTTTCACACAATTCTAAATAAAAGTTTTTTTATCTCCCTTGTAATATTACAGAATTTATTCTTCAGATCAGCCTCCATAGATTTTTCTTCTCCGTGACCTAGTTTTAATCACTTTTAAAACTTCAGACAACTTTCTTTCTGGAATAAATATAAAATATCCGTAACGATCCCTCAGTTTTTTCGATTAGCTTCTCCCGGTTTTTGATATTGATTTTATCGAACTGTATTGAACGTAAGTAACTATTTAAATGTAACGTTCAGTCGTGTCCGTATCTTCTCTTTTGGTTCTATTCTTTTTCGATAAAATATTTATATTGCATCATTAAACAATAAAACCCATTTTCCCTCAGTCAATAACTCAAGAGGCTTCCATTGCAATTGAATCTCCCATTTCAATTTCAATCTCCTCAGTAAAAACATTCTACTGTATCTTTGATTGTACTAACATTAAAGACACACGTTAGAAGTATTTTAGAGTGGAGAGACATGCTCACTACATCTTGGGAACTGTTGTTTCGGCTGTTTAATAATATAATGATACGCAATTGCCGGATGGAGTAAAACAAAATCCTCTCTCCGCTGACCGGGTATTTTTATTTACGCAATAGCTTGAATAAAAGTTTACTTCGTGTATTGTGAAAAAGTAAATACCCGCACCGCGGAGTGGTATTTCACATCGCCTATTGTAAAAATAAAATCATAATCTGCGAGAGTGCAATCACGTTCGAACTTCGCGGAGTGAATACAATTTCAGGACATTGCCCGAAATCGGAAATAGCGAATAACACAATACTGTTCAAATCAATGATTCAATATCAAAACGATTCATATCAAACTTGATATTAGAATGAAACTTGATATAAAATCTTCGTATTCATATTGTCTATTGCGTCCCAGCGATTGTTCCCAGTATATTGATGTGCAAATACAGCGTGTTTTTAGTACTCAGAAAGAAGTAGTTATCAAATGTTGTACCTCTATGCTCAAACCTTGTAATTCAAGTGTAGTGTAACACTTGTATTAAAGTAAACTTAAATTTCTACACTAACACACTAAATGTTATTATGGTCTTTTGAAAAGATGTTGACAAGAAAACATTAATTATATTGTTAACTAATCTTATACTCTGCTTACTGAATATGACATTATTGTTCAGATTGTTATTTAAATTAATAATTTACCACTGTTGTGAAAAAATGTTGTTCTTTTGCTTTTTTACACTTTAATGGTTAAAGAGTATTTGGTTAATTTTTTAAAATTGCATATCTACAAACATTAATTATGTGGTTTTTCTTATGACTGGCAATTCGTTTAAACTTCTGTAGATGACGTTTTTAACATATTCTTGAAATGAATCGATCTAATAAGTTCTCTTGAAATAACCAGGCTATAAAGTCTAAATATCACATTTCAATTAATTTCGGCTTCAATTTTTAAAACCTTGTCAGCAGCTTAGTTTATTTTTTTCTGTTTTATAATGACTAAAAAATAGTTCTTTGTTTTATGTGCGATCTTTTATACCGGTTTGCATCATAAAAAAAACTTCTTATCACAACTATCTCTATTCCTAGCATATAATTTTATATATTATACGTTTTAAAGTATGGAAAATAATATATGTATTGTTTATTCTTTAGTAAGGTTTAAAGATAATGGCGATTAGCTCACTTCCGTATAGCCTTATTTTTATAAGGTTATTGCCATTACGTTATTTTATGTGTTATGCTACCCCCACCCATTCTTTTGATAAATATAGAAACATAAAATTTCTCAATAACAGATACACATCAACAAAACGATGTTTCAAGTATGTCATCAACAATTTCACAAAAAACGTCACCATAGATTTAGCATATAAGCAATAGTGTATTTGGACACAAATTCACGGAATCATGATTTATTTAGACACACCATCTTTGCATTAGGAGAAAATCAAATATTTATTATTGAGTTTGAAGAACTAATAAAAATATTTACAATTAAATGCAAAAACTGTTTAATTTCATATACATAATTACAGTACTTTCATAACACTGTAATAATTTATATTTTTTAAATATTGTTTTACCGGTTCAATTACATCACCCATTCAATTTCAGTTTATAAATATAAATATTTCAGTTTATACAAATATTTGACAGACAGTGTTTTTCAAAGAGTATACAACTAGATTACTAAATTATTTTTTTCATTGAATTGTTAGGTAGATTTATATTTAAAACCAAAGTTTAGCAATTACAATAAATTGGTTTCAATTCTGAATCAACTCATTACTTTAAAAAAATGAAATTGTTTGTAAAAAAATTGAAAAGTTTCAATTACGATAACACAAACAAATCCATTTGTATATTGTACTGCTTGAGGTAATCAGTGAATCCAACAGAATATAAATAAAATGAGAGATCTCATCACCATCATGTCTAGATCACTTTTCCTTTTACTTCCAGATTAAATGACAAGCTCGCTTATCCTTTTTTGCAGAATAGTATTATTGTTTCTGATATTTGAAAATTGAATAATACAATTATCAATATGTTGAATAATCAATGATACACACATATTGATTTTATTAGAGCTGTGACACTTTCTTAATATAGGTTTCTGAATTTAGTACAAGTTATATTATTATTAGTTTATATATTTATGTATGTATTAAGGTTAATATGCTTAACCAGTCACAGTTCTTATTTTTGTCTCCTTGGACTACCGGCTTCAGTTACATAAAAACACACATGAAACACTAAACATTTCAATTTTATATAAACATCTACAATGAAAAATGTAGTCAAAATTGCTTTGTTAAAATAATAATTAAAAACACCACACTACGGAAATTTAAACAAATAGAAATGTTAGCTGGTCAGCAGACGTAACTCAACTGATCATCCATATATCTTCCCATAAAAAAATAATAATTATATTAATGAGGACATCCCATTTATAAATAATGGGATTAGCATAATAGTTAAGCCTTGGTTATGACATAATTTAAAGGAATGACATACATATTATTATTATTATATGTTTTAGTAAGATCAATATATGAAGTTAAAATTTTGTTTGTATATTCCATTTATTTGGAATTCTATGGTTAAATATATTGGGTGTATTTTATGACCTGTATAATTTTTAGCTTAATATAACATTGCGAAATGTTTCCTAATTCAAGGTCACCATATAACCCCTGTTCTTTGTATTATCCTGTAATATTCACGAGTTATTGAATGAAAGTGTGTACTGTACTAGAATTAGGATGATTCCCATATCAATCTTCTACTGGCTGTTTTTTAGGTACGAATCAAAGGAAGCGATTATTTGAAATGGTATCTAAGCAAACATTCGGTGCTTCCCTCAATAAACATCTGTCATTCAGTACAAACCAGATACTCTCCCGTAATTATTTGATTCATTGTTATGTGGCTATTGTAGTGTTGTCAAGCTTTCACTATATGTTTAACTATTTATATAGCAAAAAAGGTCACTAGTAATGCAACATGTAGTCTAACATTAATTTCTAAAATAAATTTGTTTATTAATTTCTAAATTCCACTTAGTTATTAAATTTTAGGTAATTATAATTTAACCTCTAAAAGTTACTTGTTTGTTAGGAAATTATTTGCAAAAGGCCGTTTGTGAAAAAGTTAAAAATAGATTACATTCTAACAAAGCAAGGTTTTATATCCCATTTAACCAGAATATGTATTTTTTAGTTTTATAAACAAAATGGTGGTGCACTAAAAGTCTATACAGCTGGTGATAAATAAAGGTGAATGTCTGGAGATAGATTTATTAATATAATGTTTTTATATTATTAAGAATTGTATGAGGTAGGATAAAGATAATTTTTTTCAAATACCAACTGAATGAAGGAAAAGGTTCCGACGAACACTCTATCGAAACTTGCGAGATTCAAAAACATTGTCATAAATTCTGTTATTTTTATAAGCATTATAGTGTTTCTTCTCTTTTTATATTTCACAAATTCTCCCATCTACAATGTAGCGTTTATTAATTACACAAACATATTATAGAGTTTGTATAGTGAAAAACAGAGGCTTAGTGTACCACTTGATAGGAAGGTGTAACAGATTGTAAACCAATAATAAAACGAAGAACTGGTCAAGAATTACACAGTTAAATTTTCACTAACCACGGAATACGACATGGTTGCAGGCCATCACCAACGTTATTCAATATCAAAATAGAAGATTTTATAAGTGAATAAAAAAAATGAGAGTTTTTCCGGTATCAGAATCAATAATAAACTCATGAATACAGGCCTCTTTTCAGATGATCAGTTTATTAAGTGAAAAGTAGTGAATATACGCTACAAATATCTATTCACAAATATAGATATTAGTTCTTCATACAACTTGTAAACACCGCCATCAGATCCCAAAGTTAATGCATTCTCTGGATAGTATCCTGTAAAATCCAGATGTTAATAATTATTAAACATATCTGGATATAAATTAAATTAGAAAAGATATTACATTTTTAGTATATGGCTGTGATATTATTTCTGAAAAAGAACATGACATTTTCAAGAAAATAAGTATATGTCAGCGGATTTGTAAAGCAATAGGAACATTCAAAAAACTAAACACTATTCTACGTTATTGTGGGTACCGAGAAATAAAGATATAGGTAATTGGAAGCTCTTGAAATGAGGTTTTTAGATATGTTAATTAGTAGAGATCCCATCTATAACATAACAAATGTCTCTGTATAACAAATGAAGCAATCAAGTAATAAAAATGGAAGATGGAAGGCTTTGAAAGTACTCCATGATCTATAAACCTAGAGGTAAGAGATGTTTGGGATAACTGAGAATAAGATGTTTAAGCCGGTACAAGTAGTTGGACTAAACCTGGAATGATATACGACGACGAAACCAAATATTTAGTCAAACTTTCATTCTCGTTATTTTACACTTGCTTTAATACTTTTATCGTGTCGCCGGGATAGACGGTGTTTTACATACTAAAAATAATATAATACAAAATGTGTGTCAATTCAATGTTTCATGTTACTAAAAATCACTCCTCTATTTCACTTTCTAACTCAAGTCTCATTAAACACAAAGAGTAGCATATTAATTAACTCTGCCTCCTTTGCAATGTTGTAAATGATCAAATTATTATATGATGGGATATTTGAGTTATAAAACAAATCTGACGGATGTACCGGGCTTGTTTTGGTAATTATAAATTACCTGGATTTATTTTATTTATAGTTCGACGCTCTGCGATCAGTAAAAAATGTAAAAATTTGTAAAAACTTTATTTCAACCAATTTTGAGGATTTGTAAATATTACTATGAATTACACATTTACCATTTTACCATGTATGCGGCGTTAATTAGTAAAAAGATTTCATTGAATTAATTTCTCCCTTTTCAACTATAAATATCGTAGTTTTAATAATACGGCGATCACTTTAATTCTTTGAATCTTTAGTGAGAACACATAGGTAAAATTTGACCAAAATCGTTATAGTTGATTTTGAGAATATCGATGTTTTTGTTTTGTTCTTAGCTATCTTTCTCAATTTTAGTCTTCATAAATTTTATGGATCTTAGACGTTTTATGAATTACTTGTTTGTTTATTATTTTAAAAACTTATTTAGTGTTCATCTTAGTTTAGTTATAATTATAAGGAATACAAATTGCAACACTTTGTATTGTTTTAATTGTGATAAAATATCTTTCTTACGAAAAATTTAGTTTTTATACGTTAAATTTAATATTGTCAGAAGCAAACACACCTAAACTAAGACCCAAGCTTACTTACCTATAAATAAGCTTCTAATTAAAGTACCTAACCAGGAGTAAACATCTCAGTTGCTATGACAACGAGGCATGCGTACAACTGGTAGCTGTAGCATTAAACATTTTACTGAACTCAATTCAGTCTTGTATCCGTTGCGAGTTCAACATCTCTCTTCGTGCTTGTGGTACGTCGTAACTTCGTCCTTTACGTCAAATATTAGAAATGTTTTTTTTATCAAAGTGTACTTTAATTTGTTATAGTGAAACATGATATTTTAACAATAATAAAATGTAAAAAAATATTGAACAATCTATTATATTTTCTGAATGACGCTTTTTTGCAAGATGAATATTTAATATATTAGTGTAATTGTGGTATTTTGTTTTCTTATAAATAAATACAGTTGAACGATACTGGGAGTTTGTAATTTACAGGATCTAGTGATAAAGTAATAAAATTCCATTTCTTAAAGTCAATAATTTTACAATAAGTTCATAAAACAATTTAATTTATCTACATTTAAGCAGTAGTAAGGGTTCTTTCTAAAACATTTTAATGATACGAAAGTTAATAGTTAATAGAAACACGTGAATTAATACTACTCTTAACTACTACGTCATATATATATTTTTTTATTTGTATATTACAAAATAATTTCTAAGTGACTTATTTTGAATATCCATGATATTTTTTAAAAAAACTAACTGTTTTAAAATTAAAATATGGATAAAACAATAAAGAAAATTAGTGAAATCAATATGTAATATAATTTTACTCGGAAGTTAAAGACATTGAAGATTTAAGTTATTATTATTCAAACAACAGTTCAGTAATTAGACATAATATTATAAACTTATCCACTACTAATAATGGCGTCAATACCAGATGATAACTCTGATATGGACAACATAGGTCTAGAAGGTGGACACAAGTGGTTAGAAGTAATGATCCACGTCCTGACAGGGTATCCAAACGACACGACAGACTTCAGTAAGCCACATTTACGTCAGTCTGTAGTTAATATCTATCCAGTATTTGTGTTCCTCTACGCAGTCATAGTGATTGCAGGAGTATTATCAAACTTTGCAATGATCTATAGTATTATAAAGGAGAAATTGTACAAGGACCAAACATATTGTTACCTTATTAATATGGCTTTAGGTAATCTGGTCAAATGTATATTTGTTCTTCCTATTTCATTGTTGGTGCTTCTAATTCAAAACTGGATATTTGGCAGTTTCTTGTGCTACTTTTTACCAATGTTACAGGTATGTTAAAATTCAACTAATTTACACAAATAATAAAAGTTTAATTATAAATTTATTTAGTTTATAACAATACAAAATTAAATAATTCATTACGTGATAAAGTGGTTTGAATGCGCATAATTCAAATAATAACATGTGTACTGTATCTATTGTTGTATAATTTTTACAGCTCTATTCCCTAATATTAATTTATTTATAGCAGGCTGATTTATTTTTTAGTAGAAATGAAAACTCTTGAGAAAGGTTTTATTGTACATTATCCCATATTCACCTTTATATGTTCATTTTATAATGTTGTTGTTTTTTTTTTTTAATAAGCCACAACGTAAAACGTCTTTTATCTTACATATTAATATTTTCAATCACCTTGTCAATGTTTCACCCGGGATTTTTTGAAGTTTCTTGATTTTTGAGTATTTAAAACAAATTTCAAAATTTAACTTATTTACCTAGAGAAGAGATTACATTTATAAGACATCTGGTATATAGTTCCAAATTTAAAGAAATGAAATTAAACTATGAATGTATTTTACTTATATTTAAAAGTGGGAACATAAGCTGTTGCCACTCAAGAGAAACAACCTAATTTAACTAATATTGATATCCAGAATGAGATTTAATTATATAATAACTATTAATTTTTTTTAATGAGTGTTCTTAGTTGTAAAAAAAACTTAATTTCAAAAGTAGTTTTATTAGGCTATAGTCTATTTTTTATAATTAATTATTGGTAAAATGAAATGAGAAAAATATTAACTTGTTCAACACGTAGCATTTTGTAGTTTACTTCATTTCAAATTTTCGTCCAGGATTGTTTTATTCTACTATAACATTTATATAGAAAAACAAATTATTATAAAAACTAACTTATATTTTATGCATCCCTCATCAATTGGATTAAACCTCAGTTGAATAAAACATGTGTTTATTTTTAATATATCCAAATTCGGAACTAGATTTTGTTTTAATATATGACAACTTGTAAATGTAATTCATACTTGTATAGCATTTATTAGTGTTACCTTTCTAACACAGTAAATGTAGTAATTTAGGGTTGTTGTTGTTTTGACTTTCCAAAAATACAGCTACTGTGGTGGGTTAAGTTGTACTTTTTTAACAAGTGGTCAAAACCCTAATTGTGATTACAAATATTATTTATGTACTTTTACATATTCATATAGTTGGAACTTTATAATAGATATTTCTTAACATTACAGTTTCCATTACCAATACTATTAATAGTATTTAACAAGTACTATACTACTAATATATTAAACAGAATTCCTAGTGATAATAATTTCTAGCTTCACTTTATAAACAAAATACATACTACGTGAATATTTTTATTGATTGTGATAAGCCTTATTTACAATTATTTTTGAAAATTATTAAAACTATCACCACAACTTCTTACATAATTACTGTAGCGCAATTAATTCTTATCCGAACATTTCAAAGTTAGTCTGAAACGTATATTTTTATTAACATTAATTCAATATTTGCATTCACCAAGTTAGATACTTTTTTATTTTATGATAATCTACAGTAATAAGTTCATCATTATCTATAGAAACAAACAATCGAAATATAAACATAGCAATTTATTGAGTGAAAAATGAAATTCAATAATTTTATTTCTATCTTACAAATATAGAAAGAGTTTCAATAATACAATTTTTACAATATTCACATAATGAAAAAATTTTCCGATAATTTATTAGGCAAAAAAAGAGATGTTTTTTTAATGTTTTCTTACGAAGTCATCTACGATTTATTTTTTTTGTATATTTATTACGAGTTAAATAAAAACATTCATTTTTCAAAACTATTGTTAGGGTAAAATAAAAATTTGCATGACAATTAACTGCAGAACAGTGGTTTCTTGAGGAAGAGAGTCGTTTCTTCATCGTTTGAACAACGGGCATAAAGAGTTGGATGTAAGAAAGTGAAATAGAGTAAAATTCATTAATTCTAGACTTACCGATGAAACTAATTATTTCTAATAAAAAAAAAAAAGGAAAATTAATTAAATTGTATTAGTTCATGGTCTATCCAATTAATTAAAAGCAACGTAGAGTCTATGAATAAATAATATCACATACGCTAAAAATATATAAATAAATTATCATTATTTTTATTGTTAGTTTTTAAAATTGTTATTTTAATTGAACAAAATATCCGTCTATTAGAGGACCATAATTGTAATCGACGTACAAACAATCTTTTAACGTGCAACATTTTTCCTATATTAAAAAATAGTTGTTTTTACTTCAAATATACATTACTTTCTGGCTTCAATGATGAATATCTCTCCAGCCTTTGGGTGAGATATACGCGGGTATCCTATATATGTATTAACCTATATCTAGATATCTATATTAATGTATGCAGAATCAAATATATAGATTTACAGAATTAGATAGATAGATAGATGAGAGAGAGAGAGAGAGAGAGAGAGAGAGAGAGAGAGAGAGAGAGAGAGAGAGAGAGAGAGAGAGAGAGAGAGAGAGAGAGAGAGAGAGAGAGAGAGAGAGAGAGAGAGAGAGAGAGAGAGAGAGAGAGAGAGAGAGAGAGAGAGAGAGAGAGAGAGAGAGAGAGAGAGAGAGAGAGAGAGAGAGAGAAGATTCAATATAATAGTACATGGAATGCATTGGCATACCCGAACAATGCATGAGGAGTTATTTTGATTTTTGGGAGAGGATTTTGCATTTTAATTTTAATTAATGAAATTATATGTTGTATTAATGATATAATATAAATCATTGATACTCCTACCACAAGTTTGGTACAATAATACACACAAATAAAATAAAATAAATTATTTGTTTGCCCTGTGTTATTATAGTTCCTTGATGTACATTTCAGTAACCAAGTTACCATCATCGGAAGGATTTGAAATAATACTCCTAGTATGTGGGTTGTTTTACCAAATTTTTTGGTAATGGTTTCAGTGTTTTTTATTGTTACATTCACCACATATATTTAATATCTATTTAAAGGTATAATCAAACATCTTGGGCACATTGCACTATATCGCAGGCATCCAAAAATGTTTGTTTGTTCTAAAGGACCTGAGATATTACATGTTCAATCCATCACCATATTTTTATTCCATCATAAAATATTATATTTGTATATAACAGAAAAAGAATAATACTCACCTAATTTATCCCCTCTCTCAAATTCCTTTCGGAGATTAGTAAACTATTAATAAAATGGTGGAATTATTAAAATCATGCCAAATATGTTATTTAAAATGGTTTAACTTTGGTTCACTATTCCATATGAATAGTTCTAAAGGAAGCAGTATTTAAAGTTTTTACAGTACTTCATTTAATAACATATTGGCTATTATTGCTGAAGAGAAATTTTCAATTACCTGTATTTAACAAAATGGTTTGAATCATTACTCTTCACATTTTCACGAAGTTTTATCAAAATCGATAAAGCCGATTTGAGTGTCATATATTGGTTAGCAGCGGCATTAAGCCCTGTTTTACTTTTATTGTCACTGATAACTACGCCATTAATAGTTTATAAGGTGATAAAGGCCAATTAGTTTACTTTGTTGTTTTATCAGATTCATTTGATCTAAACTTCGTCCATCGAAAATATTGTGTTTTCTCTTATCCCAACTACCCCAAAATTCTGAGTAATTTCAAAAAAGTCTACAAATAAAAACCCTTAATGATTCGGACAAAATGTGCCCAGATACTAAATCTGATCATTACCCGTTTAAGATATAGACAATAGCACGGATAAGACTTAGAAACTGAAATCATAGCGAATACTACTTTTTCCTACACAAATTGGATTAAAACAAATAATTTTCGTAAAAACTTAACATCAATTTTATTCTCCATGAAACGGTGTATGAAAAACTTCCCTTTTTACTTTAAACAATTCATGTTTTAAAACCCAACTATTGATTGTAACACTAACATTAAAAGAAGAAGACAATTGTATTTTATGTGTGTATATGCAGAGAATATGTAAAAAAAAAGCAGAATATGAATATTATGCGACATAGATTTATGTGTACCGTAACAACATTACAGAGACATTGACGCTAATTAAGTTTGAAATTTGAAAAAAAATAAGTTTTTGTTAGCAGTGCCAGAGGAATAAAATAGCAAAACTATGTTCAGCGCCTGCATTTTAACTTACAATCACTTATATGTTACTTTTGTCAACTCGAGTTCTAAGTCATTAGTAAAAAAAAAAAAATATATACCGGTACTTCATTTTGTAATTTGTGTAAAACTAAAATTAAGTCGAAGCTATTTTTAATTACTTCTACAAAACATACACAAATTCCTTCTGTTTATTTAAATGTTAATAGGTAATATCTTTAATTTATAATATTTTATAAATGATGGTATGAAGTTTTATAACCAAATTAACGCCTTTTTAAGTATCAGTTTATGTTAAAATTATAATACAAAATAGGTAGGAATGCAGACGTCTTTATGAATCAGTATCGTTTTTTTATGAGGCACACTTAATTATATTATATTATATTAAAATTTTTAAAGCGTGTTCCACTATCGATTTCAGATGTAAAAACTCTTTATATTTAAATAAAAAATAGCCAACGTCAATTTCAAATCTTTTTTTATTTATTTTGGCTTATAGATAAGGAAAAGTGTTCATGACGAAATGTATAGAACAAATTAAAAAATGATATGACTACAAACTGTCAAATATTATTCCCAATATTCACATTTTAATTCACTAACTCATTACTTTTATATACAAACAAATATTTTGTTTTTAGTGGTTTATTTTACAATTTGTTAAGTACAAAAAAAATGCACATCATATTTTCAGATTTTTTTTTTTTTTTTTTTTTTTTCAATTCTGAGCTTTAATCTAATTGCAGGCCAATAAGTACATACTATAGATAGATACAGGAGTAAAATACAATTGCTTCTAATAGATAGCGCCAATACGATAATAATATCATATTACAATTTTATTATAAAAACTAAAAAATAAAATACATTAAACTGGAGTTTCAGCGTACGTTACCTGCATGGATTTCCTACAAATTCCAACTTTTCTCCGCTAGATTTCACCACCTAATCTTGATTAACAATTCCTTTACCTATTGCCAACCAACGTCAAATTAATGTCCCGATTATACCCCAAATACCTTCTTTTAATTCCAATATTCGTAACGTACCCTTGATAATATTCTAGAAAATGTGAAGTCAGGTCATAAGTTTCTTGAAAGTCAGTTACTTCTTAAAACTGATATGGTGAGATGATTAAATTAAATTCATCCAACAAAAAACTGTAGTTACATAATAAAAAAGAAAAAAAAATAACAATGAGCACCGCTTTTTTCTTGGAACCGTTATAGTGCGCATTTATGTCTACAACAAAGTCGCGTTAAATATAACGAAATGTGTAAAATGTAAGTGTGACATGTACCAATCTTAGTAGTTCTGCTCACAGCAAATGCTGGGTACTAGACTTATGCTGGACTTTATATTTTGAAATCACTTAACGTCCAGGCTTTAATCAAATTTTAGAACACCACTACTAAAACCACAACATTTAAATTAATCCTAAACTATCACATTATTGTATAATTATGCAGTTTTATTCCCTACTTCCATTAACTAGATAGTTTTGAAACTAATGTAAATAATAGAACTCATTATAGAAATTGACTTTGGAATGTTAAACATTAATTCAATACGTACGTGGGATTAGTGTCTTCAAATACACATTATGAATGTCGTGTAACTAATAATCATATAGATACTGTTAGTTTCTCTAATTTTCAAAGTCTGCAGAACTTATAACAACAATAACTAGCGAGTAAAACTTTAATTTCAGATTTTAATAATCTCGGAGTTAGAATATTAATACTAACATTGCAAATTTGTTTTCAGAAACATTTGTAAAATTGTTGCTTATTAAATTATTGATCATTATCAATAATACTTAAATGTCTGTAAAAATGATTTCACCTTTTTCTACGAAACTAAAAGAAGGGTATGCGTGAAATAACATTTATACTAACCAAGAATTACAGAATATATGCGTAATAATAAAATGTAAAAAATAAACTTATCGGAAAAACAAATTAATACTTTTCTGAATTTCAAGAAAAGAAAAAATCTAATGTTTATTTAGCTTTTTTAGAAGAATGAGAAAAAACTACCAAATAATTTTACACAATAACATATCCACAAGCTATAATTATTAAATAAACTTTTGTTGAACATAAAGAAGAAGAGAAAAAAGCGTTTCCGTTGCTCTCCAACGAAGAGTTGAATACTGAGCTATTATATTAATAAAACCAATAACTTCGGTGTGGAGGGTATATCGTGAATTATATGTATCCCAATACAGGTAAACAAATTTTAAAAAACAGAGGTCTACTCAGTAGAAACTAATTATGAAAATATATTTAACTACACTAAAATTAAATGTATTATTTAATATATAAATACCTGGCAATGTTTGATCAATGCTTTATTCAGCAATCAATAATACAATATCTCTTATTCGCTTTTCAATAAGAGATATAATGTAGATTACACATAATGTAGATTACACCTAAAATTATTCAATATAAATCTTTGCGATATGTCAATATTATTGATTAAACCTTGACTTTAGAGAACAAAGTTTCAAGCGAAGATAAAATAATCCACGTCTAATGTCTAACTAAAACTCGTAGCTTTGATCTTTAAATGGTGTTATTTTTTTTCCCTTTATTAAGTTAGGCTTAGTTTAAACTTCAGTTGAAAATATAAAGATCCAGTTCTCGTTTTATATTAAGTGCACGCGGGCATGTTTGTGTGTATTGTTTATTTCCTCATAATGAATATACGTACGTGTTAGTAAAATAAAATGTATATGTTTACAACAATACGTATTACTACCATACTTTGCCACCAGATTTTTGTTTACTTTCTCTCTTATTCAAAGTATTGTGAAAATTTAGTGGAAATGAAAAATTTGAATTAGAGATCGTATTTCTAAAATATATAGATTTCGATGTTGGAGATGTATGGAATACATTGCGTTTTTTCTTTCGTTCATATTACGTATAACCTTAGAAAATTGTTCGTATTTTCGTGTTATATGATTTTAGTTATATGTTAAAATAACGTTCATATAAGTTTAATAACCAAATATTCTTCGTGTGCATGTCATAAGAAAATACATTAAATTTATAAAATCTGTTATATAACTGTTACATTTTGAAAATGTAATCATAAGAACAACAAAACCTCTCATTTTATAATATATTATTGAGAAAACCGATACAGGAGTCGTACGCAATTAAAACTGACTAACGTTATATGGTAACGCCGTAAAATATTTTCACCATTCACATTTGTAATTTTGTTAATAAAAGTGTGAGTGTGTGTACGATGTTTACTCTCTATTTATTAGAGTTCAGTTATGAAATTACCCTTTTTACCGTTACATTTAGTAGAATCAAAACTTATACATATAATAACCAAAAACATTGACAGAGTTTCTCATTTACTTAGAACCAACATTAGTTTGAAACAATAGACACAACAATATGTTAATGTAATAAATGTTGCCCTAACTTTACAAATTTTTCAACTGCGTTATTATTAGTTAATCCTATCACTTAGTTTCAAGGATTGAAAGAACTTTAAAGAAATCCTTTAGGTTCAAGGAATAATTTTAAGAACCTGGATATCGATAGCCAGGACCCGATTTCACTACTTTCTTGTCAAAATATAAGGATAAAATATTTTAATTGGTTGGCGGAAAATCGTTCATGATCATCGAATATTTATTTACAGAGAACAAAATTTTCAAATTGTCAATATCAATAAATAATTTTATATGAATAGAAGAGGAAATAATACTTCAAAATGTAGTTATTAAAATCGGTAAATCTGATTAGTGATTTTCTGATTTCTACAATGTTTCAAGTAAACTATTCGATTTGTTAATATTAAAATTAAGATTATCAGACATAGGATTTAACTTGTTTCTAAAGGACTCGCTATACACAGTAAATAAAGTGGATCTCATATATTTGAATAGCTCATATGGCATTGTAATATGCTAATCGCTATTATCTTACCACAAATAACGAAGAAGTTTTTCAGATATTTAAGAGTTACAAAAGTTATATAAAATATTATATTTCATTTTGAGGAACTATTCATTTTCTATCTCTATCCTACATCAGATACCAGAATATTTTAAAACAATGTTTGTATTTAGGGGAAAAAACTAAAGAATCCAAACACTTTAAAGCGATATGGGATTATCATAAAGGAATGGTGGAAATTCATTAAATCATCCTAAGACAGTAGAGATATTTAGTAGTGTTATTTGTAGTGTATCGCTGATTGCATATAAAATAAAGTTTTGTTTTGTGTGGAGTGTGTTATTATGGTCTCTAATAAAGAATAAGCAAAGTGTGTTTGTTGTTCACTGAATTCAAGTCCGTAATTTCAGTGCAACGTGCATTTCAATGCGCATAACGAAAAGATCTACCACTTGAATATAACATTCGACGTTAGTTCAAACAATTCGAAATAACTGGATTAGTTCAAAAGCAGAAATCATCTTGCAGGCCAAGTAAATTAAATGAAAAAGTTGAACTTATTAAACAATATGCAATCAGAAGTCCAAAGAAGTGGATACCTCGACGAAACCTAGAGTTCGGTATTCCAAAAAAGTACAATCCACAAAGTTTTACACAAAATACTAAAATTACACGTATATAAAATCCAGCTATTGCTGGAATTGAAACATGATAATGGTGGAAAACGTTTTAATTTTTCTGTTGAAATGTTGAACAAGATTGATGAAAACCAATTATTTTTATATGATATATATTTTTTTTCAGGCAAAGCTGCATTCCGTATCAATGACTCTGTTAAGAGACACAATTCATTCATTTGGGGGATCTGAAAACACACATACAATTTTGAGAAAATACAAGACTCTAAATAGATTTAAATTTTCAAGAAAGAGTATTAAAATTTAATTGAATTCGGTTTGTTTAAAGTCATATATTACTACAACTACCAGGTGCCTCAAAAATCCTATTCACTTTACGTTTAAAAAACGAGAGTATAACTCGTTTATTTAAGACCGTATCTTGAGGTACAAAATTTTAGCACATTTTTGTCTTCTATCCAGTATTATTATATATATATATATATATATATATATATATATATATATATATATATAGGATATAAAAAATTATAAATATTAGGCTCAACCTTATCAAGCAATATATCATTATTGAGGAAATGACGTGTAGAAAAAAATAAACTCACAAAATACAAAGTCACTGTCGCCCTTATAAAAATTTGCTGGTGATTGAAATTTACAATAATAAGGGGAGTATATACTCATATTTATATATGGAATTGACTACAGAAGAAGAAGGTAAATTAAAATCATTAACAATATTGTTTTTCTAGTAACATCAAGATGAGAGTTCGTTAAACTTTTGTTTTCCTTTTTTTTATGTATGTCATATTACATTTATTGATTTATCGTAAAAGAAATACTGCAAACCTGATTTTGTGAGTTGGCCTCAATTAACAAGGTGGTTTATAAATATCAAATTTATGCATTCAGTTAAATTATGTTAGTAGCGGCAAATAGGCCCAACATAATATATTATTTTTTTAGAGACTATTTTTATTTAGGGGTTAATGTTAACTAAATAATTACTTTTATAATATTGTTTTCTACTTTAAAAGGGATTTCTAATGAGCTATTTTACAGGATTAAATATCTCTCACTTCAAGCAAAATAAAAATCCAATTGCAACGTACAACACAACCTCCAAAAGAGTTTCAGAGGTAAAGTTAGTATAATAATTGGTTGCTTGTTTTACCTGTTTCATCTCTTAACCGACATATTCGACATGTAAGTTTAAAAATATGGTACATAGCTCTATATTAAACTCAATAGTCTCCCACGAACATGAATTTTAGTTACCTCCGGTTTGCGTCAATCTTCTCTACTTCTTATTCCCTTATTTATTGCTCCACCTAGCATACTAAGTAAACACATTGTGTTACTCCCACTTATTGTGTGAATGGCAAAATGAATCTACATGATGAAAGTTTATTTATTTATTTAGTACTATAATTTTTCCCTAAATCGGGTTATCTTTTAACATTCGGTCAAAATTTAAATGAGGGCCCTATGTAACACACCTTTGTAACGCTAACATTATATATTTAAATATTTTAATTGATTTGGAAACTAGAACCGTTTTGATTATGTTCTTAATTTTTTCCTCGTAAATGTTTACGTTAATTAATGTAAATTAAACTACTAGTTCTTTCAAAACATTTTATCCGTTCATTTTGTATTTGTGAGTTTAAAAAGGTTACCTGTTGTCATTTGCCATTATTTTGTAATTTATAGTACGGAAGGTATTCATTTACTTAATGTACACTAACTAAATAATAGTCAGTTTTCAGGCTGTTACGTAATATAAAGTCATGATTTTAATACAAATTAAGGTATATACAAAGTACAACGCTTAAGTTCTGATAATTGTGAAATATAATTATTGAATTATTGTTTCAATTATTAATAGTATCTTTAAATAAGTTGAATGATGAGGTCCTTAATCTATTTTTGTTAACGTTAAGATTACGAGATAATAAGATTCCAATGGAATTAATTATAAAATTGTTTGATAAGCATGTTTTTGGTTCCAAGTCACAATTTAAATAAAATATTTAATTACCTTAGGTCCGTCTTGTGACTTCCTTGTTGATTGCTTCTTACATGTCGTGTCCGACAGAGCACACAATGTCAGACAAGCTCATATAATGTGTTTTTATTGTTTTTATTTTTGTGTCAGTGTATGTTCTTGTGTTAAATGTGTTTTTTAATATAATCAATGACGAGTTCTTCAAAGTGAACAAAGTAATTGTCTGATGATGGGGTTACGGCCTCGAAACATGTAAGAAGCAATCAACAACGAAGTCACAAGACGGACCTAAGTTAATTAAATATTTTATTAAAATTGTTTGATAATAATTATTTTGTTTATAATGTATCATAATTAACGAATAGTAAAACCAGGTTATGTACCAAATAAATTAATATATTGAAATTTCTGAGTAAAACGTTAGTATATTAGCAGTAGTTATATAAGAAAACATGCTTAGGGTATTATGAAATGTCGATACATTTAAAGATAATACAAAATAACATACATTATTACGTAGAAGTAGATAAATATCAACAACTGTATTGTGATTCTTTTAGATGCATACCTAAATTTCATTATTGTTATTATTAGTTATATAAAAATTTAATATATTTCTATGTTTTTAGTTGAACCAAAATGGCGACACACATATGTTTAGAAATATTTGTTCATCGTTGTGAGGAAAAAATGTTTTAAAATAAGTGGAAAGTTTATATTAATTTTTAAATTCATGAATATAAACGGAGTATTTAGAATTTATATTAAGTGAACTATTTCCATCATTTGTTTATAAAACGTTCGAATTTTAATTTAAAAATATGATGTTAATTATAAAGTATAATTTTATTTTTAACTGAAAAGTAAAGTATTGAACTTCGAATTATTTGTAGCAATACAATGTCAATAGTAAGTGTTGAAACTAGAATTAACTTATTAAGTAATAACTCCCACATGAACAATCGTGTATAAAAAAAGAACTTGAAAACAGTTTACGTGAGTTAAGTTAATTGTGTAACAAGAAGTGTTTTGTGGAATTCTAAACCATTCAATAGATTGTTTATTATTTATTTTAACAAACTTTGTTTCTCAATAGCCTTGTTATCAAACTTGAAACAAACTAAACTTTTGCATTAACTTTCATATACATTCGTACAGGAAAGCAAGCTAAACCAAAAATAGAATGCATGTCACAATCACAGTAATTAAACAACGTTAACGTTTACAAAATGAAGTTTGAGCTGAAAAGGCCTTAATTCAAAATTATAGATTATGTAAAGAAATATATTCCCCTAAACAATAAAACCAAACGTAAATAAAAATTATGGTCCTGGAATAAATTTTAAAATTACAAAATAAAACACTTTCATTGATTTCGCCCCTCTAATTTACAAAATTTACAATACTATTAAGAGTATTCCCAATATCTTATTACAAATTGTAAACAACTTATTTCAAGCTCATCTCACAATGTCATTTTAAAAATTAAACACATGTATAAAACATTAAAATTTGCCCAAAACACTCCAGTTTATTGATTGTAGAGTATAAAATTGTTAAGTGAATTCAAGGGTTTGAACAACTTCTGCTTAAAACAGTATTATCCATTCTATTACTTTATAAATATCATGACAATATTACCAATTGAAAATTTGTTTCTACAAATGATAGTTTAATGTTTATCAACAATTTGAAACCTAATCAATTTCGATAAGATACTGGAAAAGTTGGAGGCCACTATATTGACAGCTTCGTCTATAGGTATTCTTAAGTCTATTTAACACAATGTTTGTTAGCCATAAATAAATTCAACAACATGTGATGGAATTGACTTATTTGTATTTTATGATAATAACATTTTGAAACAAGTTTTTAATTTAAATTTGTTAACCATTTACTTCAAAAACTGCCATTAAAATAGAAAGAATAAGAAAATAAAATAATAATAAAACTATGAGTTTAGTGTTTTATGTACTACGAGTATATTGTAGCAACCTTTTTCACACACCTTAGACAAATTTTAAAGTGGAGTTGAAATGTGTCACCCCACCCATTTTAGGTTATTTAATTTGTTTATACTATACTTCGCTAGTCATATAGTTATAATAATGAAACATGTCTTGTGTTTATATACCCAAATTAAAATACTGCACTTAATTATTACAATATTAATTTTTAAAAAGTTATATTTTAAATATCGTATAGTTTGTATAACTTAACAACATAATTATATTTTAATTTTCCTTTCCAAACAAATAACCTATAATTGTGTGACGTTATCTTCACCATAACTAAGTGGATTCACTGTACAGATTTAATGTATTATTTGCAAATATAACTTGAGCTAAATTTACCTATTTGTTAAAAGTTCTTTTTTTTGAAACTATTAAAAACACTTCAATGGTCTTTTTTATTTAAGGCCTAAGTGTTTAGAGTATACTATTATATTTGTATGACATACTAAAGCCAGGCATGATAAATCCAACCTCAAACGATAACTTTACCAAATTAAACCAATAAATACTAAAAATTCACCACTTTCTACATTATGAGTCTATACATTGTATGTATGATCTGAATATAAAAATATAATTGGGTGACTGATTGAAATCTTTTCAAAATATGAGCACAAAAGGAACCACCTGCACGCAACCACCTGGAAGTTAATTTTGATTAATATGTTAGTTTTTTTAAAATAAAGTGTATAATAAGGGTATTTTATTATTCGTTGAGTAGAATGAATTAATAGTTGTAAAATAATAAAATGACAGCGATTAAAAGCGTATTTTCAATAGTCCCTCCTAGCCCGTATTAGCTTTTTTTGTGTAAGTATTGTGGAATTGATTATGTTACCAATATAGAGATCAGCAAAAAGTTGTTACACCAATACTGTTTACGTCATATCGCGTCACATAGTCATCAAATGTCGAGTAAATTATTTATCAATTCCAAGGATTTGGACGTGGGTTTTATTTCTACATAGAGTAACAGGTAATTTTAAATGAAACGCGTGACAGAATAATTTTCCAAGAAGAAATTATATGAAAAGTAATGACGACAGTTTAATACATCCTCATTTGTTAGAAGTTCTCTACATATTTTAACCAGAGCTTTAGTATATGTTTAAACTAATTATTATATTTTAATTTAAATATTGGCAATAATATTAGGTATGACACTTTGAAGTAAATATGTCATAATTCCGTTATAAAAAATTTTGTCCACAAGAATATTTATGTTTTCATAAATATTTAAATATCCCCCCTTTTTTTAAGTTTTTTACATTTTTAGTTTTTAAAAATTACAGGATTATAATTTCCTTTTAGGTTTTGTGTGCACGCACGCGGGTGTGTGTTTGTGTGTGTGTGTGTGTACGCAGCGTGGGTGGGAGGCAGTTGAACGCGCACATTTGTTGACTCTTTCACATCTCTAGGGGACAAAAATTATTTCTAATGGACATGTGAAGGAACAAAGCCAAACCTAACAATTAATCGTGTTTAACGACCGACATTTCGATATTCCCTATCTTCTTTGAGAAATCATTTTAACGCAATATAAATCCTATCATATCGGCCATAATTGTAACAACAACGAAAAAATAGAAATAAATCATTCATTCAGTTGGTCGCGTGTAGAATATCTGTTTGTTTCGGGCAATAGTTAAACGTAACCATAACGTCTATAACAAGAAAAACATTTTCAGCTTAATAAGTAAAATCAGATGGTTAGTTATTAAAGATAATATTATAATAAAAGACCAATATATAATTTTTTTTTAAAGATTTAATAATATATTATCCACAGAACAACATAGAAAAATATAGAACAATACAAATTAAGGAATATATTCTTTGAATCTTTTTGATAAGTTTTTTAAATATTTAATTCAAAAATCAAGTTTTTGGACATGTTTAACACTGATTTTTTCATAGCCTGTTCTATTTTATCGTTGAAATAACGTGACAGTTTGAGATTTTCTGTTTTTACGTGTGTATATTGTTTTGTTGTTTTGTATTCTGACTAACTTCACATCATAATTTGTATTAAAATTTGTTTTAAATGTTTGAACTTTTTTGTAACTAAGGGTTGTCATATCTGTTATTTTTATTTATCATACATCAGCTTTGATCAAGTAGTATGAGATAATGAATACAAACAAGTGAAAGAAACGCCTTGTGTTTTAAATATTTTAACAATTTGGTTTATCTAAAATACGAACTCTGGTTACAATAAAACAAGTATTTTTCGCGTAACAATTGAAGAAAGACATTCAGTTTATGTGTGTTTATTAGTTTGAATCTCTGTAAAATAACAGATTGAATATCATGTTTTTGTTTGTTTAACAATGTGTCAAATGACCCAATTTAATGGAAAATTTTTATAGTCAAATACATTGTAACTGTTTTGTGTGTACTCGTATGAAACATTATAATTAAAGTAAGTATATTTATTAAAAGAAATGTAAAATATATGCAACGCAATGATCACCTAATGCAGATATACATTACAAATTGTGTTTCATCCCACTGACTATATCATGTAACTTAAATAAACAAATAGATTTTTCTTAGAAATCGAAAGTGAAATGTTATCCATAGATGTTTACAGAAATCGACTTACATCAGTCATTCATCAAAGTTACCGACTTAGGTTATATTAGCCGAACATAAATAACGTTATAAACATTCTTATTGCACAACCATATCTACAAAAAATTATTTTATATCAGATTTAATTGTTGAAGTCACTATTCAGTTATCGTCTTAAAATATACAAATCTTTTTGTAATTAGTAAAACGACATATATTAATACTAATCTACTAGCAGACAAATATAGTAAATAGATTTGGGTGAAGGGTTAAGAAGTGCATCATTAAAAGTATGATAATATAAGTTTTGAAAAACAGGGCTGCATACTTTTCTAGAGGAATTTTAAAATATAAACTTACATGAAAAACAAATACAAAACTCTGAGTTGGTCTGATATATGTGGTATATTTGTTACGTTTAATTGAAGTGTCATTTTTTGCAGGTTTACACTTCTGAATGTGTATAAACATATATTATGTCGTCGGTATATATGTTATAATTTTAGAATTAAAATAAATTATTTAATCTGTATAATCGAATCACTCACTCTGCAATCTCGGGCAACATGGTTTTATGAGATTATGAAAGATACCGTTCATTGGTTAGTCGCATGTAGGACAATAAACATTGAGTATAATGGCTAGAAATCTAACGTCACCCACAAACATTACGGTGCAGATGATTCGTCATTAGAGGTGATATAATTAGACACGATTTATTGGAATTCGGATCATATGGCCATGAGGAGTAGGATGAGAGATTATTCATTGGTTATAAATGTCAAAAGACGACAGTGATGAAGCATTAGTTATTTTTTTGTAATTTTAACTATTTCATATCTATTACGTTTTTTTGGGAAACTGTCACTCAGCCTCCCACTAGGCCTATTGTTGCGGATTGGATTACAATCTTAATCGTGATCGATATCACTGAGGCTGGGGATTATTTTATTAGCAGGTCGACAAGGAAAAAGCAAAAAAAAACTAGAAAACTTAATTTAAATCTGAAAACAAGTATATTGTAAATAAAATAATTTATTTTCCATGATTTTGGTATCCAACTCACTTCTATAACTAAACTATTTATTATAGTTACCTATAATATTTTTGTTTCTTTTTATGACATCGTTAATATCTATACTAAAACGCGTTTCAGGGACAAAGTCCAATCATCAGTCGTTTATAATCACATCGTTGGAGGTCGTTACATCTCAAAAGACAAACATAGAATCACAAAACACATAACATGTACATGGAAGAACATTGTCTTCATTCGAGATGGGGAACAAGGATGATGCGCACCGTCCCTTATCGCACGCGGCGCTGAAATTATGTGATTTAACTGATGATGGGACTTCGTTCCTGAAACGCGGTTTAGTCTGGAGATTAACGAAGTCAAGACGAACAACGAATATTATACGTAACTATAATAATCAGTTTAGTAAATAAAATAATTTTGAAACTAATTATTTAGAGATATCTGTGTCAATTTACATTCATAAGACTTCGAGTATACATGTTTATTGATGGAGAAGACTACCATTTCCATAGATGAGACCTATGGAAACAGTAGTAAGGTTGCTAAATTCAAGATAGCCTTTCACAGTCTGTCAAGGGCAACCGTCCGTCGAAATTAAATCTACATTGAGGTACTAATTATCTCACAATTTTTCCAACACACTTTATTATTTAGAATTACTAATACAATAATTAATTATTAGAAAATACTTCAATCATAAGTTCGTATATCATTTAAGTTTTTAAACTATGTAAACTTAGTTATTGTAGGATATTGTAGGACTTAAGTTAAAAGTCTTTAACTATTGTAAACTTTTTAAAATATTTAATTTCTGACACACTAATGAAGTATAAAATTTAATTTTTTTTTTTTAACTTACGTAATACCTAGCTTATAATATCAAATTTACATCCCAAATTTGAATAAATTAAGAGAAACTTTTCACATTTTTCATTGTTAAGTATATATAAATTAGTTTGAAATACGTTGAAGTGTAGGTAAAACATAAGGAATAACGTGATTAACAGTTGTATTCAGTCTACCTTAAACTAACCTAACTTATACCAGTAATTTGTCCTTTGTAATCGGCAATCTATTGTATTAACAGTGGCTTTGACGTATCTATCAATTTGGAGTAAGGAAAGTGTAACCAGTTTAATAGATGTTCAGTAAGGAGTAATCTGAAGCAATTTAATCGAAAAACCTCTGGCAGTTTGACCTAAATATTTAACCGACTAAGCTTTGGTAACAGCTAGTATATAATTAGCTTTGTTTAGTTAAGTTAAATTGGTCTATAGATTACGAGATGAAAATTGTTTTCATAAATTCCTTGTCTCGAATTCTACATAAATGACAATTAGAACAAAATATCTAACCTTATTTCTTTCATTACAACGTGGAAAATTGATCGGTTTAATACATTAAAATGATTAATTAGGAATGACAATTAATCCATTTTTCTCTAAACATCTCAAATTATTTTCGGATTACCATCTAAATAAAGGTATAATTAAATTGTAGTTATGAACGTGTTGAATAGATTGAATTGTGAAGAGTCAAAGATAATAAACCAAAGAAAATACGTTTGTAAACAAAACATAAACGTAAGGTTTCATCCGCAAACATAAGGTCAATCCTGCCAGCCAAACCAGTACAGAAATGTGCCTTATTGGCTTCCTTGAATATAAACTGAATAATAAAAATAATATAATAAAAATTTCACTACTTGTTAAGCTAAAGTTCTCCCGCTTTATTCCTGGTAAATTCTGACTACAATTTTAATCGTTACATTTTTGACAAAGAGGACTAAAGGTAAATCACTTCAATAAACTGTTTGTTAACTATCCCAGTTTGCACAAACCTTGGGATTAGTTGTTATTAGTTGACCAGTATTTGAAGTCTGTTCAACCTTGTGTAATTAATTTCAAGAGGCTAGTTTTAAGTGCCGTTGGCTATCTATGTAGTCTCACTTATTCGCCCTAGTTTTAGCCCTTGGATTCTTTTATTAGGCCACTAATTTTAGGAAGAGTTTCCGAAATAACTATAATAACAAACCTTTTTTATTAAAAGAATCATGTTGATAGTATCCAAGTCACTATTGTTTTAACTAACAATTAAATTACCTTAATGGTTTCCGCCAGGTGACTTCTTTTTTATAAACACTTACGCGTTTCGATGCGTGTGCTCCATCTTCAGAGTTCTTTTTATTTTCACTCGGTTGAGATCGTTACACATGAAAATAACACATAAAATCACACGGACATTACATATATATATATATATATATATATTTATATATATTTATTAATTTATACATCGATTATCATAACGCGACACTTGCGATCACATCGATGTCCTAGGACAACTAACGTCTCGTATTTACTGCATGTTTATTTAAGATTATTATCTTGGACCTTAATTATCTTTTTTATTATCTCATGTTTGATATTTTCTACATATTACTTAAAAACGAGTGTTGATTTATACTTTTGAAACGTCGTCTATTCGTTATTATATGCATAAATGATGGAAAATGTCTAAATAAACCTTATTAATAATCTGAATAACCCATAATTACCTAATATTTAAATATTATAAGTAGACATACCAGGGATTTGGCCCCAACATGGGCTCTTATGGAGTTATTCTCGACCAATCAGAATCGTCCATTTGGTCACGTGACCACTTCTCGTCCAATCAGAATGCTCCATTTTTAACTTCAACTGCACTGCCGCTTCTCGTCCAATCAGAATGCTCCATTTATAACTTCAACTGCACCGCCGCTTCACGTCCAATCAGAATGCTCCATTTATAACTTCAACTGCACCGCCGCTTCTCGTCCAATCAGAATGCTCCGTTTATAACTTTAACTGTACCACCACTTCTCATCCAATCATGTGAGACACTGACCTTGTTTCGAAAGAGTTCGTGAATGATCGGATATTTTCGGCTAATCACAGTCTGTGTCAAGAGTATAAAAGGGGCTTTCCAGGCGACTATTAATTCAGTCTAATTTAGACACTTGAACTGTGAGGATCGAACAGCTACAACTACTTACGGCAGAGCTCGTAAAAGGCGCTGATTATCCACAGATCGAAGCATATTTGTTGTAATACATCATACTAAAGCCGTTCTTTGTATGGTTCTTAACAGTAGCACCTTATAGATATTTGGAAGTGTACTCTTTCAGTCTAATATAGACAGTTGACCTGTGAGACACTGAACCTGTTTCGGAAGAGTTCGTGAATGATCGGATATTTTCGGCTAATCACAGTCTGTGTCAAGAGTATAAAAGGGGCTTTCCAGACAACTATTAATTCAGTCTAATTTAGACACTTGAACTGTGAGGATCGAACAGTTATAACTACTTACGGCAGAGCTCGTAAAAGGCGCTGATTATCCACAGATCGAAGCATATTTGTTGTAATACGGATTGTAACAACAGTATATAAGGGTTTTCTTGAGGAATATTCATTCAGTCTTATTTTGACTTTTGAACTGTGAAGAACAAACAGTTGTACGGTTTTCATTAGAGTTCCTAAAAGGCACTGATAATCCGGAATCTTTCTTCTTTTGTGCAACTTTGTGTACTGGTAAATATGAATCCTATAAATGTAGTAAATACAGATGAGTCATACGTGAAGCACTTTAGATTGCACGGTTATAGGACTACCTTTAAATTTAATCCTGTTCCTGAAGGTATTTCAGAAATTGCATGGCTTAAATTGGGTTTTGCTAGTTTGGTTGAAAAAATGAAAGCTGAATCCTCACCTAATGACCAGTTGGGATTTACACTAACAAGTTTAAATCTAAAAAATAAGGAACCAGGGTATATAGCTTTCCAACCGGTAAGTCAAGTGGATGGGGATATTATTTGGGATATTTTCGGTGGTATTATTCAGAGCAATGCTGAGTCAATTAATTCAACAGATACATTCAAAATTGAATGTACTAGAGTTAACCTCCCCGTGGGCCGTGGTGGTCAAAGAAGATCAGGTTTTTATAATAATTTTGTTGAAGAGTCCGGTGCACGAAAGGGGATAGTAGTGATAAAAAACTCCGATAATTTATGTTTAGCTAGAGCATTAGTTGTAGGCAAAGCTCATGCTAAGAAAGATCCCCAGTACAAGGCTATTAGACAAGATAAGGGGAAAAGACAATTATTTAGGGCCGAAAAACTAATGGCTAAAGCAAGGGTGGTAATTCCAGAGAATGGAGCAGGGATCCCCGAATTAGAAAAATTTCAGGACCATTTGAAGAAATACAAGATTACAGTGTACAATTTTAATAGGAAAGGGCGTGATGTGTATTTTTGTGGTGAAAATGAAAGTGCTGTGTATAAAATAAACCTATTATTTAGTCAAGGCCATTTCAACGTAATCACTAGCCTGACAGCTGCTTTCGCTTGTAATTTCTTCTGTGAAGGATGTCACGTTCCTTATGATCACAAAGGAGAGCATAGATGTGAAAATATATGTCCAGCGTGTCATATAGGTAAGAAAGGGGGGTCGCGTCGCTTTCGACTACCTCGTTTCGACTACCATTCCAAGGTCACAGGAAGGTGTGTTTGACAGACAGGTTCTGACTGGTCTATGTCAGCCGGATTGCACAATAGTGCGTAACACGGAGGTTCCTCGGGCCGACCCAACGTTTGACTCACTGTCTACCAGGGTGTAGCACATGTGTTTATGTATCGTGTTAAACCTAAAAGATTGTTAACCTAGACTTATTAAAGTTCCTACTTTTGCCTAAACCTATGCTTACCACAGTCCACACGGGTGTTAGTCTTGCCACTATTTAACAACCGAAATTACCAACCGAAATATACTTTTACCAACCGATTTACCAACCAAAATATACTTTTACCAACCAAAACCAACCGATTTACCAACCAAAATATACTTTTACCAACCGATTTACCAACCAAAATATACTTTTAGCAACCGATTTACCAACCGAAATATACTTTTAGCAACCGATTTACCAACCGAAATATACTTTTTTGCAACCAATTTACCAACCAAATCTTGGTAATTTTATCTACGGGTTGGTAAATCGGTTCCTAACAAACGTTACTACGTTATATATTTAAAAAGGAAAAAAAAGGGTGGGGTCGTGTCGTTTTCGGCTACAATTCCAAGGTCACATAAAATATCTTCATCTCTACTAAAAAGAGTTTTGGTGGAATGGAGGTAACAAATTACAAAGAATATTATTTTAAAACATTTATTTATTTATTTTTAATTACAAGCACAGAAAACAACTCTTTCTTTGTTCTTATTTGCAGTGGTTTTTATCTTGTCCAATTTAACATTAAATTTATAGTTTAAATCTACATTTAGCACTTTTATCTCTCTTTCTAACCAATAATTCGAAACACACAATTCATCTAGATTTTGGAACTGCAAAATATAACGGATCTTATGTCTGTAATCAATTTGTTTGATTCCACACACTACTAATTCTGTCCCTTCTTCTAGCTCTTCCAGCCGACGACACTTTCTTGGAATAACTTTGCCTTTTATTTCTTGCATGCCAAGGGTGGATACTTGCTCCACTTCGTCCTGGTTGTAGGGGAAATCTTCTGGTTTTTTCCAAGCATCTGTTAGTGGCTTAAGATGCTCTATCTTCGGAAAAGAATGATTATTAAAAGTGGTAAGTCCATTCGTCGTAAATGTAAAAATTGTTTCTTCTGTCGCTAAATGCACAATGTCCAGGTCGTTGTTGGAGGTTAAAACAAACCCCTCTTTTGTTAAATTTTGTTTGTCGTTGTAGACATCCATTAGCCACGATTTGTACTTTCCTTTAAAGAAGTAAACACTTTTATTCCCATCTCTTTCTGCAAGTATTCCAACAAAGGCATATTTCGCTTTAGTGTTAACGGTAAATGCGGAAACCCGGTAGTCTGCATGTATATCTAAATTCTTCCAAGTCTTGTTAAAATATGAGCCCATCCGCTCTCTTGTCTCTCTAATAATTTTCTCTTTCTCCTGCATTTCTTTGTATTCCTCTTTTAAGGAAGCAGCATGTTCCATGTATTCCAATTTTCTCCGTTTTAAGTCAATTTCTTCCAGTTCCAGTTTTCGTTTCTTCGCAGACAGTAGGTAAACGGTGGAGAATGGTTCTGTTTCCTTTATATTGTAGGGTTGTAGCCTGTTTGTAATATTCGTTCTCTTCTTTAAAATCTGTGGAATAATATTACTCGTTGGAACCATCCCACAGTTCTCGAGGCTTACATCTTTACAAATCGCCGAGAAAGCAGTACTAGATTTCGAGAAGAATGTCTCGCCACTCTTAATGTAGCACTTTTGCACCACACTAACATGCTCTCTATTAGCGACATCTTCCACTATCTCCAAGTAATTTACAGGCAAATAGTTAAAACTATATGCAGAGAGTACGTAATTAATTATTTTTTTCCTCTGGTCTTGGTCGCTTGGTAAAGTAAGTTGCACCCCGGTTAACTTCCTCGTGTTACTGTTTCCCCAGTAGGCATATTGTAATAGATTATTGTACACTACACAGCAACTGTTCTGGAGACTGTCAGTTAATTTCGTCCACATTTTAGGGATGGCAACAGAGTAAAACGGGGCTTCCTGGAAATAAATTTTGCTGTCTTCCAGGAGCGTTACACAGCTGTCCAGAGGATGGTCACCGCTACCGTTGTAGATCGTAGCTTCCAATCTTGTAATGCCATGCTCCTTACCCAGTGGGGACAGAAACGTCTGTCTTAATCTGGAGTCTGGACAGTTGACAAAATTCACAATGTGGTTACCAATTTGTTTGTTAACGCCAGGACTCGTAATCTGGCACACAAACTTGTTGTAGATTTTTACTCTTGCACCAGTAGGAGTAATCCAGGTTAGGCAATCTATCCCAACAGACTTGTCGTTGTTAACAATTGTATTGTAGTTTTCTTTGTACTGGTCGCCTTGGTAACGAAAGTCATGGTCCTGTACTAAATGCTCACACATCTCTCGCTTGTTAAAGACCCCCACAAAATCTTGTGTAATGTCCAAATCCATAAGGTAGAAGTCGTGGGCTTGCAGCTCCAATAGTATTTCGGGCATTTTTTCCTGTAGAGTAGCCAACTCAACATCCGCTAACTCTACCTTGTAGGGGATTGCAATGGGATTTTTAAATTTCTTTGCAATGGCTTGCATACCATCTGCTCCAATAATATTGCATACGCGTTTCGCCATAGGTCTCTTTCCATTCAAAGGGAATGGTAATTTTACTTTTACGCCATGTCTTGCGGAAACAAAATCCGTAAATTTCCCACGAAGATAACTGTTAAATGCTCCACAGATATTCTTCTTTACGAGTCTCTTCCCTTGTTCGCAATCCGAACTGTCGGTTATTTTAACAAGCATTATGTTGTCGCAGAATGGTTTTGTAAGCGGAGTTAGTGGTTTTATATTAACTCCAGACAGCAACTCTTCTCCTTGCGAATAATTAATATTTCCAATATCTGTTACCAGGTTGTTGTTGTGCAGATTTTCTTCCAGAAGCCATAGTCCAAATCGTTCGTTGGTTGGTTTAATCCTACTACCCAAGAGCTCGGAGACCTTATACATCTTGGAAGGGGCCACGTTCACTATTCAAGCTACTAACGTAAACTGAGCTATCTCAATCTAATCTCCTTTCTTAAACAGTTAATCGCGAGTAGTACGCATGCGCAGTAACATTGTTACGCACTGTTGTGCAATCCGGCTGACATAGACCAGTCAGAACCTGTCTGTCTAATCTAAACACACCTTCCTGTGACCTTGGAATGGTAGCCGAAACGAGGTTGACCACGTGACCTCCCCCACCCCTTGGCCCCTCCCCATTGGCCCCTCCCACCCCTCCCCCTTGGCCCTCCCACCCCTCCCCTTGGCCCCTCCCACCCCTCACCTTGGCCCCCACCCCTCCCCTTGGCCCCTCCCACCCCGCCCCTTGACCCCTCCTCTTGCCCCTCCCCTAGGCCCCTCCCCTAGGCCCCTCCCCTTGCCCGCCATTTTCTTCCCCCTGCCCTGCCCCTCTTAGGTTAGGATAGGTTATGTTAGGTTAGGTTAGGTTAGGTTAGGGTAGGTTATGTTCGGATTTTGTTTCCGCAAGACATGGCGTAAAAGTAAAATTACCATTCCCTTTGAATGGAAAGAGACCTATGGCGAAACGCGTATGCAATATTATTGGAGCAGATGGTATGCAAGCCATTGCAAAGAAATTTAAAAATCCCATTGCAATCCCCTACAAGGTAGAGTTAGCGGATGTTGAGTTGGCTACTCTACAGGAAAAAATGCCCGAAATACTATTGGAGCTGCAAGCCCACGACTTCTACCTTATGGATTTGGACATTACACAAGATTTTGTGGGGGTCTTTAACAAGCGAGAGATGTGTGAGCATTTAGTACAGGACCATGACTTTCGTTACCAAGGCGACCAGTACAAAGAAAACTACAATACAATTGTTAACAACGACAAGTCTGTTGGGATAGATTGCCTAACCTGGATTACTCCTACTGGTGCAAGAGTAAAAATCTACAACAAGTTTGTGTGCCAGATTACGAGTCCTGGCGTTAACAAACAAATTGGTAACCACATTGTGAATTTTGTCAACTGTCCAGACTCCAGATTAAGACAGACGTTTCTGTCCCCACTGGGTAAGGAGCATGGCATTACAAGATTGGAGGCTACGATCTACAACGGTAGCGGTGACCATCCTCTGGACAGCTGTGTAACGCTCCTGGAAGACAGCAAAATTTATTTCCAGGAAGCCCCGTTTTACTCTGTTGCCATCCCTAAAATGTGGACGAAATTAGCTGACAGTCTCCAGAACAGTTGCTGTGTAGTGTACAATAATCTATTACAATATGCCTACTGGGGAAACAGTAACACGAGGAAGTTAACCGGGGTGCAACTTACTTTACCAAGCGACCAAGACCAGAGGAAAAAAATAATTAATTACGTACTCTCTGCATATAGTTTTAACTATTTGCCTGTAAATTACTTGGAGATAGTGGAAGATGTCGCTAATAGAGAGCATGTTAGTGTGGTGCAAAAGTGCTACATTAAGAGTGGCGAGACATTCTTCTCGAAATCTAGTACTGCTTTCTCGGCGATTTGTAAAGATGTAAGCCTCGAGAACTGTGGGATGGTTCCAACGAGTAATATTATTCCACAGATTTTAAAGAAGAGAACGAATATTACAAACAGGCTACAACCCTACAATATAAAGGAAACAGAACCATTCTCCACCGTTTACCTACTGTCTGCGAAGAAACGAAAACTGGAACTGGAAGAAATTGACTTAAAACGGAGAAAATTGGAATACATGGAACATGCTGCTTCCTTAAAAGAGGAATACAAAGAAATGCAGGAGAAAGAGAAAATTATTAGAGAGACAAGAGAGCGGATGGGCTCATATTTTAAAAAGACTTGGAAGAATTTAGATATACATGCAGACTACCGGGTTTCCGCATTTACCGTTAACACTAAAGCGAAATATGCCTTTGTTGGAATGTGCCAGATTACGAGTCCTGGCGTTAACAAACAAATTGGTAACCACATTGTGAATTTTGTCAACTGTCCAGACTCCAGATTAAGACAGACGTTTCTGTCCCCACTGGGTAAGGAGCATGGCATTACAAGATTGGAGGCTACGATCTACAACGCAGACTTGTCGTTGTTAACAATTGTATTGTAGTTTTCTTTGTACTGGTCGCCTTGGTAACGAAAGTCATGGTCCTGTACTAAATGCTCACACATCTCTCGCTTGTTAAAGACCCCCGGTGACCATCCTCTGGACAGCTGTGTAACGCTCCTGGAAGACAGCAAAATTTATTTCCAGGAAGCCCCGTTTTACTCTGTTGCCATCCCTAAAATGTGGACGAAATTAGCTGACAGTCTCCAGAACAGTTGCTGTGTAGTGTACAATAATCTATTACAATATGCCTACTGGGGAAACAGTAACACGAGGAAGTTAACCGGGGTGCAACTTACTTTACCAAGCGACCAAGACCAGAGGAAAAAAATAATTAATTACGTACTCTCTGCATATAGTTTTAACTATTTGCCTGTAAATTACTTGGAGATAGTGGAAGATGTCGCTAATAGAGAGCATGTTAGTGTGGTGCAAAAGTGCTACATTAAGAGTGGCGAGACATTCTTCTCGAAATCTAGTACTGCTTTCTCGGCGATTTGTAAAGATGTAAGCCTCGAGAACTGTGGGATGGTTCCAACGAGTAATATTATTCCACAGATTTTAAAGAAGAGAACGAATATTACAAACAGGCTACAACCCTACAATATAAAGGAAACAGAACCATTCTCCACCGTTTACCTACTGTCTGCGAAGAAACGAAAACTGGAACTGGAAGAAATTGACTTAAAACGGAGAAAATTGGAATACATGGAACATGCTGCTTCCTTAAAAGAGGAATACAAAGAAATGCAGGAGAAAGAGAAAATTATTAGAGAGACAAGAGAGCGGATGGGCTCATATTTTAACAAGACTTGGAAGAATTTAGATATACATGCAGACTACCGGGTTTCCGCATTTACCGTTAACACTAAAGCAAAATATGCCTTTGTTGGAATACTTGCAGAAAGAGATGGGAATAAAAGTGTTTACTTCTTTAAAGGAAAGTACAAATCGTGGCTAATGGATGTCTACAACGACAAACAAAATTTAACAAAAGAGGGGTTTGTTTTAACCTCCAACAACGACCTGGACATTGTGCATTTAGCGACAGAAGAAACAATTTTTACATTTACGACGAATGGACTTACCACTTTTAATAATCATTCTTTTCTGAAGATAGAGCATCTTAAGCCACTAACAGATGCTTGGAAAAAACCAGAAGATTTCCCCTACAACCAGGACGAAGTGGAGCAAGTATCCACCCTTGGCATGCAAGAAATAAAAGGCAAAGTTATTCCAAGAAAGTGTCGTCGGCTGGAAGAGCTAGAAGAAGGGACAGAATTAGTAGTGTGTGGAATCAAACAAATTGATTACAGACATAAGATCCGTTATATTTTGCAGTTCCAAAATCTAGATGAATTGTATGTTTCGAATTATTGGTTAGAAAGAGAGATAAAAGTGCTAAATGTAGATTTAAACTATAAATTTAATGTTAAATTGGACAAGATAAAAACCACTGCAAATAAGAACAAAGAAAGAGTTGTTTTCTGTGCTTGTAATTAAAAATAAATAAATAAATGTTTTAAAATAATATTCTTTGTAATTTGTTACCTCCATTCCACCAAAACTCTTTTTAGTAGAGATGAAGATATTTGATGTGACCTTGGAATTGTAGCCGAAAACGACACGACCCCACCTTTTTTTTCCTTTTTAAATATATAACGTAGTAACGTTTGTTAGGAACCGATTTACCAACCCGTAGATAAAATTACCAAGATTTGGTTGGTAAATTGGTTGCAAAAAAGTATATTTCGGTTGGTAAATCGGTTGCTAAAAGTATATTTCGGTTGGTAAATCGGTTGCTAAAAGTATATTTTGGTTGGTAAATCGGTTGGTAAAAGTATATTTTGGTTGGTAAATCGGTTGGTTTTGGTTGGTAAAAGTATATTTTGGTTGGTAAATCGGTTGGTAAAAGTATATTTCGGTTGGTAATTTCGGTTGTTAAATAGTGGCAAGACTAACACCCGTGTGGACTGTGGTAAGCATAGGTTTAGGCAAAAGTAGGAACTTTAATAAGTCTAGGTTAACAATCTTTTAGGTTTAACACGATACATAAACACATGTGCTACACCCTGGTAGACAGTGAGTCAAACGTTGGGTCGGCCCGAGGAACCTCCGTGTTACGCACTATTGTGCAATCCGGCTGACATAGACCAGTCAGAACCTGTCTGTCAAACACACCTTCCTGTGACCTTGGAATGGTAGTCGAAACGAGGTAGTCGAAAGCGACGCGACCCCCCTTTCTTACCTATATGACACGCTGGACATATATTTTCACATCTATGCTCTCCTTTGTGATCATAAGGAACGTGACATCCTTCACAGAAGAAATTACAAGCGAAAGCAGCTGTCAGGCTAGTGATTACGTTGAAATGGCCTTGACTAAATAATAGGTTTATTTTATACACAGCACTTTCATTTTCACCACAAAAATACACATCATGCCCTTTCCTATTGAAATTGTACACTGTAATCTTGTATTTCTTCAAATGGTCCTGAAATTTTTCTAATTCGGGGATCCCTGCTCCATTCTCTGGAATTACCACCCTTACTTTAGCCATTAGTTTTTCGGCCCTAAATAATTGTCTTTTCCCCTTATCTTGTCTAATAGCCTTGTACTGGGGATCTTTCTTAGCATGAGCTTTGCCTACAACTAATGCTCTAGCTAAACATAAATTATCGGAGTTTTTTATCACTACTATCCCCTTTCGTGCACCGGACTCTTCAACAAAATTATTATAAAAACCTGATCTTCTTTGATAACCACGGCCCACGGGGAGGTTAACTCTAGTACATTCAATTTTGAATGTATCTGTTGAATTAATTGACTCAGCATTGCTCTGAATAATACCACCGAAAATATCCCAAATAATATCCCCATCCACTTGACTTACCGGTTGGAAAGCTATATACCCTGGTTCCTTATTTTTTAGATTTAAACTTGTTAGTGTAAATCCCAACTGGTCATTAGGTGAGGATTCAGCTTTCATTTTTTCAACCAAACTAGCAAAACCCAATTTAAGCCATGCAATTTCTGAAATACCTTCAGGAACAGGATTAAATTTAAAGGTAGTCCTATAACCGTGCAATCTAAAGTGCTTCACGTATGACTCATCTGTATTTACTACATTTATAGGATTCATATTTACCAGTACACAAAGTTGCACAAAAGAAGAAAGATTCCGGATTATCAGTGCCTTTTAGGAACTCTAATGAAAACCGTACAACTGTTTGTTCTTCACAGTTCAAAAGTCAAAATAAGACTGAATGAATATTCCTCAAGAAAACCCTTATATACTGTTGTTACAATCCGTATTACAACAAATATGCTTCGATCTGTGGATAATCAGCGCCTTTTACGAGCTCTGCCGTAAGTAGTTATAACTGTTCGATCCTCACAGTTCAAGTGTCTAAATTAGACTGAATTAATAGTTGTCTGGAAAGCCCCTTTTATACTCTTGACACAGACTGTGATTAGCCGAAAATATCCGATCATTCACGAACTCTTCCGAAACAGGTTCAGTGTCTCACAGGTCAACTGTCTATATTAGACTGAAAGAGTACACTTCCAAATATCTATAAGGTGCTACTGTTAAGAACCATACAAAGAACGGCTTTAGTATGATGTATTACAACAAATATGCTTCGATCTGTGGATAATCAGCGCCTTTTACGAGCTCTGCCGTAAGTAGTTGTAGCTGTTCGATCCTCACAGTTCAAGTGTCTAAATTAGACTGAATTAATAGTCGCCTGGAAAGCCCCTTTTATACTCTTGACACAGACTGTGATTAGCCGAAAATATCCGATCATTCACGAACTCTTTCGAAACAAGGTCAGTGTCTCACATGATTGGATGAGAAGTGTGGTACAGTTAAAGTTATAAACGGAGCATTCTGATTGGACGAGAAGCGGCGGTGCAGTTGAAGTTATAAATGGAGCATTCTGATTGGACGTGAAGCGGCGGCGCAGTTGAAGTTATAAATGGAGCATTCTGATTGGACGAGAAGTGGTCACGTGACCAAATGGACGATTCTGATTGGTCGAGAATAACTCCATAAGAGCCCATGTTGGGGCCAAATCCCTGGTATGTCTACTATTATATCCAGAAATTTCAACAACAAAATTGTTTCAGTATTGAAAAGAGACGAGTGCAAATGCCTGATATTGCACTGGTTTAATTTAAACAATAAATTACATTCGTCTACATAGTATTGACCGATTCAATCATTGAGAAACCATACTGACCTAGCGCGAATGAGCATAGATGTTAGACCAAATGATAGCTAATTTGTTTATCGTTATGAAATAATTTCCATAAAAAGTCTAACACTTTAATTAAAATTGCATGAAAACAATTGGACTTTGAACTTAAGTGTTAGGAATGAAGTGTTGGTGATTAGTTGTGCTTTTTTTTCGTTAAACTAACCAGTTTAAATTTATCCATATATTAAAATCTCATAACAAATTCAATATTCTAATTAAAGCACCAAAAATACAATAATATTCTTAACCATATACACATGCGGGTGCGCGCGCCAAACACACACATACAATAACTAAATTGGGTTTTCTATAAAATATCAGACTGAGATGAATTTGAGTGACTCAGATGAATATTTCATTGATTTAAAAGAGAAAAAAATATTGTGTAACCAAATAAAAATCATCAAAGTATTGTTTGTGTTGACTGAAAGGAAATAAATTGTAACAGTAATAAGTAGCCTACAGAACACCTAGATCGTGAAATAAAATTTACATGAAGGTCAACTTTTGACCAAGTGGTAATGTTATTGAGTAAAGAAAATACATTATGTCAGAGGTTGAATGGATCATGAAGAAGTGAGTCAGCGGAGTTTGAAGAAAGCCCAATATTAAGGCAAGGAATTTATTTGAAAAAGGAAGTTTATCGACGTTCAGAAACAGACATTAACTATACAAGTATCATACTACACAAAAATAGAGAAGCCAATGTACAAAAAAAAATATATTGTAAGTGTACATACAAATAACTTTGCTACAATTACTGTCTGAGATCAATCACATTTTGTAAATTTTAAAACGATCAAATCTTCGTTCTTTTTAAGGTTTCCTGTATGTTTTAAAGTTTACAAGGGCTTGTAAACTCTTATTAACCCATTACCCGTAAAATTGTATGATGTTCTTAATGCTTAGTTCAAAGTGAACTATGTATAGTGATTAATATTATTAGCAGCTTTACTAGTTAAGGAAGTTCTTAGTATGTAAATAATCTTTACCTATAAACTTTCACTATACATAATCTTGAAAAAGTAGTCCAGTTTAGAATATGAAACGTATTTAAAACTTTTTTGTCCATATTGCTGAAAAATGGGTGTAATTCTGATATTTTAAATTTTGATATTCCTTGTACAACTTCTTTAATTTCCTTAAACGTATATTTTTAACTAATAGAAGTATATTCGCTTTTATTTTTCCAACAGCGTCATTAGGTATAAATGTAAATTTACGAATATCCGTCAATTAATTATTTTTATAAAACAAATCTTCCGTAGAATATTTGATTTCTAAAGTCAAATTTTATTTATTGAAACTTAGCGAATATCGTCATCTCTGAAGTTGTAACATGATGCCATTAAATTTGGGAGTCGGGAAACGCGATGAAGTCATTCATTGATAGGCTGATATTCAAGGACAGGACACAACATTTCATAAAGGAGGAATTGTCCGGGTTGTCCTGAAAAGTATAATCGAGTTGCCGCATCAAGAAGGATTCCCCTTTACCCTTTTACTACGGTTATAAATGGGTAATCTAATAGATTCCAAATTACAGTGTTGGGCTAGTATTCTGTGATAAAATAGTGTCTCTGCCGTTAGCATGAGGTAGTATTGAGGTAGTTATTGAAGTAGCCGATGTTCAGATGTTCGGCTGTACGGAACAGTAGCCTAAATGCCACAGAACTAGCGACACGTGAGTCCAGTAATATATTATAGTTATACATTTAGTTATTAATCTTTCTAGTTGATTATCAAAGCGAATTCTCTGTATGATGGATCGTTAAACTTGGATATTTGTAAGAATTGTTATAATTTAAATGTTGGATTGATCCCTACACCGTCCCAAGAAACCCATTCGGTAGGTCTAATAGATACAATTCATGGACAAGTCCCACCTACATTAAACTTATAAAGCTATCTTTCTATTACGAGCCCATTTATTGTATTATTTGTGAATTGGGTTTAAATATGTTTCTAAATTTTAGTCGTTCATATATGTGAAAAAAGGGAATATGATTTGTTGGTAGAAAAAGTACTGTTGAATCAATAACTAATTATTCTTTTGATTGATTTAATTAAGACTAGTGTAAATTGTTTCTATTTATCTTTGTTTCAGGATATACCACTACACGTGTCAATGCTTACGTTCTTAATGATAGCTTACGATCGTTTTCGATTCATACAAGATCCCATGAAGCCAAGGATACCTGCTTTTGTGTTTGCAACTGGGACCTGGTTGATGTCAATTTGCATCGTTTTGCCTTACCCCATTTACACTACATACATCGACCTCGGAGTAAGTTAAAGTAATTAAGACTTTTATCTTTTACTTGAGATTTTGGTATTTTCAGCATTAACCGAAGCAAGTCGGTGAAATCTAAAAAAAGATTATGCGTTTGAAAAATTTAATAAAGCTTTACTAATTTCAAAGGTAAATATTCTGGCTGTTATAAAGTAATCATGCAGTACAATATCTTTTCTAATTAAGTTAACGTGAACGGAAATTATATAAATAAAATAACACATTGCTAGATACATTAAATTTCAAATAACATTAAATATAATAATAATTTATTTTAACATGGCTCACAGTATATGCCGAAAAGTCATAATATGTTTTTGTAAAATCTTCAAAACTGATATCTTTATACGGGGTGTTTGAAAAGTCTGGGTACTGCTTAATATTTTACAAACCATAGCAGAAAACATCTATAAACTTTGCACAGTGTCATATGGCAATGTAAACTATTTTTCCTTGCTATTGCCATGACATGACAACCATGGGGGGACGGCCCACAGGAAGTCATAGGAATCTTAAATGTAAGCACGGGTCGAGTGATACCTCATTTCAAAGAGCTCAGTTAGTAGAGTACATACCGCAAACCGCATCTCAAAAGATGTATCCAATCAGAAATGGCGGGTTGTTTTAGGTACACATTGTGAAGTACATTATGCGCTGCCATTTCAGACTGGATTAAAAAAAATATATTCTAAAATGAAGTGGTAAGTTAAATAATCTCACCAACAAAAACAATGGTAGAACTTAAGTATTGATATTATCCACTGTAATAATTTTCAAATGTTTAAACTAATTTATTTAAGAGGAACTTGGATGTTTACTATTAGAAAAGTTTCCATTCATGAATGCTGTCACTTTCTAATGCTTTATTACCCAGACGTACCCAGACTTTTCAAACATGTTATAAACGTTTATCATAATTAGTTATTTATACTGAACACAATAATAGAACACGTCATGTTTTCATGTTTAAAATTTGGATCTGTATTAATATTTCAGTTGTTTAGCACAAACAAATTGTTATAGATGTTGTGTGATATCTTGGGGTATATTTATTTTTCATTACTTAAAATATTTCTAATAATAGCATAGGAGACAACTCTTTTTTTTATACTCTCAAAAAGCACAAATTTAAAACAAAACACTATACACAATTTTATTCAAAACGAAAAAAAAAATTTGTAAATAAATACATATTGTTTTTTTTACATGTAAAAACACTTATCAATAAACGTCAAACAAATACTAGTTATGAATGTAGTTTATAAAATAAAAATTTGAAATGATCAATACTTGTCAATTCCTTAATTTAAAAAATCAAACACCCAATGTTTCCAAATTGTGAGTCAGTATTTACCCCCACAAAGTTTGTGCGCATATAATATTAATAGATAATCAATTACCGTCGTCTTAAACATAAAGAGTTTTTTTATTGCAATTTTTATGTTCTATTCCATTTGGTAAAGCTTACCACTGACAATTTTTTGTTGTAGTAAATCACATTTTATGACATTCTTCTTATAACAATAAAAACGGAGCATAAAGCTAGGATTTTAGATATTAGATTAATAAGCTTCCCTCTCTACATGTATTATACAATATTCGTTGTTGAAATTAATTTAAAATCCCAATATTGAACCATTATATAATACAGAGTAAGAGGTAAAATTTTATAATTTTCGAAATTGTTTATCTATTCAAGTTTCTACAGAGTAACGTTAAGTGATGCTAAATATATAAAGTTTTTGTATTGATGAGAAAAAGTACATTCAATAATTCACCAAAAATGTTTTTAATTTCACTATATGGAAAATGTTGAACATAAAATTATGGTGCAGGTTTAATAGACACATTTTTTGTAAATACTATTGAAAACTCGTCATAATATGTCATTCCTGTTATGATTGAAGACAAAAATTTTCTATGAATCGTAAACTAATTAAAATTACATCTACTACTGCTACCAATAATATGTGTAAATTTTCATATATATATATATATATACAACTACTATACGTTTTGTATGGTTAAAATGAAACAAACATTTTTCTGAGAATAATTTTATTTATGATTTGAATTGTGCACAGAATGAACTACCGTAACCTACAGTGAGGTATAGCCAATATACGATTAAAAGGATACATTATTTTTAAATATAGGGAAACATTTTTCAACGTACCACGATTCTTAAGGCTTTAAATAATTACAGCTTTGCGGATCTTAGGATATTTCGTAACAAACTCATATAAATAGTTAGTCTGGATTGGTGTGACGACATACCAGTTTAACCCTCCCTCTGCCTTAACAAAACGCATTCACGTTTTTTTCATCGGGTGAAATAATTTCAAAAATTCGCCAAAAATAGAAATTCTATCCCAATCATAAAGTGATCCATAGCTTTTTTTTAGGAAACGGTCCAAATTAATCATATATGTAACTAAAAATTTGATTGGTGCAAAATTGTAAAAGTTATAAGCTCAGGAAGCAAAAAATTTCAAAAACGAAAAATGTTTTTCTAAATTCAGGCCTAAATAAATACTATAAAAATGTATAGGCCTGGTTATACAAAATACACAAAAGTTTCATAATTTAGTTGTGAATAGAAATATGTAAAAACATTTACCAATTTCAAAGTAGTTTTTATGAAATAGATTTTTTTATGTCCGTACAAACGGCACTAAAATTTAGCCTATTTTGAAACATCAATCAAAAATGTATCCTTTACCCAAAAATGAAAATTTTTATACCAAATTGTAGAGAATAAATCATAGAATAGAACTGTAAACTTGAACATTTTATATAACTTACCATTTTGTAATCAGAAATTACGAAACGAAATTTCGTTATGTATGTTATGAACTCACACCTACAAACATAGCCTACACTGTTACTAAATTTAGCTTGTCTAAAACTAATTTCACTAAACAAACACAATAACAAACACTACACTTATTTATTTATATATAAAACACAATTTCATAAACGTTATTCACTATAAATCAGCAAAATAACATTCAATTCAGATCAAACTAACTAACCTAAAACGTGTCTTCAGATACAATAACGGCGCCAACGGCGGTTGATTTTCAACTGTAAAAACGCTTGGTTTGAGAGGGGGTTTGCTAAATACTCAGTGGAACAAAATGTATACAAGACATACCAATGGAATCAGTGAACCTTTATCTTCAATACCTTGTAAAAAGAATTTTACAAACACTTCATCTGTGAGAAACATATCGACTTCCAAAGAAGCTTGTTCATTGGTTGAAACCTTTGCCCAATAGCCAAGGTTTATGCGGTTGGACACAAAACCTAAACCTTAAACGTGATCTAAGATTTGAAAGCAGTGGTAGAAAGATCGAAATGCAAGCTTTCTATTGGTGTAAATATCATTGTCCTAAAGTCGGTGTGTATAACTGTTATAGATCTTGAAAGTTGACGAAATTCTACCGTTCGTCGCCGCTCGGGCCAGCTGTTTTAGAGTTCTGCAATTATTCCATCGATCATTAGACGTGTTAATATTCATTTTAGAAACATATGGTAAATACAAAGATTAAAGTTTGAAAAGTTTCCTTTCCAACGGTATAAAGTTTATTAAGATTGGATGACAATTAGTGGGTCAAATATTAGAATGTATCGCGCACTGTTAAAAATGCAAAAGTACTACAAGTTCTTGTAGTTTGGCAGAGGGAGGGTTAAGGAATGCAGTAATGATGTTTCTCTTTCAGAGAAATTAACAATGGTTACTGATTTTAAAAATGTGACAAATTGGTTTCTTTTTTATTCGAAAAGGGACATTTTTTAAAGTTGTGTCACCATAACTTATTTGTTTTCTATAATTTCTGTTTACGGATTATCTTAATAATTTCAAATGAAAATGGAATTAAATGACAACATAGTATGATTTTATGCAAAGCTCATTTTCTTACCCTAATTTCAATGACAGTTTTTTTTTTCTGCCAGTATTGAAGTCGCGGGTGTTGATAGCCCCAAAAGGTTATCTGTTGAGTATGATTGATGTAAACATATTACAAAACATGTTTAGCTGAACTTGCGACATTTACCTAACAAATTAAATTGTTTAAGATTTTTTTAAATAAGGTGGTTTAGTTTAGAGGTTATCACTTGTTATCTGTTTTGATAATAATTGTTGTTTTTTTTTTTTTAACTAATTGCTTATATACAATATATCCACGGAAAATCTATTAATCTTCCACATTTCATGAAAACAAAATCATTATTCCAAAAAAGATTTAGATTGAGTTCGTTAAAAATATCATTATAATTTAATATTATTTACTAATTTAAATTTAGTATAATTTATTTATTTTTAATTAATATGGTCGGAAATTCAGTGTTAATCTATGTCAGTTTACGGTATAATAATATGCATATTAGTGTTTCTCTTATATTAGTTAGGCGTGTTCTTAACATGTGTTGGAGTATTTTAGTAATATGTAATATCATTTTTCACACGTGACTGAGTCACATAACTTAACCAAACATGAAACTCCTATTTGCCCACATTTCAACATAATTTTAACCATTTAAGCTAACAGAAAACTCAAGAAATAAATGGAATTATTTACAACAACATGAAACACGTAATGTTGAAAGAGGGCTACTTAGATGACAGTGCACAACCACACTATCTTGGGTTGTAGCTTATTTCTCGTCGTACTCTCTCTCTCTCTCTCTCTCTCTCTCTCTCTCTCTCTCTCTCTCTCTCTCTCTCTCTCTCTCTCTCTCTCTTACTCTCTCTCTCTCTCTCTCTTACTCTCTCTCTCTCTCTCTCTCTCTCTCTCTCTCTCTCTCTCTCTCTCTTTCTCGATTCACTCTAGTAGAGTCCAGTATTTCCCGTCCAGGGTAAGTTCAGCTTTTTTGAAATTGAATTTAGAATATTTTGTTACTTATCTCAGTTTTTGAATTTAATTCGCTGTGTAATCTTTCAACCTGGTTGTGGAATTTATGGGTTACCAAAAAAAAAACGAGGCCACTGGAAGTCTAGGGTGAATACTTGTCTGGTCGGGTCTGAGCGTTTCCGTCACCAAGTTAAGCAGCCCGAACTCGATGAAATCTCCCCCTATTTATTCAAATTATTAAGGTAATTATATTTCTATTACAAGTAACCGACTAGCTCCAATTTTTAAATTACTAATAATTTTCTACTATTAGTAATCTCTGGACTGTAGGATATTACACCCAACTAATCTGCAGTTTACAATGAGATGAATATTTTTTTCAAAAAGAGATTGAATGATTGTAATGAAATTTTATTTATTATAAAATTTAAGACTTTATGTTATTTATGCAGAACTTCTATTTTCTCTCCATTTTAGGTTAAATTTTTGAATTCGACACAAATGTGATTTAAAAAAAGAAAACATATTTAATTGAGCTCAAAACATAAATATAGCCTAACTAGGAAAATATATCAAAATAACTGCAAACAGAAAACATACATCATATGACAAACAAGTAATAAAACTAATCACACATGGCAACTTTTCTTGAATGAACATAATTTAAATTTCTTAAACTTGAACTGAAAAGTTAAATACAAAACAAAATAAATTTCTTTTAGATTGAGGAATCATTAAAAAAATAAAAATTTTAATTTGCAATATTTTTTTCAAAATGATAGTAAATTAAAATTGAAAAGTTGTATTCATAGAATGATAATTAGTGTAAAAAAGACAAATGCCATTCATAAAAAAGAAGAACAATTTAAAATTGACACATTCTACCCAAATCAGAAATTCCAAGATAATTTTTATTGAAATTTTGGTTTCATAAAAAAACACCTGTGAATTATGCGGAGTTCAAAGTCCTCGTGGAAAATGCATACGAGTAACGGGTGTCCACGTGACATAGTTCCTGTGGTGACATAGGTCCAGGGTCGAAATATCTGCTATATAGACGATTATGGTAACGAGTATTTCGTCCCCAAAGGTTCATATTTCTAAATCCTGTTTTACGGTCCCGGTTTCTTATACTTAAAATGATTGCGACTTTTATTTTTTTTTCTACTGTCTTTATACTTTCTCCATTTTAATTTTAACTTTTTCTTTATTATTAATTACATATACTATTAATTTTCGTTCCGAACTTTTGTATTGCCGGAAACCAGTGGTTTTGTTTGATAAATAGATTTTTTCTGCTTCTATCCTTTAGAAACTTCTTACTATTTGCGGGTTTTTGAATTATTTAAGAATTCGACGGATACCGAAACAGTTTACAATCGTTAACATTTAAGGACGAGAGTAGATCGTGATAACATGTATCCTCTTTTATTGAATTTTGACCTCTTAGTATCATATTCTGGTACAAATAGTTTCCTTTTTTCCTCATTTAGAGCTTAATATTTTTTCCTATTTCTTCCTGTTTTCCTCCATGTTTGGTCTGTAATTGCTTCAATATTAATAATTATTATTAATTTAATTTGAGTATTTCTAATTTATTTATTCAGGATTGTTTGTCTTTTTAAAATTAATTCAGTTAATTAGCCTTATTAGTGTGTTTTGGTTATCGTTGGTTCTACTGCAAGCCCCCATTTTATTTCTACCTAAATCCCCTGCGCGATAGCAACGCCTTTAGATTATTTTTATAATTTTTAACTATTGTTTTTCTTGGAACTCCCATATCTTGATTCAGGATTACAGGATTTCCTCCAGATAGCGATTTGATGCGTATACGAAACCAATTGATTAACGTGAAGCTTCTTGTTTCTGAGAAATTTTACTTCTTGTCACGACCCATTGTTCTAGTAATTTTATTTTCACACCTTGATAATTTTGTTTTTGAATGTAACTTATTTTTGGCTTTTGTCTCTAACAGAGTTTATACCCTCACCGCGAAACTCTTAAGTAGCACACCTCGACTATATTCCCACCTGCACTATTGTCTTCTTTACATGCACGATTTTTTAGATTAAATAAATTAAAATTTGGGAGTTTTAACACTTATTCTCTTGTAAATACTATTTTCTTTCTATACATATTTTATTGTAAAAATATTTTAACTATTTATCTGCTTTATTGCGTACTTTATCTATCGTCCCTAAAATAATTTAAATGAAATTTTATTATTACTTTTCCCTTTATTTGACCTTACTTTTTAGTTTGTTTTAGAATATTTTTCCAAGCATAATTTCGTTTTGATTTTATACTTGGAAGCTGTACTTTATCAACCAACTTTTATATATTAATTCCTTCAAAACACCTCATAAAATATTTTTTATTTGCATTAATTTTCTGATTGCGAAACATTAAAAACGTTTGGATTTTGAGAATTTGTGAAATTTTTTTAAATTTAGCGTTGCACAACTTTTGAACGATACTGATAAAAAGAACTCTACAATAAAAAAACTGCTATTAGAATTTTTTTATACATGTTCCCGAGATAGTTTGAAAATAATACTATAAAGTTTCATCCATAGTCAAGTTACCAACACGAGTGAAAAGAGTTTAGACACCTTAATATTCGCACAATAGAGATACACAAATTGCAAAGAAAGTAAATATATGTGAAGTTTGTGTTTAGGTCAAGTCTATGATAGTGTCATTACGGATTTACATTAGCTTTATTGGTAATATAATACACATTAAACTCTTTAAATAATAATGCATTGATTATTGTACCTCCTACCCAATATGTAACGTAGAGATCCTCTTTAAGCTAAGCACGATTTGAAAAAGAAATAAACTGTGTAAGTGAACATTTATGAAGAAAAATATAATACGATATCCTTTTATGTTTAAAAATCGTAAAATAATGACTGTTTTATCTTTATATGTTCGTGAAGTAGTACAATGATCTAACACTAAAGAATGACTAGGGGCTGGAAATTCCCACCCCTATAGCAAAATAAACATCATCAATTTCGCTACCCGACATCACTATCTAACAGTGTATGATAACAAATAAATAATGCCCGAAACTGTTCGACAATATCTCAAGAGATCAACCAACCCAAATGGCTTCCCAAGAAAACTAGCTGAATAGCTGCTGAGTATGACCCATAATGATAGATTTCATGATTTAAATAGAATAAACAGAATTATTATTGATTATGCATATAAGAAAGTAGAACCTACTACAATAACTATCTTCTTCCATAAAGGAAAATATCCTTTTTTTAAACCTAAGTGAAGAATATAAAACGAAGCAAAACAGTTTGGTTAAAACGAATTTGTATTAAACATGTGAACCATGAAAAAAAAAATTACTACTGTTTAATGGAATTTTTGTAGAATTAAATTCAATATAAAGTTAAAGAGAATAACATTTCATAATTTTAAGCTTTTAGGATAAAGTGTTTAAAAAAGACCAACCTATATGTATCATTTATATGATAATACAATTTTTACTAACGAAATATTTATTTTCAGCCAATAATAAGAATTAACAATTACATTTTAGCTGTATTATAATATTCGTTATGTAATGTTAATTTTAAGGCAAAATAACAGTTTCTTAAATATTCGAATACAAATTCCAAACGAGCCTTTTGGAATATAAATTATTTTGTAGTACTCTAGCTAAATATTAAAATAATTAGAAATTGTTTTATAGTTCATTAAAATATGCACGACATCTGTTGGTGACACTGACATATCTCCTCTCTTGCTCATGTGATATATTAGAAGCGTCGTAACAGTAACTAATTAGAAGTGCAAGAACATGAAATGTAATGAATCAAAGACTTAAGAAGTGAAAACTTGAATTGTTAAGATGATATCATGCTTTAATAGTTTTTGAGTAAGTTTAAATAAAACATCTGTCTGAAGAAGTGAAGATGGTGATTCATTATTGTGCCAATCTGTATCTTAAAACAATAATTTCAAGGAAATAATCACTGCAATATCATTATAGTATTGTGATAATTATAAAATTGTAATTTAAAATGGGTGTAGGGAAGTTTAGGTTAAGTGTAAAAAGAACGGTCATACTTTATTTCATAACAGTATAGATTTTTTTTTAATGATTTTATTTTGGTGGTCCTAAAGTATCCTTCTTGTTACGGTTTTATAAAAAACTCAAAACTAATTATTATTTGTAATTGAAACGCTTACTGGAGTATATGACATATATATGCCAATATTCATTGATATTGTTATATTGTTATACCTTGTATTCAACAATTTGGATGAATCTGGTAATATGCATATTTTGTAAGATGCTAAAATAGTATATGACGTTCGACAAGAATTTTATTTGAATAGCTAAAATGTTGATAGCATCAAAAATGTAGACGGTTCCAAACAATGTTTCTGTTGTCCTTAGTCTGCATAAAGTCACTTTCAATGAAAAAGCTAACAGATATTTGAAGACGATATTGCCGACGTAATATGTTTATATTAACCTGAGTACTATTTTAATTGTGTGACGAATTCTTGATATAATAAAAGTGTCAAATGTTTATTAGAATGATATGAAAAATGTTTGATATCTAAAGTTTCATAAAATGGAGTCGAATTAATAAATGCAGTATGTAAACACTGATTTAAACCATAGAAAAACTGAGCTGGAAATTTATGTAAAACTTGTTTATATGAGTAAAGCTCTCTTCAAAAATAAATATAAACACAAAATATCTATTTTCCCCGCAAAAACCTTTTTCTTTTTTCAATAATGATTCGAATTTGCCCCTAACCACAATCACTAGAAACTTTCAAATAAAACAAAATTATCTGATTAATTGTTCTTTATTAATTATTTCCACTAATTAATAAAAGAAACAATAATAATTAAAAAGAAATAATTAATAAAGAACAATTAATCAGATAATTGTGTTTTATTTTAAAGTTTCTAGTGATTGTGGTTAGAGGCAAATTTGAATCATTATTGTGAATTTCACCACAGTGCTCAACAAAATTGTATTTTTCTTTTTTCTTTTTATTTAGGATAATGGGTAAATATTTTAATCAAGATAAGGATGTCACCAAGTTATACTTATTTATTCTAATTAATTGTATACAGTAGATAAGATATAACTTAATCTGCGGTGTAATTAATATAATTATATTCTTTGTTATTAATTACTTTGTAGAAAATAATAATCATAAAATTGTAAAATATCATGAATTTTTTGCAATTAATATATGATTTTTTTTAAGATTTATGTTTTCGAAAACAAATTCCAAAGCTTAATTAGAAAATTACACTTCTCTGAGTTAACTTCCAACCCTGAATTAATTTGTTAACGTAAATATTTATATGATAATTTATATGAAATAAAATAAAAAGAATTATAATAGTTTTTTACTTGTTGATATATGTTTCTCTCTTTCTCTCTAGCACTACAACAAGGCTCAATTCAATGGTGTGGGACTTTGCTTACTGAATTTGGCAGATGACATGCAGGAATACGTCAGAGGTCTTTTCATTGCAATGTAAGTGAAATATATATATATTTAAAATTATAGATTTTATTCTGATTAGGTTAAAATATTGATACTATGTAAGGTAGTAAATGTTTAGAATTTGTTAGAAGATCTAAGGCATCTCTTTACGTAGAAATTCTTGATCAGTTACTTTATATTTATCACATAATTAATGCAGTAAGTATTTACTTCTTTCATTTAGCTTTGGTTGATATAAAACCTTTTAATAAAAATAAATTGTAGATAACCTAAACCTTGTTTTCGACATCACCACTTTACTCATATTAAACAAGGACCATAGGAAGTTTGTAGAAAAATAATATCTTGTTTATAGGAAAAGAAGAGAAGAACAGTATTTCGTATAGTTTCAATAATATTAATAATAATTTGTTCATAAGTTTAGTTAATTATTTTTTCATATGATATTTTTAAACGTACCAAGACAAAATATCATAACATCAACATCAGAAAAACAAACGTAATTTCGCACAACAAATCCCAGCTATTTTTGTTGTCACAGTTTATGACATACTTCAGGACCTTTATATGTTCAATATGAACACCAAGATTTCAAATTCTTTTTACCAGCTATAAATTCTCGCCAATAATAGTACAATGATATATATCAAAAGCAACTACTTGTTGACCATGTATATACATTTTATAAAATTTGACTCCAGCTTGTTTCCATTACATTGTTATTGATATTAACAACTTATAACACCAGCCAATGTAACGTATTTCCATTTGCCTTACTTTAAAGAGCCACTCTTTTTATAAGTTGTAAAACCGTGAAGGTATTGAACTTCATAAATTACTTTATAGCCATATTAATAAGTGTGCATCTTAACTAACCAAAATTTGTTTTTAAAATTCTAAAACATATTTTCTGCTTGACGAACAGGATAAAATAATTATTTAGTAAATATTTTTACGTATTTATTTGTTTTTCGTGAAAGGACTAGTGGATATATTTTTTACATATTGAATATGCTTTACACATATTTGGATTATTTATTATCCAAATTAGAAAAATAATGTAACAGTGTTTGGTTATGTTTTATAAATAGTGCATCTACTGTGAAAAATTTCCAATTTATGTATATAAAATCAAATCTTTATGTGTTTAGATGAAATATTTCACTTCCAAGACTTCATTTGTATAGCGTTTTCAGGAAAGGATTATTTATTTATTTCCTTTGCAGTAATAAAAAAGCAGCTTTTTCGAGATTTTTTACTACGTTATGTTTTTTAAACAAAATACTATCATTTAAATCCATATAGTTCTATTAAATTTAATTAATTTCGATTTCTCAACTGCCAACTTATTTAATTTATTATTTCAACGACAATTTATAATTTCTAAAACATACAACAAATCCAAAAGTAGGTAGAGTGTGAGCTAAGAGTTTGGAGATAATAAGTTTTGTATTTGTATCAGCCTCCCATTATCCTTTTCCGTGTCATTCATCTCCTTAAATACTCTGAAGTTAATGTCTTGCTTTATTATTTCTAGCCACCATATTTCACTTTATGTTAATTCTTCTGATCGACACATTGAAAATCAACTCGAATTAAATTTACATATAAAGAGTATTTCTTCTATTTTACAAAGTATACAAACTTTGTTAATTCCTTTTGAATATTACAAGTAATAATTCAAATGTTCCTACCATTTCGTTTGTATTATTTACAAAATCTTACCACAGCAACTTGCTGAACATTTTACACTGTTACAATTAAGGAATATTAAACCAGTTTCTAACATCTCACAATCGAATGATTGAGAAAGAAATAGAAACAGAAGTGGTACGCTTGTGAATAGTGAGTAGTTACATGTTTGTGGAGGCAATATGTTGCTTATGTATATCGGCGTCCAATCATTCCTCTCCATGCCATTCATCCCTTTTATTTTAACCAAGTTTTCCACTCTGAAGCCTATATTGTTTTGTTGTATTATCTCTTCCTACCATATATTATAACACGAAAATATATTTAATGTCTTCTGACACAAAATTGAAACTCCCTTCAAGCTATAACACAAGTATGAAAACTCTTTCATATATTTGTTCAAATATATTAATGTAAAAAGTAATTCATCTTATTTTAAATATTAAAATTCTATCAATAATTAATATATATCGACTTTAAATTACATAAACATGACATCCGTTTTCAACATAACTCAAAACAAATATTATTGAAAACAAAATTCAGTAATAAAAAAAAGATATATCGTGATTTAAATAAACGTTAGTGATAAAAAATTATTGACACTAAATAGTAACCAAAATTGTAATAGAACAATGTTATAGGTAAAAAAAAATCGAATCTGTTTAATGAATAGAGGAAAGAACTGATTTTAAAAATATGAAAAATACCTCTTAATCTATGAACTATTTATAACGCATTTTTTTCTTTGCGCTTAGAAATCGTTTTCAAATATTCCTAAAAATATATGTAATTTAACACCATTACATATGTTTCTGCGAATTTATATAATTTAGAGAACAAATTTCCTATTTATTTAACAAAATAATATAGCAACTAACTTCATAAGTGAATAAGAGTAAATCATCATAAACTTCAGATTAGTTCTCTGATCTTATTAAGCTACGACAATTAGTATCTCTTTTGCTGAGGAAGTATTGACAACAAAAACTTCTTGCAATAGAGAATATCATTTTAAGCAAACTTAATACACAAAATGTTTTAAAGATAAAAAAAATTAAGTTACATTTTAACTGAGACAGAATTAAAACAAGCACAAAATAGGAAACTTTAACTTTAGGTCATACATTATATAACAGAATCGAATAATACTTCTTCTTGACCCTAGTATTGTTGGTGTTAATTTTCTTCGATTTTTAAAAAATTAATAAAAAATATTATTTGTATACAAAACCTAACTTATAAGATATCATTTTTCTCAGAAAGATGCATAGAATCCATTTATGTAATAAAACGGTTTTGGAGTAAGTATGTTAGATGTCAAAAATGATATTAACTAATTTTCAGAAATACCTGTATCACCCAAAATCAATAGCTTACTACCTATTTCTAAGATATACACAATTTTTGTGTATTATTTGTGAATATATTTAGGAAAAAAAAATTTTTGTTACATTTAAAAAATTTAAAAAAATAGTTGACGAAAAAAGGTAAAATGATCATTTTTTTTCAAAAAATCACTAAAAACAGTAATATATATCTTATACAAAAGTTCTATATCTCATTATGTTCAGAAAGGTGCATAGCATGTAGGTGTGTAGTGAAAAAAAAATGTTAGATGTATCACATTTGGTGTTTTTTGGTCAAATACCAAAAAATCGAAGAGTAATGGAACAGAAATTTCACAGAAATGGTAATGAATAACATGCTAATAAATTTTTAGGATTTTTTTCAACCATTTCTTGAGATTTGTCATATATTTGTGAATATATTTAATGGAAAATAATAATAATATGTTACATTTTCTAAATAAAAATACCGATTTTCCCTAAAAAGGTAAATTTTACAAGTGAGGTTAGGTTTGTAACCTCCGCAATTTAGCCTCACTAGTACCAATCTGAAGATAATTCAAAGACAAAACCATTAGATTTAACTAAGAAAATATATACTTTACAAAGAATAACACACATATTCACTTTTATAATCATATAAAACACTATATATAAGACAATTTGCAAATAGCCTAAACTTACCATTTCGGCCTAGGTTATCGCAAATAAGAACGTTCAAAAACTAAACTATCACTCAAAAACATAAGCTTTAGATATAAAAACACATATATTGTAACTTTTATACACAATTTATACACAATTTGTATACACAAACCTTCAAAATAACAAATATATAACCCCAAAACAATATGTGCCACGCCTTTACTTTACGCCAGACATTTCCTTCGTTTTGAGATCAAAACAAAACCTTCTTTGTAAGTAATTGTCGCCATAGAGTGGTACCAACTTATAGAATGGAATTTCCCCTACAACTTAGTATAAAGAAATATAATTTTAGAAACCATAGAGAAATGCAAACCTAATGCCAACCGAATTTCGTCTCGTCAAGTTTGTTCTACGTTCAAGTAGGAATATCTCTGGATCTATGAGACGCAGAAAAATTTGTATTCTACGGTTGGAAAAAGAAACATGTGATCTATAGAACAGTGTTTTAGTTGATTTAAATGACAGAAAAATAGAGTTGTAATTATATCGGGGAAAATGGCGTCGCGTTTACGAAAAGGAGCAGAGTTCAAATCTACGATTTTACGCATCAAAAATATGCAAAATTCACCAATTTTTGGAATATTATTTATAACGTTTTGTGGTATTTTTTTGCATGATTATGCATCTACGGAACATTAGCTTTCCAACGGTATTTTATTTATTGCGATCGGATAATTTTAAGTGGGCGTAACGTTGAATGGCAAAATACGTGTTTTATAGACGGTGCCTAAGTTATTGGACCGATCCTGGGTCCGACATGGGTCCGTTATCAGGTGGAAGGTTGAATTCTGTTACAAACCTAATACAAAACTTCCTCTTAGCTCAGTGGACCGGGTGTGTCAGTTCCATAAAATAATTTTATAATCCTAAAATATTAAATAGTTTGTCAATGTCATGATTATTCTCGTATCAACCGACTTTCAATATTGATTGTCCAGCGTGTGTCCTTCTCTTTTCACATTAAAAAACAACAGCATATTTGTGTTACAATAGGACAAATATCGTTAAATAAACAACTCCTTTGCTCTAAAACCACTATTTGTCTAGTTTCATATTGGGAATAACTTTAAACTTTGGCACTCTGTTGTTTTTGTTACGGTTGATTATTTTGGATTGTATATTCTAAAATTCAATAACATATAGTTTGTTGGAGAGACACTTATTTTTGTAATATAAAATCTCCTTTAGTAATTGAAAGTAGTATTCACCTCTCCATATTGCATAGACGAAAAGCTGAGACTTCATATTCTTTGTTTAGTCGATTTAAAATTCTTTCTCTATGAAACACTTGTTCATTTTATAAGTGTTGAGAATATATTTTATTCGTAGTGACACAAAGAAGGAGAACTTTTATGAATATAAACTAAAGCTTAGAGCCTTAAAAACTAGGCTCAGTACCTTAACCATTTATGAACCTTTACGGAGATAATTTACTTTGATTGCAATATCGTTTGAACCACTTACCCGACAACATAAAGTTCAATATGTGTCGTGTGTTTCCTGAAATGGGTTGCTTGAGAGAACAGAGACAGAGAATCTTATTAACATAACAAGGTAACTACTCTTGTTTGAACATCGAAGTGTTCATTTTTGAATTTAAGTACTATTTTGTATTATTAACATAGGTTGTAAAATAAATAGTTTGTAGTGAGAAAGTGATCTATGTTCTAGTCTTGTATGAACATTATATTTGAGGAATTCTATACGAGGAATGAACTTTCGGTTTGTTTGTAGTAATGTTTTCTTTTAAAAGAGTAGCACATAAGTATTTATATTTTGTTTTGTAAGAAGGTAATGGTAAATAGAGGTTCTGTCAAATAACCTATTAGTCAATTATTAAAAAATAATTCTTTGCACCATCTGGATTTATTTGTTTTGTTTGTTAGTCTTATGGTAAGGTTATTAAAATGATGGTAGCCTCAAAACAAAATTTTCTCAGACATAACTAATATTGAATTATTTTTTCAAAAATTAGTAGTACTTTTTGTTTTAGTTTTAATTAGTAAATTCTTTTTATGTACTATTATTATCTATGTAGGTATATATGTAAGTTAGGTAATATAAAATGTAAAAATTACAAATAAAAAAAGTCAAATTCTATTAAACATGACACGATTTAAGTATTTTCACTCCTTACATTTTTATTTATTATTATTTTTTAAATAATATTCTATCGATGAAACAATTTATGCTTTCTATTATAAATCAACCCTTCGTGGACCGCGCAAATGCTCCATGTGGACCGACATTTTATACCTTGGGGTATTTTGTTTTCAGTTTTAAACCATGTTTTTTGGTTCATATATAACTACAATTTATATTTTTTGAATAATTTTTAATTAATTTTTTTTTAACGAAAATACGATGAAAAACGTAATGTCCATGGCTCAATGCGAAGTGGTGGATATATCCGCTTGTGGTCCGCAAAGAGAACTATGTCTTTCTCTCAAATTTTGGAGTTGATTTAAAAATTTTAAAATGTATCTTGTGTAATGTATTTTATCACACTTACAATTACAAAACAAAAACAATTTCAGAACTATTAAATTTTTATTCTATATTTTGTAAAAGTTTTATTAGTGTTCATGTTAGATTCTTCATGTACACTTAACTCTTAGAAGTAAAGTTGTCTTGGTAAGATAGTTTCGAAACATGAGTCTGTGTGTAGATAAGGCGTGTCAACACATGTTTTACAAAACATAAAGTCTTTTTACGAACCTTTAGGCGCTTTCTCCATCATATGAAGTTTCTCGTTCTAATTTTGCAACTGATTTTCCTGTGAACGGCTGAAAAAAAAATTACATAACACAACAACAGAATGTAATAGCATATTTCATTACTTTACCAGTATCTTATCTATCTGTAACTGTAGATCATTTATTAAAATATTTAGTTATAAATATTATCGATCTCAATGATATACATCTAAAGACATACATTAAATTAACTTTTTTATTTTATTTTTAGTTGATCAGTATTAATTTAGTTAACATCTGTCTGCATTGCAGTATGCTCCTTAAGTTTTATTTACTATAGTTTTACGGTTGTTTTATAAATAATTTTGAAATTAATTAACATGATTTGTTGGAATTATAATAATGTAAACAACAAAAAAACTATAGATTTACTACAAGTAAATAAATAAAACATCCTTTCATTGTATAGAACTAATAAAATTTAATAAAACCAACGAATAAATGTAGTAATTGTAAATATTACATTAAACCGCTTCTATTGTGTACCTAAGTAGTATAACGGCAAACCACTATTGGCTTTAAATTATGTAATACTGAAGATTTAAATTTGTCAACGAATAAAAAATGTTCAGTCGTCATTATAAAATGAGAAATAAGCCTAATTTTATTTCCCAGATTGTTTTTACTAATATTTTTTAAAAATTTATTTAATATCTAATCGTTTACTTTGTTTAAATGTATTATTTATTATTTTAGGTACGTAGTCCCACTGTCTATGACAACTTACCTATACGTAAAAATGTCGAGAGAATTGGAGTTTCAAGAAGGGCCTTTAGCAGTCATAATGTACAGAGCAAGAAGCAGAGCAAACTCCAGCCCACGTTGTTACAGGTATAATAAAAATAGTTTAGAATATGGACAAACACACGCATTTATATATATATATATATATATATATATATATATATATATATATAGATATACGGCTGTTTTTAAAACTGTTGATTTTAATTGCTGTTGTTTTATGTCGAGTAAATAGAACGTGTCTTAATATCAACTGGCTGACGTAACTTAACACCTACAAATAATAACACTGAACTTAAACAAATAATAAAAAAACATATAGGTTTTTTCCCCTTTATTTTTTAAGGTTACTGTTGTTCATAATGTTTAAATTATGTTCGTGAAATGAGTTAAGACGATTAAAACCATTTTTAATGCGTCTTTTTACTGTTGTTGTGCAATAGCGTCCAGGTTAGCCATTTTAGCAAAATTATTATCTAGAACTGATCCACCCCTACATAAACTGATCATTGTTTGTATATAAACGAATATTGTAAAACGCATTAATAATGTATTGATTTATTTTTACTTAATGTCCTATATAAGACAAAATAATTCTTATACAACTCAGTCTCCCCTTATTAATTTCCCGTTACACTATGTCCTTATAAATGGGCTCTGATTCAGATATGTACAACAAAATCATAGGACGATTTACGTTACAGTTTATAAAACATTCCTTCGAGGACTTTAAATCTTCTATCTGCAAACTTACTTTAAAATCTAAACAAATGCTAAAACGAATATTTAGAAAGAAAACTTTAATTTTTAATTAGTAAATTGATTTGTAATTAGTTGATTTGATGTTTTCAACTACTTTAGCTAAAAGTTTGTTTTCCTTTCTGCTTCTATTAAATTGAAAAGAAAAAAATATTATTTGTGTAAATTTATTATAATTTACACAAATTATAGTATACGAGATACGTATAAATTTCCTCTGATTTTTAAGTGTATTTTCACATTCTTAAAACAACATTTTCAAGATTGGAGACGGATATATGATTTTTTTTCTGGTATTGTGTATCCTAAAATAGTTCTATGCCAACGAATTCATAAAGTTATGCTGGTGTATGTTTAAAAATGAAACTAGTTACAATTTCTTGCATTTCAAAGTAATCACATTAATATTAAATAAATCTTTTAATGTGATAGTATTTTTATTGAAACCAATAATATGTACAATAATAGAATGAGGAAGTTTTATTTTGTTTACAGTCGAAACAGTGGAAACCCAATGCAGTTAAGGTTTCGATCACCAACAGCAAACTTGGATCTGTATGAAGCCGAGTTAGATTTGAGAAAAGAAAAGAGAAATCAGAAGTATTTAATCACTATGGTTACAGTCTTCGCGTTCTGTCTCTGTCCTTTGATGGTGTTAAGGTATATAGTTTTGAATTGTTTTTCGTAATTTTATGACTTAATATTTATAGGCAGGTCATATTTTGAAAACTTGTATAATTTATATGTCATTGTTTTTGGCCAATTGTTGGATTACGACTAATATACTACCCAAATCAAATATTAAATATGAAACAACTTATATAAAATGAACCGTAAACTAATTCTCTACATTTGACATTCCATTTACACACAAATAAGAATATCAATCAAGATTAAAATGTGGAAGAACCGTTTGAAAAGTTTTATTTTATTAAAATGAAGTTTCGACGATGATGGCAAAGTTAGTATATTTGTCAATATTTTACCTGAAAGTTGACACACTGATTTAGGATAATAATTTTTTAAAGTAGTATACATCATGCTAGAAATGAGTTTTGTTATAAATAAACAATGTGACATACTTAAACAAATTCCTAATGTTTTTATTACTGTAAATGTGAATACATTTGTTATTATTTTTCTTATGACCTGAGAACTCACATTTAAAATTAAATATGTCTGGTAATAGCTCGTTTAAAGAGTAAAACATTTTGCGATTCCAGTTTTTAAATTTAACTTACTATGTGATGGGTCATAATGTGTAATTGTCTGTAGCTAAGGAATATTCATATATTATGAACATGTAAACTAGGCTTTCCATGGCTGTTCCAAATGTTTCTAAATCCGATTTAGCCTATAATAATTACCAAAAGAGTTCGTTAAAGACACTCTACACACCAAGTATTATTTCACTATAAGTTTAGAGCTCCCATCAGAGTATTGCTGGGATAGACTAAATTGTTAATAGATATTTTATTATTTTATTGTTAATTTCCTCATCAAAATCCTTGAAATCTTAAGTCAAACTAATTGGTTATTCGCACTTCTCAAAATATACCGGCAGTAATCTTAGATAGAGGAACATGGTGAAATCCTGCTAATGCTATTTTTCTTTACTCTTTACGCCGTTTAAAATGATTTAGTTTGTATTATTATTTAGTGTTTTAGGTACACTATATCCCATAACTTTACAAACTATACTACTACTAACTATACAAATAATATCACTAACCTCCATTTATTTAATCACTAGTTGAACTTTAAAAGGGAAACTGATACTTTTGAAATGTCTGGTGTATACAGACTTTCCAAAAAAAAAATAGTATTCCCGAATTTAAAATCATAATTTTTGAATTATGACTACATAAACAAACCTAAAAAATGTAAAAACACAATATAGGTGGCTTCACAGAGTACACTATAACTGTAACTAGTAACTTTACAGGGCGAAATTCCAATTTAGAAATTCTAATTATTGTTATGTTAACACCTATACTTGAGACTTCCAAATGTACCCCGAACTTATTTATTGATGTAACTTGCCATCATTTTTTTTCTGTATTTATATGGTGAACGCTTTAGTAATTTTAGATAAAGTTTCCTCAATCATAGTATGTGCGCTCGATTTAACTAACTATTAGACAAGTTTTTGAACCAAAGAATCTATTTATTTATATAAAAATGAATACAACTACTCAAAAATAACTTTCGAATACCCTTTTTTCCTCTATGGCCATTTACATGTTCTGAAATTTTAAAATTGGAGTTTAATTTATCGACCCCTTCGTATTTTCTAATATATTTCAATAAACTCCTAATGATAAACATCATTGATGAAAAAAATATCCTCTTGAAAAAGAAAAATGAAAAATAGTATTTAGATCTTTAGTCTTAATTTTCGATGAAAACTCCATTTTACCAATAGAATATAATTGAAAAAATGATATGACCGTTACAGTATATACACAGGTTGATACTGGTTTTCAGTTGTGCATTTTATGTAGGTCCTACACAAGCCTACAATCGTGTGCAACTATTGATGCAAATAGAACGCCAAATTAAAGTTTCACAAAATAAAATAACACTGAATAGATTCGTATCCTATCATATCACCTTACCACCTTCATGTCTTTGTGCTAATCTAAACTATGTTCCTACATGCTTAATAAAAACTCTCCACGATAAAATGTCTGACAAACATGCATGAATGTAAAAACAAACATTTCAACGAGGTCCTAAAAAACCAACTTGGCAAAGATTAGCGTCAAGTTGGTCAGCTATTAAATACTACTTGGTGTATTCAGTGAGACGAGAATTGATGAATTACTTTGGACGTGAGCTCTCAATCACTCGACATTTACACGGAAGTCAACGTGCCACAAGATGGAGTAAAAAAGTAGTAAACAAGTGACCTAATTACCATGTTTCGTTTTATATTCATAGTTTTAAAATTTATTTAGTAAACATCAAAATAAAAATAATTTAGAGCTACACAATAAAAAAAGAGATGATCTCACATCAGAAAACACTTTGTGATGATTCAATTTGTAATGTGCGTGAATCTTAGGATTTATAACATTGGTTTTCATATACTCAAAGTAATTAAAATCTACTCAATATGGTCACTATTTAGTTTTTCATAATCACTCAAATATTCTCTTATTATAACATAAAACCTTTAGATGTGCGTACACATCTAACACATATCAGGTAAAATCAAAACGGTTAAAGGAAACTCTCATTGGAATTTAAAATGCATTTAATTTACACCTATTATGGTAAAATGAAAACAAAGTATTGGAACTGTTATATAAGTGCTATGATTATATTTAAATTAATACAGTAGTTATATTACATCTCACCCAGAACGAAAACAATGATGTGGCAAACATTACAGCAAATCCATACAAGCTTTGTAACTCAAAAGGACAAAGTACTCACAATGATTACTCATTTACTATCTCTTACCGTGAAGTCGTAAATGTGTCTGAGGTCTTAAATTCAGGTTCAAAGAAACCTGCTGCTACCTGCCTCAGTTGAGTGCAGCATATCTCTACCTCATTTGTGCCTCTCTGATGTATACATGTTAGGAAATTGTAATTCACCGATTGCCTAACTTTTTGCATCCTGTGGCAACTATTGTTTATGTTCTGCTTACTGTCAATTGACTTAGAATTAAATGAATATCGAACTATCTAAGCTAATCGTAATAGTACCCTAAATTCTAACAACACTATATCAACAGTAAAGGTTGTCATCTAAAAAACCGTCAGATTAGTTTTGGGGAACATAATTAAAATAAACAATTTGTGTCGTCGTGGTTTTATTTACACGAACTCATTATTGTTAAAATTTAATAGATCACATTTTAAAACATAGGTCAAAATTATTAGCCCAAATAAATACAAAAAGTTGCAAATATTGAGAATTTTAATTTACGAATAATTCTCGACATTATAGTATAAGTATCAAGTTTCAAATTATTATTATTATTTTTTTTTTTTTAGGTTGACTAAATAATAATTACTAAAATTACCGGTACGTTTTTATTTCAGTCAGATTATTTTAAAATTATTCATTATTCTAACAATCGTTTTCTTTTTTTTCATGTAGTGGATCTAAATGTGAGTATAATAAAAAAAACTGGATATCGATGTTTTTCTGAGGATATCACGTAAAATTCTGAGGAGCGAAGCGTATAACGTAATTTTTTTTTTTTTCGTTCTGGGCTGTGAAAGCCTCCTTCTGAGGCCTCACCGGCGTCGACCTAGCGATCTTTTGCCGCTATTATTATATTGGTATATAAATTATTTGATTAGTAACATAAGTTAGATTTAGTTTTATTTATGGAAAAATGTATTAAAAGCTAATTTTAAAGTATTTAGAGACAACTCTGTTCAAATTCATCAGGTGAAATTATGTGTTACGTAAATTCTTAACATTATAACTAGTAAAATTTTAACATTTCTTTTTTTATTTCTTTTATTTTCAGGTTAGCCAAACACGCAGTAGTAGAGACATATGAAAACAGTGGTCATTTCGATATAACCTACACCTTGTTCGTTTGGTTCGCTTTTCTTCCTACATGCACGACACCAATATTATACGCTACATGGAGGATGAGTCGGTAAATAAATGATATTTATTAGAAATGGATAATTTGAAGTTTTACAAATTTGTCTACATATATATGCGCGATCGCGCGCGCTATATCACACCCCCCCACACACACACATACATACATACACACACACACACACACATACATACATACACACACACACACACACACATATATATATATATATATATATATATATATATATATATATTTATGATAAAATTCATTCATAGACCGTTTGTTTACGAATTAAATTTATTATTGTTACCTACACATTTTATAACAGATCTAACTTTCAACCTAACACATTTGTATATTAATACAATTTATGTTTTATTTGTAATTGGTACCAATTCCAACCTTTACTTTTGGGTCTTGTAAGTTTAATTATACATTTTCTCGACCGTGTTAAATTTGGGGGGTATTGGTATAATAGTTGATTTCCTGCAATCTATATATTTCCAAACCATATATATTGGCTAATATATCTAGCATTTTGTTTGCAATATCCTATTTATTTTTTTAAGAATAGGGGTGATGATATTAGTAGAGATGTAGGTTATTTTATAACTATCAGTGTTGGCGTATATACCCGTAATAGGAACAATGATATATTAGATAGTTCCATGTTATTGCGATTTTGTACTCTACTTAAATTAAACTATTGAGACTAATAATTTTGTTTGAATTCTATTAGTGTAGTTTGGGATATGATTCTGCAGAATTGTAAACAACTTACCTTGTATCAGAAACTCAACGTAATTCAATACACAAGTCTAATTTTAGGCTCAATATTGAATCATACCACAGATAAAGTTTAGGAAAAAATATATTTGTAAATGTGAAGCTATATATTTTTTCTTTTTATTATTTATTACTGGTGTACTTTGTTGTTATGGAGCATCAACTAAGTTGGTAAAATTAAGCGGAAGACTATAACTCAAATGATTTAAAATCATTAATCTAGTCATTCAAACTTCATGTTTTTAACATATATAAGTTGAAGGTTGTGATCTTTCAGTTCAACTAGAGATCGACTAAGGGGATATTTTCGACTAAGCAGTCGAAACATGAGAAGATACTCCGAGACGCCTCTGGAAAGACAGTCTGGGAACTCTAGCGCTTTGGCAAATCCAACCAACGGTTGTACGTCATCCGGTCGCAACAGTGAGGGTACATTGAGTTCATCAGCAGCTGCTCCCTCGTCCTGATCTCATCTATTGTCGCATCAGCGCGCTTTATAATTTAACCAATTATAAAAATAAGGTAAATAAACATGGATGAAATTTCTTATTTGGATATAAATATTCAAATTCTCCCCAACATAATGCAACATAGTAAATGTAATTAGGTATGGACATGTACGTTTATACAAGTTTTGCAGCATACGTTGTAACTTTGAATATGGTTATTATATACGTAGAAACAGATGTATATAGTCACCGCCACCCATTCAGAAAATTAGTACAAACAATGTTTCGTTCTGTAATAATTATTTTATAATTTGTAGTTTTTAATATAGCATTTCTATAAACGAAAAATTATGTAAGTTTACATTAACTTTGCTCTTCATTTTATTTTTATACTAGGTTTAAAAAAACTTATGCATTGTTACAAAGTATATCTAATAATACTAGTTTTCATACATTATCAATTTTAATTTTAATTTAAATGTTTTATCCAATACCAATATTTTGTTATGTTGAATTCTCAGTGTTATTTTTTATATAATGAGAAAGTAAAACAATTTATAAATTTCTACTTTACTTCCCATCGCACTTCAAATATTATGTACTGAGGAGTTAGAATAATATCCATAAAAATATAGTTACATTAATAAATTGTGTAATAAAAATTGGATTTTAGAATTGGATCTGTTATTTTACTATTTAAAAAAAATCATTTAGTTTAACATTTGTTAAATGAATATAGTTGTATAGTTTCTTGGTACTTGTATGTAAATATTTCCTTTTTAAGCTCTTGAAGTACTAAATAGATTAGTAATTCAGAATTAATTTATATACCTATTTTTTTAGTAAATCTTTATTGTATAATAATCAATGATTATAAAAATCTGAATTTCAAGTTTTATTTCAGGTAACATAGAATGTATAAACTTTCACAAAAGAAAAATTTACATTTTTGGTATTTAGTAAAACTAAAATATAGTTCAAACCAGTCCAATAATGATAACGTTAATAATCAATACTTTGGATATTTATTGTTCTATTTTTTTATATATCAAACTTAAAATAAGTTAATATTTCTATTTCGAGGGTTTTAATGATCTTTTTCGTGAACAGTGCATTATTAAACTTGGAGAAATGTTACATTTGTTACGCCTATAGCTAACAATAAACAATATGTAGGTCTTCATCAAACTCTGTTTAAAAGAGATTTTACAATTTAATAGAAAGTATATAATAATTTTAAATTTGAATTAATTTTAAAAGTTTGTTACATACAGTTTATAAGTTTCAAAAATTTCAACAATAAAATTAAAATTAAAATCGACTCTAGTTTTACGTCTAATATTGAAACAATTTTTTTACTACACGATTTATAATAATAATTGTAATTTTTATTAAATTTACTTAAATTAGATGTGTGTTCCTCCTTGAATCTTATTGGATATTGATGAATTTTGGTACGGTTGTTGGTTAAAAATAATGATATGGTTTAATGGGATATTTGCAATTATTTTACAGAGCAAAGTAATACGAATCATATCAAAACTATGAAGTAGCTACAATTATCAAGTGATAAAAGTAGATCACGAGAAATATTAATTATTATGAAACTACATGAGAAGTATTTTCATGTATCCGACTACTTGAAATTTACTGATACATTTGTTAATTATGTACGCTGTATAAAAAATAAAACTATTCCATTTGTATTATCGATACAGTTTAATCGGGCATTTGCCATCATTTATGTATATCAAAAGCTACAATCAATTTTTCGAAATTATGGTTGGATATTAAAATTAAAAAGTAATTATAACTGTTTTTAAATCTTAGCGAATTGTTACGTACACATTATTAACTACAAAAGTAAAGTATTATACCTTGAATTATTCTTGTGAGGTCAGGCAATCCATGAATGTCACAGCTATTAATTCTCCTTGCAGCATTAACAGATATACACAAATAACAAATTAGTAAGAAAAATTGCAATTTAAGAGATTATATATTTTTAGTAAAACTAAAATATTAGTCATTACTAATTGTCACATTACTCAAAAGCTGTTTTTTTTTTCGTTTTTCGCTTGTTCTATGTTGATTACTTGATACCAGGTGTAAATTCATACTCTAAAAACAGAGTGTATTATTTATACTGTTTATGTACACAAATAATTATTGAATATATCCTATTATTTAATACTAAACCAATAACAAAAATGGAACAGTTAAATTTCTGATCCATTGTACATCTTTTACAAATGTGTCTCTTAAAATCTTTATTTTTTGGTAATCCTAAAAGCAAAATATTTATAACTGTTATGGTTTTATGTTTACTATATATCATTTTAGTTATTAACTTGGGAGTTAATTTACGTTTGTTTTAGGTTCATTCCACTAGAGACTGCAACGGGATCCTTAGAATCGTGAGCAGCGAAGAGTAAAATATTCACAAGTATACGCTCAATACTGTAAGATAATAAGTGATGAATCAAAGTAGGCTTTTATATAAGCATCTAATACAGCATATGTCTTAATTATTGTATACATATGTCTTATCTCATAAACATATGTCTTATTGTGTGTGCATATTGTATGTGGATAAGGGTTGTTTTATATTTAAAAATCTATAATTAAGGTTACTCTTGATATTATAATTAACATTTCGAAAAAAAATATATATGTTAATATAAGAGTTTTTCCGATTATTAATTAAGAATAACATAAGAACATAAACTGACACTCAATTTAATGTTATTATTGTTTTCAATCAATGTGTTAGGACCAAGATTTACTTCCTTAGTTGTTTAAATATATATAGTAAATAGATATATATTAGATTTATAATGTAACTTCAATTATGTTTGTGTTATGCTAAATAAATTATCTTATATAAATATAATTGTTGTATAATAAACGGAATATTTCAAGATTAATGTTAATTATTATGACTGTGGGTATTTCAAGTATCTTGTAAAGTGTAAATGTAAGAATAAGGACCGTTGAAATATTTAAATGTGATATAGTTTATAGTAAGTTTTTAATTTAAATTATTATTAAAGAATCTATTGCTACTGTAAAACACACAAAAATACATTTTTAAATGAATAGTTTAATGAACTATGTTTATATTGACGTTTGCATTGAATTGTCATAAACGCACATTTTTTGTCGAAACATTGATGGAGCTGTAGAAGTGTAATATTTAATGTTAAATAATTCAGTTTTAGTGATAAAATAAACACTTCAAAAGTAAAAAAATATATATTACAAACAGATAAGTAAATTATAATAAATAAAAAATCAATTAAAAATTATGTTAATGTGTACATAAATTTGTACATGTTGTATAAAAAAATATTTTTATCTCTACCTAACTTATGTTATAAATACTTGTCTAAAAAAAATCTTACTGTGTAAAATCCAATATTTTACTTTATATATAGTGTATATAATGTTATATTGCATTGATTGTTTATAAAGAAAATCTTTAAAAAGAAGATGCGTTTAGAACAAGAATTAAGAAAACGTTTTGGATAAACTAGCGTGATATGTTTATCAGATTATCACAATTTTTTCCATGAATAATATTAACATTTATAACATACGTATAGTAATTTGTTTATTTTGTGTACTTTTCTAAACGTTTATACTATATCTATACAAACTGATTGATATGTTACGATATTCTGTGAGCCCTGTAAATGAACTTAATATTTCATAAAATGACTATTAAAATAATTGTCTGTAAGTATTAAGTTAATATATTTATATCAATAAAAAAATCTTACCTTATAAAAGCAACATTGACGTTATATTAATTTGAAGACTTAAACAATGTTAAAGTTAATTAAAATATTTTAAATACTGTACGAAAGAAACGTAATTAATCTACTTATACCCTGAAGTTACTATGTGTTGTTTGTTTCCACGATGATCACCTTCAATCCCTTTTAGGCTCAAAAGAAAATAATTGGTGCTACGTTTTAGTTATTACTTTTCTAATAAACTCCTAACTATATTTGTGTAGAAACATCCTATACGCTGGATTAGTTGCGTTCTGAGCAAATTCAAGGTTAAAGTATATTACAAGTAATATAATTTACGAATTGTAATTTGATGTAAAGTGATATTTAGTTTTATAGAAAAGCCTATTAACTAATGTATTCATGTTAATATTAAGTGTTACAGTGTAAATATTATTATAGAAAGGTTGATTTTTTTTATTATGGAAACAGCTTTATACTCCATAATTGATAGGTACTTGCAGGCAGAAACAAATGCGGATCTAAATAGTTTAAAAAAATTATACTTTTTCGTAGCTTTAAATTATTGTCCGTCATCTTGGATGCGCCATATTAAATCAAACTTTATTTCTTAAATAGGAAATTGGCCATGTGGTACATGATTTTAATGTGAAATTTGACAAGAAAAACAATGGTGAAAGGAGTTTTTCGATAATTACCTTCGTTTTTTAATTATAAGCAGTCAAAGTTGCAAAGACTGATAAATCAAATTCGCACCAGCGCAGTAACTGGATTAAATGCGAAGTCGAAATTTTTCTCCTATATTTTTTCCTGTAGAAAAGAATCCATAACAAATTTAAAACAGTTTTAATAAAGTCACAATAAACCATAACTAATTATTAACAACACGACTACAAATTAAACGTCAACTGTTTTTATTCAATGTAAGTGTTTCAATATTTAATTAAAAAAATTAATTCATGTTTTCAATCTTACATTACTAATACAATATTTATTTAAAGCATACCATTCTACAATAAATGTTCAACCCCTCTACAGATTAGTAGTGCGTAAACCTCAAGTTAAATCCGTTTATGACAGTAGGTCTACTTTAAATCTGATGTTAGATTAAATGAGCTATTTGCATTACGTTACAACAATGCAGTTTATTAACTACTCATTTCGCTTGCAAAATTAAGTTGTAGTGATTAAAAAATATTTTCTGGTTCGTTATTGGATGTATTCTGCAAGAAGAACACAATAGAAAATATTCGATGGCGCAATTAACCCGTTTTATTACTAACGCGATTTTCCCGTCATTGTAAATTTGAATGCTTATAACTTAAAAACGAAGCCACTTATAGAAAAACGGCATTCACTATAGTTTTTTAGGTCAAAATGTGTATCTAAATAATTTTGTAGATCCGAATTTGTTTCTGCTTTCAAGTGCCTCTCTGTTGTGCAGTATAAACCCGTTTCCATAGTTAAAAGTCATCCTTTTTAGTATGTGTGATATTATTACTATTTGATATAATGTTCAATGTTATGTGTGTGGTGAAGTTCAAAGTAACAAGATATACTTCACTTGTATTTCAGAATCAGTAGATACAATAATAATGCATATAATTGTATAGTTTTATTTTAATTAAATACCTTATACAAATGTACAGCAGGGTATTTAAAGAAGTACAAATTCAGTAATTATTACAACTATGTATTGTGATTTACTCCTTGATCTTCTAATCAAGGTTAGTTATCAATTAATACTAATATTTTAATTTATAAATGTCGATTCCTAAATACCAAAATGAAATGCAGTATGTTTTCTTTGTAACCTGCATTCCATTAGAAAAGAATATATTTATCAGTGATTCTCAGAGTGAAAATGTAACCGGATATCCTAATTTCGGTGGTTGACATACCAAGCACGAATGTGTAACAACTGACAAGTAATGGCAAGTATTTTATAAAATAAACAGATTTCTGAGCATACAGGTTTTATTCGCTCTGGGACAAACCACTTCTCCCTCTACGTACCTTCGTACCATTTCTTCTTTGGTTTCCCGGACTTTTGAAGATAAGGAACTGTTCTATCTAGAACCTAGCTACATATTCAACTGACACTACTCAGATTAGCTGACATACATTATCGCTTATACACAAATGCTACCAGATTTCATGCTTTTAATGTAAAGGTTCTCGTTTTTATTCGATTATAAAATATAGGAAATCAATGTGAATTTAATAATAAATTAAATGCTTCAAACTATGAAAATATAGTGTTACTTTATTAATGTGTGTTTAAGAATACGCTGTTTATTATAATATGTAATATAACAAAATACAAGGAACCAATGTATTTAACTGATTATATAAATGTAGATTATTGGAAAAAAAAGTTTATATAAACGTTTAAGATTCTCCCTATTCGATATTAATAATTGTATTTTGTATAGTTTAATAACAAATTATATTGTTGAATGAAATTAGAAAAGATTTTTATTGAAGTGTGGTGATAATGCAATCGAAAGATAATATTGATTGCAATATGTTTCAAATTTATGTACATAAAAATAATAGCATTAATTTAGATATAATTTTATTATTTTACATTACTTTTTTATGAGAATTGAGTTAATAACTAATGTGGACAATATATGTATTTTTAATTACCTACGTGTAGATATATATGTTGAGCTAAGTTTTCAGATAATAGAAATATGTTGTTGATGGTGAATTACAGTGAAATATTCAAAATTCAATTTATAATAAAATTGAAACGACTGGTTTTCAAACGTAGCTATTGAAATGATTTAGTTTAAAAAAATAAGTAACAGTTTAACGTTATATGGCAAATATTAAAAAAAAACGTATTCCTTAACATAATGTGGTGTCACAAAACTTTTCTTGTTAGTTGATTTTATCGTAATTACTTTCAATCAGACTGAGTGTTTCTAAAAGTCAGGGTTTGACGTAGTGTCAAATCACGACATCGATAGGTTTAAAGGTTGAAAGTGGTGTACGTTATATATATATATATATATATATATATATATATATATATATATATTAATACAAGATGGGTTCCTGTGGTTGACGTATAGTTTTGAATTTTTGTCAATATTCAACTTATTAATAGATTTTTAGAGTTGAAAATATTCTGTGGGGAGATAACTACCAAGTCCTCATATTGACCACTTCGACTTTTGTTAATAAAATTAATGTCTTCTTTTACTAACATTATATCACTTATGTAGTCAGAGTGTCCTTCCTTACAATATTTATTTGTAGTTGTTCAATAGTTTACAAAATATTTACGCCACTATGCTGTCACTGTATCTCACCATACTATAATAAATAAATAAATAAATATTTATAGTTGCTCAATTTAGCTTGTATGTAATAAAAGTGTTTTTTTTTTATAAAACACATGTATACATGTTTATAATGATATTGTGTAATTTATATATATTTTATGTACTTATATTAAATATACATGGCATAGTAAAGATTAAGTCTTGTAATTTATTGCCCCCCCCCCTTATTGTGAAAAATAAGAAACAATCACAAAGAAAATAGAATAAAGTACAATTAAGTGATACAAGAGATTTTTTTTAAATAGACTAATAATAACAATCTTTTACTACAAGATCACACTTAGGTATGACATGAGAACTTCTCCCTCGTTGGTTACAATAACAACAACAACCTTATTAAAATATTAGTAATAATAAGTAAATTCAAATAACCTTTTTCTATATGCGCGCGAACACACACACACACACACACACACACACACACACACACACACACACACACACACACACACACACACACACACACACACACACACACACACACACACACACACACACACACACACACACACACACACACACACACACACACACACACACACACACACACACACACACACACACACACACACACACACACACACACACACACACACACACACACACACACACACACACACACACACACACACACACACACACACACACACACACACACACACACACACACACACACACACACACACACAAACACACACACACACACACACACACACACACACACACAAACACACACACACACACACACACACACACACAAATATATATGTCAAAAGGTAATTTTTTATGTATATCATAAATGAAATTGTTAGATTTGATTTATAAAACATAAGTACATCACTACAATAGGTGGATACTAGTTCCATATAATCTATTATTTTGATAATAATGAATTAAATATCTACATGACATGTACAATGACTTGCCTTTTTACCTGAAAGAAAAGTATGAAATTTTCTAAACAGGAGAAATAGTTAACAAAACTTGTAGAACCCGAATGTATATTATTTTTGGAATGTTAATTTAATACAAGTGTTTTATTAAACACCGATAATTGTCATTAACTACAAAACATAAATAGAATGTTGCAATTTAGTAAAAGCAATTGTTTTGACCCCTACATAAAATTATATATTTTTAAAAAAAGGAAAGAAGTGATAAATACTTTAGCAAAAATGTTTATAAATTGTTAACGATTGCTGCTTTGGAAAAATTATTGCGAATATTAGAATAATTTATTGATTTCCCTGTATTATCATTAAGTCAATATCACATGACATGTACAATTTTCATTATGATATTATGAAGTCATTTGATGGAAACAAAGATCAATTTACTTTATATGATTCCCATGCATGTTCATGAAATATTTACAGAAAATGTACAAAGTTGTCAATAGTAATGTTATAATATAATATCTTGTTTTTCAGATTATCATATTGATTAACTTTTTTTTTAAGACGAATGTAATATCGATATGATAATGGCGTATATATTGATCTTATGACTAAATTGAATATATTTAAAACACTGTAAAAATGGTTAAGACGTCCAAACATATTAATTATATCTTCGATGATTATAATGACAATAAAAAATATTGAAATTCTTCAAAGCCTTAACTATTCAAATCAAAAACAACTTATATACATTACGATGAACAAAAAAACAAAACAATAAAGCCCAACGGTGATAAACGCCGTATTTATTCAGACTCATTTTCCAACTTGGCATTTGACCATTATTTGTTAGCAGAGAACTTTTTATTCTTCTTATATAAAAGTTGAATAATTCCAATTTAAAAACCCTAAAGTAAAGCAAAATTATGATATTTGTTTGTTATACGCGTAATTGTAACTCTGTACAATTAAATTTTTTTTTTAAATGCCAAAATGAAATAGAATTTCGGATCTTGGCCTTTAATAGAGTAAGGTAGTAGTAAAAGTTTGGTTATTTGAGGGGTTTTCTTTTTTAAATAGCTTTTAGGTTCTCCGAAATTCGAAGACATGACAGATACGTATTAATTATTAGTTATATGCCGTTAACGTTTTATAAACTCTACTAATAAATAATTATCGCACACCTAATATGAAGATAAAATAGTAATACACAGATTATGGAATGACGATTAAGAATTTAAACATTTTTTTTAAATTTTAAATGGTTAATAATTCTCCCTCTTCTTCTCAACTAAGTATATTAAACCTACAATACCGTGAGCTGTAGATTTTTCTGCTTCTCATTACTTTCATTACTTAAAAGCGTTCCTGAAACTACAATTCTCTAGGCATTCACAACAAAAGAGAAGTAGTCACAGGCAGTGCGACGATTTACATAATGCATTATATAAATTAAAGATAATATAAGTTGTATAAAATTACATTATAATTCTATTGAGATAAATTAATTCAAAAATACTTCATCGAATGACGATTGCATAATTATATTCCCTTAAAATGTCGAAGGGCTTTAACAAACTTTATTAAAACATAGGAAAAATATTTATAATTTAAAGGTAACTTTAAAAATGTATGTCAGAAACAACATACATTAATTAACAAAAAATTCTAACATTCAATATATTTACGTAATTGTGTATTTTATGTCATGAGCTCTATTAAGATAATCATGTAAAAATGTCTTTAATTAAGGAAATCTACCCATATATCAATTCTGGGATATAACTACTATATACAATAGATTTGAATCAATGTTTTGGATAATAAATATTGATTATACAAAACATCAGAGAATATTTACTCATATTGTAACTGTAGAAAAATATTAATTTCAGACAAAAATATTTCTTTCTTCAAAGAAATATGAAATACAATTTGTACATATTAGAGAGATATTATTGTTGTTGCCTTTAATATAAAGCTCAAACTCAGTCACAAATATCCTGTTCATTGATTAAAAGTGAAAGGCAAACATTGTAACTCATTGGATATATGGCGACAAATCATACCGTTGTCAAAACACGTAATTTTATTATATTTTAGAATTATGTATCTAAACAATTTAAATTTGTTAACTAGTCTATTCTGACTGCTTGAATGTTGGATTCATAGGGCTAGTAAGAGCCCTTAAATCCACCTTTAAAAAAATTGCATAGGCCCTATTCTTTGATGGATACTAAAACATGATCCATAGTACCACATCCCTTTTTTAAATTGTTTTAATTTTAAATAAGTAAATTTTAACATTTTTATGACTACAATGGGTACGTTAAAATTGTCACTAAGATATATTCGTGTGGTTATACAATATATTCTTATGAGGACTTTTTGTTTCAATAATCACTTTAAAATAAAATTTTATATCTATAACTATGTTGTTTTTATATTTTATTTGTTATTTATCTAATCGAAGTTAGTTTGACGATTTTAAATTAAAATTATGTATGGTATTGAACGAGATTTAAAAAAATACATTAATCTTCATTCAGATTAAGGAGATTATTTTCTTCTCTGACTCTTTCCACCTTTTGGAAATCGGGGTAGATTTTTTGGGGATTTGTGATTGTATTATGTTGCACATGCATACAGTGTTAATTTATATGTGTACTTAATAATTAGCATCACTACGTTTTTCTTTGCCCATGGTGAATTGATTAAGGTCAACACCTTTACTTTTTGTCATTACTGAATATTATTCTAATACTAATTTCATTATCTTTTCAACCTCTCTCTTTTAGGTATGTGATCACCTATCACTTTTCATAATACTAAACTACAAAGTATTCTGTTATTGTGTTAAGAGTTGATAGAAGTTGTATAAAGCATAATATAGTGTAGCATGAATAAATTGTTTGATTAATTGTAAAATTTAAAAAAAAGATAAAGTATCCTTTTGCGCCGATATGGTCAGAAAATATACGAAAGAGTGTTCCTTGTATGTTTAAATTTGAAGATAATTTCAATGTTCGGTGAAAATATTTAAAATATAGTGATGTGTTATTACATTTGGTGCGTAGAGATAATGAAACAATTTATTGGCTCTAAGTTGGGTCACATAAAGTAAAAGAGGTGAATGGTGGAAAGATAAAATGCAGAAAATATTGTCTCTAATCTAAAATGTATACACTGATAACTTTTACAACATAGTTTTGCTATAATAGAATTGTTTTATGTTATAATAAATTCCAGAAAATTTTATAATACTGAAATGAAATTGGTTCAATTTGTTTTAATTACTTCGAAGTAAACTCTACAGTAATACTATTTAAAGCACGACACGGCAAAACCTTAATAGTCATTTAATTATTTCTGGATTTGAAAAGGAAAAAAGTAAACGTGTCCTTAAAACATTTTGCATATGACGTTGTAAATTTGTTCACTCAAGAGTGAATAAGAGTTGAAAATCATATAGTTTCACTTTTATTTCTTCAGTTTAAATAAATTGCAATTGTGTTTAAATAAATTTAAAAAGAAAATTATTTAATTTTACATTTTAAATATTTAATCAGCATATTTCCTCCTAATTAAGGTTGGAAAATAAAAAAAGAATCACTTTGCTAATTAGAATTTGTTTCCAAAAATAAACAATTTAATTAAATTTATTGTCAGTAAATTCAATTATCTACCAAAAATTATTCACACATACATATTAATTAAATTTCACAAATATTGCATTAAAAGATAGAAATTTATATTAGTGAGTTAATTAGTATCACCTGAGAAACAATACGCTATGGTTGATGCAAAAATTCAAACTCTAACGTCCACCTAAAGAAAATATGATTAAACATTTACTTTTTAAAGCCGAAGAAATCCTCCGAAAAAAAGATATAAGAGACTTGGAGAGAGAAGTACTAAATGAAATTAAAATGATTTGTGAAGCAGTCTTTACTTTGGGATGGTTTTCAAGTTTTTAGTATGCTATTCCTTTATCATTTAGCAAGGGTCACCCCGTCCAAGAAGTTTCTCTTAATGAGTACGTTCTTGTAACTACTTCAGAAAAGCAATGCTTTACCGCAAGACGTACTTGTCCGACAATTTTCGTTTATGGTAAATCAGTATAAGGAATTTCGAAAAACTATCGAATTCATAATAAAAGTAAAACAATAACCATTAAATAATCAACTTGTTTACCCTTCCTGTATCAGTATCTCCTTCGTTTTAATATCAGCACAATATATTGTAAATTATCTCGGGGAAGTTTCCATACTCTAAATATGCACGAATATATTAAAAAATGTAATTAATTTCAAACCTTATATCCTCTCCTGTATTATATGCAGTAAAGACAGATATAACATAGATGAACATAGATATAAACATTTATCATTCCATAAATATTCTCTACTGTACGAAGATGAAAATAGTTTATAAGCTCGATTATGCTCGTTTTGTATACTACACCTAAGGAATACTGTCACTGTGATTTATGACCAATTGCAAACAATCCAAGTTTAAATCAGGGGAAAAATTCATTTCGTCAGAAAACAAGAACAATGATATGTTTGGGAACAATTAGGGTACTTTATAATGATTAATAATTTGTTTAATCTCCATCACAAACTTACACGATATCAGTAGAATATCAGATGTTGGACATATATTAATATGTCTTTGAAGAAAATGATAACGGTTTATTGCCTTCAAACATTCTTACAATCCTCCTTAATGTTCTGTGTATATGATATATTTATATCTCTGTCATTTGGCATTATTTTTGTTTATTATTTTTGGCAAAGCTGACTGAGAGTTTAGTAGCGTCATCACCAAACCGAGCAGGAGGAAGTGAATTACTGTCGTCAAAAGTAACACAGTTTTTCAAGAGATTAGGACTAATATAGGAGGGTAGTGTGTCAAGCGGGAATAATTTTAAAGTATGAATTTAATTGGACAATTTTTGTAGAGAAGCGGAGGTTTGAACATATGAGAAAATTACCGATCAGTATATGAGAAATCATTGAAATGATGGAATTGCGATTTGAATTGTAGGTACCTCGATTTCGTATCTTGTCTAGTAAAGTTTGACAAATACAAACTATATCCTTTTCAACGTGTAAGTTATTTTATGTAAATGCTGTTTGTAATAATCACCTTCAGTTTCCATCAAATGTAAATATTAAAGACACAAAAAAATTACAATATAGATATGTTCAGGAAAAAAAATATGTTTGTGATGGAGTTGATCACTAATAAATCATAGCGTCAATATATGAAGGAACAGAAGTGTTTGGTGGATAAATCGCTAATGGTTTTATTAAGATGGCTTTTATTAAGATTCGAGAATATAAACAAATACTTTATTTAAATTGCACAGAGAGTGTAGCACCCCCCCCCCCAAGCATAACTAAATAGGTTAGATAATGTAGCGTTAGTTATTTATAATTATAACCAATGTAATGATTGTACTTGATTGAAATGAAATTCCACGAAGAGTGAAAATCCTAAATCAATATCCAAAACTCCGTGATAGATTTATTCAAACCCAGGTCCCCGATAGTGAAGCAGTAATACCTTGCATATTGTATTATTATATATGACATAATAAATTATTACCTTGTTGATAGTAGATCGATAAATCAAATATTATATTTTATACAGAGCAAAAACAAAACATATTATACAATACATAATTTTGATATTATATTATGTTATTGTATTATCGTTTTTACACTATAACGTACATTATTGGATTTGATCGCACGTTATAATCTCTATTCCTTTTTAACTTGTGTAAGCAAAACTAATCATATTCAAGCTGCTATCAAATATTACACGATTAGATATTTATGCCAAACTATCAGAGATTGTAGGATTGTATTAATACCCCTTGCTGAACATTCATTAGGCTACACTCCCTTTAACTCAAATTGATAGCTACATAAAAGCCTATTTTAATACAATCGATTGCCGGATTACAAAGGTTCAAGGAGAATGGATACAACTGTTAAGCAATTTGTTTGTTCTGTTTTAACTACGCTTTAAATGGATTATATACGTATCTTGAATATTATATTGCATTTCTAAAATTTCTTATATGGATATTCTCGCTGTTTTCGTGGAATACCTAAAACCGACCAAATTTTATGTCCAGTGACTTTTACTATAAGGGTAGTTTGTCACAATTTTTAGAAATGTGTTTGGATATATATAAGGGCTACATATGAAATGAAAGAAGCTTTTCACTTTAAGTCCAAATCATATCCATTTATAATAATAGTTACTAAAGAAATAGTACATAATGTGTGGATGATCAAACTATCTATAAATTTTGAGGTACAAAGTTTTGTGATGTAAGGAATAGCTGTCGGAGTGCGTCGTGGCTTATTTGGTTAAGACACACGTTTATCTCGCTCACTAGGTACAATCAAGGCGTTATTATTTTTTTTAGTAAGTTACAAATCCTACATTTTCATTACTTTAGTATGTATAAAGTAAAAAAAAATTAGGAACATAATTAATTTAAAAAAATTAAGTCTTTCAAGAGCATTAGAAGTTGTAGGATGTGACCACATAAAGGAAATTTTTTATTATTTTTTTATTTTTTATTTTTACAATAAAACAAGAACCAACCCGGTTTACTATTTTGTGTGTGTGTGTTTTTATGTACAAACAAGTTTTGTGTTGTGAACGTGTTTTTAGTTTGTTTACGTGTGCTAAGCCTGATGATGCCTTATGTTGAGGTGAAACAGCTGTAGCTCCTATAAGAATAATGAACTACTTTTGACATTAAGGTATGTTAACTAATTAAAAAAATTAAACTTAAATGTATTGTGAGATATACATTATTCTAAACAAAATATTAGTCCATCAAACGTAAGAAGTGATTTCTCAGAAATTGTTTATAGAATTTTGTTCAACATGTATATATATATATATATATTATTAGTGACTTTTTTCTTCTTTTTTCTATGTAGTAAAAAAATACGGAAAGTATACCTGTGCGACCGTTACAAAGAATTACATTTAAAATGTGCTTCTATTCATGGGAATTCCATAAGGCAATGCAAATCTAATGGGAGTTTCAGTACTACTAGTCATAATGGAAATATCACCACTACTCTACTGGCTGGATTGGCGCCATTACTGAATCAGTGAATCGTCCTCTTGACAACGTAACGTTTTCAGGATGAGTAGTTTGGATATCTCTCGTATTACACATACTGACTGGTGAACATGGAACTAAGAACAGATTTTGATCTATTTTTAGTGAAAAAGAGTATTAAAATCGTAAACCACTTGTCCCAAAGCCAATGAAAGGAACTTATTGAAGTTATTATTTGGCAATACACAATAATAAGCTGACAAATTGGACTTGAATTTCTCTTGCATCCTGAAACTTTTACAATCATATAAAATTTGTAAACACACTAAAAAAATTCATATAGTGTCTACTGTATATACGAATTAAGTACGGAAACAATATACACTCTGCTAAAAAAAAAATTAGACTATTTTGTATAACTCATTCAACAAATATAAACTTTAGTACAGCTTAAAATTAAATATAATTCCAAGTAACAGTAAATTTTAAAATTGTTCTGAATATTATTTAAGTGTCGTAATTTTGATGTTATGTACAGTTTGTTTTTAGTTAATATTAAATGTAAAATGTAACCAAAAGTTACCAATTTGAATCTTTTTGTTGATATGAAACTTAAATCCACCTTCGAGCTTGATGATATTATATAGAGATTCACGAAGATAAAACGAAGGCTAATATGACCTCAGTAAAACTTTGATAAATTTTAACTATTGTAATGACCGTCATTATAAAATACACAACTATATTTATCTATTAAAAATCAAATTTAAGCATAGTAATCTATATCTTCCTATCTATCTATATATCTATAAAACTAATCTAATAAAGAGTTTCCCAAATGTCTTAATAGGGCTAAGGTTCTAACAAGATAAGAGCTATGGTATTTTAAGCGATTCTATTTTAAAATGGTCGTTTTAGCTCCGACATGTACTAATAAACGTTTGATTTAATGATGAACAACTACAACCTCTGCTAAATACTAAGTTACCGTTCTGGGTAGCCCGGTTTTTATTTAAAGTTTTTTTTTATATAATTATCATTTTGTTTAATATATAGACTTCGGCGAAAGTGATAAGGTATGTATGTTGTTTTGATCACTATTCACTTAATTTGCCATTCATATAAATTTGTCTATTATAGTTTGTGAACAATATATATTTTTAAAACTCTTTTTTAATTCCAACTTTTATTACATAACTAGATTGTTTTAAGATGTATTCGCTTGTAATACAAAAAACATTCAAACTTAACAATCTGAAAACTATAATAAGTCAAACGTTAAAATACAAGTCATGAATTAGTCAGGCGTGTATTCGTTGGCACTTGTTTGCAATATTGTTTAGAACACATCGATTTAATTGTGACAAATAACAACTGCCTTTTAACAATTGAAATTCTTGAGTCTATAGTTTTTCAGTGAAAGTAGATTTGTCATTTGGGGAACGGAAATCAATAAACACTTAAATGCATGTAAAATATTTGTTACAATATAAATATGGATATGAAGGTAGACAAAACGTATTCCTTTTATCTCATAAAACTGGATTTCATCTTCTGGTCATATACCTTTATGTGTCATCTCGGAAATTGGATTCCTTCAATTCTCTAACTAATTAGACCATTCACATGTGTATTTAACCCTCTCTTCATCTCTTCTGCGTTTTCCACAACGTATTTTTCCTCCTTTGATTCTTTATTATTATCATTATTATAACGATTTTTCTTTTTTAATAGCAATTTTCACATTTTCGGTTAAAAAATCAGCCTTGGAAGGAATCCGATACAAAAGAGATAATTATCCGGTTTCACAAACATCTAAAGGTATTACATTATATAAATTTCAACATTGAACTTAAAGAATGTAATATTTTATTGAAGTGCTTGCATAAACATGATTAAATTCCATATTATATCTTGAATAGTTTACACAAAGCTGCAATTATTAATTAATACAAACTTTTCTGTTGAGTAATTTAAGTCCATCATGTAGTAAACTTACTTTTCCATTTCTATGCTTAACAGTGTTTGATTCATATTGATTTCCAAGAAAAGATACAATATTTAAATCTACACAATACCAAAATTACACTGTTTCTTCTTAATATGTTTTTGATAGTAAAACTATTAGCTGTTTAAACTTCAAATTATTTGTCTGTTTAAGTTAAATATTTGGTTTTAACTCCTATTTAAATAAATTTATGGTTAATGTTCTATTTTCCAATGAAATGCAAATTTATGAAGAAAAACGTGCCAAATTTGAATTAAAAAAAACCAATTGCTCTTATTACAACGTTTATTACTTATTTATTATTGTCTAATTTGGGAGTTTAAAAAACAAATTTATTGTGTTGACAATAACTCACAATTTGATCATAGTAAGTAATAACTATTGGTAATATTAATTGCAGAAAACGATTATACTGAAAACAAGAAATAGGCATCCAATGTAAAACTTATAGTCTGGTAGTTTTCGATGGAGTGTATCAGATTAGTAAACCCTTCACTCTTATACGCGCAGGGACGGACCGCCAAACAATGGCTGTGCTAGCTACCTGTCACTAATTACACTAGCGATACGCCTAGTATGCTACTAAGATTATTCACAAATTTTGAAATTATTTTGTTAAGATTATATTATCGACAAGTATGTTACATGAAATTAATAGAAAAATAAGTCCAAACTCAACCATATTACTTCATAGTAAGGAATACTTATAGAAAACTTCCTCTCTTCGTTTCAAAGCTTATTAAAAGGCTTTTTTTTTCAGGCTTGAGACTGCCAAAGACCGCATTAACAATTTCTATTAAAAAGTGTATTTTCATGTTTCACTTCTTTTTGAAAAGATCAGGCTGTTTATTACAAGGGGGCACAGCCGATGTCCTCATATTCTCTCATGATCCATTCGTCACTCTTCCAGTTGTCACCTTACGTCAAGTTGATGATGATTTATTGAAAACTCGAGTCAACAAAGCTTTCACTCTTCCATGATTTTTTTGTACATGTTTGGCCCACTTTTCACTCGTAAAATTTCCTATCGACTCCATTAATAGATTGTGGATATCTTTGAGCTTGAACGATGTAATTCGTTTCTTCACATAGTCCTTCAGGTTTGACCACACCATTTAAATGATGGGTTATAATGGCAGTTATATAGTGGTAGGTAGATGAACTTGAATCCCCATTTTACAGCTAGCCTCTACAACGATGACGTAGTTTTTTTGCGGTGGTTTGTGTGGTCGACAAGTTCATAAAGCTCATGTTTGCGCAGATCCTCCCTGAACGAAATCTTTCTATCCTGCAGCAACTTAACCATTGTTGCGTTGGTGGAAATGAATTTGAAGCTTTATTTTTTACTCTCGAATGGTAGGGAGAGTTGTCTATAAGCTTTGTAATTTAAAGTGTTATTAAAAGAAATAACAACAATAGTTATATCTATGCTATATTGATAGAAGATATTTTATTTTACTTTAGTATGATATATTGTTGACAATATATATGTGCGCCAATTTGGATAGGAAAATAAGTATATTTAGAGAAAGTACAGTTTTGAAAATAAATAAAATTATTTTCAAAACTTGAACTAGATATTGACTATAGAGTGAGAACAGAACATAATTAGAACATTTTAACAAAATCTAATAAAACGTTTTCGATAAAAAACTAAAAGGAGATAGAATCTTAAAATTCAAATTATGAACCAAATTTATAATATGGGAAAGATTATTTGATATGTTTAGCTTAAGAATATATATATATATATATATATATATATATATATATATATATATATATATATATTTATATCCAATCACCTAAGAAAGCACAACAAAAGATAATATGGGGCGGGGGGTTACTCAAAAAATAAAAGGTAATTAAACAAAACCTAGAACTAAGCATAACTCGACAACTAACAGGAGTATGAAGAAAAACTTAACACATTATTTCGTTCCAAATACAGACCTATAATAAACCAGAAGAAAAATCAAAAGGATCAAAAGTTGATTAAAGCATTAATTCGAAATTTCAAAGTGAAAAGTTCGGAATGTTACATCGTAGTACATTTATTCGAAATTCCAGAAGAACCTGTAAATGGGTAGAAGAGGACTACGTTTACATTTGAAAATTCCTATAGGAACAAAAGTGAAAGCGAAAAAACCAAAATTGTCAAGTTTATAAATTGAATAAAAAATCTTCATGATTTTAAAGAAAATATCGTATGCTCGGCGCAGGCATCGGTGTCCTAGCGATACCAATACATAGTTCGTATAGAGAAATATTAAATAGATTACAAGTGCAATAAAGAGCATTTAGAAGGCAATTGTTAACAAAATAATTAAAATAGATTCTACTGTACATAATAAGAGTCAATATAAACAAAATAACGTGAAATAAATTTGGAAAACACGAATAAACAGTAAAGATGAATGGTGGGATATTTTGAGGAAATATTCCCACTTTATCAAAACAAGTTTACCTGGTTAGTTAAACTCCCAAGGTAAATTACTCTAAATAATTTTTCGACGTAGATAGACATTTTTGAAGAGCTAAATTACTACAATAGATTTTATTGGAATTAAAATATTTTCCCTTAAAGAAAAATAAGACAATGATGGCGCAGAATTTTAAAAAAAGTTTATTTTTATAACTATTTTATTTAAAAGACAAATGCAATATATATATGTTTAACGAGTTCGCGATATAAGACTTAATTGGTTATACATTCTATATTTTTGTGAAGTAATAAACAGAATCGTATTGCATTGCGATTTCATTAAACGATATTTAGGTTTACGTGATTGATCTGTAGTTCTCTAAAGACAAGTCTACATTGTTTTATACGAGCTAATACATTCACGTGTTACTTTTTCAAAATAATTTTAGTTTGAAAAGTATTGATTAATAATCTAATTGAATAAACTATATATTATGAACCATGTGAGTTTTTGACAATCTTTTGAGGTAATTTATCAACTGAGAAAATAAAATTTTGTTTTTGTTTTTTGTTCATGCAAATGATGGTAAATTTAGCTTAATATAGCCATTGTGGTCACGCAATTAACCAGAATAAATTATTTGTATTAAATGACATACATTTTTCCAAATAAAAACTATTAATAATAAAAATTCTGATTTGGATAATTAATAATCACACATTAAAGTAAATCTCCTTTTCAATCTGTTAAAAGCAGCCAATATTTCACTTGTGAGTACAATACCATAGAATGTTCGATATATCATTATTTAAGAAAACATATTTAAAGTTATTGGCATTGTAATACAACTAACAGGTACTTGGAACACCTGAGATACAGGATGTATAATGGTTTAAAAATACAAGATAAACCCATTACTATATTATTATTTAATAATTATAAATTGTATTATATATGTTTGCATTTCGAACTACGTTCTTATAAATACATTGTTATACTTTTTTATTTCGTAAATGGCTATAAATACCTTATTTTACGTCTATTTTCATTTATTACACGACATGTTTCACTGTTATAGAGACGTCATCTTCAGTAAATATTATTTTGTAATTAAAAATAGTAGTAATGTAATAATAATTAAAACATGTGAATGTTACGACTATATTTTATTGTACATATTTTGCATATATTTGGTATTTATTGATGAATATCAACCTGATGATGCCATCGGTATAACGGTGAAACATGTCGCATAATATATAAGAAGAACAACCATAGACTTAAATAACGTATTTTTAACCAAATTATTATAAGATATACTTAGTTATCTATATCAGAGGAGTTGTGGATAATTAAAAAGTAAAAACTTCATTTTTAAATGCATTAAAATGAGTTACCATAACAGCCCATTTTGGGTCTCAAACTGTTAGACGGCTTCTTTGAGTCATGTGTAATCAGCCCAATGAGCTTCCGCTGCCCAAATTCTAGAATTGCGATCAAGACTAGGTACTTTTCCATCTATCTGAGTCAACACCTAAACCTTTTTTCCACACCCGTTGGGATGAAACTAACACACGAGTCAAGAGCTCTTTCTATCAGACCAAACTTGGAGGCTTAAAATAATCCAAATTCACATGATTTTATGTCTAAATTGCAAAACTAAACTATTTCTTCTATCTGCATATGTAACATTTAAATCAATTATTTGTAGTTTACTGTTTGAAATAAACTGTATTATTGTAGTATCTAGTACAGTTTAATAGGAATATATTCTAGGTTATATACCTGTGAATTCTTATTGTTTGTAAAATTCACTGCCATTATTGTATACGTTAATTCCTAGAATTGTACTCATGCAATATAGTTACATGATATTAGTTGTAACTTTTGTAAGAAATTTAATTTAACCTTTTTGGGATCTATATTCCTATTACCAAACCAATTACCGTATTTTGTTTTATATTCTTATAGTTTTAATATTGAAAAAATATTTTAAAATAGTATTCATTTAATATATAAAATAGGGTTTGGATTAAATTTTCAATTGGCTATCTTGACAATCTTTGCATTCTCAATACAGTGATACTGTCTTATTGATATTTAATATGTCTAGTTATAGCATACACATACCAATAATCTTAGTAAGCTAATGTACTGAATTTTAATTAGAAGCTTATGTGCTTTGTTAAGCTGAATTTGGCTATACGAAATTTATGTATTGTGAGATTATACTAACACAGAAACACAGCAAATCGATACCGCCGTTTTTTTACAGTTTCTAAAATAAGTTTGTACTTATGTCGATCTTATTTTTAATTTAGAGACTTTTTCGCTACGGAATAATTGTTAAGAAATCATTACGACTTTTTTTTTTTTTTTTTTTTTCAGTAGATAAGATAAATCATATTTATTCATATAGGTGTTATGTCCTACATTGAGGCATAAATTCCTTATGTATATATCATTTCTTACGATTTTATATCATCTATTTTGAACAATATTGTAACTAGGGGACGATTTTCTAATGAGTAGTAACTCTTGCTTATATACTCTCTAAAAAATAAATAAAGCTAAAAACTAAAAAAAAAAAAGAAAAGTATTTTGTTTAAAAAATACTGTAGAGTTTCACCAGCTCTCCCACCGAGCACGTAAATTTACTTTCATTCTTGTTTCACTCATTACGTCTTCTTTTACTATCGCTCCATCCCTCACCCTAGTGGTCTATTGGTTGACCCTACAGCTGTAGGTTCCTACTTATAGTCTGTTAGTTTTCCCTTCAGCTATGATTTCCAAACCTCTAGCTGTGACTTGTTGGTTGTCCCTCCAGCACCAGCATTTTCCTCCTGATTGCGTCTGTTGGTTGTCCTTCACACGATCAGAATCTTATAAAAATATTTCCTTTTCCAGTGTCAGATTCCTTGAATGTCTCCAGGGTTTGTGGGGGTGAACACCAAAAGTACGGCGCCTTCTGATATCTAAGAGTAAGATAAATTTACGGATCAGACTTAAGTAACATTGGTAAAATAGTGATAATTTATGTTTTCTACAATTAAATGATTATTAGTGAATTACAATTTACTTACTATTATAATTCTCTTTTCTGTAAGAAAGCGATAACATTTCATTGTGATGTGTTATTTGTACCTAACTTGTGGTAGGGGACATAGTGCTTACAATTGTAAAATTCACCACGATATTCATTGTTGGTCTATATTATTACATTTGACATATTAGATTATATTTCTGTCAGTAGAACGATATCTACGTTATTATGTTTTATTAAATTTTATTTTCAATACAATGTAATAAACAATATTGGACTTGATGATACGTTAGCATCTTTAGACTCATTTAACTTGTATGTATAAGGAAATGTAATCATGTTATAGCTCCTACCAAGGATTACAAAATTAATTATTTAGGTCAATCTACCAGAGGTTGAATATACACTTGAGCTTGGCTTAATATAAACGTAATATTAGGAAATGATTAGAATATTACAAGGATACTAGATACTATAAATGTTAGCTGTAACCTCTCTCTGATTTATATATTATTTTAATTTGTAACTGTCACTGATGATGACAGACATCATTGACGTCTGAAATAAAGTTTATATATTCGTGAGAATTGTGTACGTTAATCATTTCCTAATACTACCAGAGGTTGTAGGATTACATTGTTTAACACATTACCCCTTGTTGAACATCCATTAAACTAGTTACACTCTCCTTAACCGAACTTAATAGATGCATCAAAGTCCTGTTAATACAATGGATTGCCTGATCACAAATGACAAATTACTCGTTTATGTTATTTTACCACGAGGTAGAATGGATACCACTGTTAAGCAAAGTATTTGTTGTGTCTTAATTGCCCTTTATATGGATTTGTAACAATTGTTCAAGTATCTTTAATATTGACTTGTCCAATATTCCTCATAAAGTAATTCTAGTTGTTCTTACAGAAAATGATGAGTGAAATATGTATCTTCAGCGACAGTGTGTGTGTGTGTGTGTCTGTGTGTGTGTTATACAGATCGGGGCTTAAGATTTAATATGAGAGAGAGAGAGGGGGGGGAGGTAGGTAATGGATTCTTAACTTCACAGCCTCTAACCCTCACTACCCTCTATTCTCTGCTTTAAATTTCGTACACAATTTTATTTAAAATGGTACAAGTATTATTAGAATTCTTAATTTACCTTATTCTAACAATTTATAACATAATTATTTTAAATTTCTATTTTTACCTTATCTTAATTTTTATTCCCTCAGACTCTATCTCAAGGGTGTGCCTTTTTGAGCTCTTGTTATCTCTCCAAAAAAATTTCTTTACTTTAAATTTTCTTTTTCTTTAGAGAACTCTATTTCTTTCTTTAATATTAAAATTTCCTGGTTAGAGGATGAATTGAAAAATTCAGAATGAGTTTAAACATATAATAAATTTAATAATTTTTTAACCAAAATTTAGACTGTAATGCTGAATACTACTTGACTTTATTTCTAAGAAATCATTACAACTTTATTAAGTTGACTTATACTAACATCTTAAATCGAAACCTTATTTCTATTAACAATCTGGGATACACTTAATTCTATATTTACCCTGCTAAATTTGATATTCTAAACAATTTAAAACCTTTTTTTAATATTTGTTATATTTTAATTTTAAATTTGACCAATCTGTTTCCTTTAAATAGCTTTTAATTTGTTTCAATGTTTGTAATGACTCTATTTTCATTAATTATTTCTTTTCGCATACTTCCTTTTATGATTTTATTTATTCACCATTTTAATGATTATTGAATTTAATTTTTTGAAATTTTTTTTTGAAATTCTTGATTCATGTGGTACCTTATTAGTTGAGTAGAGCAGATCGATCCCCCCTCAGATTTCGGATGACTGTGGTCTTCGAAGATTTCTCCAAGTTATGTCTTTCTTCTTCCAGTGAAAACTCAGTCCTTTCTATCTTCTTTTCTTTCCCAGTACCGTAGATTTTGACAAATTCTTCTTTAATTATATTTTTCATTTCAGCGATAACGACAGAATATTTACTTTGATATTTGCCGGAGTTAGCACTAACCTCGCGTATTGCAAGCTGAGTTCGGATGTAGTGTCGTCTTCTCTAAGGCCGACCCTTCTTTTGGTAATCGAATTTTACCTCGAGAAGTTCTAGAACACTAACAATTTTTTTTATGGCAAGTTCCGTTTTCGGTCTTCCGAGAAACGTGGTTTCTTCCTTGAAGTTAATACAAGACTGCCGATCTGATTGTGTTTCATTTGTTTTTTGTTAGTTAATTATTCCTTATATTTTAGTTTATTTAAGTATTGTAATTTTACTGTATTGTACATGGTCGTTGGTAAGCCTTCCCCACTCCGTCCAGCACGCTACATCCCCGGCTACAACCTGACATCTGTCTCTTTTACCATCGCTATCTTCAACTCGTTATAACTTACGTTCCCTTCACCCGATCTTCTTTTAGATTGGCTCATTTTAAAGCCCCTTTCTTCCTGGTTTTGTCCAAACTTTATTTGAACCTGTGCGACTTTCCTTTCCTGAGACATGGTGAGTTTTGAATTTCCAGAAGTTTCTAAATTTATTTTCTTTAATTTTTAAAAACTTAAAAATTTTATTTGGATTTTTGATCCTCCAATTCCAAAAGTTTCAAAACCGTTCCCCTCTTCTTCCTTGCTTCTTTGGTTCCCGAGTTATGACATTTCCTTCCTATTTGGTACTCTTACTCCTTTAAAATTTATTATGTTTAATTAATTATGAAGTTTGGTTAGTTTTTATTATTTATTCGTCTGTGGACCACATTCATTTATATTTACGAAAGTTTTTCGTTTTACTCCTCTTTCTTCCTTCTATAACTTTTTAATTATTTATTTTACAATTTTGTTTTATAATTTTTATTTGTTCTATTTTATTTATTCTACAAAATGACATTACTCCTACATCTATGTTCGAATTTTGAAAATTTAACATGTTCTCTTATGGTGCGTTGCAGGTCTTGACCTGATATCTCGGACTTTCCTTCCCGTACAATCTTGCGTTGCGGCTAGCCTTGGCTAGTTACATTACATTTCTCTATACTGAATCTAATTATTTCTCTTATTACTACGCCTTTTGGGTTATTTTGGTTGAATTTTTTCAAAATTCTTCCTTGAGACCGGTTTTTTCTACCGTCTCAGTGTGTGTGTGTGTGTGTGTGTGTGTGTGTGTGTGTGTGTGTGTGTGTGTGTGTGTGTGTGTGTGTGTTTGTGTTTGTGTGTGTGTGTGTGTGTGTGTGTGTGTGTATGTGTGTGTGTATGTGTGTGTGTGTGTGTGTGTGTGTGTGTGTGTGTGTGTGTGTGTGTGTGTGTGTGTGTGTGTGTGTGTGTGTGTGTGTGTGTGTGTGTGTGTGTGTGTGTGTGTGTGTGTGTGTGTGTGTGTATGTGGGTTTTGGTGGGTGGGTGTGAAAAATATAAATCTGATGTCGTTATCATTGTGTGTTTTCCCATCATGATTTTTATATTGACTTGGTTTTATTTGACAAGTTTGCCAGAAAAATCAAACCGTAAATTTGAAAATATTGCAATTGAACATTTCATGAAACATTTTTTAAGTGGAAAGTCGAACAAAATGTGGAAATATGTTATTTCCCCCTTTTTTGCTAGTAAATATTTTAATGTCAAACACGTTTTCTACAATAGATATTCCTACCAAACAAAAAATGAATAAAAACCGGAATCTTTTCTTTTCCAATGTCTGCAATAACAAATATTTTACTATGAATTTTACCAAAATTAATTAGATTAAAATTTAACACCTAAAGTCGGTCTCGATATTCGGTTATATGTTTAAAAAATTGTAGAGATATTGATTAATGAAGACCGAATAATGACGTTTCGGAAGTAATTCATATTTATGAGCTAGTTAAACAAGCAGAATCTCCTGTAACTGTATATTTGTATATAATAATATCAAGATAGGTAAACTGGCTGACTTATACCCGTCTTATCGAATACCTTAGTCGAGTTCAGGTCTAAAGCATGTAACAAAGGGGTTTTCACCCGTCTACAGAGATGTGTCAAAAACATGAGCTTCTGGAAAGCTAGTGAATCCCCCAAAGTGGTGATTGCATTACCTTTGCTATTTTGGTCTTTCTTATTACAGATAAATAAAGTGATCTTTCACTGGTGTAATTAAGAATGTCGATGTTGCGAGCAGTTAAAATAAATGAAATAGTCCATGTATACAATTTCCTTTGACAAACAAAATAATATTTACCTCTACAATGTACAATTCCAAATGTAATTACAAACATTAACAATGCTTTGTGGGGTTTCATTGTTACAGAGCTAAAGCATACAATTACGTAATATGAATACAATGGCAACTAAATTTATTCTGGTTTCAACAAATACACAGTTTTTGACAAACCTTTGATAACTATCAACATTGTTTATTTAATTGTACTAATTATAAAAGGAATATCTCATTAAAGGCAAAAATTGTTGTACAATTTAAAAAATATATAAACTCTCTACCTTTCCTGTTACCCGTCCTTGTTACAAATATTATTTTGATTTGTTTGGATACTAATATACAAACTAGGTTGATAGATAAAGAAACATTGTCAACATTTACTATTTTATTTACTGATCATTATTAAAAGATACTAAACAACATACGTCCTGAATGTCACTAAAGTTATAGGTATTAGAGTAAGTATTGCATTTTTTAAAAATATTTGAAGTTTACATTTTAAATTTAATTTTTATCTGCTGACATTTCATAGATGTAATTTTAGATGTACAATTCTAAACCGAATATTGAAAAAAAAAAAGTGTTAATGTTAAATCTTACAACGTAAAATTAGAGGATCCTCTAATTACACTAGCAAAAGGAACGTAAAAAAATAAGGATATACAAACAGTTATGAGAAAAAAATAAAAGATAAAAGAAGCAAAATATAGGTCGTTTTAAAAGCAAACAATAATACTCTGAAAAAAGAAATATAGAGTAATGATCAAATCTGTTTTAAAGAGAACAGTATTGCACAGTTGTTAAGTTTTATTTATAATGATGTAGTGACACCAAAGTAATTACATGAATTTCCAATAAAGTAGCAGTTGGTAAATTAGACGTGACACGTGCTGTGTGAGAGTGATATTTGCATCTAACATACCCTTGTGAATGTGATGTCATTTTCCAATGTAAATTTTTCTATTGTACCACTTTCATTAAATATTGATCTTTTTAGTATTCGTTCGAAACACATGATCGGTTTGGTTTATATGTAAATAATAATTACATTATTACTGTAGTTATTAAATTTTTTCATAATGTACAAAAAAATTTGACTGATTGAATGATTCTATTTTCTCGCAATAAATGTTTGATAAATTTGGTCACACTAAAAGATGACTTTCCATAATAACAATATAGTCAGATAAGAATATTTAATGCTTCAAGTACATTAAATGTTCTATCTATTAAAATCGATGTTCCAGATGTAAACGACTGTATTTCCTTAATTTCAAAATACATTTGTAACATATTTTTACCGTAAAAATTTGTCATTTATATATTGTCATTGTTATTTGTTTCACTTTATATTTCACAGGTTTTACCTTTTCGCAAGCACTAATATAAAGTGACTGGACTTGTTCTTATATGTCCATCAATAAAGGTAATAGTTTTGGAATAAAAGTATTTTAATCTTACACCTTTAACTAGATGTGTTCTCTTTTTAATTATTCCTTTTTAATATAATAGTTTCAATGATTTTATTTACGTTTACGGAATCCATTTATAATTCCATTGTTCATTAAAAATTCACCATATCCCCCACCTTTTAGTTTTAGTGGAAATATTGAATAATGATTTAAATTAGATATTCAATACACGAGTTGTAAAATTTTGTATCCTTGTAGAATAATATCAATTATTCATGGATTATTGTTAAAGTTAGTTTCCACGTTCACTCTATTTTATTTGCATTTTCAATTTTTAATTTGCCCCTATTGGAAATTTACTAAAACAATGAATTTAAACCAACATATACTGATAATCTTCATTGTTGAATTTTGAAAATGGTAGCATTTCAACAAGCTACCTAAAGCTGGCCAAAATTAGCTCAAAAATATCTACGCAAATTCGTTTGTAATTATTTAGATCTACAGCTTAACAAATAAATTTTAGCACACAAAATAAAATTAAACATGCTAGACACATTTATGTTTACAAATATCCCAATATACATTGAGCACAATATGTCTTTTTTATATCTTTGGGATATAGCTTACTTCCCATTCTCGAGGACGATCTGTGCACGTGATGTGATCATCATTTCCAGTGTAATGGAATCCCCGTTACATCACATCTTCTATCTTTTTGTAAGTTTGGCATCAATGTCATCAACGAATAATTTACAAGTCACATACTGCCCGAACAGTTTAGGCACGTTTTTAATGTGAATATAATCGCGATTCAAAACTTAATGCATTAAATTCGAATATATAATTTTTGGTTTTACATATCTATATTATTATCGACAACCACAACAATCAAAAATGTCCATTAATTTTATGAGGTGAAACTACAATTTCATCAGATATATTTTCTGCAATTCAATATGCTACAACGTACATTTACTTACTCATTATACTATGATATCTTCATTATACATAGTATTTACTGAACAATAGAAACAGTCATTTCATTTAATGAAATGATAAAGTGTAAAGATTCAATTGGTTATGATCTGTACATTGAAAACTATCGAATACATTAAGAAATTAATCAAATACAACGATCATAAAAAAATAAATAAATTTCAATGTTCTGAAAATGATTATCTAAAAAAACTTTCGTTAAGTATTTAATTATTTCTTCCTGCATAACTTTATATTATTTACTATGACATAGTTTTATCGCTAAATTCACAGCTTACAATCTGATTTCAACTAATATTTCTAGTTTCCACCACTGAAGAAACATATCGGTGTTTAAAATAGCACAGTTTTTTAAACTATGTTCAAAAATGTACAGTTTTGATATTGACGCTTTCAGAACTTATTAATTAAGACATGTAAATAATGACAGTCTAAATCGTCTATATTTAAAAATAATTATGTCCGATAAAAGATTAGACTTAATTATTTATTTTTCATGTCCTTTAACGAGGAGAGCTTCTCTGATATGAGTTATAGGAAATATATTATTTAAACCAGCGTTTGGTTTCACAGAAAAACTGCAGGTTAATCCACGATAATAATATTATAATAAAATCACTGGTTCTGCAAATGGTGATCGGGTGTGTTGATTAAAATAAAAACTGTTGAAAGAGGTAAAATGTATAAACTTATAATCTTACTAATAAACTTTGTTACGTTAATTGTTATAGTGTTTTATTAGTGGTTTGGGGATAACTTTTTTTATATTGCTTGTATATACCAGGTTCATTGGATGTTGTAAAAATATGTGTCTGTAAAATTATAATTTCGACATAAAAAAATTGATTATTTACCATCAATTGGTTATGAAAATTGATAAATCGTTTTATCTACTTTAATCACAGATTTTAAAAACTCATTATATCCAAAATAGAATTGCTTGCAAAATATATAATAACCAATTAATGTTGTGAAAATTAAATTCATAATTGGTGGTAATTCAAATTACATTTGATATGACGCCATAACATTTTGACAGAAACACTACATTAATATATTTCCACGTAATATTTGTCATCAAAAACATAATAGTCATTCCTAAATAAGTATTTGTTCTGTTAATTTTCAAAAACTATCTTCCATTTTACTTTTTTATAGACAGAGATTACCTAAATACAAACTTTAAGATGGGAACTTAATAGGTGTATTTGTTTCTTTATAAGTCAAATATTGCTTTTTTGATTTTGACACAAAAACATTTGTTTGCGTGTAGAGCCGATCAGAAAGTAGTTGTGCTCTAATAAATTATTTATTTTCAAATTGAAATCATTTGTTATAAAAACATATAATTGAAATTAATTATTGATGACGTACCTAATTTTTAAAATCCGGCTCCGTTAAAGGTGTTGTTAATGAAGTTGTATTTCCTAAACGAGATGTAAAGATAGAAGTAACAGTATTGGTGAAGTGATAATTGTACCCTATTTGTAACCCGTATAAACTTTGTATTGATAGTTTGTGGTGTTGTCTATTTCTCCGCTTGTAGTAAGATTATGATATTCTTGAAACACTGCATGTTTTAAACTTTTTGAATCAAAATTGTAAACATCAGTTTCGTTAAAAGGTAGCATAATTAAATAACTATAATTAATTCAATATTTGCAGCAAGTAAAGTGTATTTTCAGTTTTAACACACACAAAATACAATCGTTAAAGGTTAGAAAATTCTGCTTATGTATAATTACTTTCATACACCTCTGACTGTAATAGAATGAAAATGAAATAACTAAAAATAATTATTGACAATAATTACACTAATCTTTCCATGATATAAACTCAATACTGTGATCGTATGTAAGCCAGATATTCAACTCGGTCGAAACATCATATAAAACAAAACTTATGCCACAATACCAATCGATTCAGATGTATTTGAACTCCCTGTGCTAAATCTGACGCAATGAACAGGTGGTTATTATTATACAGCGGCTCGTTTACAAGTGCCGCATGACCGCTGGTGAATCGATACACTCCACAACTCTATAAAAATCGTGTCCTTTTGTCGACATTTACTTCCACATTTGTGTACGACCTACAGTAGTCTCAGACTAGGATTGTGTCTTGTGTAAGGGGCGTCTCCTCCCTTCTACATGCTTCCCTAGCCTGACTCATTCCGAGAAACTACAAGGTACAACTCATTCCGAGAAAACTATGTACACAAATTACTGCTTAGCTACATTTAGTTTCTACAGTTACAACTTCGTGACAGACTTTCGTAAACGTTTTATTCTTATTTACTCCGATATAAGAAACGAAAGTAGGTTACGTGTTTACACAGAAGCATTTGAGGTCTATATTTTGTTATCGGTATTGTACCGCTGACAGTAAACGCAACACACAAAGTGTGGGGCCCCTCTTTTCCTCTTCACCCCAGAGAAATTTCTACCTTGAGAATACTTTACCATAAGGATGAATTAGAAAGTATGTGCTCTTATCGATGCATTGTAAACACGAATCTAACAGAGAGAAAACACAAAACGTAAGAACAACCTTCCAGCTTGTGACGTCACACCACGTAAATTTCCACGAGCTTTTAAACAGGCAGTGGCCTTTGGGGAGAATGCCATCAGTAACATGATCTACCTCAAGGATTACGTAGAAGTCATGAGCTCTGATCGAAGTAGACTTTTTGTACAAACGAATGGAAGAGCGACAGAAAACCAGCCTGTTGGCTAATTAGCACATAATTAGTGAGAGTCAAGGACGGAAAGAACGGGACTTGAAGCTGGAAACTACTGTGGAATGCTGAAGTAACAGTAGGTCGGATGTGCAATGTATAATAATTAGCTAACTGTACATATGCTAATGTGATAACGGGATTGTAGTGTCCTGGAGCTTAAAACCCCTCACTACTCACTTCACATATAACTTTTCCTCACAAAAAAAAAATACACATAATTATTATGAGACGTAGAAAACAAAACAATGTTAAACTATAGCTGAAATTGACTTTTATTAATAGAAAATATTGGTAAATGTATTTCTAAATAATTTATGTACTTAAAATTAAACTAGGTATTAATAAACAATTGTTTTAGTAATAATTGCAATGGAAATAGTTCACTACATTTCTCAAACGTATTATGAAGTACTAAAGAATTGTTGTTTGTTTTGCTATCTCTAAACATAACTAATGAGGCAGTATCGTCTGTAAAGGTTGCAATGGTAGTGTTATCATAATGCAATACATCATGAATAAACAGTACATAAAGCGTTGGACTAAGAATGTTAAAATGTAAAAATAAACTTATTTAACATTGAGGAATATCTTTAAATAAAAGAAAACTTCATTTTCGTTGAAATTATAACGTTATCTAGTGTGGGAATTATATATATATATAAACTCTGAAGATTGGAATTCCCATATATATATATATATATATATATATATATATATATATATATTACAAAACCAAAAATTGGTACCAAAGTTTTGGTTTACTTTGTTCTTTTTCATGACGCGACCACAAACGTCCAAAATTTTACTTTTGTAATTTTATTTGCCATCACTAAACAATGATATTCTTAAATGACTAAATTCAACCAAATATTAATGATTAAATATCCATTCAAATTATGAGAAATTTGAGAACCTTTTAACAAGTTTTTCACCATTTAAAACATTTATAATTTCGAATATTAAAAAAAAACCCATATCTGAAAATGTTTAAATAGCATTGTATACATGTTAAATTAAAGGACTCTCAGTGTTGTATCAAAAGTGTTGTAATTTGTCCAACCATTTCAGATCTATATCCATATTTACTCCAGTAATGAAGATTCTTTCAATATAATGCACCGATCTAAAAAAAAAAAAAAAAAAAAGGAAAATACCTGAGGGCATTTGAAGAATTTGGAATATATATGAATTTTAAACAAAGAAACAAATAGTACTATTATTATTAAAAAACTCAACTTTGATTCTAAGTTGATACTATACTATATAATAATAATAGTAAAAATAAGAACCAGTACCTATGGGTAATATGTAGAACATCTACTGCAGTACGTATAGAAGACGTTATGCCCTACTGTTTGCATATTTAAACGGTTTAAAAAACAATCTCTATTTTCCATGCCTGTAAATATTCTGTTTTTAATGTTTTTGTTAATAATTGACAGTAAATGTTTTTTGCATTTGACAAAGGAACAAAAGCCTTAATAAACTGAATATGGTTAAATAGCCGAAATGGTTGTCATTGGACTGTAAACGAGAATAATGAAAAAGGTAAATTCTGTAAAAATTATATTACATTTTCACTTAACTCTTCGCAATTTAATACAAAAAGAGGCCACACAGAACGTAAATATAGTTTTTTCTCGCACTTTTCCATACTAAATATAAAATTTTCAATAATTGTTTTTAAACAAACAATAAAAAAGTATACATTTATTTTTTCCTTACGCTTTTTAAAATGGTTGGAGTTATGACCAAACAAAAAATTAGAAAATGTTCTGTTTTTAAAGTTTTTAATATGATATTCATGACCTTCGGTAAATTGCTATTTGAAAAGTTTTAAATATGAGCGTTTTCAGTTATACAAAATTCTATTTGTTTTAAATGTTTAACAACTTGTGAAAAAGTGTTTAAATGTCATATTGTTTGAAAGGGTATCGTATTAGCAATGATTGGTTACATTTTGAAGTTTGAGAAAACATCGTCAGTGCTAGTAACATATTTGAGAAAGTCAAATTTATTGTATATTTATAGCAGTAATCTTGAAACACGACAAATTATCAAAACCTTTTTCTAATCTGTATACTTTTAAAGCACCTCTAAAGAGATAAACGACATAATATATGTTTATATTTGAAATATCTTAAAAAACAACCGTCGCTCATCTAAATAATCATTTGTGCAACTGTATTAAAAAAACAATCTTACCAAAATTTATCTGGTTTTATAAAGTTGGGTTTCGGTTGAAACCAAGTACCTAAATTTCCATTTATCATTTACTAACTGTATATAGTGGACGGGTGGTTAGATATATCCTGAATAGTAAATTAAAAACAAAGTACTTAATCTATCTGTAGTCACGGAGAAAAACTAGGCAGATGCTGCAGCCAGATTTAACTTGTACAAGAAAGGATAGGGTGGTGCTAATATTGTTTTGAAACAATTTACTTAATTTTAAAAATACATAACATCAATAAAAATTAATAAATCCTTTTTACATTAAAAACTAATACGGAAACTATTATATGCATTCTTTCTTTAAAAAATATATTCACTAAAGTTCAGAAGTTATTTTTTCAGTAATGTTTCTAGTATTTCATTTTAATATGTTCACTTTTTCTTTAGAGTATGTAACAATAATTCATGAATCTGTCACTTTTCTTTAGGGACATATTTATCACTAGCCTGTGGCAGGTTCTGGTTTATCGCAAGACATGTTTCCATGGACATATATTACATGTGGAACACATGCCAAGATACTAGATGATAATCCATTAAACTTTCCTTTAACGTATTATAGTAAGTATGTCTCGTGGTAATTTCCTCTTCAAAAAATCCCATTTACCGTATATATAATATGTGTCCACATATTACTGTACAAATTAGTTTTTAACTAATTATAATATTCCATAGCAATCAATAATGGTATCAATTAATTCTCATTACTAAACTGTCCAAAACTAAAATAATTCTACGATGTCCAAATTCGCATCAATTTTCCTTTAAAATACGTTTTGGTGGATTTACTTAAGTTTTGTTATAATTCGATTTACTGGTGTTTTTTGGACATATTTAATTGAATATGTATGAAGAAAGGTAAAGATGTGGTATTAAGGAGAAAACAAAAATATTGCAAATCCTGACAAAAATGCTAGCCTTTTAAACAAAAATAACCAATTCAGAAAAGAAAGTATTAAAATGATCTCTTAAATTTGAACTAATTTCAACGCAACAATTCTTACACTTAGAAATGTCGGACATACTTTCATAAAATCATAAATAATTAAAATAAAAAATATTTGGCTACAATATTAGGATGAAAATGATTATAATATTCATGCTTTAACGAAATAATTTTTGTTACAAGAAATGTTTGATCAATTTTCATTTTTAAATAATACTTTGTAATTTTATATGAGCGAAATTGAATATGAATACTATAGAGTTAATGAATGGCGTTTTTTAATTAGTTAAACAGAGCTGATCACACGAATCACTATTAATAAAATTGCAACAATTTTACATAAATATACTTGTAGTCATACAATACATACATTTTAAGATGCCACTTAAAACGACAATAATCTACACGTGTTTTCAATGAAATTTTGAAACTTAACCTATTTTAATTAATATTTTAAATGTTACATAACAGTAAGAGGATTTAATCTTACAGTAAAGGAAATGCATACATAGAGCTCAAGAGTTTAGGGTATATCTTCAACTGTCAGGGATATTGTTTTATAAAAAAAAGACAAGAGGTAAGAGGATGCCCTGTTTGTCATAAATCGTAGAGTAGTGATAGATGAAATATTCATTATAGATGATTATAATTATATTTCACATATTGGAAAGGAGGATTTCTAATCAACAAAGAAAACAAAACTTTAAAATTAGCAGCATAAATAGAAAGCTATACATCGTTTACGTGTTTCACAAATCCACAATTTCCAAAGCACAAAATCAAATTGATCTACTAAACAAATTTATTTGGGCTGAAACAGCTGATATTTTCTGTATAAAACTTTATGTAATCTTATTATGAATAATATGGTAGCCTAAATCGTAGCAGCTATTATATTTAAGGTATATTCCTATACCGAAGGGAATAGTTACCTTAGGCTGTGGAATACGGATCCTAACAAATACGGATAAAGTCAAAGTTACAATTTTCGAAATTATAATTACACTAGAAATTTTTGATGGTGTTGTAAATCGGGAGAACAGTCAAGTAAATAAATTAAATATTTGACAGGAGTAATATTGTGAAATGGGAAAAGAAGTGAATTGATGTTTGTCCCAATTTCCAAGACATAATCAATTAATTAATTATTAGAGTGTTCTCTAAATATACGGGCATGGAAACAGATATTTTCACAATATTTCCCGTTATTACACTTATATAAAATTATGGACATATTTAACTTTATATTCTGGATCATTTGGTGGGTTTCTGAACAGAACGTCCCCGTGTCAATCATCAACGAAAACCGTTGATATGCTGGTTTATATTCTACACAAGTACCTCAATACATTTAACGACACAAACGCACTGATTTTATTTCCCCAAGTTTATTATTCTTACTGCATACGGTAGACTTTTTAATTGAGTTGCAACGATCAACTTGATGTGCAATGAAACAAAGTATTTTAAACTGAAGGTTACATTTAGGAAAAGTTTTTCCTCAATCTTGCAATTTACAGGGTAGGGATATGTTTGAATTTACAATCGTTTCACAACGATTCCTTTGTAGTTATAAGAAACATGAATAGAAGTATAAGAATCTTCGTCAAAGAAGTTATAAGGAAAAGCGACATTTAAACTAATTACATGGAAATGACCTTCACATAGGTTAGTTTTATACGCTGCACTTCCATTTTCCGCATTAAAATACACATCTCGCGACCTTTACTATTGAAGTTGTAAAGTGTAGGCTTGATTTTCTTCAAATGCTCCTAAACTTTTTCTATTTTCTTCCATTTTATAGAAATAAACCCTAACTTCATCCATAGGTATTTTGGCTCTGAATATCAGTCTATTTCCCTTGTTTTGCGTTATAGCTTTGCACTAGGGGTCCTTGCATGGGCATTGCCTACAACTAATGTTTTAGTTAAACACAAATTATCGGAATTTCGTATTGCTACAAACTAACACTCTTATACGAAGATATTATTATCATTGGTCTTCTTTGGAATGTTGAGTCTAGTTGTTCAATTTTTGAAGTATTCGTTGAATTAATTACTTCGCATTGCTTTGAATGATACCTCCTAATATATCCCAAATAATGCCCCAGTACATCTAAATAACTGTTCTGAAATATTTGGTATTACGGTTCCATATTTTTAAATATTTAAACATGTTAGTGTAAACTCAAATTGTTGTTTTTTTTCAACCAAATTTACATAATCCAACTTATACCAAACAATTTCCGAAACACCTTTAGGAATACGGTCATATAATAATTTATAAAGTACTTATGTTAAGAATTTTACAGAGAACAGCCTTTGAGTAAGAAATTTCAAAAATCGCTTAAAAACAATCGCACGATATTTAACTGTGTTAACCTAGTTTCGCACAAATATAATACAATGTTAAAAATAATAACTAATTATCTATCACAAGTATTCTCGAAGATAAATAAAGCACTTTATCGTAAGGACTTACTGATTAATTACTGCCCATATGATAACTATTGTTAAGAACCTTACAGAGAACGGTATCAGAAGGGAACTTTGATATTCCAAAGCAATTTTTAATAAATAGTGAAAATACATGTTTTGGAGTTTAAATGATACGGGAAAATAATCATTTATTAAAATTTAAAAAAAAAAAATCTTATCATACATGATAAATGTTTAAATAAACTAATAAATACTTATCTTTGTTTAGTATTATCACAAACATTCACTTCATTATCTGAATAAACACACACGCTCACATACACACAAAAACTTGTGAATGATATATCAGCTCCAAATCGCAGGGGGCACTCTTCCATATAACAGTTCATGATGCCCACTTGGTTTAAATCTGGCTAGGTTTTAACCCCACATGTCATGAACCCAATCACAGCTGACAGTTTTATCTGTGTAGGACCCGGAATCAGCCACCCTTAGGTTTCTGAGTTGGTTGTTGTTAAACAACCCTAATAGAAACTGAAGGTATCTATAATCTGAGGGAGACTTTTGAGATCTATAGTGACAGTCTCTAAGTAAAGTGGAATATGTTTTCTGTACAAAAATCGATGACCTCACTTCTGCATGGTCGACAAAGGTTGGTTTGTTACTTACATTTTCAATTTAAAAGTAATTATTCAAAAATAAATATAAACGATTCATGCAAATTTGGTATTTGCTCCTATATTGTTGGAAACATTAAGTACAATTTGACAAGAACTTTCGTATCTCTCAGAAATGATCTGATATTATTTTTTACATACCACACATATTATATATCGGCTACGTGCTCTTCATCATCATCAGGAACAAAATAAGAGCCTATTTATCCACTTACAAACAACTCACATTATATTATTACTACAGGTTCACCCAATTGATGTTGAGCCCATCAGAAACAAAAATAATGGATCATCCTTTCAAGTGATAATTTAATTCAGATTAATAAGGGTGTATGTAAAAAATATAATAAAGAAACCTTTTATAGGAACACTAGGTATAATACGCATTTGCTAATATTTCAAACATGGTATACAATTCTCAGATTTTTGTTCACAGTCGTTAAATGCTGTCCAATCTTCATCTTGTGTAGAAAACCACAAATGTCTTTCATTATTCGTTTTACAGATAATTGATCAAGATTCATTTTTGAGTCTTTTGAAGGAAACTTTTCTTTTAAACTAAAGAACTTCTCAAAGGATCGTTACGATTCGCATTTATCTGTTGTCACATTAACTGAACGGCTGGTATAGATAATATACAGTGGTATGATAACGTTCATGTGCGAAAGGAAACCTTAGGGACTGCAATTATAAAAGCATTACATTTTGGTAATTTTATTCTAAAACTTAAACCATACATTTGGAACATTAAACATTAAACAGTTTTGATTTATTAAATTATGTTTGTTTCCATTGAGAAAGTTTGGCGAAAGAACAATTATAAAAATGTATTTAAATTTTTCAACTCTCTGAGATTCCTCCTTATATTTTCTTGAGAATTATGTAATAATTTTATCGCAAAGTATATTTTGTATACATATATTTTACACTGTATATAAAAAAAAACAAATAAACATACAGATCTCTATAGCCTATATATTTGTTGTTGCTTAAAGGTGAAAAATCTGTCTATCATGAACGTCTTAAAAATATAAATAAAAGAACATAAAAAAGAACATCTCGCAGTCTTATATTCGAATAGCTTCAGGGTCGGAAGAGAAAAGAATAGTTGGAAGAGTTGGTCAATAGAGACCAGTAAGAAAAGATGAAAGAGAGAGGTATCACAAACGATTACATGAGAAAATGTATAGGTGAAACAAAGTTCTATCTTTCAGGATTTTCAAGCGCCTACTCCTCATAGTGACCCCCGAAGGCAGCACGTCCATACTCACGTGTAAATAATTTTACATTACAAATATAACACTGACAGAAAATGATTTCAATTATGTTCTGTATGAAACAAGGTTAAATTTTAAAGGTGAGTACATTATATTTCATAAAATGTATATACAATAAATATATTTAAAACACAAAGCTTTGGAAAATCCGACATCGGTTACTACAATACCGATTTCAATGAAATTTGATTTTAATTGAACCTCTTATCTGTATATAAGCTATTATTACTCTTCATTTGTTAAAAAATTTCCCCCAATAAAACATAACGTTTAATATTTATCTTTCGTAAGAGCCAATTTTAAAAGTAAACCCCAATATCTTTCCATAATCCATCAACTCTTACTACTAGACCAATATTAATTATTTTGTTTTTCATTGAAGCTCTTAGTCTGTAGATGAGCTATCAATATATTGGTTTTGTTAAAATTAAATATTTTAAGGGCACAAGACGTACAACCATTTTGGACTAAGTGAAGTGAACCTGTTCGACAATAGCCGAGTGGAGCCGATTGAACCCGATCGTAACCATAATCTGATTGACGTAAATTTAACTAATTATAAACAGCAGCAACACTATATATACAGGTTAAAGTAAGTTTTGTATTAACCTGCGTTTACTTTAAATGCTTGAGAATTAATTAACAAACGTCTTAAAAGCATGGAAAAAAATATTATGTCCATACCTTAAAATAACAATTGTTTGTTTAGGGTTGTTTCTTATTCTGTATTTAATAGTGAGGAGCATCGGAATTAAGATTGTAAATAATATAAAGTGTATTTAACAGCTCCAATCAAACATTCTTCAAATGTGGGATCGTTTCAGGGATTTATTCTCTAGGCTCCATCATCAAGAGCTATTAGTTGTTGGTCTTAAATATATTAATTAAATTTTAAAACACTAGTTTCCATTTCTACTTGCCATATTGGGATTTTGAAAGAAATGTAAGTACAAACTTACTTATGAGTTCTAATCTTACCTACGCCTTGATGAGACTACAAGCTGATGATCACCTGCCGATGTAAATTAATGAAATTAAAAATGTACTGGAACTTTGATGGAAAAGCACTCTTGCATATTTCTCCCTGGTGGTATTGGAGAGTCATTTATGTATAATTCTGGATTCAAAAGTGTTATGATATAGGTATAAGTTAATACCTGTAAGGGCATTGCGTCATGCTATTGTTTAATGACCGCTCAGTGCATAGTAAATATAGTTACTGCTCAAACTAAACAAAATTTCTCCGTCGGCTTTAAAAATCAATAGTCAATCTGTATAAGATATCAAGAAGGTAGCTCTTATCATATGAGATAAATCGCAAATTTCAAATCATATGCAATAATATATAATAATGCACAACTTAAAGACATAAAGGACAATGACTTTCCTTTAGGAGAAAATTATATGTATTGAGGGGGGGTTAAGCAAATTTTACCGGTTGTACTATATGCACCTCATTAAAGAGTTATTCAAAGCTTTTGTAAAGTTTTCATCTCTTTGGTTTTTAATTTTTTTTTTTGTTATTAATATTTAGTCATATTTAGAACATGCAGGCTTCATGATAGCAATTTATAATGGAATATACTCCTCTTTAATTGACTAACACTAAAAGCTTCCACCTTCTATTAGAGCAGAAGATTATTTTATATCAGAAATCTTTGGGAAATAATTTAATTCTCTACATAATGTTATAGAACAAAGAGCTTTTGAAATTATTGCACCAAAATATTATCTTCACGATGAATTCAACGAGTGAATTCCTTAATAAAAGTAGAAGAAAAAGATACACTAAATATCGTATATAGTTTTTGAATAGTTTGGAGTTTAGTTATTTGCCATTACATAAATCAACCATAGAAAAAGAGAGCGATTGTGGTGTGACTTAGTAACATAAATAATACACAATGACTGTTGAATGAAACAAGAGTTAACGTTTGAAATATGTACTAAAATTTTATAGATATGGAAATCATTACTAGTGACAGAGTGTCTTTTAGAGTTATGATTTTAAGAATGTATTTGTCACCATCACACAGGACTTTTCCTTTCTCATTTAAACGAAAACAAAGCCTCTTGAAGCACGATAAACAAAGCCCAAAGACAAACATTTGACTGTCTTGGTATTTATTTAAATCAAAGCGTAGTTACCTATCATATATAAATGCAGGGATGTCACTGGAACTATTTTTTAAAAGTTTGAAAGTGCAAACAGTACAAAAAAGTGATACCATTGTTAAAGTTGTGTTTTAAGAAGTTCATTAAAATAAATTAAAACAGTTATTATTGTTGTTGTTGTTAGTTTTCAATAATGAAACACTTTCCCGTCGAATTACTATGGGTGTCAATCTAATTACTTTATTATGTTATGTGTAACAACGATAGATATTAAAATAACATGTAACATATAAGGAAGAATATTGCAATATTCACAAACACTAATTAAAACAAAGTATATTACAGTTTGTCAAACAATACGAAATTTTAAAAAAAAATTTACTAAAATATTACATTTAAATAACTTTCGAAAAGTAAACAATCATTTCATTTAAATTGTTAGAAAAGCTATATTTTTACACACCGTATAATGAAAGGATGAACATAATTATTGTTTAGTTTAGTAAGGTTCCAGAAATTATACACAAAAATTATACATCAACTAATTCAATATGAGGTACAAAACAAGTTCACCGATATCTAATTATACAATAACAGATAAAGGATACTCAATATCAAAAACATTTTTGAAAGAATATATCAAACCTATAAAGCGTTCTTATTTTTTTTATTGGCCCAGTTTCACGTTCATTCATTCATATACGGGTCTTATATTGCAATATATCGTTATATTGCAATAACGGGTCTTTTTACTTCTAACAGTCAAAGTTAAGGAAAATGTCATTATAAACTTTACACGTGCGTGACATGTTTACACGTTACAGCTAAAACACTAATAAATTTCCATCAGGTTATTACCATTTACTTCTTAGAATAAATAATGTCTATATTTTCAAATATTTACTTTCCTTTTCGGTTATTTAGTTTTTGGACGATATGTTAAAACAGTTTACGTTTTATTCCGTTCAGACCTATATAAAAACAAAACGACAAAGAAGGATTGGTGATAAATCTCTAAAAAACATCTAAAAGCACGTTTAATTGAATTAAAAACCTCATATTTATAAATACTAAGCAGTCATGATGAAACCAAGAAAGAAATATAAGAGTACTTAGGACTTACCTACACAATATATCAAAGTTTCATATTTTACATAATATATATATATATACTTGTTTTTATGTTAATTAACCCTAGATCACTTATCTATCGTAAAAATTATGACACGCCATTTTCCAAAATTACAGATCTCACGAACAGGAACTTCCTGTGTGCTCAACTACACAGTAAGTTCCTCCTCCACTTTTAGACCTCAGTTGCGCGTAAGCAGGGTTCAAGGTCACACACAAATAGTAGTTACCCGGTCCGAGTAGTAAATTTGACCTAAGATAAGTGATATTGTAATTTTAACATATTCGTGTCTATAAATATTTTATTTTTATATTTCGTATCCTAATTTTTTTGGATTAGTAATAATTATTATAACAAATATTGTGTTCAGAATGTGTTAGTTAGTTCAATGTTTATATAATTTCTTTTCGTGTCTATAAATAATTTATTTTTATTTCTATATCATAACTTTTTCTTTATTGTTAAATGTGTTAGTGTGTGAGTTTTGTTACTCAATTCTATATATTTATAACTTGAAATTGAGCGAACAAAGTTACGAACGAATGAACGCTAGAGAATCCGATCATTACTTGACGAGGCATTACCTGATGATGATTCAGAGGAAGAAGCGGCAGGGCAGAATCTTGATAATTATAGTGACCTGAAATATGAACGAATATGAACTTGAAATTTATGAAATATGCCTTGAAATATGAACTTGAATATGATGTAGTGGAAACCACAGACGACAGCGACGCAGATCCTGATTTTGAAGTCATAGAGGGTGAAACTGAATCCAGTGAAGAATCTGGGAAAAAAAAGTCTAGAAGGTTAAATTCTTGGAGAAGGAATAGAAAGTTAGCCGATCACCCTTGCGCAGGGCAAGTGGATAGCTCTTCTCACAACTGACCATCTATATTCCTGTACATGAACCAGATGCTCTTCTACCTGCTACAACGTTGAGTCAAGCAAAACGATGGGGAATCTGCTGTTGATCCTCAACTAATCATTCCTACATCTAGTTTTATTCATGCTAAAAATGGACCTATCTGGAATACTTGACCTGGCCCATAAAAATACGCACTAATGGAAGGAATATCATTCATACAAGACGAGGTGTAATGGCAATAGCACGTTATATAGTCACTCACCAAAAGTGATGCAGTAATGATGAATATTATTATAGAGCATGCAAATGAAGAAATGAACCTGCAAAGGATAAAATACAGTAACAATAACTTAAGCACTCTATCACCAGTTGGTATTCAAGTAAAGAAGACATTTTTTTAAAAGAATTTTGGTCACAACTGCTTTGAAAAAGGGTAACATGTACAATTGCAAGGGATTTTTGATAGTGAAGTGGTTCTCGTTATAAATGTGTGATGCCTAATGACTGATTTGGATTATTTTGAACTGTCTTCGGTTTGACGACAGAATGACAAGTATCGACCGAAAAAAATTATCCCTGCTGACTTATGACAGAAATTTGAGAGGCATTTACTAAATTACCGTACTAAATACAAACAAGGATAATCCGTTACTGTGGAAGAACATTAAAATGGATTTAGAGGAAAATGTTCCTTCCGGATACACATCAGAAACAAACAGTCGAAATACGGATTCAAAATTGCAATGTGCTGTGACAACACGACATACTACATAATTGATGGTATACCTTATGTAGGAAAAAGATTCAATCTACAGGGCACCCTATTGCTGAGTATATTACATTAAAAAGGAATACTCATATACTCATTAAATTTGTGAGACGCTGGGAATCCCAGTCAGTGCTGAGCCACCGAGACAAGCTGGAGCAAGTAAGATGTGTTTTATTGCCAATCTGCACTATGAAAGATGGCGACCAATTATTATACCCACCGTAACAACACGATATGTGAATAGCACCGAGCTATCTGGTGTAAAGAGTGTGACAATATATAATTTATTATATATATATATATATATAACAAGTTACTAATTTTTTATGTATGGATTATTAGTAATTGGTAGTTTCAAATGTGTAAAATTATTTATATGTATTTCATTCAATAAATTAGCTTTTTCTACAATATAAAAAAAAATAAAATCTAATTTGTGTTTTTGTTACTTTTATATAAACAAAGCAAAAAGAATTATCTTTTTAGTAACCAATATGCAAATTTTACATAAATATATAGATATTTACTTAAAATAATTGACTAAAGGTATAATATATTTTTTATTTTAAAATGTGAATTTAACAAAAGCAAAAACAAAATTCGAACTTAGTAACTACTTAAAAGTGATATGAGATAAGTGGTCTGGGGTTAATAATGTGTCATTACGTTATAAAACAGACAATAGTACATTTACAAAAGTTAACCATAATTGTCCAGCATATAGACTGAAAGCTATAGATCAAGACTGAAATATATCACTGTAGCAACCAACCATTTTGAGTTGTCATTAATTAGTCTAATACTTCTATTTATAATAGAACAGGTTCATATATACTGGTTATATAAAAATAATATATATCTTCTGCAAACAAATTTGTACAAATTTCACTTTTTATTTTTAAATAGTTTATAACAACACAGTTTGAAATAAATTACGATATATTCTAAAAATCTGAAACTTTGTGTATTATCAAATTGATAAGAATGTTCATATGGCGAATAAAGTTCAGAAAAAAAACTGTAATAATTGGTATTTCTTACATTTTTGTAGTATAATAAAAGAAAACATAACAATAAATTACTAACACAAATAATGAATGAAAACAAAAGAAATCCTATTTGATAAAAAAAAAAAAAAACCATTGTCAAATTTATTTATTAATTTAAAATAGTAAACCAGGAATTCAACTACACTTGTACTTAAAATGAACTAAATAAATAAAAACTCGAAGTTCACACACACACACACACGCAGCCGCGAATGCCCCTTGCGACTTTGCGAGTTCGAGCCCCACGTTGGTTCGCCACTTGCCGCGAATGCCCCTTTACGATTGACGTCACCTACCGTGACCCCTTCTCCACGCGATTCGAACCTCGCTTTGGAACGTCCCTCGTCAGGAGTTCTTGTCTCTATACAATCGCGGACAAGACCAAGTTGCTCACTTTTACCCTTTTTCTAATCAAAGCTATTGCAAACCTTGGCTTTTGCAAGTATGAGTCTGTGCTCATTAACTTACTATTTTTTAATTATACGAAAATTCCCTGAATTTTATTTTATCTCTCACTGAATTTACTACTTTCCTTTTCACACTCTCTTTCTCTGGGGAAGTGCCTTTTGGAAGAAATCGGCTCCTGAATTCTGATAATAATTTCTTCAAAATTTTATATTTATTACATTTTACAAGAGCACAGTTATAGTAATTAATTTCTTACTCTTGAATTATCTTAAAAAAACAATGTTAATAAACAGAATGGTAAATAAAGAGAATTAAACTCGAGAATAAAATTTTATGTCTTATTGATCTTCAACACAGATTAAAACTATTTTAAAATTTTATAACAAAACAATAAACAACGAAATATGACACAAAAAAATCTAATAGAAATTTCTTATTTACTAACATAAATTGAAAAAAAGCTAGACTACTTCAGCTAGGACTACAGACAGCTTTTCCTGTACTGAAATAGTCGTATTTAAGTTTGAAATATTTTTCACACAAAAGCAGAGTGAATTGAGTTTACTGAAGTTAATTTTTCAAAATTTCCCCAATGAATATACTATTTACGGATTATTCCTTAGATTTAGTGCACCTTCACACTTAACATGAAGCTCTCGTAGTTTCGAAGTTATTTGCTGTAATCGGTTTATGATGTCTCTAAGTTATTTTCTCTCCAAGTCCTGGATATTTCAAAGTTGTTGACTGCTGGTAGTAATCTCGAATCCCTGCTGAGTCGCCTTTAATGTAGATGGATCTTCTTGCAGATCGACTTTCGAAATTAGTTAAAAAATATCTAAGTTACTTTTACTATTGATTTAAATATTTTATGTTGAAATTTGCTAAGTTGAATTTAGAATAATTTAGTAGAGTGACTAAAGTAACGTCTTCCCTGCTCGGAGGCTGGTACTATAGTATCCGTCTTTCAACAGACAATTTTGGTTCTCCCTTTCTGTGGGAATCTTCCCTCAAAAGGTAACCACTTTTTCTCCCTTTCGTGAATAAACGTATCTTCTTTATATTTCGTATTTTCTGGTTGTTTTATTCTGAAATTTTTATACTAGAAGCTGTTCTAGGAATATTTTTTACCTATTGTATAGTTTTTATTCACTATTTCCTATTAAAAATCTTTTTAATAGATATTTGGATATTTCTATTATTTTACGTTATCTATGATGACGGTTGGCCATGCGAAGTCCAACATCTGAACTGTGACGTAGAGCTGCTTTGCGCGACTTTCCTGTTAATTCCTGCAATTTGTGATTTTGAACACTTTTACGTACAACTTGCTGTAACTTCTGAACGGCTTGTCCGATCGTCGATTTCTCTTCGGATTCCTCTTACTTCCGATCTTGAGGGTCTTGTAAAACTCGATTGGTCGTTTTCGCCCGTTTAGTTTACGAGTTACCGCACTTTTCCCGAATGTCTATTTTTTTCACTTTTTAACTTTAGATTTAAGTCTTTTTTCACAATTCTTTTGTATAAAAGTTCTTTTTCTGATCCTATGACGGAAATATCTTCTTAGTTTTTCGTCGTAGCTCGCTTGGCTCTCGAGTTATTAGTCCTCGAAGTCTTTAGTTTTGGATCGTTGTATTATTTGATTATTAAATCCCCCCTTATCAATTTTCACCTCTGCTCTGTTGTTTTACACTTTTACATAATTAATACACATTATTCCTTCCTTTTATTTCCCCTTTAACATTTATTTTTACCGCTTTCGGGCTTTAACTTTTTACTTTTTGTTATTATTATAACTCCCCCATTTTAACTTTAATTCTGATTCTGATCGCTTATTATTGTTCCCTGTTGTCTTTTCAATTGTTATTATCATATTTTAGTTTATCCCCACTTCACCTTTAAAAACTTAAAAAACTCTCCAAGAATGACTTTCTGAGTCCATTCTTCCCTGGTTATTATTATTATTGGTTATTTTTTATTTCTGATTATTATTATTTCCTCTATTAGTTATGACTCTATGATTTTTGATTTTTGACTTTCCCCTTTTTTCAAATTTTAGGTTTTTGAGCCCTCCTAATTTCTTGAATAACTATTTTGTTTTAGGTGCTTTTAAATTTATTTTTTGATATTATTAGTCGATTGACTCTACTGAATCATTATTTAATTTAATATTTATTTTTTAAATAAAATAGGAACTACCATAGTTTGGTTTTCATGTCTGTGCAGACCAAATTCTACCTTCGCCTTGCGTGACGTCACCGCACTATCGCTTTCCCACTTTATTGTGTTTAGCGCGGCAATTTAAATGCTTTAAATTTACAATGAGACGAATGCCTTTCTCATTCCGTCTCAACACACACACACACACACACACACACACACACACACACACACACACACACACACACACACACACACACACACTAAAATTACGTAAAAAATAAAGTGTACAACGAACATGATGTAATACTTTAGTCATTTATTGACTTATTAGTATATTAAGTTATTTGTAATAACTAATCCTCTTTTAGGAATATCAATCAAATGTTTCTTTCTAAAGAAAAAAACGCAATTTATTGAACTCCCAAAAACCTTATACCCAGTTTTGCACATTTATGCTGGTTAACGTAATCTTGTTTTTGTGTCTAGTGTTAGTCTTAAATATATTATGTTGATCACTAAAAGTTATTTGTCAATGTAAGTACTTCTATTGTAGCATTATTCAGATTTAAAAACTTTAAGTTGTTTACATAAATGACGTTTGTTATGTTATACCCCAAGGATATAGAATAAAACTTCTTAATTTAAATTTATGTCAATGCCAGTACAAAAGAATTCCTCAGCAAACTTTTGTTTACTTACTTTACTTACCCAACTTTACTTTACTTGGAAACAGTCAAAGATATAATCTTAGATAAATTGGTTGAAGTCGGCCTATAGTTCACAACTAACTTTATTTATTTAAAAATTAAAAGTTTTATATAAGTGTACACTTAAAATATGGTAAAAAATACATAAATAATAAATCAGTACAATTCTCAAACTCAAAAATAAAATCAATTTCAAACAAAAATTTACCGAATAAAGACTGTGTAATTCAGTAAGAGTTGCTTATTCGTAAAAAAATTAAAAAAAAAAACACATTAATAAAATGTGAAATTTGTCACGTCGTATCAAACATTTTACATATTTATATATAGATAAAACAATTCTATACTTGAAGTAGTGTTTTATCGAAAATATAATGTTGAATGAAATAAAAAAAAATTCTTTTTTATTCTTTTTTTTTTTTAATGTCTTTACTTAACAATAGTGGTATATACGTATGTGTGCCTAGTAACATACGAAGAAAACTGTTATCTTAAGTACCTATTTTTATATACAGAGTATGTATTTACAAAATTCTTACACATGATAATTAACAAAATATATAAGTTTATATATTTAAGAAAAATTAAAATCAACTAACTACTGGTAATGGAATGTCCATATATTTAGAAACTATGACAAATTCAGTAAAACAAATACAAATTTATAAGTTATTTTTATTAAATAGGCTATATAATCCTTAATCTGATTGTTTTTTAACAGCTAATAAAAATCATAAATCTAATAAATCATAATATAGTTATCATAAATTAATATTGAGCTTGACATGTGATATAATATTAGATAGAATAAAATTTGCACACAAGATCAAACAAAAATTACGTTTACTTAATCAAACGCGTTTCAACTACAAAGTCGCCATCCTCAGTGATACATAAGCTACAATAATTACTGAACTCGTTTACTGAAGTTTACGTAATATTATTTGTATGGTCTTGTGTTCGAGTTCTATTCTATCTATAAAATAATCAATTGTTAAGTTATGCTTACATTATGCCAACAATCCTTAAATGTAATAGTGGGCTACCGGTTTCGACCGTTAGTCGATCGTCTTCAGATCCCTGACATCACTCTTCTTTTTATCAACCAATTTTGAATTTCGTCATGAAATTGGACTTTAAAAATGTTTGTTTGTAATTTATACTTACAAACATGTACACAAACACCCAAAAGTTTTGAATAAAGTCCACCGTGCCTGCACACACATTACAAATCACGCACAATTAATTTAGTATTAGTCTACGTTATCAAACTGGACGAAGTTCCAAGTTAAAAGTTGACCGGTACGTATGAGTAAATTCGCCTAGATACTATGAAACCAGTTACAATGGTAAATGTAATGAAAATTGTTAGCACAGATTTGTTGGCTTTCATTGTTACTCTGTTTAAACACGGAATGGTGTAGCTACAGTTTATTTGTACAATATAGGAGTATATAGTTGTACAACATATTTTATGGTTACAATATATGCGAAGATTTTATAAATCTTTGGTTACTATCAGTATTGTGTAATTACACTTATCTATTAATTATTGTGAACATTCATCATATCTCAAAAATTGTACTTACAAATTGGGTTTTGATTCTGTCAGGATAAATGCAGTTTCTTTCCAATATTGGCTTATTTTTAGTTACCGCTACTTAAAAACTATTTATTTAACATAATACTTCACGGATGTGTAATAAAGACTGATTCCAATATCTTGCATTAATTGAATTAGAAGCGCGTTTATTGCAAGATCTGAGAAAATAATACTCCAGGAAAACAATTTTAAATTAAAGAAACCAAAGATTGTTTTCTATTTTCAGACACATTGTCCTTGGTGATTTGTTCCAGATTTAGTTTATTTACATAGTTAAAAAACAGATTAAAAATTACACTTCTAATCTTATGTCTTTTTTCTAAGAGAAAAACATGTCTGAATAGCATTGAATGCAACGGGCGTACCAATGAGAATCTATGTCACACAAACTATGAAAGTACTGATAGCGTTTTATTTTAGTATAACTGACTTAAATAAGCCAACAATCCATAAAATAAAAACCAATCTTACGTAACGTAAGTCAAAATTTGTGACACCTAAAGTTTTACAACATGTTTATAATAACTGTTAGAAAAAAAACAGGTTTATAATCAAATTTTTAAAAAGTTTGTTAATTTGTTTTTCGTCTGGTAACATTTAATAATGATTAGCAAGTAAGATGGTACTAATCCGATATCAAATTATAACTGGACATTCAAAATGTATATCAAAATTTGTTGTCTTGTGTTCTTTTCCTAATTATACCAACTTATTGATTCAACTCTGTACTGACAATAACAAAGATTCCATACATTAAGCTTGTGTTTACATAAAATACATCAAAAAATTAATTATTTATAAGTTTTCTATAATATACCTAATATTACACATTATCAACTAATATATTAAAACAATATACATTTTAAACTTGTTACGTATATTTACAAACCTCCATTCTTAATTATTAATTTTGTAAATCATATAGAAATGGATGACTCAGATATCACAGGGAAATAGTTTGTGTTTAGATTAACTTAACGCGTCATGTTTTGAAGAAATAAGTGCGTAGAAGTATTTTAATATGTAATAAGCGCTCAAAATCTGGTAATGGTGTACATTAGTGACAATTACAGTACATTCTCTAGAACTGTATGAAACTCATTATTCGCACAAAACGGTGCCAATAAAAATATCTTCTTGTGAACTCCTTGAATCGATAATCATGTTTTGATATATTATTAATAAAAGTGCGTTAATATAGGATATAAATTAATGTTTTCTTATATTTTGCATAAGAATGGAGATATAAGTCATTGTAGAAATGAATAAAAAACGTCGGTCTCTCCACTACCACTGTAGTTTTTTGAAGAAATAAGTGCGTAGAAGTATTTTAATATGTAATAAGCGATCAAAATCTGGTAATGGTGTACACTAGTGACAATTACAGTACATTCTCTAGAACTGTATGAAACTCATTATTCGCACAAAACGATGCCAATAAAAATATCTTTTTGTGAACTCCTTGAATCGATAATCATGTTTTGATATATTATTAATAAAAGTGCGTTAATATAGGATATAAATTATTGTTTTCTTATATTTTGCATAAGAATGGAGATATAAGTCATTGTAGAAATGAATAAAAAACGTCGGTCTCTCCACTACCACTGTAGTGTATAACACAAAAACAGAAATATCGACTTTATACAAAAAATAAGAAGTCACATATAAGTTATATCAATTACATCATACATGAAGACACTTGGAACTGAAATTTAAAATGAATATAAAAAAATAAACGATTTCCGTTATTAAATTTGTCAGATGTTTTCAATCAAATCATCATTTACTAATTGTTTAATACTACTATATCAGTTACTGCATTCATTGTTTTAAAATTTTCTTCAATTTGTTTTTTATATCTCGAATATTTTTAAATAAATTATATCTCTACTCAGCTTTCTTATTAGTCAGATTAGGTTCCTACCGTGATTTAACTTCTTTCAGTATTCAAATTGTATATTTAAGATTAGTCGTATTACAAAATATTTCCTCTAAGACTAGACATGAATATATATATATATATATATATATATATATATATATATATATATATATATATATATATATATATATATATAGGTTATATAGATCCTAAATTCTATTGCTTTTCAAAATGTTTATTTTTATTTATTCTGCTATAGCGCAAATAAAAACTAAACATAATTGTTTTCTTGAGATAAAAATCGAGGTCGTGTTTAACATTTGATAAGTAATGAGTGTATAACAAGTAGGAAATGTTTTCGTGGAATAATCGGTTTATTAGGATTCAACTTAAAATGATTTTAAATAGGTCTCTTATTATTGAATTATTATACAAAACACATAGATCACTACTCACAAATTTGGAGATGTCGATTCTTCAAGTCATTGTCGACACTACTAATTAAAAATGGGATCAATTACACAAGAGTCTTGATAACATTTAAAACAAATAAAAACCATAAGGTACTTACAGATAAATTATTAGTATAGTATTTTAAGGGAAACTGAGACCTACCAATACAGAATGTACATTTAGGTTTACATTTAAATTAAGGGTCTTCGCAAAAAGACAGTTATAAACATTGTTTTTGCCTCTAAGAAGTCCGAAAATTTTTTTTAAAAATTATTCATTACCATATATTTTTAACTCAAACCTATGTATTTGACGGATCTAGGACTGAAAATATCAAACCACTTTCGTTGAGTGATGATTAATGTATTGTGTTCTAGTGAGATGTAGGTTCTTTTGTGTTACAATTCGATTTGATATTAAAAACAATCACTAACACCGTTTTTAATAAACTATACAAATATTTTATAAAAATAATCTAATTAATGTACATTGCGTTATAACCCACTTCACACACAAATTGGTTGCATTGTAACACACATTTTCCTCATCAACTCTTTAAGGTATTTCGAATGTACAACCCAATCAATGAAAGAAAAACATTACCTTATGTCGGAAATAAGTCCCAAAACGCTGGATTTTTCACAGACGTTAGAACACCTTAATACATGTATTTTTGAAAATGTCCCCGGTTTTCCCCTTTTTTGTTTATTCCCCATCCCCTCTTGCATATAATTTTTCATGCCATTAGGAATACGCTAATTATATCCATAGGTAGCCTACTGTATGAAAACTGACGATTTTCCCCTTTAGTTATTAACTAGTATCTCTAAAAATATACCCTATTCAATGTTGCGATAAAAGCAACATATTCTTTGCAATTTATTATTAAACAGAAAATATCAATTTTTAAACAGAATATTTCACACAATATTTACATATAACTTTTTGCTGAGCTTATAGGGAAGAAGTTGCCCTAGTAATATCTTAAGACAATATTTTCTTAGCTTTACTAAATATGTATATACTAATAAGTTTTGTAAATAATACCAGACATAAGTTAGTAGTAACCTAATAGCCTGCAGACTCGACGTGACCAACTGGTAAAAGCCATAGCTCTCAGTGTTGGGTTAGAAGTTTAAAACACAACTAATCCTTGTCGAATATGTTAGCCTATAAAAAAATGATTGAAAATACAGATATATAAGCAAATATATTATAATATAAATATTAAAATAAGAAAAAATGGTTTACAATTTATATAAATTTATCACATATTAATAATGATATTGTGCATAGTACGTTAGCAAAATGTTATTGAATTAATAAAACGTTTATGGGTATATTAAATGGAACTGTTACAAGATTATATTAACTGACATTAGTATACCACTCCGTAAACAGCCCAGCCCCTCATCGTCCCGGAAACGTATAGAACCAGTCGCTACTAATCGTCTTAATGTAAGCGTTCCACATTTTAGTCGATGTTACATGTCACATAATTACATTATATTTGCTTAGGGAACTGTAAAATGTACATAAGTACTACAATTGACAAGCGACCCTTTTTCACAATCAGCACACATATATGATCAAATTATTCAGCGACTTAAAATAAAAGTATCTAAAGAAGAATTTATACTACTTGCTGAAAATAATACAATAAGAAGGAACAACAAACATTTTTCCGGTACGGGGACAAACATGATCACCGAGCAGTTTCTTGTGTAACCAATGAAGTCAACAGGAGGTTTGACACATTTGTGTAAGAATCACAGACAGTAAGTACTTTGTCAAAGTGGATACATAGAACACCTTATTGCGTGAAAGTGTATGAGTGCATTGAAGAAGTCATCGGTACAGAATTGTATTTCATTGAGAAGTATAGTAAGCTATTCGTATCGCGGAAGAAAAGGGAAGAGCTAGGAAGGGGGTAATTCACAACTTGACTTAGACAACACAACCCGTTAACAAAGCTCTCTGGAGAGCAATATATTCAGTGTTTGTTTCAGATAATAGTATAAATTGTGATAACGCTTCTAAGATAGGCCTTGCAGCTATGAATAATGATAATATATAATTTTTTGAGATATACAACTGAAAAAGAAAGACATGATGACTACCCAAGCAAGATTCAAATCCGCAACGGTTGGGATGTGTCAAGTTTCAGTAAACACATAACAGCTATTTAACAGAATACTGTGCATTAGTGACAAAACTACCACCGACTTTAAAAGCGTGTCATAAACATCGGTTGAAAATGAATTTACAAGTACAATGTTGGTTAGGAAACAAACTAAATCCTACAAACTGGGGCTAGAGTTTCGAGTAGGTAATAAAATGGTGGAATGAAGACGTTATTCAAACTAGTACCAACTATGAAACCATTTGCTCCTCAAGAACTCCTTTCTCTTGTGTCCGTCCTGTTTTTGTAAGTGTAGATGAAGAAATTACTATGGCTGCACAAAAATCTGTATTTAACTACTCAACCATGTGTGAGCTCTTTAACTGATTGTCAAGTCTGAATTTACCACAGTATGACGAAAAAAGGGAAGTCTTTCTCGGCCAGAATATTGTTTGAAAATATACCTAATTTCGTCATAAATTAAATTAATAATATAATATAGGCCTACTAATAATTTCAGTATGTAAATTTGGTAAGGATGACTTTATATTTATAAAGTAACTTTTTTGAAAGTTAACATTATATATATATATATATATATATATATATATATATATATTACATTTTGAGCACTTATAAATTTACAGTTTTTCAGAACATTGCTATATATTAATTCAGTAATATTTTATTTTGCTATGTAAATGGTCTGTGACGCCGTTTTTATTTTATTTTATTTTTTATGTTCAGCTTACTTCACATACATTTTTTATAATTATTTATAAACAATTTACAACATTTGACGGATGCCACTTTAGCCAGTTTTGGGGCACGGTTAGTCTATAGGTGGTGATTCATAAAAGGGTTATTTATTTCCCCGTTCTCAACATTATACAAAAGTACCTATCAACGGTTTTGCCACTTGATATTTAAAAGGAAATACTTAAATTTAAAACATATTACTTTAAAAAAAATCAAATTGAACCCATTCGATTTAATATTTACCACAGTTTATATCACAATTCGGTATAGGATGGTAAAAACATGTAGCAAAAGCAATCTATTTGTACGTTGTAGAGTGGAATGGGATATGGACACAATATTTTCACTATTTATTTTGGCTCTCCACCTTTCCTCTCTATACCATTCATTCCTTCCCCCAAACCAATTTCACTACCCTAAAGTTAATATTGCTTCACTATCTTTAATGTCTAGATACGACTCACAGTAGTTTATTTTAATTATTTTTATTGAACACTCTTACAATGATACACATAATAAAACGTTTTATTATTTTTTTAAGTATGAAATTGTATTAGTATTACAGGTTCATTATCTCTTTTTCAGTAAGACAATTTATCAATAATTTATTTTAGGATGTAATTTAATTATGTTATATAAAATTCTAACAACTATTTCTTCAGAAAATTTTTGTTTTTTAGTATGGAATTTAGAGAAACTTAGATTTTTGTAGTTTTTATCTCAATAAAAACACGGATATTGAAAAGTAAAAGATGTAGATGCATATTCAGTATTTATAAAAGAGTAACTTTCATAATAAATACTTGCAAGTCCATATAAACGGTGTCAAGAAGACTTCTAGTGCGATTAAATATGCAGATATGTAATATATCTATCTAGTGCAGATATGTAAAAAAAAACTCTACTTAGGAAGGAAAATTCAAATCATGGAAAAATAGTAATTTATTGAATAATGAAAACGAGAAAATATTAAAATAATATCTTAAGTTTTCGTAAAGTTTAACGAAATTATTTGTTCCGTTTAGAAATCGCGTAATTAATTATAAAAAAACTTATTGGATTGAAATCAACAGAATTAATAAACAAATAGACAAGTAATAAATAAAATAGACAAGTAATTGTCAGATCTATAGGTACCGACATTTTGCTCAAATTTATGAAAGGTTATTCATGATATAATCCCATTTATCAATATGCATGTGAACTTAGTTGTCATGAACATACATTATGTAAAATATACATTTTTCAGAATAAAGCGAAATGGAATAAATTCAGAATCGTAGACAAGGTTTAAACAAAAGATGAAATGATGGGATATTGTAATCACACCATATAATAAATGTTTATAATGTAATCCTTTATACAGTTCTGTCATAGATCAGCGCACGTTCTGTTTCAGATCCAACAACCGCATATTTTAGAAGCTTCGTACCTCTAAACTAAAATATGATAGGTTGTGTCTTTTGTTTATTACATGGTTATTCGTCATATACCTACCGACTATCAATATTGATCGACCAATTTATGCCCTACTATTTCCACTTTTAATCAAATCAACTTTATATTTTTGTTACAATAGGTAACGACAATATACACTTGAATATGATCTAAAAGCATTTCAAATACAGTTAAACAAACAACGTTTTTGTTCTGAAACATATATTTCTCTAGTAACACAATGAAAATAATTTATCACTCACTCTGGTGTTTTGAATAGTGAATTTTTGTTACAAATAACTTTTATAATTGTGAATAATTTTGGTATTATTATACTTCGCAATATTACTGAGAGTTTTACCTAATTAATGGCATCTATATTCAGTTAGTTGAATAGAAGTGATAATAGGAATCACGTATTTATGAAAATAAACTAGTGCATTGGTACGTAATTTATTTTAAAACATATATTATATATTTATAATCATGTATCTTAAAATGAACTTATTTTCTAATTATCTGACTTAATATTGAAATATAAATATATTTCAGTTCATATTTAGTTTCATTATTCATATATATATATATATATATATATATATATATATATATATATATATATATATAATTTAAATTATTTGTTATGTGAACTGAGAAATTTCCGCTTAAGGAGATAATCATCTTAAATAGATGAGAGCTTTTAAGTTAAAGTGACACACTTGCAATGAACAGGGTAACTATGAGAATTTTTTTTATTCAATCACAAAGATAAAACAAATATTTAAAATAAATAATACAGATTTTAAAACTCCAGGGTGGAAAACTCCCACACTATCAGAATGAAATGGAATAGTTGTCTATACCATTAATGTGGTGTCAGAATTCATATACCTTTAAAATATAAAAACAAAAACAAAAACTACCATAATAATTGGGGATGAATACGAAAGATTTATTTCCTTGTTAGTTGAAGGCAGAACACCTCTTAATCGTCATCGTCTTATAAAAAAAAAATAAAAGAACATAAAATAAATACCTCTAGCCCTCAAAAATTCTAATAACGTCATAATTGAAAGAGATAAGAGGTGAAACACGTGATAGAAAAGACGAAAAAGAATGACTAACACAAAACTATGTCAAAAAATGTGCAAATCTAGCTAGATCCGTCGGGATTGTCAATTCCAAACTCACTAAATTGAGTCACAGAGACGAACAAAACAAGGAAGCAAGAGTGTTTCGTTCAATAAGTTTATGTGTTCTTAACTATTCAGCCGAATATATGGGCTAAAAAGTGTATGATGCTGTAGAGAAGCCAGTATTAAACTTGGGCTGTGAAGCATTCGCTGGTTCAAAAAACAAAGTCAATCTAATGGTGTTATTGGCTGCTGCCAAAAGAAATGTTTATAAGATAATTTTAGTGGAGTTAACAACTTACAATCAATTACAATGTCAATGATGAATATTTGATTTAAGTATAGTAGGCCCTATATGATTTGTGTTTTACATTAGTAACATAATGATACATGGGTATGTAGTGATAACAAAATTAAGAAAAAGGAAAAAATATTACAATTTGTAGTTTCTAACAATATTTCGATTTCATATATTACTAATTTCTCGTTACATGAATATTGTTACATAATTTCATGAAAATGGGAGAAATACTTGATCTCTTTGGAAAAAAATGAATCGTAAAAAAGTTTAGATTATACCAGATATGATTATAAACAATAACTTTTGTATGTAACTAAGTTTTAGTGTTAAAATTACTCACAAAAGTCCTAAGTTACGTATGTAATTACGTTGGCATGGTAAGGCAAAAATATTGTATACATATATTTTCGAAAAGTTTAAAATAATTGAGTCAATTTTTTTATCACTTATTTTTATTTATAAATTTATAATAGAAGTTAAAGAACACCAAAATCCCTAAAATATTTTCAAGTAATTCTAAATTTAAAAAAATAAATAATCAAATTTGATCTTTTTTGTTTCTAAATTATAACCTAAATTGAAATATTTTAATTAATCACTTTATAAAATTACGAAATAAATTTTCAAACTTAGCAAACTGAAAGATGACATGTTTAACGCAATAATCTAAGTCAAAAGTATTAGTTGATTGAGAATATTATTAAAGATATTTTAAACTGTTGTTTATATACATGTTTCATTTATCGATTGTATTATGACAAATAACAACTACCTCCATAATTGAAAAGGTTGAGTCCTACAGTCTATCAATGAAAGTAGAACTTGTCACTGGATGTAGGGGAACCAAATATAAGTACAATTTGATAGAACTTGAACATTGACATGCGCTTATATTGGTTTTTAATACAATATAGAAGGTTGTCATTATTCATTTCACTATAATTACAACATACGGAAAGAAAGCAAACAATACAACAGAATTAAAATATGAATACCGATAAACTAAAAATGAAACTCTTATAAGTACAACTCATCTGTTACGTTAGTAGCAATAAATGAAATTTGTTTTCAATAATAATTTATATTGTTCAAAATCGAAATTAATTTTGAGACTACATTTTAGTTCTTTACGTACAAATTTAGAAGAGTTTTTGAAATTTAATAAATTTATTTTTCACCACTCTTATTTTAAGGACACCATTTCCAAAATACTCATTTAAAATTTAACCTAAATTAAAATATTTGCTTAAAACGTGTACTACGGTGTTCGTCTTTCTAGAATTACACAAACAACATCATAATTATTTTTTTCGGTTGGTTTTACTATTAATAGATAAAATACCACTCCTTGTTTTACATGTTATATTAATGACAGACTTGTGTATTTCTGATTTTCCTAAAAAAAACTATAATTTACTCTAAATATTATCGAATTAAGACCATTGTAAATATTCAGCTATGTAAAATATTTCTTTTCCTAATTACAATAAACCATTTAATTGTTAATATGAATTAAACCTTCATTAAAAAATTTCAAAACACTAAAATTACACACGTAATATTCTTCTACCAAACATTAGCCCGAGACACTACTGAATTCCACTATAAATGCACGTCTGCCTTAAGAAATTACCATTGAAATATTCATTTCACCAAATACTATAAATTTTAGAAGATGTGATCACTTAATTTTCGTGTTTACGTTTTACAAATTCTATGGAAATAAGTTCAATGACTAATTTACGTCGTTATTTTAATTAGTAGAATTTGCTTGATTGTAATCGGCAAATCTCCTTTTCACGAAAAGAATTCATTTATGTGTTATTACAAAGAATAATAGTCACCATTGTAAAATCCATTATAATATTATTGATACGTAGCAGATAATCCTAAAAAGGTTATAATAATTTTCTTGTACATTATCTATGACAAATATTAGCTAAGTAAAGTTTAGCTATAACTAAATTTTAAGTTTAATTTTATATATATATATATATATATATATATATATATATATATATATATATATTGATGATTAATTAACTCTACAAAATAATATAACACTAAACTTACTACTAATTACCTGATATATAGTGATTGGTTTGTTAAAACGATAATATAAAAAGATAAATAAATAATTCAATTTTTATGAAATAAGTTAACAAATTTACAAAAAAAAAATGTAAATTTATTGAGGTTACAATAAAGAGTATGAATAAGATTTAATCTGAAATTTTAGGTGTCGGAATAGGTTTAAACAATGTTAATACAGAAATATATATATTGGGTTTTGTTGATCATAAAACTGTGATACGATCTTAAAGAAACCTAATATAATAATAATAAATCTTATAAAGTGGAAAGAGTTAAATTTATCAATACAAAATAGACCAAAACCAATCCATTTTTAATTGGAACTTAACTCTAGTTATAATTCATCTTGATACTAACAATGTTTGTCTTTTATGAGTAACTTGAAAATACATTTTTGTTGGAAAGAGGTTATATTTATGTATTAACCCGTTAACCATATAAAAGTTTAAAACTATGAAAAACAGGTAACTTATACTTTCTTAAATTATTGGGAAGATTATTCGAAATATAAGAATGTAGATATTACTTAAATGCAGCAAACTGGACAGTTAAGTTATATCCCCAAAACACCAATGGTTTCTAGAATAATTATCAAAATGGGTATATTCACACATTGTGTTAGGTTAAACATTACATTTTATATACTGTTAAAGATAAGGTGCTTATTGTGTTAAGATTATGAAATCATAAATGTATCATGCATTTTGAACGCCATGTGTCACAATCAAAAATATAGACATGAAATAGAGAATATGTTGAAATGTGGGGGGACGGTGTTGTTATAAAGGGGTTATTTTATGTAATTGAAACAGTTGTGTTTAACTATTATGAGATGAAATAACATCACAATGTTGTTAGATTAATAATCAGAGACACCTGGAGGAATATTAATTACAATTCCATATATCTGTCTTGACTATAGAAAGCGCTTCAAGACAGCTTTCAAAGTAGTAGTTAATTATTCAAGTAAATTATCTGTCTCTATCAAATTGTTATCATAACTTATAACTACGATGTTACGTTATTACGTTTTCATGCCGCCATAATCAATATGGATGGAGATTTATATTTATTAGGACTTATCATCTTCAATACTCATCTTACACAGAACAACAATGGTTTTTTCAATTATTCATCCATTCTCCAGTATTGAGCTGGATGTATCATTTGTATATTAATACTTTACTCTACGGCAAAAATAATAACAACGGTTTTTTTAACAGTTCAGTCATTGGAAGTAAGTAGTCTTACTATAACGATACGCACTGAAAAACGAAGCTCTCTTACGAAAGAGAGAGGGGTAGTTATATCTTCTATGTTTGTTACTGTTATTAAAAAATAATACATTGGAATAGAATCAAAGTTAAGATTTTCGTTTAAATATATATTTTAGTTTTGTTAAAAAATCCTGTATATTTATAATTGTTCCTACTCATTCATTAACTTTCTTTTTTCTACAGTAGTGTAATATTTTCAGATAATCCTTAACAATGGAGTATATATGATTGGTCTGGATAATGTATATATTTAGCAATTATATTATATAATAAGTAGTTCACCATTGTGTGCATTAAAAATATTTATATTTAACACACAATAAACTCCATTATGCAGGTAAATGTAATTAGAGATAATTCCAAATATAACAAAAACAAATTTACTTTTTAACACACACGCTCTCTCTCTCTCTCTCTCTCTCTCTCTCTCTCTCTCTCTCTCTCTCTCTCTCTCTCTCTCTCTCTCTCTCTCTCTCTCTCTCTCTCTCTCTCTCTCTCTCTCTCTCTCTCTCTCTCTCTCTCTCTCTCTCTCTCTCTCTCTCTCTCTCTCTCTCTCTCTCTCTCTCTCTCTCTCTCTCTCTCTCTCTCTCTCTCTCTCTCTCTCTCTCTCTCTCTCTCTCTCTCTCTCTCTCTCTCTCTCTCTCTCTCTCTCTCTCTCTCTCTCTCTCTCTCTCTCTCTCTCTCTCTCTCTCTCTCTCTCTCTCTCTCTCTCTCTCTCTCTCTCTCTCTCTCTCTCTCTCTCTCTTTTTCCTCTACAGCTATTTTCTATATGATTGCCTTAAAATTGAAGAAAATCCGATCACACTTTTACCTAATACACACTTCTTAGATGGAATTGTGTACACTAAAGTACAAAAATAAAACCGAGTTTTCAGCGTTAATATCCGTTACCTACAACCGATAAATAAATTAAAAAAATTATCTGATTTTTCTTAAAATAAATATAAATTTATTTTGTAAAAATAAATGCAGGTAAAACAAAAGGAATTATTCTATGTTTTATATATTAAAAAAAAAAAAAACTAAAACAATAATAAGACCCCACTGTGTTGTGTTGACTCGGAGACCTGGATGTTGTCAAAGAAGTAGCTTTAGTATATATTCGAGAAAAAATATATTGAGGAAAATGCAAATAACGAGAGAGAGAGAGAGAGAGAGAGAGAGAGAGAGAGAGAGAGAGAGAGAGAGAGAGAGAGAGAGAGAGAGAGAGAGAGAGAGAGAGAGAGAGAGAGAGAGAGAGAAAAGCAGAAATGCTGATGTTAATTCAAAATAAACCAAAAATGTATCATATGAACCAGACAAACTTGTCAATACTGGGAGACATTGTTGGTTGGTTAAAGTAAATGTTGGATAATGAAAGAAACTGAAAAAAACTATAATAGGTCAGGTAGATAAACAGAGATATGAAGGTATGGATATGCATAGGAGATTGATGGATGATTTTCAAGAGGACTTGCATGACCACTTGAAGTGCCGGAGTACGAATTTAAAGAGAGATAGTTTCTGAAGGAGTGGCTAGACATTGGATAAAGTAATGTAAAAATGTTCATGATGTTTGAATGAAATTATTAAATAAGTTTGTCTGGCGTGGACCTTGATAAACCAAAATGACAAATCTATTTTTAAAAAAACATTGTCACTATATATATATATATATATATATATATATATATATATATATATATATGAGCAGCCTCTATACACTACAAGTCGTAAATAAAAGAAAAATATGTGTAGATAAACTAATATGCAACTAGTATTGAAACGACATAAGCTTGCATGATTTTTGTTATTATTTGCCTAGATATGGGTCAGAGTCTAGGACGATATGTTTTTTGGCATGTATTCAAACTACAAGTATTCTTGGCCATATTTTAAAAGATAAAACTTTGTGGTGGACTTAAGTATATAAAGGTTTTATTAACACATATTACCGTAAATGAAAACACATACAAACTGCCTACTTTTACATAGAAAAATTCCAAAAATGTAAATATAAATGAAATCGAAATATTATATGAACATAAAAATAATGATTTCATTGTAATATTTTAATTACAACAACTGAATAAATATATCTGACAACATATATTAATTTATACACTATTTCATAAAAACTGTTATGTCAAACATTGTAATAGTTTTATGTTTGCTTGTTTTATGATTAATTATTTCACTTTTCAAAATGAAGATTTTTGTCTTATAGTATGCCACACTGTTGTGGCACACAATAGATTAAAAAGTATTTCATTTTACTGCTGAATGTTTACGATATTTACTTATGGCATTGTGAATAAAATAAGGGTCTCTATATTTAATTTTTGTTCAAGTAAACAATTCGTTGTATTGTTTTAATGTATTTGTAATATATAAGTCAAATAACATTAAGAATAAAACATCATAATCTATTTATGTGTATTGCCAGGTCCCCTAATTTTCACTTTTGTAATAATGTGTTACTTCACAGTACCTTATTTGAGACTTAAACCATAGCTGAGGAAAGCATTTACTTTGACATATGGGTTTTGTTAGTGTCATGGAAAGTTTTTAAAGAGTCGGAATCGATATCAACTTCTGTAAAGGTAACTCATTATTGGGAGCTAACTGTCAAGGGAGTGTATTATTGGGAATTCGAAAAAAATCAGCATACTCGATTATAGCTTTCATTAAACCAAAATGCCTTGTAGAAGTCGATAACCGACTGTAATTAAGAGTTCTTTTGGGTGGTACAAGTTACAAATTGGTTGCTTGTGTCTGCTTTATAAAAAATATTTTCAATTCCAAACGCTTTATGCTATATCTAAACATGATGTTTCAACTTCGACATTAAATATTTAAAAGTGTAAACAGTAAATGGGTGATAATCCTCAAATTAACAAGAGGATACTCTTGAACTAAATCTTTATAAACAAATTCAATTACACATAACTGGTTATTCTTTCTGTTTCAAAACAAATGATTTTAAATATACATGTAAGTTTGCATCTACGTTAATACACATCATAAAGTTTAATTTAAACGACATTACACAGTTTTCATTTTTAGTTATTTTATACCAAACACTACAAACAAAATCATATTACATTATCTCAAAATTTATTTATATGTTGATGGGTGTGGGTAAGATTTTCAGCATATAATTTTTACAATTAAATATACAATTAAAACTGTTTATTAAAAAAGATTGCATTAAAAATTATATATATATATATATATATATATATATATATATATATATATATATGTATATATATGTATATAATCGAGTTTCTCATGGTCCTTAAATAATTGCAAAATAAAAAGTGAGTACATAAAATTGTATTTAAATGCTTTGAACCTACCAGGGAGTGAATAAAGTTAACTATGCTTGTACATTAAATGACAACAGTCTGGTTCATGGTGGGTGGTCAGAATGGAAAATCTTTGTGCATAATTAAGAATTAAAATCTTTGTGATTAGAATGACAAAAATACAAAATTTCTAATAACTATTATAACAGAACTATGAGTTTTAGAAGAAATACACAAGAAGGAGGTACCTCAAAAGTGTAACAATGTTAAACATAATTTATTTATTATATGACGTGTACAAAAAATGTATAAAACTATGTGTTACAAGTGTTGTGTATTTATAAGTGTTTGAAGGACATAACAGCTGGCCTGATGATGCTGCCTGTGGCAGCGAAACATGTAGCCACATAGAAGGTAAAGTTAAGATAAAAATAAAGACTACATTTGACAGATACGAATAGTATATATAAAACTATTATAATGTGAGAATCAGTGTGTGCTACAGTGATGCATAATTTTTTAAACAATAAAAAAGTTTTTGTTTTTTTAATTTTTTACAAAACATGTATGAACAGCTTAAGAACGAGTGGAAAAGTCATTCTAATATATTTAAATTTAATTTCATCCGGTTGGAAAGTCGTTGAGATTTCTCTTTTTTAATGAGTTTTTGTTTCAGTAATATAGAATCTATAACTTTCGGATCAAAGCCATTAAATTTAGCGATACATTTTGTATTATCCAATTCCATGTAAACCTCCTAGGCGTAAGTACGATTTGGATAGCTCCATGTATCATACGTACAGTTAACAGTCGCCTATTCGTGTCTCTTATAATGGGTGGAACTACTCAATATATATATATATATATATATTTTTATTTTTGAAATTTTTTAGATATTCTGTCTATAAAGATTAATTATGAAATTGAGTTTAGTATATATATATATATATATATATATATATATATATATATATATATATATATATATATATATCTTACCAGTCTATGACAAAGTTTTATTGAGTAGTGCACATTGTTATTTTATTCAAAAATTCATTCAAAATTTATTAAGATCAAATACAACAAATATGTCATCAACAATCTTAAACATATTCTTGAAAATATGACAATTTATTAATTAATAAATTGTCAAACCTACTCATGAAAAGTTTAGCTACGAAAGGAGAAATAGAGTTAACCATAGTTGTGCTGTCAAGCTGTAATATACAGTATTAGAAATAATAATTTTGATACATCCATATTTTACTTAACTTTACATATTTGTGAATTCTACAAAGTTGTACATTTTTCATATATAAAAATCCCTTAAATATGCCATTATTTTTTTACTAAATATGATAGGGAAAATGAACTCACGTCAAAATAAACTAAAATTTCGTTTCCTAGGAAGTTAATATTTTAAAATTTTATTGACATGTAATATGTTATTTTTAATAGAGAAAGAATAATATTGTTTATTAAATTTCGAAAACTAATTGGATAACAAATTTGAAAGAGCACAAAGTCGTTGAATTGACCCCGGACAGATTCGGTCTCATCAATTTACCTAATTTATGTATTTTTGGAAGGCAATATAGTTGGAGTAATACTGGATTAGGGATTAAAATTGTAAATAGTTCATTCTTAGGTTCAACCAACTTACTTATATTAATATAGCTTCTTTGGTTGGTCTAATAAATATATTCAAAAGAATTTTAACACTTTTAGGTAAGGTGTATACAAATATTTTTGTAATATTTATTCGTGATGAATTTTGTAATACAATACTGGCTCTTGAAATGTTAATAATTGTTAACAGAAGTGTCGGGCGTACCGAAATTTTAGTTGTAAATTATGAGTAACTTCTAACTCTGTTACCTAAAGTGTATGATAATGAGATTCAATAATCAAAATAAAATGTAACCAAACCTAACGTAATGAGTTACCAACCAAAATCGAAACTCAGCTGTAAATATTTATATAGTTAAACGTAATTACAATATTTTATACGAATACTTATGTATTTTAGTTCAAAATAACGACGTTATATGTCAAGATATTGAGTAAAGAGTCTTATTGTCAGTTACCGTATAACTTTCACATTAATTACATTCTCAATCAGTCTGTGTGAAGGAAAAATTACTGAGAATTTATACAGTTTTAACATTGTCGCTTCCATTTCTTGTGTACTGCGTTAATAGTTTTCCAACTCCATTTGTAGTTATATGCGATAAAGGTCGAATTTAAGCTTCCTTTATAAAAAAATATTGAAATAATTAAAGGTTTATTTGAAACTTTACAACTAAAAACAAGAAATTTAAAATTTACATCATCAGATCCTATTTCTATGTCAAATGAAATTAGTAGTAATAAACATTAGCATCAAATATTTAAGATTACAAGGAGGGTATGTATAAAATTAGAATTTTCAAAGAATATTTTAACTAACGTATTTTGTTCTGTTTACTACAAATAATATAACTACATATGGTGAGATATGTTTTATTTACCATTGTGTGAAGATGTAATTTGATAACCTTGTTGAATTATGTATTTATTTTCTTTTTTAAAACAGTATGTATTCCCGCTTGTTTTGTATGTATACAATTTTTATTATTTTGTTTTACATAAATCACCACGTCTGAAACTTTTAAACCAATCCGTAAAACAAATAGAATATTGGGCACTGATTTTAAAATACAAGAGTTTCAAAGAATTACACTAAATATCATGGAATAGAAAAGTATTGAAACAGGGTGAGTGGAAAGGAAAAATTTAGTGTTGTTCTTCAAATTAGGCTATTCGTTATAATTTATATTTAAGACTTGGTTGTACCTTTGCTTCAAACTCGTATGACTCAGGTTTCCTGAATGAAAATCCCTAAACCTAATCTCTTCCTTTCAATGGAATGTTTACGCTAAATCTTCCCATATTGATAAAATCCATTTTAAGCGGTTTAACTGTTTTGTCTCGCAAAATAATACAAATAATGAATATTTTTATTTTAGTAATGGTTCATACTACAGAAGATATTTATAAATATTTTGTAATGGATGTTAAAATTAACTCGATTTTTTAAATAAACGAAAGTAACTACAAATATGTAAATCACTCATAAAACGGGAATTTTAAAAAGTACTTTTTTGAAGTGTAGTTAAACTATCCTGATTAAACAATTTTCCTTAATTTGACCATTTATTTCCTCACTTAAAATATGGTTATCTATCCATTATTGACGATTCAGTAGAGATTTGTAAACAAATTTAATGAGTGGTTTAACAGATTTTATTAAAACGTTGTTTAGAATGTACTAGCCTAATGAAATGTGTGAAATCACAACTAAAAAATGTACGACTCTGCTCTAATCAAAAACAAGTTAATTAATTCCAATTCATACCCGATAAATTTATATCCTACAATAACTAGTATTCTCTTTCCTCATGTTTAATTTTTAACAAAAGCTTTATAATAAGACAAATTTGTAATAATTTATAAATTCATTGACTAAATAAAAAGATTAAATATCTATTTGCCATTCCGTCTGTCGGATTGTGGTTCAGATCCCCATATATATATATATATATATATATATATATATATATATATATATATATATATATATATATATTTCTGACATTTAACTCACGCACACACGTTAGATGGCTGGAGTTATAGTTATTGGCAAAAATAACTTCAAAAATTAAAATTAAAATACCCCGTACAAAATGGACACAAATTAAGGTTTTATACGAAGGACTTTCAATGTCTTTTATAGTAAATTTATCAGACTGATATTCTGCATCAAATTGTTATTATCAATATTATTAATTATTTATGTCAAACATAATTTCTTGGAAATGAGAGGTTAACCACATAACCTAAGAATATATGCAGATGAATGTGTAAAACTTCTATTAGTCGCAATTATAGCCCTAAATAAAAAAAAATAAATTCTTAAATATAATATGCAAAAGTACATTTCACCACTTCACCAATGCTAATGTTAAAACAATTTTATTATTTTACCAAATCAATTTGTCATGTAATGAAATTGGGATAGTAACAATTCATACTACTTCCAATGCATCCAGTATCAAAAATACAACATTTTTGTTAGACATGGTGTGGGAATAAAGTGCTTTGTTGTAGTGATTATAGGTTATTGTACTGTATGAAATGATGTAACAGTTTAGCGTCTATTATATGATGTTTTAATCGAAATTGTAAATAAAGATAATATACAAGTGAAAAGACAGTAGCGATATCGTAGAATATCCGCAATTATCAAAAAGGAAACATTTTATTTTAAATGTACATATTAAGTATGGTGTTAATTTTTGTGATTTTTAAGATAGTTCCAATTGTAAATTACATTGGAATAAGAATAAGGAATTCCAGTGAAATTCATATTATCCTCGCATGTTCGGAAGATTTCTTCCATCACATGTGTCAATGATAATCAACGGAAGCTTTGTTGTCTGAATTCAATTTAGAGTCTCACACAAAAGTACATTGCTATACCTTTATTATCTTCAAAGAAACCATTATATTCTTTGACGAGAAATTTAAATTCTTCTAATATGTAAAATATTGTTATATTAATGTTAAAGAATGGTATATAAATGTAAAAATGTGGTACATCGATGTAATAGAAAGTCATTAATGTAAAAGAAAGTCAAGACTTTGTACTCGTATGTATTACCCCAGGAAGAGAATATTTACCCCATATACTCTCTTTAATTACATGTGCAATGTTAGCTTAGTGAAGGATAGTAACAGAAATAAATTAATCCAGTGTTTCATTTAAAACTGTAAAGAATGTAATTTTGACCAAATGATAAGAATGTTAGGTTAGGTTGGGGTGTACTATTTTCCTACACAGTCAATTTATTTTTCAGGCAACATCAGTAATGGCGACGATAGTTGTAGAATTAAAAACTATTAAAGTAATTGAGAGGGGAATATATATAAGGATGTTGGTATATTTTAAGGAGTAAAATGTTAGGTAATTAATGAGGTACATCTCCAATTTGTTATTAGGCTGATTTACTTTCTATTTCAATAAGTAAAATACAAACTTTGTAATATAACATGTTGTGCAATAATATATATATATATATATATATATATATATATATATATATATATATATATGTTCAGTATATCTACAGTTTAAATTTCCGGTCCAATATTATCTTTAAAAGAAACCGTTTCAACCGGAAGTCTGAGATCTCCAGCTGATTTGTGGGTATCCTTTGTCTCATATCAGCAGTCCAAGTTTCAACCTCAAACAGGTAGCCTAACGGTGTTTCTTCATCCGCAGATACAATTCCGCATTTAAGTTTTCTTTTTTATACGCATTTCGGCCAACAATTCAGTTAATTTATGACTCAGAAACAATTGTAATGTTTAGATAATAAGAAGAACTCAAGTGTTTTTTTGTTATGTGTTTATGATTTAAAATTGTACTTAGTTTTGTGCGTTTAGAGCAGCTGTTCTCGCGTGTGCACACGGGCATTCTTGACGACAGGACATTATCAAGAAAGGAACGCCGCCTCTACAAGGTACTGTGACATTAAATTTAACTAAACATGACAGCAAAATTAATCAAAACCATTTTATTAGTTGGTAAGCATTTCAAAATGTCAATTAACCTTTTCATGTCTTTTTCAATTCTATCTACTTCCCAATCTAAATTAAATTACTGAACCATCCATTTTCACCACAGTCGTTAAACCAACCGCAATATCGAACAATATATATATATATATATATATATATATATATATATATATATATATATGTGTGTGTGTGTGTGTGTATTTTTTTAAATTTAAAATATATATTTTTAAATTTGAAATATTGACACAATGTGACACTTTTTATTTTACACTATATTGAGCTATTGTATGCAAATAGTAAGTTCTTATGTTGTTTTTAAATTGAGAAATAACGTCCTTTTTTTCAGAAAACAAAGTGTTTGACAGAACGTAATGTCCAGTTAGTCTTGAATTCTCTTTCTTTAAGTAGTCTTGTTATTACAGGAAAGAATTTTATTTATTTATTGCTAGTTTTGAAAACTAACTTTCCTGACATGTATTCCATATTTTAAATAAATTTAAACGAAAAAAATCATTAAATTAAAACAATTCTTTAGTACAAATACGTTTAGAATGTCACGTTTTCCGGCCTTTAAATATTGACGGCCTAACTATAAGTCCTGCTGACTCAGAACCTATTAGCCCAAACCCCGGAATAAGCGTTTTACCCATCTTGCAGGGAATTAGTTATCTAAGGTCTTCTAGAGCTTTAACTTTATGTGATGTTGGAATATAAGCAGTTTTCTTTCCCAAAACACAATTACAAATGTGATCTATTAAATGAATTTAAAAATCAATTAACAGTAAGTGTATAAGTTTATATTAACAATATAAAAATATATTTTGAAACAATTCAATCAAGTTTCATTTAAAAATAAAGCACAATTTTTGGAATAACAAAAACTTTATTTAATACTAAAATTATTCTCACTATTTATAACTACGATCATACAACTTGATAAATGTGTGTGATGTAAAAATATTGAAATTATAGCTGTCCTATATCTTATAGAATTATATCTTTAGAGTATTATAACACCATTTTGCACATTTTTTACATACGAGTGTAAGTTTTTAACATTCTAGAAGTTACAATTTTAATTTCGATATTAAATTTCTCTGATATTTGTTATGTACACTCAGTTTTTCAAAACATTTAGCAAGTTTTAACAATGAAAATACGTTAAAAAATTTCAAAATGACGTCTCATATATATATATATATATATATATATATATATATATATATATATATATTTATATATAGGATTACGTTACGGTTTACTGGTTTACCAAACGTCCTACATCCCATTTTATTAAATTTATAACTATGGCCCAAATATGTTTTCTCAATACAAATAAGAGAATCTCATTTAAAAAAAACATTAACTACATTTCTTTTTTTTTTTTTTTAATTAGCCTTTCTAGCCTTCATTTATATCTCACTATATGTGCAAACATTTAAAGTACACACATAAAATTAATCTGATAGAATTGAAACATAGACTTTTTCGTATACTTTGGGTACAATTTGTACATAAAGTTAGTTATTTAACAGTCAAGTAAGTATGTCACGAAGTTTGCTTCGACTTGTTTTTTGATTGACTCTCTTTCTCTTTATTAAACTAATTTATTAAATGCATCGTACACTTTAAATACTACACAAAACGTCTTACTGTTGCATAAATAAAGATATAAAAAATGGTTAAATATAAACGTTATAAAACGTATTGTTCTTATTTAAAAGTTTCAAGTTAGTCATAGTTATTTCAAGTTTGGAAATAACATTAGATTATCAATTTTTTATTTCCAGAAACAATTGAATAAATATGATAAAACTCTAATTAAAGAGAAAAAAATACGTATAATTGTAACATTACAATTTTAAATTTCACTGATGGGTTGTGTTGTTAGCATTCTTATTTATTAAAATTTAAACAATATGGTTAGATTTAATTTGTTTGTTTTATAGTACCAAAAACCTATCACAATCTTAACCATATAGTTCATTTTAATAACTAATTAACTATAGTGTTTGATCATCAGTAAAAAATATTTAATAAATAATAAATCAGTAAATAAAAACATTTAGGTATCATCTATTCATATTCAGTATTATATTAGAAGCTTTGCATTAAAGCTGTTATGCAATTGTGGCTTAAAATTGGTGGCTTTATGTGACAGTTTTCGATTAAAAGTTATAAACGTTTTATTCTCCTCTAACTATGTAATATAGTGAAAGTTATTTAATAGTATTCAATTAATGTTTTGTGTTTAGCGGGACTATCATTTTAGCTTTCATCAGATTCAATAAAGTTAATTCTACAAAGATAATTGACGTTTTTCTGTACACAAATTAAAAATTTTCATTATGCACAGTAGGAGTTTTGACCCTATAAAAAATTTTGAAACAGGAGTAGTCCTTTAAGAAGTGAAAGTTAATCTTATCTTAAAGTTTAGGGACCAATTTATATCTAATAATAATAAATTTATCATAAATTTATTACTAATCAAATTGACAAAAAAGTAAAAACATATTATCATTCATGGGCAATTTCAGAAGGTATAGTTAACATATTTTATCACATCCCATTTTACACAAACACACTCACACAATTGTACAATACAAAAGACTATAACTAATCATTTTCAATTATTATATGCACACAAACCCTACTGATAATGGACTGTGACTCCACTAATATTGTATTTAGTGCTGACATAGACGTCAGAAAATGATATAAAGTGGCAACGCAGGCTGATCAGTATTATTCACAGATGAATGAGAGTTAATTAACCATTAAATTTATTTTCGAATATATAAATATATGTTCCACGAAATTATTGCTTACATTATGGTACCAGTAAGTTAGTGTAACATCATTAATAAAAACATATTAAATGAAAACACAGGACTGCAACAATTGTCTAAGTAAATATTGTACTCCAATATGTAAAATGTGCACATGGTGTAAAATAAAATTTACAAGTGTTTAAAAATAGTTTATTTTAAAAATTAGAGAATTTAATAGGTATAAATGAATTAAACATCATTTTATTGATTACATCTTATAAATGTTAATGATATCTTTGATATGTAAAATTGAAGACAAAATATGTACAGAAACAAATTAAACTAATTTGAATAAATCATAATATTATTGGAAGTGTTATTCCAAAAAGTACTACATCAGAAATTTGTTTAAATCTGTAATTTGTGATTTTGTTTGTTATAAAACAAACAAATTAGGATCTCCTAGTATTAACATAAAAGTGTGAACGTATCTTCGCATTCTAGGGCGTTAATATGATCGTAAAACTTCCCCTCTTCTTACGACCGTATAAATAGACGTAGCCAGTGTTTATTACTTCAAAGAAGAATATATTGAACCAACTATATTTATGAATGACATAACACGAGAATCGTGAAAACTTATTTATTCAAATATAATCATTATGTTTTTATTGTCCAAGAAAAATATATTACAAATAATTCGTATCATTCCTAATTCGTTATTAACTGATATTAAATATGCTTTTGAAACTTTATAAAATTTCCATTGGAATTTTCAAACTATCATCGTGGTAACTAATCACGACGTATAAACTGATATGATCATTTTAAACACTTTAAAAGTTCTTTCGAAACTATAAATATAAATTTCAATTGCAGTTTATAATACAGTTTATAATATAGGCCTTCCAAATGTATACATTTTACAGAAAGCCTTAATAGCTTCAACTTATATTAATAACGTGATTAGGAGTAAATATATCAATGTAAGACAAAGATATTTAAGAAAGTAATATAACTCTGTGAGTACTGTTCCCGGTCAGCCATTGGGTGTTGAACTCATCAGAAAGAGAGTACAATGCCTGAATAAATATGAGAGACAAAAAAGGCGACATTATGACAAAATTATAAACAGATAAACGTACAAAAATCTACGGTAAAACTCGAGGTTTACTCAACATGAGCTCAAATATGGTGAACAAAATTATGTTGACATTTAATTGACAACTGTATTTTGTTTTAAGACGGTGCATAATACTAGTGTAATGAAACAGTGTTAAATCGTCCAAGTTTTATAAATAAATGTGATGATAGCATAATGTAGTAAGAGGGAATATGTTGATAAATATCCAAACTATCCGTTTTAAATTATGAATGTTACTTATTAGTATTTATATATGAAAAGGAAGACACACTTTCCTTAAGTTAAAGTAATTGGAAGAAACTATTACTCCTAATGTTGTTTTGTTTCCTACAAATGATAAACTATAGGTTAATTCAAAATTTACCAAGATGTGCATGTGTATAAAATTAAAAGTTAAATCATTAGTGCTAGTTAACTCTTTGTGCGCTCTAAAACATTTACCATGGTTTTATAGTGCACACTTTTTACACTCGTATACACAGATAGCATAACATTTCCACACTTTTTTGTGGATTAATATTTGAAAATTTTTAGTGCAGATTTAAAGAAAGAATAAACACGGTTTAATTACGTTATACTTAAATTTGTTTATTTGTTAAACATTTAGCACGTTTGAGATTTACGCATTTTCATACCCATACAATATCACAAAAACAATATTCATGTAAAATGCTAATTAAACCTCAAAATCATTAGTCAGAAATTTTATCACGATTAAAATATAAGTATTTTTAAATCATAAAATGTTAAAGGTCAGTGAATGACCTCTTAAAATCAATATAACTTAAGATTGAGGTAATATTCAATTTATGAATGTGTTACTTCTGTATTCACATAAATTTTATAATAAGTTACTTCTGGTATAAAATATTATAAGGAGATATATGATTTTTTGTTTTGTTTTAAGAATAACATGCAACCAACACTTTGTTAGCTGGCGTCCATTTCTCAAATTTCATCATCATTTTGCTCTAGGCTTACATTTAAACCAAAAGTTTAGCTTCATTATTAATAAATTATAGTGCTAGATTCGGTTTAAATTTGAATAACATATATTTTTTTAAACATACCATTTTAAATTTAAACATTTTAAGTAGTTCATTAAATTAAATACTACAAGATGTACAAGGTATTTAATGAATATTACTATATAATGCAACGTAACGTATTTACATATTATAAGTATTAATTTCTTTATTTAACTTATCGGTAGCAAGTTGGGAATCAAATCCATATAGTATCTTTACTCGACGTTGTTTTTTACTTCATTTGAAAACGTTTGAGCCTCCACGGTTATTGAACCTTAAACCATGTAATCTATAAATTGTCGTAATATTAAATTACTAATGTTGAACAGTTTGGAGGACATTTTTGGTCCAATTTTGTTTTCCACTTTATTATTTTTTGTCATTATAACCAAATCATTTCATTAACCTGGTTTAAAGGTAGTTGAATGGTATTCAAAATCAATGCCCAAATATTTTTCTATATATATTTTTTTCATGCAAATATTTTTCGTATTTTAAATGCAATAATATATTTATGCAAGTACAAAATGCAATTAATATATTTGTCATGTTAAAATAATGTTGGTATATATCTTATCATTTCGGATCCCAAATAAACATAATACCTATTTAGATTTAACACTTTCTAAAAGAGGATTTTAATGACTACAATGTTCTCTTTTATTTCATTTTTGATTGAGATTGTAAATCAAATAAATTGTTCATAGATACAAATAATTTGTAGAATATTGATATACTCGTTTAATATATTATATTGCAAAGAATACGATAAAAGATAAATATAATAATAACGATAAATATAATAACTCGTATTCACGAGTTGGATTAAAAATATATCAGAGGTTGACAAAGGTTTTCCAATATATGAAAATAAAAAGTATTGAGAGGGAAGGAGTGGGTTAGCTAGCAATTCCCCCACGTTTTCTGCTCAGAGAAAAGTCAAATAAATCTCGGCGGCAATTTATTATGATTAAATTGAGATTGTGTTTTTAAATTGTGATTGGATTAAACTCGTACCCAAAAGAAAATATAGAATGTTACGTACTCGTGCATGTTTGAACTTTATAAATGTATAAGAGAAAGCTTTACACAGTGTTTTAACAAAGACCCCCCACAAAACCTCCTTAACTGTAGTACGAACGTAAATAGAGCAAAATCATTTTAGAACTGTTAAATATATCTTATATTAATAATTTCGCAAATAACAGATTAAATATGAAAAATGGTTCGATTTAACATAGTATTTCCATATTTTTCGTTAAAAAAGGGGGGATTATATTATATTCATTATATATATACTAAACACATTACAAACAAATAAAACACTAAATTTTAAATTAAATTGGGGGTTTCACCTTCGTCAGTGAAACTTCCTTACAATTTTTTTGGTTTTTATTTTTAATCAAACCAATAAAAAAGCAATTTTAAACAAATGTATGTGTATAATATTTTGCGAAATATTGGCATATAGGATTATTATGATTCATTGTTCGAGGATGAAAATAGAGCAAGCAGTCTTTAAAAAAAATATATGATGAAGAAAATCCTTGTAATATTGATCGGATAAACAAATAAATCAGATAAATCGATTTCAAAAGTCAAAACTGTTTGCAATATAAATGAATGTATCTCAAAATATAGATTGAAATGGTCTGAAATGATTTTAAGCAGTTGTATTTATGAATATTAAGACAATTTTGGGGAAAAAACTATCATAAATGTTTGACACGTTATATAAATTCTAATTTTTAGATCAAAATATATCATAAATATGCTTGACATTGGATTTATTATTTTACGCCGGTGTATTAAGTTAAGTGTTAAAGCGGATAGATTGAAAAGTGTTCAGCAAAAAAAAAACTTATCTAGAGCAATGAATCTCTTTTTTCCATCACTATAATATGCTTCTGCTTCGGCATTGGAAAATGTAATATGCTTTTCATCGGCATTGTGCTTTGGAGATCAAAATAAAATTTCTGTTCAAAAACATATCTGAAATTTTATTTTATAAACATGTTAGCTCACGTACTGAAGAACTGTAACAATTAGTTATAGGTACAGTACCTGATTTGTGTCATGTCCAATCTAATGTATCACTAGGTGATACATGATATATTGGATTGGACATTAGATAAATCAGGCACTAATAACTCACTGATATAAATAAAATATAAATATTGATGTCAGATAATTTTTGTCGAATAAAATTTTGGTTGTGGAATGTTATTACTCCGAAATGAAATTAGAGTATCTTGTGTTTAAAAAATATGTGCAAATATATATAAATATTTTTTTTTTATATAAACCAAACCTTGATATATTGCACTAATTTGTATTGGGGACCAAAAACGAGACATTCTACAGAAAGTTTAAAGATCAGAACATCGGTGGAAAAATAAATATCTGTACAGTTTTGCAAAAAAAATCAATGGGGATTTTTGATCTTCGACAAATTCAATCTTTTTTGGTACAGAATTCTATAAACATTTGTCAATAAATCAAAAAATGTGCCCCCCACTTAATAATTGAAATACTAGATCAATGGAGAATTAAATTAATATTTAATTTCTTACATTTTTTAATCAAATGAAATCTGTTAAAGTTCTGAGTCATTGTAGAATATAAAACCTTACAGTATTTCTAACATTTTGCCTTATGCTTGGTAACTGTGTTTTATCACAGTAAGTTTCAGTGTGCAACAAGATCATTGTTTGTAAAATGAAATACTTGTGATCTTAAAATATCATTATTTATAAGTATATGTTGCAGTCACTCAACTGCTTGAAGAGAGAAGGATAGCGAGGAAACTCAAATGAGAAACCATTAGAATCAATCTGAATGTTCGAGATGAGGCAGGTTCTAATAGAGTGAAAGATTTAAGTAAATATTTGATATTTTCGATAATTTGACCAAATTCCTGATAAATTCAATTAAATTCATAAAAAAGTAAAAATCTAACTAAAAATATTGAAACAATATCTCCTGTCAAATGACAAATGTTCACTATTTCAGTTATTACAATAAAATTAAGTTTCATATATATCTGTAATTACATTTTGAGTTCCACACTATACAAAGTATCCTCAATTCACTTTAGCTATACACCCTAACTGAGTTTACTGGAAAATTCTATGATGTTAACGGATTTTCTCAAATTTACCTCTTTCCTTTCAATCAAACTTTTTTTTAAACTGTAAAAAATAGATAAGATATGGTATTTTAAATTTCTTACGGCCAGAATTTAGATAGCATAGCTGTTAATTAAGTTTTTCCATGCTATTTATTTCATTTAAGTAATATATGTCATTCTGTAGATGTTACCATTTTACATTACTTCCATAACATATTTACGGGTCGATGGCAAAATAATTTAGTTTATTTTTTATCCTTATCTAACTTTCAACTTCTTAAGTACTATAAACTATCTAATAGTCTTGTTTTTTGTATTCAGTTGTTCAAAATTTATAGGACATGATATTAAATAATTGTACTTATATATTATTTAATTATAACCTAGTTATTTCATTTATGTAGCTTTTATTTCATTCGATTAAATGGAACCACATACTGGAATTTTAAAACATTATGCTAAAGATTTAAATTTGTATGAAAAGAAACCAAACAATAACCGACGTAATTTATAAAAGAAAATATACAGGGTGGAATTGGTGTTTAGGAATTTACAATGTGACAGTAACTCCAAAATAATAAAGACAGTTGTAAGACGCAGAGAACTTCAGTCCAAAAGGTTTTCTGTAAAAAAAATTATGAAATGAGGGATACGCCTTGGGTTTCGTTAGTAATTTGATTTCACCGCAGACAAGTTAAATCCCTTTCTTTAAATGCGAAGGTAGTATAAAGCATTTAAACTTTCCTTAAAATGGAAAATCAAAAAAGTAATTAGCTGTCTTATTTAATTCAAGTATCATCAAAGTAAACATCTGAATTTAATTAATTTTTCTGCTATGAAGTACTTCCGAGTGTTATTAAACACTTCAGGTTTATTTTTGACTCGATACACCTAGTGAGTTGTGCACTATGTTAAAAAAAACAATGGCTTCGAAAGTAAGATATTCAGTTTCAACCGTGTTTCATTGTTGAGATTCCAACTAAAAGAGACAGTTTAGCCTCAGCAGTTAATTTGCAATTTAACCGTAGACCATATTTCTCCTAGTTTCCAAAGTTTTATCATCCTTTTCTATTTATTTCCAGAAGTCAATTCTGCCAGTAGTATGTTTTATTTAGAATAAATTAATTAGTAATTGATAATTTTGGGAGTTAAGTTATGTTAGAAAGATGTTACTAGGATGAAAATAGAAAAACTTGAGACTTTATGTACTCCATTTTATACTGCCCCAATAGCGTTCAGTTTAGTCTCATCCTCACAAGCTTAGCCTCTAGCAAGTATATCAAATATTACATGACCAGCAAGAACCTTATCTATACTAATCTAGACAGGTATGTCCCTATTCTGTTTAAATACATTCTAAGGCTTCACTGTCGCGTAAAGAAATCCTAACACTGTCGCGTTATTTTAACTTTCTTTTACCAAGATTGAGAGAGATGAAATGGATTTAAAAAAAAACAGTTTTTGTTTTATCAGTATGTTATTACGAACAAGTCCTGATATATCATTATATCTTTGTTAATGTTTTACTTATTGCTGGTTGTCCTATCCTGGCACACCCGACAGGATGTGATTCTAAAGGTCTTAGATTGCCAATAAGCCTCTACGTTGCCTTCAATGCCCATGTCTCGCCATAACACCTGAAGTTATGTAGTATATTAGGTATAAATAGTGCGGGAAACTATTCAAGTGGATCACCACAATAGTTTTAGCTATAAATAGTTTTAGGTATAATAGGATTTTTATACAATTCCAAAACTACTTTGACACTGTTACTTCTCAGCGCTTTAGTTGCTCACTGACCCTGTGTAAATGGAGAATGGCGTTTGTTGCGGGCCCACTTCTTGCAAATTTCCTAAATCCAGTAGTTGATTAAATTTTCAGCCTAAATAAAATTTCTTACCGATCAAAATTAATCGAACTTATCAACCATGGCCGTAAACAAGTCTTCATATGAAGCCAAAATTTCTAGAATTTTGAGGTAAGGAATAAGAGTAAAATATTTTTAATATTTATGTTAGGTTTGTTGTACTATTATCTCTTGTAAATTTTATAATGTACATTTATTTTACTCTAGCTACTTTCTTCATGTTATAATAATTTCTGTCAAAAACCAGATCACGTTGTGTAATAAATCGAATCTCCACTTGCCTTTTATATATTCCAAACACGAGCATTGTTTCTTCACACTTTGTCCTTAATGTTAAAGTGATTTTTTTAAATTAAATCGAGTATTTAAAATGTTTTTACTGAATTTCGAATTTTAAAAATTGCGTACAGTATCTATCAACTAAACTAATTCAATGCTATAAATAAAATACTTGTTCAAAATGTTGTTGTTGTTTTATTTCACAAATAATTCTATTTAATATATATATATATATATATATATATATCAAGCTGTAAAAACATTAAATTTTTGTCTACTAATGAATATTAAGCTTGACTTGTTCGATAATGTTAGATAGAATAAAACTCAAACAAAAGATCTAACAAAAATTACTTTCACCTTATCAAACGTGTTTCTACGACAAAGTCGTCATCCTCAGTGATACATCAACTACAATAAATAAATTATTATAAACTAAACAACGTCACCTGATAGACGAAGACCACAGCTATACGAATTTCGATACCGATTTGATATCATTACTAGAGTGCAAAAAAGGTAAAATTATTGATGCGTAATAGAGTACGAAATATACAAAGCTTTCAAAAACAAGTAAAACCAAGTTATGAGCGACCATCTTCCATTCTCATCAAACACAATTTACGACACGGCTATCAGTATACAAGATACTGATAAGATAACGAGTTGCTTAGTAAACCTCACCGGTGATTACATAACTTTGAGATGCAGTTGTACTTGAACCACCATACGGTATAACAAAATCTCACGCTATTTATGTGTTTGTCTGTTTTATTAAATGTTGTATCACCTCGTAAGAGTGATATCGATTCTGATGATTGAGTAATAGTTCTGAAACGAGTTATAGGAGAAAAACGAAGTCACGTGACGGACGCGTAAGAATATAAGTAAATTTTTATTCAATTATTTCTGTTCACCTAACTATTTTTTTCTTATTATATATATATATAATTATTGTTTCTTAACATTTAACATAAAATGACCATAAAATTAGTGAGGATAGTGTAAATTAATGTTTAAATGAAAACAATAAAAACGAAAGAGGCTTCCGTTGAGGTCCTATAGATTTTTAAAAGCTTCTAAAATCGTGACAAAATTACAGATATTTAAAATCATCCCTTTTTATACTGAATATATATTTGTAAATTATCTCCAGCCTTAATGATTCTTATAGATATAAGACAATAAATTTAACTAAAATATACATTGAACTAGCACTTTATGGAAGGTTTTAGATTTGTAACGGTTTATACGTTATTATATAAACCGTAAATTTAAGTTATACAAATAAACCATAAGTTTAGCGTTCGTAATCGCGGTAAACACAAGACAAACGTGGCTTTGCTCAAACACAGAATATAAATAATATCATCTTTGTTTTTTAACTTAAATGTTTATAACAAATTCACAGCACACAAAATTGTGACAGGTAACTCATTATGTTGCTTTCTAAGCTAGGCACGGACTCTCTGGTTTTATTAAATCAGGGAGTAATAGTTAACAAGTGAAACAGTAAATACAATGAATTTGAAATCATTTTATTATTATTGTTTTAATGCCACTATTAAAATAAAGAAACGTTATCAATTTAAAATATACCATTTTAAAAAAGTCTCTATCATTCTCATATCGCGTGATTATTGTTTTCGTCATATTTTCAATTCCAAAATATTTTCGTAAAAAAATAATAAAAATGCTATTTCAAAATGAACTTCTGACAACCCTACTCATAATTTTGAAGTAACTGTAAAATTGTAAGTCTTAAAACAAACAAAAATTAAAGCACAACTTGAATATATATACATTGAATATATAAGTTATTACGATATTTTATTTTCAAATGTTTCAAATGAATGCAAACATTTTAATACAAATTGTTATAAATTGCATCATGAAAAATGAAAACTTAAAATTTATGCTTTCAACAAAATTTTATTTTTCCAATTTTGAACAACTTTTCATCTGTTACATCAGTTTACCTTCACTATTGTTAAGAATGTGATAACATTTCTGAAGTTCTCAGGGATCTTTTAGTCCTGCTATTAGGCACCTTTTAATTAAGGTCTATAATTACAAAGTAACTAACAATCAGGCCGTTTCTTTAGAGCAGATGTCCAATAAAGGTAAACTTTCTCATCTTTTAGAAATTATAGCACGAAATATAAATGAAATTGGAAATCATTTTATCCCAACAGAAAATTTATTTTATCTTCTCATACTTCAGCATGGAAGAAATAATTTAACAAAATATTAATATTTATGATAAGGAATTGCATAAATTTGTTTTATCTGTGAACATGTTAAACAAAATATTTGTACCTATATATTATATTTTGAAATCGGTAAATGTATACACAATAATGTTTCTCATTTCATTAAAAGACCAAAATTATCAAATTTGTACTTTATCAGTAGAATATAGGGTTTTGGTCGACAATTAGTAATTAATAATGAAAATTAACTACATATTCTTAAATCTGCGTTCTGAACGAAGACAGTATGCTCATTTCTATATATTTCATCCCATACAAACCAATGGCAGAAACCAAGATTTTGAACAAATGTAATCAAGTTTGTACCTTGTCTCCAATAAAAAAAAATATCAATACAGCAACAAATTCAATTCCTTTCCTTATGTTTATTTTATTAGAGAACATAATGTGATAGGTGGATATTTTAGTGAGATTATGTTTTGTTAGAGAGATAGTTTTCATGGCTTAGAAAATTTCAAAAGTGTTATCATGTAATAAATTAGGTAAACTGGAACGAGCATATATCTACTAATTGTAAAAATCATGAAGTATACATCTTCATGAGAATTGAAAACCAATTCTTGCGTTTGTTTCCGAAACTTAAATAACGTCGGGAAGAGGTAAATTGAGATCAAGGGAGAAATAATTAAAATGTGTATGAAGTATTGAATAGAAAACTATGCGGGAAAGGACGAAAATTAGAAGATAATTATAAGGGTAAAAATTGACACCATTAGTATTTCGTTGAATAAAGAAATCAGACTGTATAGTCACGTCAAAGAAAGTGAACGATTACCTGACTGATTACTAAACCTGAGATGGAATGAATCAATACATAATAAGAACACCACGGATGCTATAGAAAGAAGAGTTTCACTCAATTGTGGGAAAAGGGGAAATCATCATGATGGTGTTTACAATTTTGCTAGTGTCGAAGATAGTGGAAAATGGAGAATAGTTTCTCTTATCAACCCCATGAATAAGAAGAAACTATTACACATTATGACGAACATCCACGAAACACCTCCTGAATGTTGTTGTGTCTAAACTCTGGATTCTAAATCATAGACTTAAGGCCATAACTTATTAGAAATTGTAATGGAAAAAAGCAGGGTGCTGTACACTCTCCAAGTTTTGTTATTAAATTAGTATATTTATAACAATGAATTACCCTCTTTACGAGAACTCATGAAACTTTAAAACAAAATTATTTATACAAATTTTTATTATACTTGCATACTAATTTTACGCTGATTTTATTATTTCAAACTCAATATATTGTTAAATTACTTTTTTAAATATTTAAGTTATAGAAGATCCATCTGCATGTTTAAAGAATGATTTAAATTTGATAATCTTTTAAATTCTGATATTCTGTTGCATAACCAAATAAAACAAAAGTGTTCGTTTATTACTTTTTAGTTTTTACTAATAAACATCTGTTATAGTTCGATGTACTGAAACACGTGTTATATTTCTGTATACAAAAATACACTTTATATTTCTTTGTACTACAGAAACACGCGTTTCAAAAGCAAAAACCTACTTTTCAAAATTATAATTAATTTACAACTCTTAAATAATCCAGACACGTATTTTTGCTGTAGAGAATGATGTCCTACAAAACCCTTTCGACAAAAACTTATGAAGAGAAATATAAATAAAACGTTTATGCTACTTTAATATTACTTCTTCAGACGACATAATTAAAAGGAATTCATTTACATATATTTTTTTAAAAGTTACCGGTGTCAACATGGTACCTATACAACCCCTACACATATTTATAATTTTATAATAATAGTGTTTACTTCTGAAACATTTACCACACATGTCTATAGTAGAAACTATCACAAGATATTAATTACAAGAAAGTATGCACAACAAGATAACCTATAGATACTCTGAGGAAAATTGGTGTAGTATCGTTCCTTAAATAATAATTCATTGCGATGAAATTACATCCGTTATATGAACGTCTTATAATTATTCGTTAAATTATTTATTAATGGACTTGAGCTAGTAAAAAGAATTGCCATTTTTAATGTTGACCTTATATATTTGGCCGAAAGGAACACTCAGATTATTATAAAACAAAAATATAATTTGTTTTTTAAAATATTGTAAACCGAATAAATAGTTTGCTATTTTTAAATACATTTATCGTATACATTACTAAAATTAATGGCCTACAAATTTTTTACAATTTTTCTCACACATGCATAAATAAAACCAGTTAAAAATAAGTATTAAAATTTATTTTTAATTTGAAATTCATTAAAAAAAAAGTTATTATTGTATATTAACGATGGACAAATGAGTTCAATGTAGCTCTGAGAATTGGGAAAAGCTTAGTGGATATAATTAGAGGTTATATATGTGACTTACAATAAAGTGTAACACAAATATTTTAACGTTCTTCTGCTAAATGGTTATAATTGTAAAATATATAAAACGCAAATAGGTTCCCAACTGAAAAAAATACAGTTTGAGTGTAATGGTGAAAAAAGAGAAACATGGGTTTTCGACCAAAACTTTTTCGGTAAAATATGTTCATTAACAACACAAGTTTATCTGTAAAACCACCATCAAACAATTATATTTATAGCCATATTTTTTTAAGAACAAAAACTGACGTTCATTTATAATTTTCCAAGCGTACGCGCGTTTGTGTGTGTGTGTGTGTGTGTGTGTGTGTGTGTGTGTTTGTGTTATATTATAAATGAACTTATTAAAAAAATTACTGAATAATGACGAAAGGTGAAAACATGTATATAATAATCATTACAAGGATGACATAACAAAATATTATTTTTAGCATTTAATAGTAATAAGTTATCTGTTTTATCATATTTGTTTAAAATAATTTTGGTAAATTCATTAAACATCAGGTCTACCTTTGAGTACTTTTTCAACTTCAGAGGAAAATTTAAGTTTATATGTTTGAACTCTGTAATTTACTTTAGAGTATTGGCAAACAGTGAAACAAATTATTAAATTTAAAAAGTTGAGATTATATTATAAGCAATCTAATTTCTTTGTAAGCATCAGAAATTTGATGTTGTGTATTAGAAATACCATTTATCCTATGAAATAGTTATACAAACCACGTTATGATCGGTTTAATAGACTGATTAAAGCGTAATTAATGTCGTCACCTTGATTCTAACTAAAAGGACTTAATATTCTATTTCAAATAACATAAGTTTATGAAGTTTTATTACAATGCCCTATCTTTTCATAGATCTCTGGCCCTGAATTCTAACTGGAGCTTTCTTGCAAAGACTGCAATTATTGTTAAAATTTAATGAATTCAATGCAATCAATGATCAATTATTGCTAAGAAAAAAATGTAGGGTTACGTGGTGGTAGTTTAAATTTCGTCCAGCTACGTTGTATATAGGTACATCTGTACCAACGTTACCAACTCGTGATTCTACTTGACTCGTGATCTACTCTACGCGTGATTCCTTCGAAAATTATGCACTACTCAAAAGAGGTAACCATTTGAATAGTTTGAGCATCCCTCCAAAAAAATTAAATTATAGGTGTAAATATCCCTATTTGCTAAATGTTATCTTCCTTTACTCCAATAAAGTTTAACATAGGCTTACGAAGCTTATATTTAAGACAATTTGTACTTGAATCTAAAATATAAACATAAATTATTTTGAAGTAAATTAACATACCATAGTTTAACCTACAACACCAAAATACTAGAGTTACAAACAAATATAATTTCCAAATATTACATGTTTAAATGTAAAAGTAGTGTGAATATCATGCAATACCTATTCTTGTCATAGATTATATTACAAAATGTTCTTAATACCCAACAATACTTACACGACTGAAGTAGTTACATTACAACCTATATCCTCTCTTCTCTACTTGGTTTAGAAAAGCATTATTTTTTCAAAGATCTTCTAAATCCGTGAGTGTTAAAAAGTTTTGAAATTCTTACAAAACTTCCGATAATTGTTAATTTCTAGCTACTTACATAGAGTGATCACTATTCCAATACGAAGTACAAAATCAGAGATGAACTGCAATTAGTTACATAGTGAGCATCTGTGAGATAATATTAATATTTGAGAAAAACCATAATATCTAATATTTTAAGGAATTTGCTAATTTGATTTATTTTCTTACACACGCGTCAAAGACAAAGTTTAAGTTCCACCGTTAGGTAACTCTATAGTTAGTTCCCTAGTCTTTTATATAAGTTTCCTGAAACCTTAACTCTACTTTACGAAGAGGGGTCGTGTTTCTCTTTCTCAAGATGAAGTAATTTTGTTAAGTAATACTGTATAAAACAAAATTCAATACACTTGCGTTCTGTTTATTTCTTAACTTATACCACAACGTTTATCGAGTTTAATATTTATTATGTGTTAAAACCTATTACGTCTGTATTTCATAATAATAATATAAATTATAAAGGTAGTCCTATTTCTTGTTATCGTGTATTTCAAAGTTATGTAAAAACATGGGTAATCCAATTTCTTTACTACAATCTAAGAAATTGTGTTAAAAAAAAAAAGTTATTCTATTGCAGTTAAGCAAAAGAGCAGTTTTGGTGTTAGAAAACAGTAACTTTATTGAAAACAAAATACTAAAATAAAAGATTAGATAATAGGAATTTTTTTAATGACATGGACAATGTATAAATAACGAATCTATTCTAATCTAAATCTAAATACATTTACATGATATTTAGGGATTGTAGTGTGATTATTTTTCCCTTTTTTATAGACGAAATAAGGGATTCAAACACAGTTATGAAGTTGTTCATAAATTTTATTGGCGTCAAATTTAAAAAATGATTTGTACTATAGAAAACGGTACATCTTTCTTTCCACCTTCTTTGCCTTATTGTTTTTCCAAAGTAAGTTAGTCAACAGCTGGTTTTATTTAATTTGTTGGTTAGTTGTTCTTGCTAACCAATCAACATACTATCGCTCAATTCTTGAGATGAAGTAATCTTATTAACGATAAAGGAATATTAAGTTACGCCACTTGATAACATTTAACTAATTTTAGTTTATCATTATATTGATTACTTTATAAACTAAATTTATCATTAGGGAATAAACAGACTTAACACCTACACAACTATCTACATCCTTGGTGACTTTTGAAATATTATCTTACGTAATTACCTGAGCACCGTGTGCCGCCCCCATTAGAATCAGAACCTTCCTCCTTACCAGAATAGACGATAGGTATTGATATATTATGAATTTAGATACATATTACTATTTCATTAATAAATATTCATCTAAATCCCAGAAGTTACCATATTGATTGCATATTATTTAAAACAAGTTTCTTTTTTTATTTTCGCCACTTTGTCCATATAAAACCTTGTTTTATTACTTATCTACTTCATTACCCTCACTGTTTATTACCTCCATGAAAGTTTTTTTATGCTTATCTTCATATTTCTACTGGTGTTTTTCTGTTAGTTGGAGTATCTTGTGATTTCTGTCTTTGTTTTGAGAAACTATTAAACCATCTGTACGTTCAAATTTTGACGATACCGGACATTTATTCTGGATTACTCCTTGCCCATAGGTCAGAATCTGAGAGTTGGTAAAACTAAGTATTCGCCTCAACAATTTTTTTTTAATGATTGTAATTTGTGTATAAAACACTTGAGTATACATAGGTTTCCTCACGATATAGTAACAACGAAATGATATTAGAATTTAAGAATCTAATTATGGTTGTTGTTAAGATATTGGATTATTTACAAATTTTCACAGTGCATGGAATAAATAAATAGGCCTACCTTGGTTGATTTATTTTTACTTCAACATGTACTAAATCCATTACATCAACCAAAATTCCCCATTTAATAAGTTAGCTAGAAGTAATTTTTATTATATATTTTATAACGTTCTGAGTTTAATCAAGAAGTTTATTTAACTTCACACTGAATAAACGTGGGCTACGTGTTTCAAAACTTTTCCATTTAAGATTAAATTTGTAAAGCGGAAAGCTCCCGCATTTCTTTCAGTTAAAATTGTGTTTTTACTTAATGCAAATTAAATACTTAAATAATGCATACAAAAATATTTGGTTATAATTCCAAAAATATTTTCATAAAAGGCCCAGAACCAATTAATTATTAGTATTTTGTCATATTTTATTTTTTACCTCAGGGGCTCACATCTTGTGAGTACGGGAACTGGCATTCCCGAGGTACCCATGCTGGGTCTAACCTTCCTTCGTCTAGTCTTGGGTTAGATCCCTTCTCTTTTATCTTTCCTGCCTGGTCTCTCTTGACCAACTCTTGTTCTTTTCCGACTCTGACGCTATTAGAGTTTCGAGGGCTAGGAGTCATTCATATTCTATCTACCAATTCTCTCTTCCAAATAACTCGAGATAAATGGAAATGTGTGATAAAACAGTAGTAATACCCCTGGTGGGCAAGCCTCTAGAGGTTAATCTCATCACCGGTTCCGATCGGGTGAAAGCCCCGGTGGCCGGTGCTGGTCTCAAAGATTCTGGGGGAGAGCAATTACACAGCAACGTAAGTCCCGAGACAACATCAGTAAGCGGCAGTAAAATCATGGTTAAAAAGGCACCTGAAAACCCTTTTGAGAAAAGTAATAAAATTGTAAGATCTCCAGGTAATAAGGAGGTAGCGAATGACCGTGGCATGACAGGAGAGATAACAGTTGAAGACAAATGTCCTCCACTTGATGGTAATAAAATAGTTATTTTAGTTAATGAAAATTAGGACCTTCGAATTAAACTTAGTGAAGTAGAACGGATTTGTAGTGAACTAAGAAATGAAATTTCTAAACTTAGATCAGATAATCAGAGTTCCAATGCAACATCTAGCAGTGCTGTTGAATACCACACTGATGAAGAAGAATTAGCACTTGAAACGGACTGGATCCTAAAACAGAGGAAAGCTGGGAAGAAGCGGAAAGCTGAGTTTTCACCGGGAAACGGGCAAAATAAAAATAAAACGACCATTGAAAAGCCAGCTATAAATGAAAATAAAAATAATGCTAGTAAGAAAGAACTGCAACCGCCTCCAATAAATGTCTGTGGAATATTAGATTTCAGTAAACTCCAGTCTATTCTAAAGTCTATAACCCACAAAGTATTTAAAGTCACTACTCTAAATAATAACAAATGGAAAATAAATTCCCCTGATTCCGACACTTATAGAGTATTGGCAAAAAAACTAAGCGAAGAAAGAATCGATTGGTATACATATGAGAATAAAAATGAACGACCACTGAGAGTTATAGCTAGAGGCCTTCATTCTTCATGTGTAAAAGAAGAGATCATGGCGGATTTGGACAAGAGAGGATTCAAAATACCCCATGCAGTGAATATTCTTAAAAAGGAAAAGCAAGAAAATGATAAAGGAGAACAGATAGTAACAAGACGTGGATTACCGCTTTTCATGTTAACCTTCGACAATGGGGAGAGTGTGGAGAAAATATATGACATTAGAACTATCCTCAGCATCGTGGTTAAAATTTAACCTCTGAGGAAGAATAGTAAATTGATTCCTTAGTGTAAAAGATGTCAGGGCTTTAATCACACCCAAGCCTATTGCCATATGGATCCACGTTGTGTGAAATGTGCAGGAAAACACTTTACAGCGAATTGCAGTCTAAGCAAGCAATCAGTTCCTAAATGCATTAATTGTAGAGGAGCACATCCTGCAAGCTATAGGGGTTTCGAGGTAGGTAAAGAGCTACAAAAAAGACGCGATTGGCTTATGAGACCTCAGAAGCAAAGACAACAGCCAGATTTAAGAGTAAAGGCAAAGACTGTCAGCGAATCACTGATAAGTCAAACCCATGTACCAAGAGAGAATACACCAAAGTATAAAACGTATGCGTAGGCTGCAGATAGTGGCAAGGATAAAAGTGAGATCCCTTCTGTTGCGGACTCACTCAAATTCATCATAACCAAAATAGAAGAACAGAACGTAGTAAACAAAATGATATTGGGCAGACTGAGCAATCTTGAGATCAACATCACAAACTCAAATCTTACAAAAGTATGAAACACAACCTTAGGATTGCAACATGGAACGCAAATGGTCTTCAACAAAAGGTAAATGAACTGGAAGTGTTCCTGAGAGAACAGAAACTCGACATCTGTCTGATTTCTGAAACACATTTAACAAAACAATCCTTCCTAAAAATACGTGGATATACAATATACCACAAGTTTCACCCTTCTAACAAAGCCAGAGGTGGGTCATCTATATTGATAAAAGTTGGCATTGAACATTATGAAAACGCAAAAATCCAAATGGAAGCGCTTCAGGTTACCACAGTACGGGTGCGCACGAAAAACAGAGAATTTAATATATCAGCTATCTATTGCCCTCCAAGACATAAATTACAAATGAAGGACTACATGGATTTGTTTAAATCTCTTGGTAATCATTTTATTATTGGCGGTGATTTCAACGCAAAGCATCCTCATTGGGGATCACGGTTAACAACTACAAAAGGGAAAGAACTCTACAATGCTGCCATGAGATTGAACTGCAAGTTCTACTCTTCAGGAGAACTTACATACTGGCCATTTGATTTACAGAAAGTGCCAGATGTTATTGATTTTTTTGTTGCTAAAGGACTTTCAGATATGTATGTGAAGACTGAAAATCGGAGTGACCTATGGTCAGACCACTCGCCTGTTATCCTGACAATAAGTGAAGAATTGATTGAAAGGTTAGCGCCTCCAAGATTAACAAATAATAAAACAGATTGGGAAGGCTTTCGTAAAGATCTTGATAGTGTCATAAATATCCATGTGCCCCTCAAAACTTCTGAGCAGCTAGAAAATGAAGTTGACTTGTTTATTAAAAACATCCAATACTCGGCATGGAAAAACACACCTGAAGGAAATAAAACAATTAATGGAAATTATACAATCATACCATTTGAAGTTCGAAAGTTGGTGAGTGAAAAACGGAAAGCTCGAAAAAAGTGGCAAATAAGTCGCTTTCCTCAAGATAAAAAAGCATTAAATCAACTTTGTAACAAGCTGAAAGAAGTCCTCCGTGAAACTAAAAACGTATCTATAGGTCTATACCTTCAGGGATTAACTCCAGACAAAGGTACTGATTATTCATTATGGAAATCCACAAAAGGCTTAAAAAGGCCTGTAGCACAAATAACACCCATCAGAGCAGACAATAACAAGTGGGCAAGGAGCGACTGTGAAAAGGCGGATATATTTGCTGGGCATTCAGAACAAACATTCCGACCATTTCCAATATTAACCCCAGTTGAAGGTATTACCATAACATCCAAACAAGATAACATCAGGATTAAGCCTGTGTCATTGAAAGAATTAAAAGACGTTGTTAAAAATAATATAAACACCAAAAAAGCTCCAGGATACGACCTAATCACAGAACGGGTACTTAAGGTACTACCTCACAAAGCTTTTATAAAGCTCTTACATCTAATCAACGCCTCTCTCCGAGTTATGTATTGCCCAAGACATTGGAAGGTGGCGGAGGTTATAATGATCCCGAAAATAGGGAAGGATTTGACTGATAGAAAATCGTATCGTCCAATTTCCCTCCTTCCGATAATTTCAAAACTATTTGAAAAACTGGTATTAATACGATTGAAGCCAATTATAGAAGAAAGACAGCTGATACCTCCTCACCAATTTGGTTTCAGGAATAGCCATTCAACTATTGACCAGCTACATAGAGTGACAGGCATCATTGAAGGGGCTTTAGAGTGTAAAAAGATTTGTGCCTGTGTCTTCCTAGATGTCTCACAGGCCTTTGATAAGGTATAGCATGAGGGACTGCTTTACAAACTGAGCAATTATCTGCCATATCAGCTCTGGCAAATATTAAAATCTTACCTTACAGACAGGATATTTCGCGTTAAGCAAGGGAAAGAGTACTCCGAGTTTAAAGAGATCAATGCAGGAGTCCCTCAAGGAAGTGCCCTTGGACCAGTTTTGTACCTATTATACACCAGAGACGTGCCCATAGATGGTGAAGCAACAGTAGCAACTTTTGCAGATGATACTGCTGTCATGGCTGTTGGAGACTAAATAGAAGATGCATCTGCCAAGCTCCAGAAATCATTAAACAACATTAATGTATAGACAAAAAAGTGCGTATTAGGCTAAATGAGTCTCAATCTAGCCATGTTAATTTTAAAAACAAGAAAACGACAATTAAACCTATATTTGTTAACTCCAAAGTAATCCCATTCAAATTAGAGGCGAAATACCTAGGAATGACGCTTGACACGAGGCTCAGATGGAAATCCCATGTCAAAATGAAGAAGAGTGAACTTAATTTGAAATATAGGAAAATGCATTGGCTTTTAGGGCGGCACTCTAAATTAGATATAACAAATAAAATGTTATTATACAACCAAATCCTAAAACCAATTTGGATGTACGGATTGCAACTTTGGGGGTGCGCCAAGAAATTAAATGTAAAACAAATTCAAACCTTCCAAAATAAGGTACTGCACCGTGGTATGTCCGCAATGATTCCATCCATAGGGATCTTAAGATTGAAACTGTAGATGAAACCATAAAGTCTGTAGCGAGGAAGCACGAACTTAGGCTACAAAAACATGTAAATACTGCTGTGCAGGAGATGCTCAGAAGCAGAAATGGGGAGCGGAGACTCAAAAGGACCAAGCCTTTAGCCCTAGTGCAGTGATGCCCCAGCTCTTATAACCGCAAGATTTTGTGCGAGTATTTAGTCGGAGTCATTCATAGGAAGGACTTGGAAAAAAAAGTGTTATTATGAAATGGAAGCTACTAGATAAGTTCCCTGTACTTAGTTGTAGTTATAAATAAATAAATTTAAAAAAAAAATTAATTTATTTTTTATTAATTTTTTTATGTTCAATTTGTTGATTAATAAAAATAATCCTTTTTATTCACCCTCTAGGTACTTTAACATATGAAAGAGAAAAGAGAAAGAGAAATTGTTTCCTTCACGTTCTGTTGCTTCAATTCTATTGTATTTTTTTTCCAAAGTAATTTTTGGACGGAATTACATAGCACAATAATAAGTGTACCTTTGATTCTGATGAGTACTGAGATTAGATACCTTATAATGAACTTTTATCTTGTAATATTTGTACTGGCCACATCGTAACTCCACTGTTCCTAAAATATTAAGCTTTGTTTTATTCAAAACAGAATTAAAATTACAATTATAATTACACTTTGAGTTTTAAAGGTTTATATTATCACAAATATAATTACGTACTTGTTATTTAAGTCATAAAGTTGATCTTATTTTCTACCCTTCTCATAGTAGTGTTGCGATGAGTTCTTCTTGAGGAACTTTTAAGTAAGAAAAGCATAACAAAAAAAATATTACTTGTTAAAACTTGTGTTAACATTGAAAATAATTTTCACACTAAAGTACAAGGGAGACATAAACTGAAGTCTATGCGTACAACTACGTAATCTGTTACGTAACTTTTTAGTAAATCCGCTTATAGATTTTAAGAAAAACTTACTTCTAACTTGTTTACTCAAGCGATAACAAAGGTATTCAGAAGTATTTCGCACAACGTTTAGTAAAATTTAAACCTTTCAAATCACAAATAATTATAACCAGAAATATGAATTGTATATTAAGTACTTGTAAAATACAACTGTATTGACACAAACCCTTCACGTATCAAATAAAACGCATTTACCAATAATTTTATATTTTTACTATTATCATTATATTATTACAAAATTATGATTTCAGTGAAATCACATTTTGATAAATGATCTATATCACTCTATTCCGATTTTTCATTTATATAAATATATGTTTTAGATAGGTGCAATACAGATACCAACGATTGACCTACTTTTATCGTGATTCCTGCGAAAATAGTGTATTACTCAAAAGAGGTAACAATTTGAATATTTTAAGCACCCCCCCCCCCGAAAAATACAATTATGGGTGAAAAATCTCCCGTTATGCTAATGATATCTTCCTTTACTACATTAAAGTTTAATATAGATTAAATTTTTAATATAATATTATCACACTTTATCAAGACTGCCTACTTATTTCTCTTTCGTTGCCATACATCTTCATCTATAATAATTATATATCAGATCAAGGATAATTGTATTAGTAATAAATGTAATTGATTATTGTAATATATTATTTGTATATTAAAAATTTAATTTGAGAAGCCAGAATGATTATGTTGCAAGTAAGGAAACATAAATTGTTCAATATTGTTAATTCACCAATATTTCTTTTGATCTCAAATAATTTATTTCATAAGGTATCGATAAATCTGTTTGCTTCGTCAATTTTCTTTTTAGTGTTTTGTGACGTTCAGTTAAAAAGGGTTAATTAATAATTTGTAATTATTAAAAATTACGTTCAGAAAAAAAATCATATTAAATTATAAGTCATATTGAACATCAATAGTATTATATATAAACGAAATCGGAAAGACTGTTCTATCTACTTCTATGTTCATTTTACGTTATATATGATTTCTATATTGACTACAACTAAGATAATTGTGATGGCTGTGGCATTGTTCCTGTCATCTGTAGATGTTCAAAACCTTACTTGTGCCTTGTGTTAAGTGATTGTTTTACACCATTTTAGTTAATTTTATTGTGTAGTAATAATTATGAAAGGAGTATGTTCACCTGTTAGTGAATATAGAATTCACAGAGTAATAGAAAACTATCATTTTTCTAGTAAGGATTCTGAAAGTGAATATTCTGAAAATGATATAGTGATTGAAAGTAGCTCATCTGTTTATAACACTAACAAATACTTTAATAATGACCCAGATGAATCAGATAATCGTTCTGATTTTGTGTGATACTTTTTAGGTTAAATGTAAGTTTAAATTTTTCAGATAGTGAACAAGATTTTTCATCAGAGAGTAATGACAACATCCCAAGTACTAACTCTAAGTCTTCTCGTCGTTGAGGTTGACCTAGTCTAAGAAATAAAATTAATCAGCTAGAAAGATGAATCCAGGGAGGAAACCGCGGAAGGATGGAATGATGTTGATGAAATAAATGATCAAGGAATTTCCACATACATTTCCTTGAATTACATGCTGTGAAACATTGTTATCGTCGTCGTCCCCCAAAGTCAAAGAAAAGGCAAACAAGTTAAGTTTTGAAATGTTTCTTCAAATTTACAAAACAAATTTACAAAAGGAAGCACTATTTGGTTTTACACCCAATTTTAGTTCATCTTATAAGTATTGATATATAACAAATGGAATAATAAAAACGTATTATTTGTAGTTAACTTGATCAATTAAAATGTACATGAAGGCCTAACCACGGGCTTAATAGACAGAAAATGGACACGGGTCCTGTATATATATTAAGTATCTCTCGACGCATCATATATATCGAACTTATGTAACTGTATTAGTTTTTTTTGAAAATAACAAAATAATTTTTATAGAGTAACTGTCCGACTGATTATAATAATGACACTTATGTTACCACCATGTGTTAAACGGTTGGTTTATTATTTAATTTTATTTGTTTTTAACAAATCAATCTCAGATGTAACTACTCTTATAGTAATTATAAATTTGTATTAACATTATTTCGCACCAAGATATTCAGATTTTATTTGAAATGCTCGAAATGATTTTGAGTGTAAAAATCAAAAATACAGTTAAAATGTGAGACGGTAATTTGGTCATGATCTCCATAATTTCATTTTCAGAAACTGAAAAGAGGTTTTTTAAATGTCTCAAATTTTAACCTAAACTTAAAGTTAGGTTCAGTTTATAGATAAACGTTTAAGTCTCTCTCGATGCATCACTTATTGTATCAATCATTCTATAGAGACACTTTAAGAAAAGAATTTATTACATTTTCTTATAAATTTAATGTATAGTATAAATTTATTATCAAAATGGAATTAATTTTTCTTGAAGTTGAAGGTAAAACTTTATAAAAGCAGATCAAAAAAGTTTATAGAAATGATTATTGGTATTTTATTTACATTGTTTACAAATATTTAATAAAAATATTCAACACTCTCATAAATTTAAGGAGACATTTAAAATTCAAGCACGGATTTAGATAAAATTCAATATTTAATTTTATTAACGAATAATTAAAAAATGTAATATTAAACAAAGCAGAAAGATTTAACTTTTATTTCTGGTAGACAGCTATAAAAATAAATTATGTTAAACTAATAAATTTCATTATTGTTTATGTAATTTCTAATTTCCAAAATGTTTTCATTATTCTTATTCTGCTGTACAATAAATAAAGTTTTGAAGTATTTACTTGCAAAGTTCTCTAAAAACATTTAAAACAGACAATGAACTAAATTCACTTTTAGAAGTCTGATTTTACACGAACTAATTATAAAAGTTTAAACTTAACTAAAATAATTAAAACTTCTCCAAGTTATGTTAGTTCTGTTTGAGCTTAATACAAACAACATAGGGATTTGTGCTGTAATTGTTTGATAAGTTATTTATTTCATTTATTAAGTATTATTCTTCATAAATTTAGGGAAATAATATAAATTTAAATTTAGAATGGTTTTGAATCAATTTTCGTTAAATTATTTTTTAATACTTTAATACTTTTCTAGTTTGCCATTATTTATAGTTTTAATGATGATTTAAGTAACTTATTTTTTGGGAAAGTTTTAATTTTACAATGCAATCAGACATAGTTTGTATTTCTATGAAAAAGAATAATACATTTGTAGTAAAGAATATTATATTATATAATCAGTTGAACTATGAAGTTCATCCTTATTTCCCCAGTTTATGTTACAATTACACACACATTCTTTTGTTTGCTTCTCTATAGTTCGCAATGACAACTTTAGTCTATCTGTCGTTTCTGGATTAACAGAATAGACCACTGGAAGTCTTAGGCAATACATTTTGTCTAACCTGGTCTAGACGTCCTCTTCACTGATCCCAGCTGCCCATACTACTAAATGGAACTGCCCAGTTCCATATTCAATAAACTTATAGTTATTGTATTTACGTTACTTTGCTGACCGACTAGCTCCAAATTATTTCTCCTTAATTAATTCACGAATTTAATGAAATCTCTGGAGAGTAGTTATTTAATCTAAACGTATCTGCCAGCAAACAAAGAATATTCTTATAACGAAGCTAATCTATAAGCCTGAGCAATGCAATTGTTAATATGAATGCTTATTTTATTTTGTACGAGTGGTTTAGTGATTAAATATCTCCTCTGCTTAAATGACAATATATTTTGAACAAGTGTGATTAGTTAGAAAATCAAAATATTTATTCAATCTTTAATCAAATCTTATTCGAACGCTTCATAACATTTTCTTCAAAAGAAAGATATACAGACATGTAAGTTAACAAAATAATAGTTCTATCACTTTTTGAAAACAATTGATATTTTAAAAACCAAAATCAAAGTTCAAAACTCAGAATTATTTTTACGTCTCAAAATTATGACATTACTTTTTGGAGCAGAACAGTTGTAAAAAAATTTGAACTGAACTTTAAAAAAAATAAATAAATCAATATTAATCTAAACATAAATCTTACTGTACACCCAACACTTTAAAATGAAAACATAGGGGTGTTCAATTGTGAAAAATAACGATGTTCTTCAAACCTGTAGTTGAAGCGGAGTTCAGAGCCCATCTAGGAAATTTGTGCTTGTTACAGGTGTGGTGAATTCCGGTTTTCTCCACATCTTGCTGCGGGGCAGCGTTTTTCCACGAAATTTGAGCTTCTTAGCTTCGGTTCACTTTGCGTTTTCCTCTCGAATCATCGTTTTACAGGCGTACGACTGTTCGTTTTCTCTATTCTAGACCGAAACGACTGCTATCGACTTTGTTTCGATTTAATTTCTATTTCAGAAATATTTTTATATCAAAGTTCTGTGGGATTTTTAATTATTTATGATTTTAACTATTGTTTTAGGAACTCACGACTTCGTCCGAACTTCATGCTCTTTGGAAATTTACATTGTAGGAACTTTCTAATACTTTTCAGGTCTTAAAATTGAGTGCGTAGTTCAACACTTAGTCGGGCAGCGTAATACCTTACTTTTGATGTTAAGATTGTTTTCATGGATCCCCTCCGGAGAATCTGATGTAGCCATATCTCCCTCACCATACCATTTTTTTGGTACCAAAAATTCCCTTTCCCCGTCTATTAGTACTTATTTTATTTATTCATTATTTGTCATTTATTCCTCTATTTTTAGGTATGTATTTACCATATGAATTATCATTACTTTAGTATTTAGCTTTGTGTACCATTTTTATTTACTATCTAATAGTACTAATTTAATTACTTTAACTTCAAATCTTAGTGTTTTTTCCTTAGAACTCCTTATCTTCCTTCAGGAATTTTTGATTTTCATGTACATAACATTATTGTATTTCCCTTGCTCTGGTGTGTCTTAAGAACTTTGAGTTGTGGATGTATGACTTCCCGTTCTTGAGATAATCGACTTTTTTACATAACGTATTGTTCTCCTAATTTATTTTTCACACCATACGATTGTTTTATTTCTGTTCTACTTAACGAAAAACTTTAGTATCCGTCCTGTGAATCTTTTACTTTGCATGGTTTGCTTTGTTTCACACCCCGCACTATTGTTTCATTAACCCTTCATTATTTGCATATTTAAAATTAAATTGCTGCGTTTTTCCATTTTCTTTTGTCTCTTGCTACATTTTAACCCTATTCTGGATTTACAACCCTTTAAAATAATTCTTTAATAATTAATAGTGTGAATTCTCTCTCCATTTTAATTTCATTAAAGTTCAACATTTTCATTGTATATTATCACCCATGAAACTTATCAAACAACTTGTATAGACTTATGAAATTGACGTGTTTCACCAACTTCTAAAATATTTATTTTTTGGAGAAATTTAATTTCTTACATTTCCATCACTGTCACAACTCGATTTTTTTTTTTTTATTTATTTATTTTTTTTTTTAATAAAATAAATTTTGATTTTGAGGTATATTTGAAAACTCCTCTTTCTTTGATTACTTTTAACTTAAAAATAATGCAAGGTGGAAAGAAACTTGTATCAAAGGACTTTAAGTATGCTTCAAGAAGCAGATTTTTCAATTTAAAAATCTCGTTTTCCGATATTTGTTTTTCATCATATTTGTAGCATTTACCGCTAACTATTCTAAGAGCCGGGGACAGTTTTCAACATATCAATGAGTCGAAGTCACTTTTCGTGATAACAGCCTACATCCCAGGTCCTGAAAAAAACTGCTTTGCATTTATGTATACATTATGTGTCGTTTAGAAAAACTGAATTTTTGCAGAGTAGCCGTTGCAGGTTCTACAGTATTTGGAGTTTTTAATTTCAAAACAACAAGTAGTAAAATTAGATATGAATCAAAACATCTTTCTTTTCTTTGAACAACTTACTGACCCTTGCCTTTTGAACAAATGAAGTAATATCCTGTTTTAAAGCAAGGATTAAAATGGCCTTACGTGTTACTATAATGCACCATATGAAATGAGATAAAAATTTTAAAAAGATATTTTAAAGTTAGTTTTTGATCACCATTTTTGCACAATACTAATTAATATAGTAAGAGAAATTTAAATTTCGAAAGCCAGGAGCATATTTATAAATGTTTTAAACTGTGTGAAATTGTTGTATTGTACATAAAAATTTGTACGGGGATGTGCATTTATAAAAGGCTCTATATATTTTTTTCACAAACTAATATAAATAAATAACTAATGTAATTGACACAAACTTTACTCATGAATCAATTCGAAATATTTATATAAGAAAAATTAATTTCTTAAAAGATTTTTTTAATGTCTTTGTTGATAGTTACGTTAGATACAGTATATGCCAGGTAAGTTATTTGTTTGTGTCATTTAAGAAAACAATACACGTGATGTTAGTTGTTCAAAAATGATAACAAATTAATAGTTGAGTTTACTGATAAAAGTCACCGTATAAATTTTAAAATATATTATAACATACAAATTATACATCTATATAATTCTAAATAATAAAGTGCATCTAAATTTTTAAACCTAGCATTGTGAGTTGTACTGGAATTATGATTGGACGTAACTTCTGCCTGCAAATGTTAGAACTGAGGGGAATGGTATTCAATATACTGAATTGAGTTCTATACAAGTATCTAACTAATGTTTTACTTCAAAACTGTTATTAGGCCTAAACATTTGCAATAATAAATATTATCAACAATAAGATCTCATGATTATTTAATTAAAAAACAAATATAAAGTATATTTTCTTCATGATTTTCATAATATTATAGTTTTACTTTTATCTGTTTATATACATTGTACAGGCAATTATATAAACCATGTTTCCTTCCACCATTGCCCCCAGATACATTTTTAAGGAGTGTATAAAAAATAATCTCCTTAAAAAATACATGTTTAATTCAACCTCCTTTATAGTCGTATTTAAACCTGTAAGTGTAATCTGAAACATTTCTTACAGAGAATCTATATTGATTTGAGTAAGCGAATATATATTTTTATGGGGTGAATAAAAAAACTATATTTTAAAATAATAACACTGGAAACAATAACCTCTGAAGTTTTAGGTAGTTAAGTTGTTCCTGTCTATAACAGCAGGCGATAGCCGTTCTATGTTAACAAAAATGTTTTAAAGAGTCAACTAAAGTTGAGAACAAATCAATCAAAAGTTTTCATCATCAGACATAAATGGCCCAGATTAAATAATTATTTTATTTTTTAAATATGATGGCCCAAATGTAAATTTAGTAAATAATGTGTTAGTGCGTTTCATTCGAAAGCTAATTTAATGAATAATTTTGTTGTACAAATATAACTACTATACATATTCTGGAATCGTAAATTCATCATTAAAACCACAGTTTTTGATATGATTTTATAATTTAAATATTAATTCAGTACTGTTTTATGCATTAAATGAGATCTTGCTATGCAACATATTTTATTCACATTCCATTTGAGACATCCGCCCTCCTTTAAGGATATCCAAGATCTAAAATATATTCCTTTGATTTACTGTGACGCAACACTGACAGAGATATTTTCCTTAAATATTTAAAGTGATGTTTGGGTGTTGCATATACAATACGTACATACACTAATATGCAACAATTGTAGGGCTGACACCCATATATGTACTTACAATCTCGGATTGTAGAATCCAACGAGTACAACATATCCTTTTTAATTTTTCTGTTTCAGTAGCGGTCACCCTTCTTATGTACGAGAGTTTAATTTATTTTATTTTTTAAATTTCATATTCATGTAAATTGTTATAATATCATAAATATTAATTTAAATATCTCTTACATAACATGTTTTTGTGGGAAATAGGAGCATATATTTGCATCATGTTTTAATATAAATATTACAGAAAACTAATGTTTTTTTTTTTTTTTTTTTAGAAAAGAAAAATATAATTTAAGAAGAATTTTGTCAAAATCCAAGGAACTTGGAAATAAAAGAAGATAGAAGGACTTCTGAATATTCACTCGAAGAACACATCACTTGGCGAATTCTTCGAAGACCACAGTCATCCAAAGTCTGAGGGAGACTAAATCTGCTCTACTCAACTAATAAACTACTACATAAATAAAAAAAATTAAAAAATTAAATTCAATCATTAGTAAAATCGGGACTTAATAAAATCATGAAATGAAGTATGCGAAAACAAATAATTAATTAAAATAAAGTCATTACAAACATTGAACAAACTAAAAGTTATTTAAAGGAAACAGATTGGTCAAAGTTAAAATTAAAATTTAATTAATATTAAAAAAGAATTTACATTGTTTAGAATCTCAAATTTCGTAAGATAAATATAGAATTAAATGTATACCAAATTGTTATTAGAAATAAGATTTAGATTTAAGATGTTAGAATAAGTCAACTAAATAAAGTTGAATGATTTCATAGAAGTATGGTCAAGTGATATTCAACATTACAGTCTGAATTTTGTTTTAAAAACTAATAAATCTATTATATGTTCAATTGTATTCTGAATTTTTCAATTTATCCTATAACCAATAATATTCCCTATTGAAGAAAGAAATAAAGTGCTCTAAAAAAAAATTAAAATTGAAGTAAAGTTTTTTTTTGGTGAGATAACAAAAGCTCCAAAAGGCACACCCTTGATACAGAGTCTGAGGGAACAAAAATAAGGTAAGGTAGAAATAGAAAATTATAATAACTGTGTTATAAATTGTTAGAATAAGATAGATTAAGAATTCAAATAACATTTGTACCATTTTAAATAAAATTGTGTACGGAACTTTAAGAGAAAAGAGGAGAGTAAAAGTTTTAGGCTGCGGAGTTAAGAATCTACCACCATTCTCTCTCTCCGATTAATTCTTACGCAGTGATCGTAAGTGGAGCCCGGAACGAGGGGCTTCTTCGTAAATTCTTACACGCCAAACCGGCGTAGTGTGTGTGTTTGTGTGTTTTGTCTTTTAGAGACATTTTTCTTTCCTATGTGTTCAAATTACTTAACTTATACAAATTCCTTCCTTTTTTGATAAGATGTAATAAAAACTGTTTTGTAATATCCACAGCTATTCCAAAGTTAGTATTATAATAATAATTAGTACCCATTATGTCCCTTTAAAAGTATATATTTCATATTATAGTTATGAAACCGTGTATTCCTCAGTTACCACTTGAAGGTTTAATAAATTGAAACTTATTTAAATTTATGATTAAAATATTTCTTAAAACACCTAAGACAATTATGGATATTCTTGTAGGAAGGGAGAAAATGAAGATTTATTTTATCTCATTATAATTAGGTTATGCGTAGCTGCTTATTCTCCTTTTATGAATGATACTTGTTTATAGTTGTGTACAAAATATTCTTATAAAAATGTATAGGTGTATGTTTGTATATATGGATGTGTATGTTTTTGTTATACATACCTGTCTGGGTGGAACATGTATGTATGTTTATATACATATTTCGTCCGTGTGTGTGTATGCGTAAAGATATAAATGGTTGTATCCATACTAAAACATTCTATATACAGTTTATTCTTTATATAGTATATACTTGTGTTTTAGAATATTAGAGCTGTGTTTAAATTTGGCTGTTATGAAACTGCAGTATACGATCTTTCTTTTAAATGTAATATAATTCTAGAGGCGCATCGGCTGTTTTAATTTTAATTTTTTTTGCTCCCTTACTTCTTATTTATCTATTTGCTCTATGTTGCTCACTATCTCAAACAGGTGTACAACTATTTTGACGTTGTTTCATTGTATTATATTTTGTATAATTAAATTAAACTGTTTTTGCACTTTAGTTCTAAGATATCTATTACTATGATATAAGCAAATATATGATGTATATAAGGAGCAAAAAAATATTCAATCAATCAATTACAATAGGAAGTAAGCCTATATAAAATAATGTTTGCATTACAGGGCTGGTTAAGGAATACAATTGAGGAAATTATTTTGAAAGTTATCTGGCGTCGTTGAATTATTTAAGTGACATTCTTCTGTAACCTGTCACTAGTCAGGCAGTAATGAGAAATTCCGTCCAGGATGTGAGATATAAACTAAGATTTATGATAAAATCCATAATATCGTCTGAAGTTGCTGTTTCATTTCCAGACTCTAGCTTGGGATTTTTCTTTAGTCAAATTTTCTTCTCTTATTGACCTTGTAATCGCCTCGCTCTAGTAACACCCAGGCACTTTCGTTCAGGAATCCTGCCCTGGTCATCCTTTTAAAAGACATACAGTAAGATGGATTAACACTTTACTGTATCTCTTCTCAGAATTATGTCTAAACGTGGATTAAGAACGTAAAGATATAGATGTTTCACTTCTTCCAAGTAATAATCTCTATTAAGTAAATAAAAACTCATTTCACAGATTGCAGTGGATTCTTGTAAAATATATAGATGTCTACTTTTGAACGAAATCCATATGCAAAAAAGTCGTACATTTTTAAATTATATTAGATTAGGAATTTTAAGTATACAATAAGAAGCTGATTTACACTCATTTTCGTCTCTTAAAGAGATAAGCGAATAATAAAATTAACTTCACCTTTTTTAAACGACTATCAGATTAACAATCTGGTATTAATTCAACTGGATTTATATACTAGTCCATTTAGAAAAACCTCAATAGATAATACTTTTACACGAACAATGAACTTTAAAGGGAGAAGTTTCACTTGTACAAAGGGTTGTACATATTTTTAGGTTTTCAACCTTTGCTGGAATTTAATTCTTCTGCTTTTGTTTACTTATTTTGGCAGGTGGGTTTACTTCGTTTGTTTTATTAAATCAAGGGGTCAGCATAGCTCCCTTTAGGGAAACATAAAAGTACAATTTGAGACTGACGAGTTTTTTTCTCAATAATTACGTTACATATTTGTATTAAATATTGTATATCACTAGAACAGATCAAACCACATGTAGCAAGAAATGTCGAATTTGAAATTTACTCTTTGAGTTGAGATATTTGATGTTGAAGACAATACAAACATTCAAAACTTAATCTGCTCTTAGATATTATTTTGGACTGATATTCCTTAAAAATATACGTTATATTTCAGTGTTTATTTTTACAACACTTAGGACATTGTCAGAAACGAAACAGTTATATATATAACGGTAAAAAAGAGATAGTATTGTTATATCTGGAATCAAGCATTTCTTTTATGATTCCAATAATTAATTTTCTTTGATTTTTATAGAGATATTATTGGATGGCTTGTTCGTTGCGAGCGATACGTAACAAAATGTGGTGCTATCAGGGCGAGTTGTTGTTGTTGCATAATACTGAAATGTTTAATATAATTATTTTAAAAGTGATTTTCTTCGAATACTCAATTTCATTTACGTCTATAACTAACTTTTACATGAAGATTAACTCATAATTTAAAACAAGAATTTAATGTCCTGAGAAGTTTTCCTTTTGTTTTCCAGCAAAGTAGTTTTCGTTTGACAGTTATTAACAAGTAAAATTATGTGAATATCGTTTTAATTGCTTGTTGCACATTTAACTTTTAAAAGTCAATTTAGTTAAAGTAAAATTTTTATATGATACAGTTAAAGGTTGTAGTGATTACGAACTTAACGTGAATAAAAATATAATTATTTTTTTTATTATTTTGTGTCTAAAAACAAAAACAAAATCTGTGGAAAAATTATCAATAATTCTATGTTATAACCAATACACACCTTCGTATGTATTATATTAAGGTGTCTTAATAGTGATTTTAATGGCTATACATACAGATGGGAAAATCTCGAATCCTAGTATACAATTATAGGTACGTGTTGTAATCCTTAAACATTTTAATATCTGTGTTTCCAATGTTATCCACGTAACATTGCCTCAGGAAACCTAAAAACTGATTTTCAATCTTCAACGTTGTCATTGTCTTGGTGATTTGTACGCAAGAAATAGCGGTCACAAAATTAGAGATAAGAACATGAAATATCATCTATTGGACAACACTATGCTTATATAGAAACATATTGAAATTCAGAAAAGTCGATTTGAAGATATCACAATATTTGCAATTTAAAGAGTTATTAAATAATTTATCTAGTGATATTTTTCTTACAATACACTAATTCAGATAAATAATTTCAATTTTTCATGTAATGGTTAAATCTTTATCGTTGTTGCGAAGTTATAAAATAAATGTAATTTCGAACCATAACCTTCGTAAAAAATGTGATTTTCGTTTATCGATGAGATGCAGCTGGGTCGAGTCACCTACACGAAAGTGGAGATCGGAGACAGCTTCGACACCTGCTAGGCTATGACACTAACAAGAGGGAAGTAAGTGGAAACTCTTTACGGTATAAGTTACATATCTACGACTCCACTAAGGTCTGGGAATCGGTCGTTGGTTATACACAATTACAAGATTCAGAAAACCTGTGTAACTACTGTTTTATTCACACATACACCACTGGGTAAGGTCTGTTACCCTACAAATACAATTTACTATTTCCTATTATGCCCACCTCCACAAAATGAAGGATTACATTTGATCTACTTGTATTAAATTGTACAAATAGTTGGTTGAGTACCACAATAGCGCACATAAACTTGTTTATTTTGTAATTGTGATTTTTAATTCACAGGATTAACATTTAAATATAATATAAATATAAAAAATTGGTGATATATAATTACTTATTTATAACGGATGACAATTCGGTTTTCACTAGTGATAATAGAATACACGGTTACAATAAACTATTTATTATAAAAATAAAATAAAATCAACTCTAACCAAAGAATTTCCTTGCAATCAAAGAAGCACTAAATGACATGTTTATTATAACAAGTTACTTCTCGTATTTCAAGAATAATTTTGTATACTTTAGGAATGATCCGAAAGCATTATTATATAAATCGTTTTGAAATTACAGAGCTAAGAAAATACAATGATAGCCCAATTAACTTCATGCATCAGGAACTCCATCTGTAGTTTAATTCAACTCTGTGCAGTAGTTCAACCGTAGCTCGACACTTACCCAAGGTTTGATGAAGTTTTAGACGCTCAAAGTTTTATAATTAAACACCGTAAAAGTACCTCATAAACTTTTACTACAATTCTGAATTGAGTATTATATTTTGTTAAAATAGAATAGAAATTCTAATTTGTGAATTGCTTATACCTTTGGTGTGAAATTTGGTATAAGAAAATCATTCAATAATTTGATAAAATTTTATGAATAAAAAAATATTAATTAAACTTTGCTGAGAAATTTGAATAAATAAATAAAATCAAGAATTATAGTTACTCATATAAAGAAAGGCCGATTAAATAAAATATTAAATATGGTTAAATCTGTGTGTAAAACAATAAAATAATTTATTTTAATTTTTACGTTAAGTTGTGTGATTTCTGTATTTCTCATACGAGGCAAGTTTGCAAATATGGTTATTAGTTTAAAGGTTATTTATGTCATTTTGTGTTTCATGATTTATTTTGATAAATATAAAAATTCTTTATTTCCCCCTCAAATTACTATTGTGATTAAACTTACCAATATTGAATTAATAAGACAGATTGTTTTTGGAAAATGTTGAATTTATTAAAGGAAAGGAAGGCAGAAATAAAATCATATTTTTCAATTATATTAATATATCTATATATATTTGTATTTGAATTAAACTGCATTAAGTTATAACAGAGTTCATTTTACTGACTTATTATCCAATCTTAAATTTTTAAAATATGTTAATAAAAGGAAAATCTATTTTGTAACTTGAGTTCTTTTATATAAACTTATTAAATATATGTCTTTATATGACTTTCCAGCACTTAAAGACTTAATGTATTGGAATTCGTTTATCCTTACTAATTTTGGAAGGTGACAGACAAAAATACGTCACTTTTTTATATATAACAGTATGTTATTTGAAATTATATATATTTTACTAATGTTATGAAACTGATATTTTGTAAGATACATAACATTTACACTTTAGTAGTTAATTAATATTAATTATTTAAACCTAATAAGATTTAAAACATTTACGGAAGAAAGGTCTATTATAATTTAACGACAGGTACAACGTAATTTAATTGTGACATATAATTTAATTAGCTAAGCAGTAGTTGTTATAAGTGGGGTTTTGAACAAGTTCTCTAACTTAATTATAAGCTATAATTGTTTCCTCACAAGATGCCTTTAAAACAACAAAGAATGTTTCAACTACTTAATGAATCAATGAAAGCTTGTCTTTGTTTTAAGAATGTTCTTTCATAAAGAGAGTAATTAAAATACAAGGAAACGACAAATTTCAACTTCACTTCTCGTTTAAAATAATAAAAAAGACAGTATATATATATACTGTTTATATATATATATATATATATATATATACATATATAGGTTTTTATATGTTATTTATATTTAAACAAATAAAAATTTAGTCTATCAATATTACTAAAGTTTACTTAAAGCTACAAGCCTTACACTCATTAAAACTTGTACACTTTATAACAAATATTTTTAAAGAAGTCTTTATCATCATAAAACGTATTCCAATACAAATAGAGCTTCAATAAACAATTATAGATTTTATATAAGAACAGATAAAAGTGCATTGGATTTCAACTTTTTAAAATTAATACAAGAAATCTTTTTTTTTTTTTTTTTTTTTTTTTTAATGAAGATGATATTTTATGTTTTTATGGATTATAATATAATAAAAAGTGTTATAAATATTGCCTCTTCCAAGTGTAGAATCCCCCCGCCCAAAAAAAACCTTTTACCATGAATATTTTTTCAATCTAATTAACATAATACTTTTAAAATGTGTAAACACTTTTAATTTTATATTGCTATATTTTGTTATTATTAATAATATAGTTCATTTTATAATATCGACTTCATACTCTACAAAAATAAAAATGCAATAAAATAATAAAACAAAGAACTAGTCACATAAATTTGTAGTAGTATTTCTGAAATCACTGGCGACTATTCTAATTTTTAAAAATAACACTCTTTTGAACAACATGATTTATATCCCTACATTTAAAATAAATATAAAACATACATTTCATAAAGGTAAAGTGTCAGTCTTATATTTTATGAATATTGAATATTGAATACTTTTAAATTATGCATTAAACTCCTCCAAGGAAATTAAAGACAACAATTTTCTTTAAAACGGTTTAAATATATAAAACCTTTAACTTAGAAGCTATTTAACTGGGGAACAGTTTTTATTGATAAGTCTTGTATTTAACGCACCTAACTGTCAATTCGCTTACAATGGGTTAATTTAGTGGTTCTTTTAAATTAAAATTTCCTTTAATATTTAAAAAATACGAATATTAAAAACAAAATATACGAACTCTACACGGTTATTTTATGAACGTGATATATTTAGGTATCCTACACAAAAACCCAACTTAAAAAACAAACAAAATCAAAGATTTTTTATTCCAGCCTTACAAATCAGATGATATTATTTCATATTTACAAATAGGACCTTCTACTTAAGTGTTAACAATTATCAGGCAATTATTTGATGACTTTCTTTTAAAAAATACGCAGTTAGGCTCAACGAGTTGAAGATCCGTCATGGAAATTGCAATTTTTAAATAGGAACTACAAAGCCAAAGGGGGGAAAGAATGTCGGAAGTAGGAGAAACATGCGGTAGAGCAAATCGTATTTTTATTTATTTATGTTTTTTTTACCGTTTATACCCATAAGTGTGATTGAGAACGTCATTTACACTCTTTGTTTTGGTTACAATTTCGCATTATATATATATATATATATATATACATATATAAATCGAAATTGTATATTTAATAAATAATATATATATATATATATATATATATATATATATATATATATATATATAAACCGTATATTGTATTTAAAAAAAATTGTCTAAATTTACAGTTGGAATAATTCGTTTTCTAACACCCACAACAATTATTTCTTGCACCTATCTGTGCAAATTAATTTAATCAAATCTGTGCAAATTTGAAATTAAATATAATCATAGTTTTAACAATAAAAATAATAATACATAAATTAGTTTATAAATCTTCGGATGAAGTTATTCTTTATTTCTGAGAAGAAGTTATCACAATATACCAACTTAACATTCTAATTCGACCAGCGTTATATCCAATTCATATATTACTCAGTATATTATTCGTGAAGAGTTGTTTGGAATGTTTTATTGAACCATGTTTTACTTATCGATTGCGTTGTGACAAATGACAACGGTCTCTTAACAATTGAAACCTTCCAGTCTATAGTCTTTCATTGAAGGAAGGACTTGTCACTTGGTGAAAGAAAGTCAACACACTTAAACAAACGTTAACTGAACTGTGTTAAAACATATTATTGACCAACAAATAAAAACAATTATAAATATAATAAACGTATATTGTTATTAATGTTAATTATTAATATAGGGAATAAATAACACAGGGGGTACATAATATGTATATAATGTCATTTATTAATGATATTATTTAGTTGTTTCTGGACTGTTGTCTCTAACTTTATGGATTTAGTTAATTTAATTTATATAGCGAATATAGACCAACTGCAATTTTCACCTAATTGCTATTACAAAGTAGAGAATCAAAAAACAATGCAATTCAATAAAATATAAAATTTGTTAATCTAATAGCTAATCCCTACCACACACAACCAGTGGTTATCTGCCTTTTTGAGAACAAAAACATGAAACATTATTCTTTAAAAAGTACTTCTAATAATTAAATTAATTAGTTTTCTATAATTCATTAGTCTGGTCCGCTCAAATATTTAGACCTATTTTATCCATTTTTTTTATAGAGAAGGGGAATCCTTCATGGACTTCAATGCAATTCAAATGTGGAATCCGCCAAGGTAGATTTGAATTAGATATGATGCTCTTTCTTCTCTATTACTTAAAGCATTCAATTTTATTTGCTTCCTTTTCGGAATTGCAGTATTGTGTTCATCTATATTATTCCATTTCCTTTTTCACCTTATCATAAATGGTGCTATATTTTCATGTGAGATTACTTCTTTTAATATATTATTCAGCTCAACCTTTTTCCTATGAAAAGCGGCACAATTAAGAATACTGTATATTGCATCACTAGTACAAATCTTGGAAGATTCATTTTGTACAATTTTACACTTCAATTAATATGATTTAAAACAGCCATGGTCACTAAGTTCCTGTGCGAGGTAGAAGTTTAAGGCTTAAGTATACCTCTTGTCTTTCTTGTGCCACAAATCGATTGGAGGCGTACTAGAAAACACTAATACTGCATTGCATGATACAGTGCGATAGGTTGGTATAATCTTCAAAGCAATGCATCTCTGAATTGAGTCTGCCTTCCCCCTATAACACTCGTTTTGCATCCCCCTCCATCCACACGCGTGCTGTATATAATAACATTGAGTGAAGTATTGTTCTTCACTTCTTTTCTTTCGGCCCGTTTATAATTAGTCGTAAACCTCATAAGACTCGCACAAGTATCTACAAATTTTATAGTAATTTTCTCTATATGTGTCCCAAAACATAGTCTATCGTCTACTTCTCCAGTTATGTACTTCATGTGGTTCTTTCATTTTTTTCAAACATCAATATGTAAGTTTGAGAGCGTTAACCCCTGTCTTTGTGTCACCATGATGGCTATAGTTTTGTCTACTGCTACCTCTAGGTCTCTTGAGTCTAGACCCTTCTTTAACTCATTTACAAAGTCTCAATTACCCTTATCTCTAGTATGTCCAAATCCTCGCTACTACATACAATAATAATGTGATCTATGAATCATATTAGTTACACATTTTCTGGCTGCTACATGATATTCCATTAAAAAAAGCCTTATACATGATCCTTGTGGAGCAATGCAGTCATCGACTATGAAGGAATCTTCTACCATACCTATCAGGTTCATAAGGATATATTTATTTTCTAAACCGCGAATGAAATCTTTTCATCGCGCACAGTTAAAAGCGTTCTTATAATGTCATTGGCTACTGGAGCGCAAAACCCTTCTTCATTCCATTTCCTTCCGTAGCTGTTTCTACACCTTGTAAATCACACATCGATAGTCGACATCCAAACTGTCTTTGAGATAGGTGTCTATCATTAGCACTAATGAATTTTTAATCCTTTGCATGATGTGACCTTCCAATAATTTTCCCATTGTGTCGAGCAATCACTATGGTCCATATGACGATGTGTTGTTCAATGGTTTATTTTCCTTTCTGAGCAGAATCAATTTCAGTCTCTCACTAAAAAATATTCCCTTTTTTTAAACAAAGATTAAACATTGATAATAGCAAATATGGGTACACCTTTAAGATCTGATTGAGAACCTTATTAGGACTTTTATCTAATTCCGGCGCTTTACCTAATTTTAGATTACATCCGGCCTTCTGAAGCTCAACTAGAGTAAAAAAATGTTGCTTCATAGCTTTCTCTTGTAATATTTCTCTTTTACTCAAATCATTAAGTGGAAAAAAGTTGCTTATAATACTACGCACCAATTGTGGATTATCCCGTTCTGGGATTTTAGGCTTATTTCTAACGTTCCGTGTTACTATTTTATATGGTACCCCCACTAGTCATTTTCTATTTCTAGAGTTATCTCCTTCCATCACTTTTTCTTGTTATCCTTTATAGCTTTTTTTCGACGTCCTCTTTGATTTTTTTGCAGAAAGTTGCTTCTGCTTTAGATCTTTAGATTCTCCTCGCTTTAACACAAGATTTTCTTATTAGCTAAATTTCTAGTTTCCATTAGTACACAGGACCTCTGTGTACCTCTGAGAAAAGGAAAAACACTCGTACAATTCACAGTGTTTGTTTAACACAAATGTACTTTTAATAATTACAGGTCATTCATGAGTAAAGACGATTGAACAACTGATTAATAGTATTAAATAAAAGTGTTGACTCGTCACTGAACTGTAAAAATTGAAACTAGTTGCGGAAAAATCAACCTGTGGATTAAAAGAATGTTGTTTTCTAATAATAATAGACTTCCATATTGTATAGCCATCAAATTTTTAATTTATTTATTGGAACTTAATGTGAATACGTAATAAAAAAAGACTCACCTAAGATAACTGTAGTACTAGTAAATGTCTACAGAATATATAAACTAGTATGTGGTAAAGGAAAGTTTAGTGAATTTTCATTTAATATCTTGACTTGTGTCCCACATATAATATAGACTAACCCCTTGAGATATACCAGTTCCTGACACAAGCTTGAGATAGATGCTGTCTTTAAAGAAATGTGGTAGCTCTATATAAGTCCTTATTACTTACTACAGAGAGAATAAGTAATGTAAGCATGTAAGACACACACACACTATTATTTATTTGAAAAACTAAATAAAACAAATGAATAATCTTAACAAATAATATACAGTGTCTTCACAAAATATGAAAACTGTCGACTGTTTCTGGTATTAATTTATATAGAGACATGACACAAACAGTTTTTTAATGGAATTAACCATTAATATCTACAGAGTGATCATTATAGGTACCTTTTATAAGATGTCCCAAAATTCATCACTCGTGAGTTTTTCTGTTTGTCTTAAAGAACCATGAAAGATAATGTTGTGTTTAATTACATAATTTATTTATTAATTATAGGTATAATTATTTATTCATTTGTATATTTATAGTGATTTAAAGTTATTATGATTAAATGTTATAGTTGTGAGTAAGTGAAGAGAAAACATTTCAATTGTTTAAAAATAAGATATAGTCACCTTATTTAGGTAATGAAATACTGTACCAAATTAACTTTTTAACCATCTATATAAATAGTTAAAAAAATGAACGTTCGTGTCTTTAATTTAAACTAATATTGCATTAAACTTAAATTATTTTAGGTTTCAACAAGGTGGTGAGCCGCCTCATAATGCGGTAAAGTTAAGCAATTTTCTGGATCAAACTTTCCCCAAGACGCTGGATAGGTTAGAAAAGGTTAATTGAATGGCCTGCACAATCTACTGATCTGCCCACTTTATATATTTTGTTTTAGGGGTTACTATAAAACAATGATTATAAAACTAGGTTAGTAAAAGACTCAGCACAACGGAATTACACGAAACGGCAAATATCTCTCGTAAAATTTTACTAAAAGTGATATATGGCTAAAATACCTTGCTCTGCAGGAAGGTTTACAGTTTATATTTCTGTTTTTCTGTACATTAACAATGCCCAAAGACATGTTTTTAACACAACTTCTATAAACTCATTATGAAATCCAGTTTGAAACTATTTTATGTTTCTTTAAACCTAAGTGAATATTTCAAAACAATTTTATAATTTTAATCATTACACTAAATCTAACTTCGGATTTAATATATATTTTTTCTTCCCAACTCTGCTACAAGCGCCTTTTTCTAATCTTGTTGTATTTATTTTCATTTTGTCGTATTAGTTTTGTTTTTTTCAGTTCATAAACTCATAACCATGCTGAAGTGGTTTATTTTACATTTTTACCTATAACTCTTACACTGGCATTGCATTGGAAAAGAAATCTAGTTTATTTCTTATTGGTATGAGTGTTTAAGATAGTTAATGCAATAATTATACTGCTTTTGTTACTAAAACAATATTTTCAGCTATTTTTATTTTATTGCATAATTTATTTGGAAAGGAATTTATCATTATTTATTCATTTATTACCATTTATCGTTTATATTAAATGTAAACTTGCATTACAGTTAATTATTATTGTTTTGTTTATCTTATACATTCTTTGTCTAAAGAATATTACCAAAAAGAGCTTAACTATATTTATGGTGCTACAATTTTCAATGGATACCTTAAAGAAATAATAGATAATATAATAAAAAAAAGCAAAATTCAAGAAAATGAAGGAAGCAAGATGTACCCTTGTAAATATTAAGCCTAGGCAACGATGGGTAAAAACTGCTTTTACTCCTCCAATGTCAAATGTTGTGAAAAAATCACTAAATAAACATGCAAATTTGAATGTAGCAATGTCTGCCGAAAATAATCTTTATCAGATCTTGAGAAATCCAAAAGACCAAATTCAGGAACAGGATAAATCAGGTATTTATTGTATACTTTGTGAAATGTGGCCGAAATATATATATATATATATATATATATATATAAAACTAATATATAGAAATATAAAAACAAAGTCTCTTAAAATCAAACATACATTTAATTTTGTAATAACATTTTATTTAAAAAAATAATAGCAATGATTTTTAAATAAAAACATTAGCGTTTTATTATGTGATGGTAAGTAAAAATGTGTTGGTTGTTGTAAATTAAAATAAATATTTATTTAATTTTAAATAATTACGATCATATAATTTAAAAGTCTGTGATTTAAAAATATAATTACATATTGTACATACATTACATAATCATACTTTACTGATACAAATATAGATTAAAAAGGAATAATAATATGGATTAAATCAAATTTTACTTATTTAATAAATTACTCAAAGATGGTTCTTTTTCAACGGTCTTTAAGATAAATACTAAGCGTTATCATCAAAATAAATCACGACTGATACAAAAACGATAGCCGTAACACAAGAAAGAATTTATTTTGCCAAATAATTGGTTTTAAAAGCAAAATTGAATGTATGATAAGAGACAATCATTATCAAGTTCTAAGAGCCTACGTCTCTGTTTAAATAATATTAGGAATTCTAAGAATCAAACACAATGTCAATTTAAGAATCAATTTAATGTCATTTCAATTAAAGTTAAATTTAGACTCATTTTCAAAAAAGAGGTCATAAAGCAATTTCTCTTTATGTTTATTGAACTACTAATGAGTTTATTGTTTTAACACTTTATATACTATTACCATTTCATATTTCTACTCTTTATACCGAGTGCTATTCTACATTTTTTATTCTTTTTGAATACCAAATGTTCAACATCTCTCACATACATATTATCATATTTTATCTGGATTTCTATAACTCTTCCCTTTAAATTCACATTATACCTGTTTTTTTGTTGTATATCATTAAAATGTATTGTTTTATTATATTTCTTCACTTTTGTAACTCACTTTCCACCCTCCTCTTCTCTTCTTTTTCTTCTCTTCTCAATTGTACATGGTACTATTTAAAGTAGCTAGTAGTTTATAACAAAGGGAAGGATAATTAAAATTCTCATTAAATTAATTAAAGTAAATTAGATGGAAAAGACTTCATCCACATTCATCGTTTTTGTTAAAGAAGATATTTGCTTAAGTTTTCCACGGGAAAATATGTTTTCCAGCTCTTTTTCATGATTCTACAACTACATCTTGGGACTAAACCAAGTCCCGTCTACACAAGGAGTTAATGAACCACTCTGGTTTTCTCATCTCTTTTATTTATTTTATTCAGCAACTCCACAATATCGCATCATATAGATCATGTTGACCTCGTTAAACGTGGGCTAAATTTTTGAATATCAAATGATTTGAATTGATAGATCTAATTTCTCAATAATTGCAGACACTGAAATGACAGCTAGGAAATATGCCATGGACGACCATGTTACTAAAATGAAAAAAAGAATTATTCAAATCTATAATAGCTAATCGAGAAGGCGCTCAAAAGTTGTAAACATCCTAAGAGCTAGAACGAGAGAGAACGTACAAACAGTTGAAAAATTATTCGGTTGGAGGGCATTTTTCAGCTACCAGAATATTTCAATTGATGAAATTAGTTAATGTGATTTGGTTAGTTAATTAGTTGAATTATAATTCATTTTTATCCATTTTTTTACAAGTCGACACCGAAACTTTCGACGTGTCCATACTACGACGTAACATGTCGTTTTCAAAAAAAATACCATTTCTTCCTTTAGCTATGGTTCCCTAAAACAGCATTCTACGTATATCTTCCCTACACAAACTAAAAGATGTTTTACATTTTGATATCTGACATAGTGTAAGCCTACATAGCAGATAGTGCACTCCAATACTGACACATGTGTAGAAATTGCAGTGTGATACAAAGCCTTATAGTCGGCGAATGCCAAGCCTCTTAGTTACAAAATCTATATAATTTAATTAGAAATTCTGTTTTATTAATAATGATTCAAGAACTATAAATGTCATGTTTTACGTAAAACTGTAAAGAAACATCACTTGAAATAGTCAATACGTTTAGAAACTTTTATTAGTACTTCACGTATTTACAATAATTATTATAGTAGACTATAGTTTTTAAATAAATATATAACAAATAACGTTATAACGTTTTTCTCAATATTGAGTATGAAGATTTTGATAATTCTTTTAAAATGTTCATAACATAAACCAATGTATCTAATCGAAGGTAAAAGACAGTTTGTAAATAATTTGAGGAAAACGAAAACAAACTAGACAGATCACAATTATTAAGCATTTTTTTGCCTTTTAAAATAATTCACCAATATTTTATTACTGAATATAAATGATACTGAAATATTTTTTCAGTTTACTGGTTAACACACAGTTTTGGTTTAAACAGTTCCACACAAATTTTATCGAAGACCGTTTTACACAATTTGAGATATTTGATCTTTTGAGATATGTAATATGTAATAAACCTAGAACAAATCTGAATAACACAATTACACCATAGGCTTCTTTTTTAGTTTAAAATTATAGTGTTAGTTTTTTACAATATACGCCCTGTATTGATTTTTATACACACAAATGTATTGAGTAAATGTCTGATTAAATTATATAAATTTTTAACCACATACTAAATTTATCTGTACTATCTATGAATTAAATATTGATTTAAATTTAGTTTCTCTTTGACATAAATAAATAAGTTCTATAATTTACATAATTAAATTTACTGAATGAGTCATAGGTTTATTTGCTACTTTAATATATCGTGTATCTCAGGTGTTCCAGGACTTTATTGATGGGTCTATTAGGTCACCAGTGAGCTAAGACATGATTGCTAACTTAATTAAATAATGTAATTGTGACAGTAATGAATTCACGTATATATGTTTAGCTGATTCTCTTCAGATTGAAGGAGAAAGTAAACCGAGTGACATTGCTAAATAACAAACAAAAAAATATTTATCTCATATGTAAGTAGTATAAATAATATCGTGTAGGGTATCAAGAATTCGGTGTTCTTTTATTAAAGTCTAAAAAGTGTAAATTTTTTATGATGTCCGTTGTTTATAGTATTTTTAGTGGAAATAGTGGACCGATTTTGATTAAATTTGCTCTGTACACTATTATGGTAACTTTTCGGAAAATGACCATCAACGTTTTTTTTTTTTTTGTTTGTTTTTTTTTTCTACGGATGTTTGTATTTTCACCCAAAAATAAGGTTCCAAGTGAAATTAGGAGCGTGAAATATTTGTTAGTTTAGAGTAGTTTAGGTTAGTTAATGTTGAGAAATCTAAATACGCTACATAATTATGTACTTACCTAACAACACACGAATAACTTACTATTATAACTAAAAATAAATTATTAAAAATTAAATAATAATCAGTATTTATTGTGTATGTGTTTTTTTAACCAGTTTATTGTGGCTCATTTTGTGATTCATAATTTCTTTTTAATAAATAAATAAAATATGGGTTTATTTGAAGGTTATTTTTAAAGACAACCAATTAATTCATGTGGCCTATGTTTAAAAACAGATCTATTATTTGCAATATACATTACCTTTTACACGAACTTTGTGATTATGGTTATTTAAATTCTGTGAAACTGTATAAATAATATTTGCTAAAACCTAGGGTTGCCACACATCACATCTGTCAACCAATTTAAAATGCAAGTCATGTAATACTTACTTAAAAGAAGTAAAAAGAAATTACTTATTTAATTGAACGATACATTTATCGACTAACAGGACATATCCAACTGTCTGGAAGTGCGATTTTATTTACAATATCAACAGAACATGTGATTACAGGACTATAATCTTTTCACCTTCGTTGTTCAAATGTCTGGACTGGATAGTACACCACCAGTTGTCTAGATACTTGGACAATAATAGTCCATTTACCAAAGCTTTAACGAAATGATTAGCTTGATTTTGAGCTCCAAATTTTATATAAAAGCAAACATTGTTTAGTATTATCTTTTAACTGTTAACTCCTGAATCTACATTTTTACAAATTGTTTGAGCCTTTATAACATACATTTGTGTGAAATAGTGAATTTTTAGTTTTTTTTTCATCTAAGTTTCAGCTTTAGCTAGTTTGGAATAGTTTTGAGCTGTTTATTTTCTATGATTTAGAAACCCAAGTGATTAGTTGTTAATCAAATTGATTGCGTGGAGAACGCTTTATAGCCTCAGCTTGGATTTGTAAGTGGATAAACTTTCAAATTTTAAATATGAATGATAATTCTGATAGTACAATGAGATTTTATTTTTATATCTGTTTATCGAATTATCAACAATGTTAAAATCATGAATAATTACAGATTACGATTGTATATTATTCTGTGTTTTACAATTCTCACTGACTTATTTTGTTCTTGTGTGAAAACAATAAATTCATGTGGATTAACTGTTGTTGTTATAGAATAATAAATATATCTATTGCTCTAGGTATATTGTAAACAACTTAAAAATTCATATATAAGTATGTATGAAAATAGAGAAGTAATTGATAAAAAAAATACTTCTATTGAATGATAATAAAAAAGTAAAATAGAGATAATAATATCTAAAACAAAAAAAGTAAATTAAACAAATATATTTTAAAACAAACACAAAATATGCCACTGAAAATAATGTAAGATTCAACCAATTTTGATGTGGTTCATCAATATATAAGTGGTAATTAATAAATTTTTCTTGTTACAAAAAAGCTACTATATTGTTTAAGCAAACAACTGAGTCGGAACACCACCCCCAAAGCCAATGTATAACAGTTGTAGTTTTTACTATCGGTATATAACAAACATTAATGCATGTCATATATCTGAACGAGACGTCTCTAAATTAAAAGAAAGTTATTAATAAACAGGTGAGGGGGACACATTTCTAAATATTTATAAGACAACGTATATCAATGTATTTGTAAGCTTATAATTCAAGAACTTCTCTTTCGATTATCATACAGTTTTCTCCTTACGTGCGTCTGTTATGTGGTTATGTTATAGTCTATGTTTAATTTTATTTAGTAGTTCCCAACTTTTAATACTATTTGTCTACACGCTTTATACGAAAACGAGAATTTTATATATTTTCAGTCATAACTATTTTTTTTTTCAGTAACAGAACTGGTATATGATATTAAGTTAATTGGAACTGAACTCATTTGAAACTATTTCATAAGTTATTAGGTTACACTATTTTTGCTGCTGAAAACGTTTTAAGCGATAGCATGTCTATTGTCAATATATAGCAAAAGGTATATGATTTAAATGGTAATTCGTACTGAAATCATTTTTAAATTGGAACAGTGGTTCCCAGGTTTTAATAACTTTTGGCTACCAATTAAGAAGACATTGGATATTGATATTTCAGAGACAGCATACATTTTATCAAGAAGAAAATTGATATCTAGTAAATCAGTTTATTTTTTTTTACATTTTATTATATAAATATTTGTTTAATAAAAAATACGCAATGTCCTGAGGCAATGAAATTTCAATACTATCCCACCCACTATATCCCATCAGTGACCTGGACTCCAACTCACGTTACACAAATATCTACATTTAATAAAACCAATGTCTGTGACCCTACAACACGTGAACAGCAAATCCGACTTTCATGCAGATAACTGATTAGATTTTCGTCAATAATTGATTATAATAGGTTCAAAAAACAAACATTTATCAATTTCAAAATTAAAACGTTAATTCAAATTGAAAATATCAAATCAAATCCTTCAGAGGTTTCTAAATTTAAATTTGAACTCTACCGTGTGGCATGTTCCGAGAGAGTATAACTATAAAATAGCTTCCAATAATTGTCTTGATGATTTTCCATTTGCCACAAAAACGAACGTTTTACCATTCGAGTTAACGCGGTTGTATATGATTTTTTTCTTCTGTTTTTGTTTTTATTCTTACCTGAAGCGTATCTATTTTTTACGTTGTTTTAAAAAATAAATGGAATATATCCTAGTAAATTGCTTATGGTTTTATTTGTTAAAAATGAAATAAACCCGACTTCTTACCAGGCAATTGTAAGAGAGGAATAAAAAAAAATACGTGGGATATATTTACTATTAATTGTTACAAAGTTAAACTTCTTTAAAATGAGATTTATAAAGCGATTCTAGTTAAAAGATTAAATTAATACTGAATAATTCTCTACCAAAAAACATTTAATGAGGAGAATCCTTAATCTAGTAATGTAAGTAAGTTAGTTGTTGACGTTCTAACTATATCTTGTAACAACGTGGTGTAATTATTTAATTTGTTCTGTGTTTTAAATATATATACTTAAGGACTAACCTACTGATCCAATGCTCAGTCTTTGAGATTATATTTGAAATAAGTCAATATCGGTAATGTAAATACAATAAAACTGTTTATTTGTCCAAATAAAGTGTTTAAATTAAGTTAATACAGAACGATGGTACCTAAATTATTAAATTGTGTTCATAAAGTATATTTACTACATATATTGATGAACTATTTTTTTTTAAATGTAAATGAATCTTGTTTTCAGTAAATTAATGAAAATGTCCGATAATCTAATAAATGAAGAAAGTAATATATAATTGTGTCATATACAACAATCATTTTATTAGCCTAAAAAAATCGATTAAATTCAATGATTTCCTGTAGATTTAGTTGCTCTCAGTTTTAAACATTGTAAACCATGCAGTTAAAAAGTTGTTTGCAGTTAAAACCACAGATAAGTGGTTTTAAAATACCTAATTGAATTGTATGTGTAACGAGTTCTGACTGTGGCTGCAGTAATTGTCTTTGTGTCTGGTCCACCGTGACTCGGTGCAAACAATGCAGCTTAGAATAACAATTCCCATTATTGATCAATTTTATTTCAATTTTAATAATGAGAGGGATTTTTTAATGGAAAAGAAATCCATTTAATTCACAATTTGGTTTTGTACTTGATTTTAAGATTTCTATTTCTGTAATTTGAATTTGGATAAAGATATTGCAGCAGATTTCATGGGAGACCTCATACATATTATGCAATGTGTAAAATAAATAAATATATTCGTTAAATATGAATTTACTTATCGACTTCAACATATTAGTTTTATCAATAAATAAACTTTAAAATGTAACTGCTAAAAAATATAAATAAAATGATTTTGTATATTTCGGCTTCTGTCTTAGTCAAAAAATGTTGACTACACTGATTATTAAAATGCATCTTGTATGGAGGGTTTATATTAGGACGCTACTAATTTTCTTTTAAAAACTCATTAAAATGAGGGGCAACTTTAATTCCATCTTTACTTCAAACTTGGATCAAATTTAAATATTTCGATCAATGGAGCACTCTTTGTGGAAGAAATTATTTCAATAAATGGAAACAAAACATAGAATTGGAAATCTTTTTATTTCATTAATTTTTTTTTCACAAGTTAGCAACCACTTCTCATACATTTATTTAAATATTTACAGAACTTGGCAACAATTTATTTTAAATTATTACCATAATAATAATTATTATTTCTGTAAAAGTATAATTTAAATTAGCATCATTTTAGGACAGTAAATTTCATTTTCAAGAAGATTTTAACTCATGTAAATAATAATAGTATATTTAAGACACAATAGTGAGAGTTACTAAATATTAGTAAACTTACAACTTTCCATAACAAACAAAAGCTATGAAACCTTTCTTAATTTAATAATTTAAAATTTCACAAGTGTTCCAGATTACAAATAGTGTGTGTTTCTTTTGAGGTTATTCATTATCGTCGTAACTATGGGATGCATTTAAAAAAATAAACATTATCAATATCTTACTATAGGATATAAATTATGTTTTTAACGAATTTCTCAAGAAAAATGATTTATACTTTTATCGTATTTTCTTAAGTCCTTAGAATTTAGTAATACAATTTTAGAATTTTTTTTTCGTTTTACGCAGAAAAATCAGATTCATAAAAATCCAAACTACAGTAGGTATACAATATTTATCTGGGTTTAATAGAAACCAATTTTCTCTCCATAATATCATAGCATCCAGCAATCTATAATCAATTTATTAGCACGGAAACATCTGTTGTTTTACTTTTAATTCCATGCTGTAATATAATGAACGCGTACATGAATCTACTATAGATCGAAATAACTGATATCCCCCCCCCCCCTTAACCATCCCTCTTTTATATTGGTATTAAAAACCTTGTTAAGCCTAAGGTGTGAGTGTAATATTGGGAATTCTAAAAGTTAAAAATCTATCTTTCTAACTAAAAACTGCTAAGTCTTCACAGCAAAAGCTACCAACCAAGCGGGCTTTAAATCGTTGATGAGATCTTATGGGTTTTTAAGTAACCAATATAACAGATAAACAGATATTTCTTACAGTAGTTAATTGTAGAATTATGTTTTTGTTTGACATAATATAAAAAACATATTAATCTTTATAAATATTGCCTTAAGTCTTATATTAGATGAGTTCTAATATGATATAATAAGTGATTTTAATTACGGTTAACTAACCAAATCCTTACAACATCCTTCTTACGTATGTTACAGTTGCCGAGTCCAGGATAGTGGATCTCCAGTGCATCTTCTCAAAACAACACAGACATTATTCTGGAGTAAACAACTTATTTATAATCAGTCAATTAGATAAATCCTTCGACTCCAACAGGGATCTTTTAAAATATTTATGTATTCGTAGTATTAAACTTTTGCTTAATATTATAAGTGATAACTTTTGAGATATTTTATGAGGTATATTAAACCTAATTTGAAACGAGCGTCTAGTCTTCTGTAACAATTCTATTAACATTATACATTTCATTTAAAACTATTTAATTTTAGTTGAAATTGAATGCACTGATTTTTACCACATAATATATAATTGCTGAGTTTTAAACAATGTTTAAATATATCAAACAAACCTAAGTACCAAACTGTATAGGATGTCAAATTACTGTTCATGAAAATAAATAAAATACTAAAATGGACAGTGTTCATATTTTTATTTCATTTAAGAAAATAGGAATTTGGAATTTTTAAACTTATTATTTTTTAACTTACATTCCCCAATATAATTTACCCATGAATGCTATTTGGTTTTATAAAGCGCATGTGAGAAAGTGCTCTCCTATTTATTTACGTAAATAATTATTAGATATCTTTAATGCTGTTCTTGAGAAGTATTGTGATTATTTATGCGTGGTGTAGGGCCTACATTTAATTTTACGTTTAATTCTCGTAACAGGATTAGTTTCTATATTTAAAATCTTCTAATCTTTTCTTTGGAGCACAGGATTACTTTCCTTGGTACAACAAACAACCGTGTTCACTGTTAAACAAATATTATATATTCTACAACATTGAAGTAATTTTAGTTTAGCACCAAAATGTAGAACTACTTGTGGCAGTTTAATACAAAACAATTGATCAAGTAAACAAAATAAATCACTAAATTAAACTTCCGATGTTAACATTCATTTTTTTTTTTTTTTTTTTTTTTTTTTTTATGTATGACTGTAAGAATAGTATAGTTGAAGAAATTTTAAATTCAATGTAAATTTTTATGAAATTAAATTTATTCAAAGATTGCAACGTAAATTAAATCACTACATTTCACGGGATAGTAATGAATGTTAAGGCATGAAGCCTATGGACAAACACGTCACTGAGCTGTAGCCTTAATATACTTACGCCATTGCTTAATACAGTAAATAGGCAATGATGTAATGTAAAAGTTTTGTTTTTTGTACTGATTTAAAGCTATTGTGATTAACGTTAATTAGGGTTAAAATATTATTGTAAATAAAAAGAAAATTCGATAAGCTAAATTTTGATAAAGTAAATTTACATTTAAATATCAACAATTATCTAAACATTAGTCATAATTTAAATCATAACTACAGCTTGTTGCTCATATAGTGTCTAACACAAACACTGCACAGTTTCAAGTAAAAAAAGGATAAAAAGGGCCAGCCTTAACTAACAAAAAATATAGCTATACAAAAAGTTAAAACAATGTGCGACATGTGACAAGCATTTTTTATTTAAAATAGTGTGTCGTAAAGAAAGTATAGTGACAGAGTTAATCGTAAGAGGCTAACAAATGATATTTGGAGCTCAATCCCCTGTTGAACTCTTTCACGATTAATTTATGGACTATTAGGTATAAAACAAAGTCATATTTAACAAAACAAGTTCTCTGAAGTTAGGTATGTGTCATAAGTAATACGTAAATAATTAAAACTGGTAGAAGACTAACTAAAGGGATTGAAGTTCAATCTCCACTAACCGCTTACAAGAACAACTAGTTTGTGGTTTAATAAAACTCGTGAAAGTAATAGGGACAATCACGGTAACTAGAGAGTTGTTCTAGTTACCGTGGGGACAATTGTGACTAAACTAGACTTCCGTACATTACTTTTAAGTGTAATTTAGCATTTTGCTACATGTTATATTCGCAAATAAAACATCTTTGTCTACTGTAATCTGCCAAAAATTCTTAATTGGAAATTAATAAAAGTATAAAAAATATTTTAGTAAGTATAATTTTAAATATGTAGTAAAATATTTTGTAGTTGTTTATAAATACATAAAAATTATTGCATTTTATTTATATGTAAACATAAATTTAATAAAATAAAATCAATTAAAGTTTTCACATGTAAACATTTTCCCGGGAAAGTTTCATCGGAGTGATTAATTAGAGAGGATCCAAACAAAGACCGACATCGAACTCAACAGTTAAGTTTACCCACACTTAGCTCCATCCTATCAAACTTAACAAAGACTCATTCTAAAACATATATAAAGAAGAGATAGATTACATACAAAGTACTGTACAAACACTATGAATAAAAACAAGCTTTTGTTTTACAAATTTGTTATTACTTCATTTATTTTTAAAACGGTACGGTTTAATTGACTATTTAATACGGTCTTAGCACATAAAATGTTTCATTATGAACAAGGATAAATATATTTCTCTGTTGATTTTTGTTAGCCTAATTTGCATGTGTTCTTTTTTTTAAATTTTGAAAATGGACTTAAACGAACTAAATAGGACTTAAATATAATCCTTAACTATTAGATTTCTGTGAGTAAAATTTCGTAAAACGTGGTGTTATTCAATGTGGGCATATACATGTATACGTATTTAAAACAAATTGAACCTAATTGGACGCTAAAAAAATAATTCATGGAAGTTATATGTTCATATTTTAGAAATTTTTAAACTGTAAATAATTTAGTAGTAAATTATTTAAAACCTTTGAAAAGATTGACAAATTTATATTACAACGTTTCAAATGTTATTAAATGTAACAATTAATTATTTTAAATATTCTATATGTACCATATTTTTGATTCAAATTATTTTTATTATTTCAATTTTGTTAATTTAACAGTTGGCTGAAAACGTTTAGTAAAAAACAAAATTACCACTGGGTCTATAACAGTCGTTAAATTATTTAATCCATCATTAAAGTTAATCTTTTATTAAATCAACAATTTTAGTTTCTAAAACATCAATTAACTTCTAATCGACCCTTAAATTTTCATGAATTTAAAGTCCTTATATAGGCCAATTAAATAATTGTGTTTGTGACTTTCTGTTGCTTTAATTTGTTGTTTTAATCTTCTTTTTGATTTAATTACAATTTCACAATATTGTTTTGTTTAATATTGCATGTGATTTAATATAGTGTTTATAATTAAATATTTATGAATTTTTAAATTTTATTTATTGTATTTTTGGTATTCACAAGATTTGTTTACCAAATTATCTACTGGCAAAACTTATAAATTAAATTACGATTATAAAATTATCATGGTAGTAGTTTAGATGAAGAATTAACAGAAGTCATTGCATTAGTAAGTAGTAGAACTTGCAGATTAAGAGAAGATTCATTTAATAATTTTTCTGATGAAGAATTCAAGCTTATATTTAGGTGCTGTAATGAAGGAATTTCAAACTATCTATCCCACACTACAACCTAAATAATGTCACCGTCCCCAATGTACAAATTGTTGATTATGCTAGGATTTTATGAAAAATGGAAGTTTTCAACAGATAATTAGACACCTTGTATATATGCACAAAACTACATAAGATCATAAATCATAAGATCATATATGTTTGTAAGACCATAAATAAGGTTACATGTCATAAAGCCTTATTGTGTAATGATATCATAAAAATGCCTCAAACTGCAGAAGAATTAAGAATAACTCAAAATAAAGTTGATATTAGTTTCTCTTTTTCAATGTCATTGAAGTTATCTCCTCTCTTTTGTTTCTCCATTTTAAAAACTGAATACAGTACGGTATTTAAAAGTAAGATTAAAAACGTTATGTCAACTGTTGTAAAGTAGCTATGGATTCAAAATTGTAAACAGTCTACAAACCTAAAATTACAACATTTGTTGATCATATGTTTGAAAACCACCATTTTTCTCCAATGAATCCTTCTATAAAGTTAATTAGAGTTTAATGAGAAATTAGTAAATCTTTGATTAAATATTTTCTAGAAACAGAACGCAAAATTTTATTAGGCATTAGGTTAATCTGGCATTTATTATTTGAGCATTAACTAAATGTTGTAGAAACCGGCTATTAGTAGATTAAATATAAAAAAGATTTTTAATATAACATAAATAAAACAAACTGGATTTATAATATATTCTACAATCAAAATTATATATTTAAATTAAGTATAGACCTCGTTAATGCTACAAACACCCCATGTCCAAAAACAAACTTAAAACTTTCATCGATATATTTTGTAGTTACATATTTTTCAACCTAATATTATGGGTCAATTATATTGTTACATAGGCGTTAATTCGTTACTAAACGTTCCATTAAACATAACAAAAACAAATAATTTAGACTAGGTCAAGGTTTTGTTTACAGATACCATTTAGTAATGCTACAACATTCCAAGTAGTAAAAGACTCCGCCAATGTAATACGATAATGCTCCTACTTTCGTTTAACAGCAACTGAAACCGAAACTGTTACAGGTTGTTATAAAAACATTTATTGTAATTATTAGTTAATTTGGCAATCATTGATTTTGAAGTAAACCTATACCAATAATTAACAATTTTAAAACGAAGGTTTAGTCAATTTTGATAATCAAACATTTGGCAAATCTGATATTAGTTTTTAACATAACACTTGTTATATCAATGTTCCTTGTTTGGTTATTTATTTACCAATTTTTAACTCAAACATTTGTAGTTGGGCTAATTTAAAAAAAATATATATAATTAAATATTTTTCATTACTGTTGAGACCGATGGTTCTTGGTGGAATTCCATGTTTAAAGATAATAAAACACAATTTTTTATTTTGTAATATCCACTTTTTATTAGTCTAGCCGACCAATGGTTCCGCCTGCTAAGGCATTGACGAGGCTGTATTACAGACAAGTATAGCAACCTAACCTCATTATTCTGAATTGTGTCGGTTATTAAACGTTGTTATACTGATGATGGAGTTAATTCTTGTACGTGTTAATGAAGTACTCTTTTCTCTTCTGTGTTATAAATAGCTCATCCATTTAATTTGTTTTTTTAATGCTGGAAATAAAACATATTTTTACAAATGTATAGTTTAACAATGGGCACCTTCTTGTGGTCATATTTATTTATATTAGTTTCGAAATTTAAAACAAAGTGATGTTAAATTTAATATTTTAGCATTGTATTTTGTAGAGTATTGCATTATTTATTTTTTTGCTACAATTAAAACAAACAAAAAACACTAAATTTTAGTGTAATTTTGACAAAGTATCGGTACTACTACAATGTAGTGACCATGGTATAGTATACACATTATAATTTGGAAGGTGATTTTTGGGTAGATAAAAATGTTTGAAAAATATTTCTTAAATAGACATGTTAGACCAAATATCAAAACACTGATATAATTCCGAATTATTGTTCCTTAAAGTAAATATTTTAATACTGCAATGTGTTAAATTCCTTGATAGTTTTCAAAGATTTATTCTTAAAGATATTGTCCTAGAATGTAACTAATGTTAAATATATAAGTAAACATTAGTATATTTTCCCTTTGATTCACTCATAACATTTTCAAGAATGAGTGAAGGAGACGCCTATTGGTATAATAAAGTTGGATAAATGATTAATTTTAAGTATAAAATTATAATTATAGTGTTTGATACATGAGGATGTTATACCGTTTGAGCCAAACGTATCTGTTCTCAAAGTTATATTAAAATAAAAATGGCGATAAAAATAATTCTAAAATTTACGTAAAAAAAAAGTATTTACTTGCATGTTGTTACAAGAAGGAGAACATTCTTTTTTTTTTTTAATGTCCACTTGTTACAGTTATTCTTTTGATTATCAATGGCGATAGTACTTGAGTGTATATATATATATATATATATATATGTTATTGTCTAGGACAACAATATTGATTGGTCTCTTTGTTAACAGAATACTGAGCTGTTATGTGAGAAGAGACGGGTATCATCAATCTTCTTCAAAGGCTGAACGTTGTAAAGAATGTGCAAGTAGACTGTATTAACATGTTTACACTTTGCAACTAATACGTCAATAATATCCAAGTATAAAATTACCCTTTTTCTTCACTTCGAATAGAGCTTATAAATAAATCCTTTTATCCAACTTTTTGGATCTAGTAGAACTTTTTGGATCTTTTTGGATCTACTTTTAGTTCAGATCTTTCTAAAACCAAAGCTACAAAGAAATATTTTTAATCGAACATCCTATGTTCGAAGGCTTGTTCCAGTTTATTGTTGTATATTGTTTGGTTTTCTCAAAAGTCAAAACTTCCGAAACGACTTTAAGGAGGATTTTGCTATTATATTCTTTAATTGGCTTAAACTTAAACTACAGATTTTAAAACAGAAAATACAGAAATGTTTGAGTATTTATTGATTTGGTTTTAGGCTTTTCCCAATTTAATATATTTATGCTGACTAAAATTTGCCAAAGGAGTGTTTTTAAGATTCATTAGTTAGAAATTTAGATTGAATTTTGGGAGACCTGATTAGTATTATTAACATAAGCTTGAAGAAATACAATCTTCATGTAGAGTTGAAATGTGTGTAACTGTTTGCGGAAGGGCGTAAACTAATTAAAGTAAGTGGTCAACAGGCTAGAATTAATGAAGATAAGTCTAAAGTTTCTGCAAACTCTTTGACCAGAAACTTCCAACCGAGTTAGTTTTATATGACTGCGATATTTTGAGAGAGGATATTACTGATACTGAAACAGATTTTCTTTGGATCATTTGTAAGGCGACATATAAAGAGATCCAGTCTAACCTTAACCCCAAAAATTCCAGATTATGAATTAATAATTACAGTACATTTAAAACAATTACAGAAGAAAGATTGAGGTAGGACGACTAACTTGTTCAAAGCTATAATTAAATTGAGACAATTTCCAATTACTTGTAAATTTTCTAAAGTTGTTTAAATCCCAAACCCCGAAAACGACTCTCACAAATTAGCTTTTTACAGATCTATTAATCTTTTACTTGTTACCCCTATATTATTTATGAAATAATTAATAAAAAATTTAACCATTTAGTTACTGATAACTTTCAAAATCCATCCCATCGGTTTGGGTTTCAGAACAATCACTCAATAATTGTTCAGATCCGCAAAATAACTCATGTAATTAAAAATGCTCAAGAAACAAACGTCAAAGTTTATTGTAATGTTTTCTTGGATGTGGCGCAACTTTCGATTAGATTTGAAGGCTTGAATTGTAAATTGAACCAAATTACTCCTAAGTGTTACTGTTAAATATTTTACCTTGGCACTTCTTCATTATTAAACATGGATGATATACATAGTAAGCTAAAAGAGGTGAAAGAAGGAGTACCTCAAAGCAGTGTTTTGGTAACTTACTTTATCCCTTGGGTACAATTGACATCTCAATAACACCTTGCAATATTATTGCTAAATTTGAAATAGATACTAAGGTGATATCCATAGTTAATTAAATGTTGAAGGAAGCAATAAATGGTGTATTTTCCTGAACAAAGCTATTTGGCGAATTAACCTAAAAGAATCAAAATCTATTCGTACTATATTACCAGTAGAAAGACTAAAAAATATATAATATTACATGTTAGTGTTACGATTTGGTAGTTCGATATTCGAATACTGTAAAATAAAAATAAATAACTCGAAATAACAAAAAACTACGTTGAAAGGAGCATTTCTAGAAGAAAAAAGACTAACGTAATATTAAATTAAGAAAAATGCATTGGATTTTAAGCAAAAATCTAAACTAGCTTTACAAAACAAGTTACTACTATATAAACAGATTTTGGCACAGGCTTGGACATATGGTTTCCAGCTTTGGGACTATGTTATACTCAAGTACATACTTAAAGATTTCAAAATATATCTTGAGAATTATAATTAATGATCATAGTAGGCTACAATAGTCACCTACACTGCTACCCCAAAATACCACAGTTGAAGGAATCAAGTCGATTAGTTCAAAGCCATGAATGGCGGATTTAGCACCAGGTTATCGACGAGGCCAATAATGATGGATTATTGGAAAAATTTAAACGGACAAATCCTTTTGACTTCCGTATTATAGATATAACTAGAGACACTAATTGGATATCCTCTATTGTAAACTTTTATTGTTATATTAAACTTATTGTTAGTTGAATGGTTAACAACTTTCAATAATTAATTAATTAATAACATGAACTGTATTTCCACCATTTAATTATTTAATTAAACTAAAATATGAAGTTTGGTTTGTTCCATTTAAATACAACATAATTTTTTTTTTACGAATATAAAACAACAAAAATATCAACCTACCTTTCAGTTCATAGAATATAGGGTACATTTTAGAATGTTGCAAGAACGTTGCGCTTGAGTAACGGATTTTACATGGATTGTTTCCAACTAGAGCTACAAATTTATGTTATAACCTGTAAATCTTCTCTGATGTTGTTTAAAATAGGAAACACGATTTAATTTCATCAGAGTGTAACAATTTGTTCAGTTTAATTAATATATTCGGTAGTGGAATATAGAGAATAATATGTTTTATAAAAGTCAATACACTATAAAAAGTATATCGTGTAAGTAAACATGATTTAGATAATATAAGATATAATGTTTTTAGATGGTAATAAGAATTAGAAAAAGAGATTAAGCATCGATATTCGTAACACAGACTACTATAAATATGTTACTTATTAATAATGCATTACTTTTACCTTATATATATAACACAGAATTATATTTATCGAATTAACTTATCGGTTAAAACATAACGTTGAACATATTTGGTGTAAAATAACAAGACCTAGTCATGTACCAAAATAATCATAAAGTATGTAATGTTATTAACGTTGAATTGAATGTATATTCACATTTAGCAATAAGCGAGCAGGGGTTTTCCTTCCCAATACTTCTGCAGAATGCTCGTATCTGTTGTGATGGATATACTTCATATATCGCGCTTCTCGACCACGACGGCTTGCTTCTTTCTGGCATTTCGGAAAATCGATAATGTTTAAGCGAGGTAGGTGTTTTGCCGTGTAGTTAAATTATCGGTACTCTGGACATAGTTTTTGCTGGTGTTTCTGTTCCGTGGAGTTCATTTTTTACGCTGGATAATATTATACGATTGTTTATTTGTTTGTTAAAGTTGGATGGAGGTTCGTTTGCCCTTGGGTCTTTTGTACTTAAAATTCCAGCACAAATTAAAATTAAGAATAGGAAGTAGAAATGAGCAAACGTAGGTTGATGACTAGATCAAATCGGAAAACTTTGTGCGAGATGGGTGCCAAAAATGTTGACAGAAAAATACAAAAAGAAGCTTTTGGCACATTTTTTTCATTTTTGGAGCGCTACGATAACAGTGGTGGTGAGTTCTTGAATCATATTGTTACTGGTGATGAAACGTGGGTAGCATACTACACTCCAGAGACTAAACGTCAATGCAGTGAATGGTATCACTCAAATTCAACGACGAAAACACGAAAATTCAAACAAGAACCTTCAACACGGAAAATCATAGCCACGGTCTTTTGGGAAAGGCGTTCTTCTGATTGACTTTCTGCCAAGAGGAATGACCATAAATGCTGAGAGATATTGCGAAACGTTAACCAAGCTTAGGCGCGCTATTCAAAACTGCCGGCAAGGACTTCTGTCTAACGGCGTCGTGCTGCTTCACGATAACGCTCGGCCTCAACCTGTAACAAAGACCAAGACGCAACTGGCCAACTATCGATGGGAATTACTGGATCATCCCCCCTAAAACCCTGACCTGGCACCATCAGACTTTTATGTGTTTCCTAAACTCAAAGAATATCTTGGTGGAAAGCAATTTTAAAATGATGACGTGTTGAAAGAAACTATTTATTACTAACTGGTTAAATGCTTAGGCGGCAGAATTCTATGCAACAACAACAACAACAACAACAACAACATATCAAAGAACACAACAATCAGCGTTCAAAAAAATATTACATATCTGTATAGAATTTATGTTATCACATGCCATAATGTCCTTGCTCATCAATAAAAACACATTCCATTAAATAAATATATGTTGACATTGTAGAGTTATAATTCATATGACTGACATTGATTTTAAATGTAATTCGATATAAACTAAATTTTCTTTAAAAATGAAAATAACATTAGACTATTTATTTATGTATTATTACTGAAACCAAGACACAGCGACCCACTAGTAGCAAAGCCTAACTAATTATGCTACTCTTACGTGTTATAAAAGTAATTATGTTTGATCCTAAAAAGTTCGCTCTTCAAATCCTCATCAGAGTTGAAACCCTTGCTCCTCTAAATATCACCATAACAAATAAATCACTTACAGTTTAATTAGGAGACAGGGGTGGCTAATCTAAAAACTGACTTCCACGTCAAATCCAATGCTCTTGTTATTTAGTAAGGTTTTATCTGAATTTACATAGTGGGACGAAGTGCCAACTTGTTGAAAAAATGCTTGACTCATTTTCGGAATGGTAAATTGGGGAGTACTTGTTGATTTATAACGTGGTCAATTGCCCTACATACTGATATCTGAAATGACATAATAAGACAGAACGTCATTAGCAGTCACAGCCACCCAGATTATAATTCCTTTTGATTTAAGAAGTTTACTATGAACAACGTGAGGGTTATAAGTGTTGTAATAATGAGATTTATGTCTATTTACAATACAATTGAGGTAGAAAGTTGATTCGTATGAGAAAACAATACGTGCGTATCAATCAGGGTCAGTCTCATGAAAATCAATGATGCGGGAACTCCACTATTTTGCCCTGATCATCTTCAAGTAGATTATGAAATAGGTGGCTCTTGTAAATTTTATTTTTGTGGATAACGGAGTAATGAGGCGTCTTCTCTTCCCTTGTAAGGAGGTCGAATGTACGTTTTTCCTACACTTCCAAATTCCAACAAAAAATCTTTCCAATTAATTTGTATGGGAGTGGTTTGCGATTGAACACCTGAGAAGGCAACCTGGTGTTGTCTAATTGACAATAATAAAAAACATTGGCCCACACACAACACTTTATATTTTGCTCAACCGTATAACCATTTTGAAACTACAAACGATAATAAAGTTGTACCGAAAATAATTAGGTAAAAAAGGTAAAGAATTCTCTTTTAGTGTATTTGTTTAATTTCAATCGAAAATTAGTTTTTAAATTGAATTGAAAAGCAATTAATCCTCCAAGAGTAAAACACGTGAAAGTTTAGAGGTAAAGACGTTGTATCTTGTGTTTTGCCGACATTTTGTGTTGAAACGTTCACACAACATTATTGGTAATTTTTATTTTTAAAATGTAAAGTTTCAAAAAAATCTATTGAGGAATAAGTAAATGATATAAAATCAAAAGGTTGTACCTCTTCATGGGACATACAGTATATCTGCTGTTAGATATACGTTAAAACACTCTGCTTTGACAACACGAAGTAAGTGCTTCCTCTTGAATCAAAAACACTACATAACAACCTGTTCATGCACCCCTCAATTTTTAATAAATTCAAAGTAGATTATCACTCTCACAACAACATGACCATTCTCTTGCAATGATTTACAATATAGTTTAATTGACATTTATACAGCTAGACCAAATTAATATTTTTACATAAGAGTTGTCATTACATACTTTATAAAGTATTATTTATTAAATGGTTTTTAATTAATTACCAAACCAAAATTATATTCATATAAAATACGTTGATGGAATCATTGAGTTAAATAAAAAGAATAAAGACAAAAATAAAATGTGAAGTGGAAAAGTAAATATCTAACCGAAGATAACTTTTGTCATGTTATTTTTGTATAGAAAACATAATTGAGATCTATTGTAATAAAACCTATTTGTGACAACACATATATTTCAAAGTATTACTATTATAATAATTTAATTATTATGTTTTTTCTTATACTTTGTCTTTAATAATGACAATATTCTGAAATTTCTGACGTGAGCAGTACATGAGTTTATTTGCATAAAAACCCAGGTATAAATTGCTCCTTACGCAAGTAAACACATATAGTTTGTACTTTATAAAATATCACCTAATGAAACAAATAATTACGTATTTATATTAGATGCTAAATATAATTTCCAAAACATTTGTAATAATGTTAGTTGTTTTATTTATTTTTTAGTTAGCTTCTTTGATTGTTTTTCAGAGACATTTTGAAACGTTACTTTACTTATAATTAAAAGTTTTATACCATTTTTTTATAATTTAAATTTTCTACGATTAAAAACAATTAATTTCTGGCATACGTCTACTTTTACCTATTAAGAGTTAAAACATACCCAAAATATAGTATGATTATCCTATCCCCTATCAATATTTACCTCAATATATATATATATATATATATATATATATATATATATATATATATATATATTGTATTTGTTACAACATCAATTCAGGCAGAATGTGAAGTGACAAGTATCGACTATAGCTATGTCATTCTCAGATATAAAGAGGTTCAAATAGACGTGCAATACTTACAATGTCACATGCTTCATATCTTTTAATACTGACTTTACCACATGTGTTTGGGTACAGTGGGAGGAAAAATCAATAACAAAATTTGTCATCAGTCGGTTACAACATTTCTTGTTATACTTAAGTAACATTTTTATTCACTGAAAAACGTTTATTCTTACACTTGGCTACTTTTTGAACAGATTCGTATCTCAATGTATAGAGATATGCTTTGTGTAGTGATTTACGACACTTATTTGACAGGCAGGTCACTCAATGGGGTTTCCGTTTATGTCTCATTGACAAAAAGTAGTTTTTATTACCAGATGGTATATATAAAATATCTTCTTTCTATCTTTTTTGGTTTTCAAGTTATTGAACTGGTCCGGGACTTTTGGGAGACATTAAATATCATTCCAACTCTCAGTCTTACTTATTATTATTATTTATGTAGCAATCCCCAGATATTCAAGCTGGATCTTCATCTTTTTACATATTTTTCTCTTCCATCCTTCTAATCCAATCTCTATTGACCAAATCTGACACTGACCGTATGCATCAGCTATATCTTTGTAACGAAACGCTACCCCTTCGTATCGTTACGCTAAATTGTTGTGTTTATGTAAATATAATTGTATTAAACTGTAACATCTAATCTTGTAAATAAATGACACACGGCTGAGAGATTGAGAAACACTGAATTAACCAAGACCGTGTAGAGTTGGGAGACGTGCGGACTTAAACCCAGGCGTCCTATCTCTCTCTCTCTCTCTCTCTCTCTCTCTCTCTCTCTCTCTCTCTCTCTCTCTCTCTCTCTCTCTCTCTCTCTCTCTCTCTCTCTCTCTCTCTCTCTCTCTCTCTCTCTCTCTCTCTCTCTCTCTCTCTCTCTCTCTCTCTCTCTCTCTCTCTCTCTCTCTCTCTCTCTCTCTCTCTCTCTCTCTCTCTCTCTCTCTCTCTCTCTCTCATATATATATATATATATATATATATATATATATATATATATATATATATATATATATATATATATATATATATAGTTATTATATTGTCCTTCGCTAGTTTTTTTATAATGTTTGATATTTTTCAAGGTGTCATGTTTGAAGGAGTTTTCCATTTAGTAGTGTTGTTTGACGCTAACTATGTGTGAATAACGAGTCATGTTTTTGTGAAGTAGTCAAGATATATAAATATAAAAAGAAAACTCCATGACGAATTTTCAAAGCCAATTAATCTAATTAAATTTGGGTGATTTATTGTGCAGATGGACAGCATATTAATTAAATAAAAACATTGAAAGGAATGACTTCGGACGATCTATAAACATAATATAATTACGGTTATTGCTTTAATCGACATCAAACATTCAATTAGGAGCTGTCTTTTTAAAAGCCTATTAGTGATAGACTAACACACAGATAATAGTAATTGGTTTCCCCAAGTTTCATTCTCAAAAAACAGTTTGCAGTCTATCTGATTATTAAATTCACTTCAAGTTAATAGACCAGTTCCTCCCAACCAATAACCTGAGTTTTATCTTCGGCTGTCCAGATAATATAATCTCAATTGTAAATCTCTATTTTATAAATCTCTAAATTCAATTTCATCTTATCACTAGATTAGTTTTCTCAAGTAAATATTTTTTCTCACAAAACTCCGTTTTTTAATTATGTATCTTGTTGAAAATTTACGTAACTCATTTGTTAGTCCGTCCTCTCGTTCCACAAACACCTATTTCAATAAGTTTTTGTTAATAGTCAACGACAGATTACGGTTAAATTCTTAGGTTGGTGTAGCGGAGAAGTCAATGATATTCGATAACTACATTACACTCATGTTAAATTACCACACCTTGTAATGTTTAATTAATAGTTGGTTAACCTATGGTATCTATAATAATAGATGATTGGGGCTTAATTTACATAACTCCCTAACCTTGGCGTGTTGTGCAACTTTATCTTAATTCATTAAAGACTAGCTGAATCTACATCTTTCCAATCAGGTCTCTTTTTACCAACTCCTGGTTATTTTTTTTATAATATTTTTTGCAATTATGTGGCAGATTATGAATAAGTGTCTTGGATATTAGTAGAGCGGAAAACTCTGTTATATAAAGTTTTGTCTCTTTCGTAAGGAGAGATAATTGTGTACACCAAAGCATGTGCAATATTTGTTCTCGTTTAATATTATTTTGTTTTTATTTTTGAAAAATATTTAGGTTAACAAAATTTTAATGTTTATAACTTAATTCGCGTAACACAATCTCAAATATATACATCAACATAAAGCAACTATCCGACTATCTAAATATACTAGATTTAGACTGTCTTCACTAAAGCAGAATATATTGGCATTTTCAGACACGTTTATTTCACTTTCTAACATTTGATTTTTTTTGAGTTTTTTAAGTTTTAGACTAATTAAAAATATAAATAAATGTGTTTTAGTACATTCAAAGAATGGTCTCAGACATTTAATATAACCATTTACCGCTAAATATTTGCTGAGTATGCTGAGCTAAATAATTTGACAATATATCTGTCTGTGTCCGTACTAATAGCTACTTGATACTGAACAAAATTACTTAGTTTAAAAAATTAATTACTATAAGGTTCAAGGATAAAATAAAGCAAAAGCTTAAAGTTTCCAAATATTTATTAATATAAATGAGCTACAATTGTTTCGCCTTGCGGCATCATCGGGCAACTATGTTGTCCTCAACAATTGTAGCTCATTTATAATATTAAATATTTTGAAACTTTTAACTTTTGCTTTATTTTATCCTTGAATATGGAGTTTCAACAAGAAATATCTGCTATTACATTAAAGTTAATATAAAGTTATTAACGTTTGTAGGATATAATATTTAAGTCTCTAATTTGCAAGATATCGTAGTTTTATATAACAAACTTAAATAATCTTAAGTTGACATATTATTTTGATCACCAAACATTTTAGATATAAGTACTAATTGATTTTTTTCGTCAGGTTCGCCAACTTTCTTAACTGAATTGGAAGGACAATTATTGATCCCGATATTGTTCCGATATCATATCATATGTATTTCTTTAATAGGCATGAAAAAAAGTTTACACATTTGCATATATGAATTTGTAACAAAACCACCATTATTTTTTTGTTCTAAAATTCCTTAAATTAATATGGAAAATCCAAATATATAGTCTTTCAGGCATAGTGAGTTCTAGTTAGTAACTACTTTCATGAACAAAAATAATATTTACAGTAGAAAATTTCTTATACAACTGAGGTTGTAAGTATAATAAATAATCTGATTCATAAATTTGTAGGGAACCCGATTACAGTTTTAAGATAGACTGCTTTCTAACTGACCTGTTTGATCAAGCATTAATGCTTAAACACATATTCATACCACACATACAAACTATAAAACAACTTGATCAGATTTTTAAAATATTTCAAGCGTGAACCTACGTAATGAACAACCAAAAAGCACATATTGTAATTTATCATTCTATTGTAGTTTTGTGTGACAGAATTTTCATAGAATGAACAAAAACTTATGAATGTCGATACGTATTAAAAACATTTATATCTCTTTGTTAAACGGCTCGATAGTGACATATTATAAAGTCCACTTTGAGTCATTGTATGACATCCATTGGTCAAGAAGCAGGACCAATAAACAGGTTTAACTACTAGTTCAAAGCATTACGACACCATGGTTTCTTTTTTTTTATACTTCATGTTGTACCGTAACCATAAACTCCAGGTAATGTGAATAAAAATGCTTAAAAAATTATAAACCAATTGTAATTTATATAATTTACAGGTGGATAAATTATTATACATTTATGTATTAAGTTATAAACTCTCCTTTATTCTAACGGAAATTATGTTTGTCTGCATTATAAAACATTTTAATATACTCATTACATTTTGTAGGAATAAAGGAGTTTTAAAGTAGTTTTAGAATATTTAACGAAAGGTAATTGAAATCCAGCTACAATTAAAATTTGAATTGTTTTCTTAAGTCTAAAAAAGTGATGGTTTGTATATTTAATAAAACTTTCAAATGTTACAGAACACAAATTACAAATTCAAACATCATTCAAATTATAAAAGCAGAAGTAACTTTAACTCTAAAAAAGTTTAATTCCTTTTTATATTAAGCTTCAAATTTAGAATTACTTCTAGTGAAGCAAAACGCATAAAAGTACGTACATTTTTAAATTTTATTAATAACATGAATCGGGAGAACTATTGATACAATTGGTTACACGTACTTAAGAAAGACATCAAACTTTATCGTTTTTACGAAAATAAAAATTATATCAGACTGTAATGTAAAATATTAAATGTATTTAAGTCCAAGATAATTAAATAACCATTTAAACTTCAAACAAATGAATAAGCGTACGATTAATAAATTACTAATTGAAATCTGAGTAAATGTAACCTCAATCCATACTTCAATTTGAAGTGTCTCCTTAAACTTATGAGAAAATCATGTTTAGCATATTTAATAAAGTTTTAATAACAAATTCTAAAATTTACAAAAGCAATCTTTCAGCTTATTGTTATTAGGTTGTTTGAAATGTTTAATCCATTTTAAATTATTTTTGTTCCTTTAGAATTCCCCTTTGTAAAACAGGAGTTTTCAAAGTAAATATAATGTTAGTCTCTTCTTAAAGTGTTTCTGTCAAATGCTTCATATTATAGAGTAAATATAGACCGAAGAAAATGTTTCAACTTTTTATCTGTAAACAAATTTAACTTAAATTGATTTTAAGGCTTTTAAAACATCCTTTTACTTCAAGAAAAGAAAACCAAACATGTTTGTCATGTTCAAACTCTTGTCGCATATTTTGATATAATATATATTTAATTGTTAATATATAATTGGTTGTTGTCCAATTTTATGATAGCGTCCAGAGGAATGGATGTGAGCGTGTGTAATATCTCAATGAAGTGGGGGGAATTGATATGTATGTGCTACCTACATCTGGAATGAAAATTTGAAAACCCAATTTCTTTTAACTCTCATATGGACCCTTAATGAAGGTACTCCGTGTTTATTTGGGTAGGTAGAAAATATATAAGCTTTTCGGAACTATGTAGTCATTCTATATACATAACTTCAAAAAGATCCCTCTTCAAAGTGTTTTAACGATCATGCAGACTACTTTTCCATTGTGGTGACGAAGGAAGCTTCATTTTCCATTTAAGTTTAATACAATGATTTAACATTCATTAGTAGCTAAGTACACACACACAACGGATCTCCCTATGTAAATTAATAACAACCGTTGAGAAGAGTTTGATTCCAAAAAAGGCAGGTTTTACACAGAGAACAAACATATAAATATACCCGCTATCAGAAAAACATTGTTTTGGTTCGGAAGCCACAGCAAATATCACATACAATTTTACTTTTTTATGTGGCACAAGTGGAATTTTTACAATATGTGTCATGTTTTGACTCCTTGGAAAATTCATTTAACGTAAATAACAATATCAAATTAAATTTTGTTTAATTGTCCTTATTATAATGTCACCTTGTAATTAGAAAATACTTATCAATAGTATCAGTTTTATATTATAAACAGACACATTAACTTTTAGTGGTCCTTAGCTAAGAGATAAAATAAAACTATTTTTTCCGTAATTTTTTCTCTGTTTACAGTTTTATACGTTGAAATAATGGAAATAGAACTTTTTACACATCTTTAATATATTAAATTTTTAAAAACGATTGCTTGTAGAAATATGACATTTGGGATTTATCCATGTCCTCAGTTTTACCAGGATGTTGGTTGTCAAAAACGTCATATTAAAATTCGATAATTATATCAAACCTTACATGTTGGTTAGTTACTTATAGTGGTGTGAATATATGTTTTAAGATCGACAGAGACAGAGATATTGCAATGGATAGTGATAAAAAGTTCTAAATGTAATATTTCCTAGAGTTCTTTTTTCGTCGGATATTTTTGTTTTTACATATAAAGCCGAATTCAATAAATGTAAACAAATACATTTTACTAGTTTTTATATTTTATGATAAACGAAGAAATTTGTTTCCATATATTCTTCTTGGGAAAATGAAATACTTGATGTTTTTATTTGGTCGTAAGTTAGGGGGAAGATTTGTATAGCATCGTGAAATAGTGTAATGATAAATTGGCTGTTTTATGACAATACGAGGAAATTCTTATTTGTTTGTTTTTACAGACGACGAACCACTTTCATAAAATAAGCGTAATAATAAAAACTTTCAATCCCAATTTAAATTTTTGGATAGATCAATTATTAACATGAACTGCAAATATAATAGCTAGCATGTTAGGCTGTAAAATACTTATTGAAATAAATATAGTAATGGTATAAGTGTATAAATAAACAGAACGAAGGCAGAGTGGATTTGGTGTATAATATTACTTAAAAACTTCTTTTTTTGGTCAGGAGAAATACGAAAAGTTTTTGTAAAGTTGAGTTAAAGTTTCACGAAACTTATATAATTGATTCTGTGTACTTTGACGTAACTTGACGTTGAAAGATAAACTTTGTCTTTAAGGTTCATCGAAAGAGGCCAATAACAATATATGCCTTTTAAAAAAGGATACAACAATAAATGCTTTAGTTTTGAACAGTCTTCCAAGCACACAACGACGGGAATTTTTTTCTAAAAATTAAAGAATGTGCGTTTTTATATGTTGTAAACAATCGTCTACGGATCCATCAATAGTGCAATTGGTAGAATTGTAGTGAGTATAGTTATACCTACGAGCGGATATACTTGTTAACAATTATAATACCACATAACACATTATGTATATATATATATATATATATATTAAAACAGGATTCTATATAATTATTAAACCAAAGTTAGAACAGGAAAAACATCATAACATGTGTAGTTTTATCTATTATAAAATGTTATTTTTTTAATTATATATAAATGTGTTCTTTATGTTTAAAAAAAAATTAATATTAGTTATTAGTATCCCTTCTAGTTGTTGTAGTTATATTGTTTAAATATTGTATATTTACACAAATTTTTTTTTGAAATAAAAATTGCTAATAGTTGTACTACAAGACGTCTTCTTTCGCGTAATACTATTCAAATTTTGTTATAAATAGTGGAACTGATTGAAGTTTTTTACCAAAATCAATTGACAGTAATTCGTATAACGGGTAATTTGTGTATCTCAAGAATATTATTTTTTATTATCAAACTACTAAAAAATGTACAACATGCCACAGAAAGTTGATAGTCAGGGTGCTAATTTTCCTCATCAGGTATTAGGTAATGAAATAGGTACTAGGAAGTCCTAAAATAAAATCGACTCAGTTTGGTTTGAATAAAACTTGCTACGTTTATAACTGAACGATTATTTAACATTTAATTTCTTGATTTGATATATTTTTGTCTATTTGTACTACAATCCTTATCTATAGCCTTATCAGAATTTTTCACATATAATTCCGACTAGTTTTGACACATTGTAACAGTAATAAAATATAATACACACAAATTCAAAATGAATGATTTCAGATTATTCATTTGTAAATTGATTAATAATTCTCCCGTTATTCAAGATAAATTGTTTTGCATTATCAGACAGAACATATATATAAATATATAGCTTTAGAATGTCTGTTTAGTAAACATAAAGATTTCTTTTAAACTATGCAAATTTAAACTGATTTTAAAACCATATCGTAAGTTTTTTGAAGAGAAATAGGAACTACAATATTAGTATTATTTTATATCTAAAGGGGAATTAATGCCTCCTCATATCAAAACCTCGTCGTATTAGTGGTATTTTATACGTAAACTTATTACCACAGTGTAATGTATTTTTATATTTTGTGTTAATTGTAATTTGTACATTTCATAAACAATCGTCCTATATACTTAACCTTCATTACTGCTTGCTCAAACAGGTCAGTTAGAACGCAGAATATCTTAAAACTGTAATCGGGTTCCCTACAAATTTATAAATCAGATTATTTATTATACTTACAACCTCAGTTGTATAAGAAATTTTCTACTGTAAATATTATTTTTGTTAATGAAAGTAGTTATTAACTAGAACTCACTATGGCTGAAATACTATATATTTGGATTTTCCATATTTAAGGAATTTTAGAACAAAAAAATAATGGTGGTTTTGTTACAAATTCATATCTGCAAATGTGTAAACTTTTTTTCATGCTTATTAAAGAAATACATATGATATGATATCGGAACAATATCGGGATCAATAATTGTCCTTCCAATTCAGTTAAGAGAGTTGGCGAACCTGACGAAAAATCAATTAGTACACATCTAAAATGTAAGGTGATCAAAATAATATGTCAACTTAAGTTGATTAAGTTTGTTATATAAAACCACGATATCTTGCAAATGTCTACGACTAACATATTAAATCCTATAAACTTAATTTACCTTATATCAATCTATTTTTTTAAACTAAGTAATCTTGTTCAGTTTCAATTTGCTATTAAGTACGGACACAGACAGGTATATTATATATTTAGCGGTAAATGGTTATATTAAATGTCTGAGACCATTCTTTGAATGTACTAAAACACATTAAAATTTAATAATCTCCATGGGAACAAAGAATATAGGAATCATTTGTTTCCGTTCTTATATCGCAAATTAGTTTTTTGTGGAGGAGATAACGGAGTATATTGAATGATAAATCCTATAGGGTAATATTTTATTTTTGAAGGAAATAATTGCATAGAAGTAAAACATCTAAGTTAAACCTATTTAAAATATCACGCGAAAGATTTTTTTAATATTCTGTATGCCTATTTTGTTATAAAGCTTAAAGAGAGTTTGCATAGTTTGTAAAAAGATACAGCTGAAGTAAAGAACAATCATTTAAAATGTATTCACTGTCATGAAATACATGTTATGATATATTGATAAAATAGTGGGGTAAACTCTCCATTATTCATGTTTCCCGTGAGGGGTTATTGACGTGACATAATTCGGTCAAATTTAATTTGTGACCCCTCTCCCCTGCCCCCTCCACCAAATCATTATATCACCGAGATCCAGTAGACCCAAAAGGGTTTTACTAACAAAAATTACATTGTTCTTTAATATATCTATATACTTTTTAATCAAACTTAGTTCATGGTTAAATACAAAAATAGAGTACATGGCTATATTTTAATTTATTTACAACTGTATTTTAATATGGGCAACATAGCCACCCCCGGTTTTTCTATACGTTATTCTCTTTATAATAATACATCACAAGTTTCAATATATTACAAGTTTCCCCTAAAAAATTAAAATATTGGAGGTATGAAAAAAATCGCTCGACAAGTAAGATGTTATGTTGTTTAATCCCATAAAGATTTAAGAAAACTCATTGTTTTTATTCACTAGTTCAATAATTAGTAAGGGGTGACTTTTAAGACACCCACTATTCCGAATCTATATATCTGTAGTTATATATTTAATAAATTATGACTGAATGTTATTAACTACAGTATGGAAATTAAGTGAATAAGCCCTTCAATCAGGGAGTGTTTGTGTCCAACAAGTGGACGGAAATCACGTATTGAACATGAATGTTGTACACGATTATTATATATCCAACTATGGTAAGCGCTAATTAAAACTAATTAGTTTTCACTGTAAGGTCTAAAATGTACGTAAATATGACATATTGTGAGCAATTTCAATAACATAATTAATATATTACATCATATTTTTGTTATACATAACACGTTACATTAGACTTAAAACATAATTTTTATTGTGAAACGTACCTAATCGCCAGTAACAATTTTTTAAACTTTTTTAGTCTTTCATGTAATATCCACTTAGATATTTTATAATAAGTGAAACAAAACGAAGAAGATATTTATGAATATATAGATTTGGGGTCCCTCTAGAACAAACAAATATCGTTGCTTTTTGTGTTTGTCCATATTTTGTTTACATACTTGAATTTGTGGATAAATATTATTATACCAAACTACACCCATTTAAGTTTCTATTAAAAGGTTATAATGATTTTGATCGTCATATTATCTTTTAAAAACTAGTGGTTCTAAATTTATCAAATTTAAAGTGGAAATTAACTATGGAAAACATGAATATGTCAAAATCACCTGAAATATTTTCAATCAAATTTTAATAAATAATTTTACGTTGTAGTCTGAATCATTTTTGTGGAGAAGATCAATATTATAAATAATAACATGTTTATTATTTTATGTGATATAGATCCAAAATCTATAAATGTAAGTTTTAAAAAACACCATGAGTACTTCACTGCGTAAACAGATATGATAACTATACTGTCACTTACAATTGCAACTAAGGGTTATAAGTTTTCGCTAACATGTTTATTCAATTTATTCCCACCTTTCTCTTGTTTAAGTCGTCAGAATCTATTACTTAACAAAGGGCAAGACGTACAGTTAATTTGTACCGTTCCACGTCTTTGAATGTAAATTTTATTCGAAACAATCCAATCCTTCATGATCTCTCTGTTGTCTCATGATGGGTTTATCTTACAAACTATATATCAGGGAACAGTTACTTAGAACAAAGAGTGTTTATAGGGAAGATAAGATGTACCAATTAACAGTGTTACCCACGATTTGCCGCCTCTTCTGAGAGATGCAAACGTTCAAAGATACAGATTGTGAAACATTATAGCCTTTATATAATGTAAATACACAAAATTGAAAACAATAATTATACCTATATAAGATGAAATAATATTAACAATGGGTTTCCTAAGGGTGATGATAGATATGCTAGGGTAGAGAAGTGAAAGTAATTAATCGTCTGAGTCAGAGTGAATTGTGTCCGGATCATGTGTATTTCCACATGTGCTTTAAATCCACTTAGCTATAGTTGTTAAAACGAATTTATAATGAAAATAGTATATCCAGTGTCCATTTCAAATGTCCACAGATCCTACCAACTGCATTATTTTGGTAAAGTTAATTGTTGAAATTGTATGTTTCTTGATCACATTTTAACAGATTGTTTAAACAAATGATCTAGACCATAATATATTAAAGAACATATTATTTAGATTATATTACAAGCTATTTAAAATAAAAGTCGTATGTCTTCAATTAATTAATGTTTGAATATCACACGTTTAGAGTAATTATTGAAATATTAACTTTAATAGTAAATATTAATATTAATATAAATAATTATGTCAATAGAAATTGAAGTATTTTTGTTAGTTGTTGGTATTTAATCAACCGTTCAAAATAGGCACTCCTATTAGGAAATACATTCCAAATATTTTGGAATAATACTTAATTTTCACGAACATAATATGTTAGAGGTAAAAGTAGACAGATTTTACGACAACGATGTTTGCGCGCGTCACATAATTCTGACAAATTACGGTCTCCGTAAGGGAGCTTCAACTTAATCTCCTTTTTTCCACCCTTTAGGTCTTACTTGTGTGAATTTTTTATTTATTTTTAGAATTTGGGAGGGTAGTTCTGGTGATATACCTTTGTATCTCGTTTTTTAACTACATGTCGAGAGCTTTGTGTTCAACGATTAAACTAAAAAAAAAATGGAATGGGCAGAAAGGGTCGGAAGAGTACATTTTCACCAAAGCAGAGAGACTTGTTTCAGTCATCCTCTTGTGTATTTTTGTAGTTTTGAGTAATTTTTATGTAATGAGTGTGTGTGTGTGTGTGTGTGTGTGTGTGTGTGTGTGTGTGTGTGTGTGTGTAAAGTGAGCTGAGTTAAGTTTTCGTAGAAATTTTGGAGGTCAATCAATTTTGGGAGCTTTGTGGTTGGTTCATCTTTAAATAGTAAGTAAACAAGATACAAGATATGTCTTGTATATATTTTAGCAAATCTCCATATGAAATTCGAGAACTAGTAACATAAGTTTTGTCGGTAAACTTTAACAGTAATTTTTTTATAATGCACCTAATTATACGATTTTTTTATTATTGTTTTTATTTTTTATTTTATGTTTTTAGTTGTAATAGGTAGCCTACTCAATTTTAAGGAGTAATCAAGGTTGACTTGTTGCGCTTGTTGTTAAAATAGCGACGATAAAGCGGATTTCCCTACGTAAAAGTCATAGTTAAAATTTAACAGATGTGCCATCTATTCACCAGCATATTATAAAAAATAAAGTAATTCTTCAACTAACCTTCATTCTTATATCTTTAATAATGTAAAACTTTCGTCGTAGTGTTATAAAATACAAGTTTAAAATTAATCCCTAAACTTTACTTCCGTACGTTTCAACAATAGATTTCTTATTATAATTGAAGACTTCTTATAGTAGTTGAAAGTACAAAAGAATGTAAAAGGCTCCATGTGGAAATAATAAATTATCATTATTTGGGGGGGTTGTTTATCTTATGAGCAATCATTAAAATCAGACAGGTACATCTGCAAAGAAACTTCTGTATTTACCTTTAGAAAAGAATTGAATTTAATCAAAATAATCTACGTAACTTTTTAAATTTTAGTTAATATGCTTACATTGAAAGAGTTGTCTGCTACATATCTAACAAAAAATACGTAACAATGAAACAAATACATTTTAAAGTTTTTTAAACCATTGGAGTGATATACAGTGATATATAGTTTCTTATAAGAAATTTAATAGGACATAAATATACTATATACAAATACAATAACATAAATTATCAACAATTTTGTAAATATATCCACTTATAGTTACTGAATATAAATTGTATTGTTCGCGTCTCTGTGGACTAATTTCAGTGTTATAAATTTATTTTTTATTTTTACATGCAGCCTTATGATATCGAGTTGTATTCAAGTTATATTAATTTACATCCTTTTGTCAAATAATACATTTAATCGAGTAAATTTAATGTTGTGGGATGTTATAATAAAAAAAAGGTATTTTCATTATTGTTGATACATTGAAACAATATTTGCAAATAACTGTTTTTTTTTAATCTCCAAAGAAAAATATCTTCATCATATATTCTTAATTATATATGTACATATTTTTGTTATTTGTTCCACAAAATTACTGATTGCGTTTAGCTAATTAGCTAATAATTCTATCGGTGTAAAATGTTAAAAAGAGAACCTCAATGCTTTTGTACAAATGAATAATACAAATAAATACAAATACTTATTAATTTATTCACAATTTATTGAATAATTGTGTAGAAGTTGAATAATAAATGTACAAATGAATAAATCGTGAATAAAAATATATATTTATTCACAATTTATTCATTTGTACAAAAGCATTGAGGTTCTGTTTTTAACATTTTACACCTAAAGAATTACGTAATTCGTAATTTTATGGAACAAACAATAAATATATGTACATATATAATTAAGAATGTCTGATGAAGATATTTTTCTAGTTGATGATAGTTGACTAGAATTTAATGAATGGACAAAATGTGTAAATCAAACACATATTTCTATATACAGTGTTGAAAAAGTTTTGATTTTAATTGCTGAATTTACAAGAGTCAAATGTAAAAGGAAGTTTTCTTCTGTCACATGTGATCGCATAGCTTATTTTCAATAGAGAATTGTGCTACTAACCCGTAAGTAATTACACTGCAATTTGTAGAAGTTTACTTCCAATTTATTTATTATATTTTATTTTATTATCTTTAGTAGTCTTAAAATACTAATTTTGGTTTTACCACTACAACACTGTTTTACTGAACACCGTCAGCTTCTTAAAGTCTTGTAGATAATTGAAGTTTGTAATCATATGTCAACACTTAACGCATAAATACATAACTTGTTTCTGTCTTATGTAATATCATGTGTTTTATTTTGTGTGTTTCGCTTACGGCATTGGATGGCATACAAGACAAACCGGTAATTTAGTATACCCTTGAATCCAAATGCGTAATGACTCAAGTTTATCCATAGGTCTAATAAAGTTACAGTTGTTTGTATTGTTTAATATACTACACAGGGACTAAACATTCTTACTAAACTAGTTCACATTGCTTAGTCCTCTACAAGTTGTCATTAATTTTTATGGATATGAATCGCCTCGATGTTGATATGTTAGGGAAGCCATGCTTTTTGTGTAAAAAATACCTGTTTGATCACCTTTGCATTGCCATTATTACCAAAGTTATTTTGAATATTACTGTTCTTATTATAGATGTAATTTATTATATTGTGCATAATAGGGTAAGTTCTAAAATAATAAATCAATATTATTAATAAATTGTCAATAAATTAATTAAATAAATCAATATATTTATTATTTTATGACTTACAAATAAAAAACATGTAAAGTTTTAGGAAAAAAGAAGGTTTCAGAATGGATATCAGTGTACGTATTAAAAAAAATAATAAATCCAGAATTAAACAAAATCCTAAGATATAAACTTTACGTACATGGACGGTTAAGTTATAGTTTTTATTCATAAACAATTCTATAGTGGGAATATCGTAATATTGTACACAGGGATATGACATATTAAATATTGTTCTTAAATAAAAATAATCCAATTGCGTGATACATCTAGATATTTCGTAAATAGATTCAAATTAAAGATTAGGAACATAAAAATATTTTGTAATTTATTGATATATATATATATATATATATATATATATATATATATATATATATATATAAATTATTGTGGTGATATACGTAGCATATTATTTAACCTACTTACCGAAAATGTATTTCTCATAAATTAATATAGAAATGGTGGCGTTATTTTTAAATTAAAAACAAATATAATTTAAGGCAAACTTACAACTTACTTCTATAAAAAATGTATGCAAATATATTTATATTTTCTTAATATAATATAATAAAATGATACCATATCATGCAACAGTTTAAGTTAAATTGGCTTCATGATACAAAATCAGGACATTTTTTATTAAAATTCAAACTTAAGTAACTCGGTTGTGTTTTGAGATATCAAATATTTTTTTAAATATAAGTGGTTCTAAGCAAGGTTCGGTATGTATATTTTTAAAAAGTTGAAAAAATAATAATTTATTTTTTAGTCAACCTGTACTTGTAACAAATGTTTTGCACACCCTGTGGATACAGAATAACAATACTTTCAAACGCCGCTTGTTCTGTTGTTCTATCTCTATTACAACCAAAGATATAAAGCCATTCCCGATATTTTGGGACACACGGTATAACAGAACTGTTATTACGTATTTTGCCTCTTTCATTGGAACAAGATAGTCCTTACACTCACACATCATGAATATGTCTTTTAAATCAATTAATGTTATAATTTCTATCGATCCAAATAGCATAAGCTATAACATATAAATTTATATTTAAAACTTTGTTTATTTTAGGAATAGCTCAATTTTAAGACAGTATTAATCATTTAAAAAACGAATAGATTATTACAGTATCAATCAGGTTCAAAGATTTGTTAATAATAATTCCAAAATTGCCTGACTACAATATCACTTACGGTGTATTATTAGATTCAATACAATGCGTTACATGAATAAATCTTTCTTTTCTTTTCTTTCTTTTTTTTTTTTTTGTTTATTGTACGATAGTCAGATCACCCAGTTTTAACAGTTTGAAATGGATTGTTTGTGACAATATGTTAAAATAAATATAAATTTTTTTCCGTTGTTTCAAAAATATGTTAGGTGTGACAAACTGTTTTAAACTAAGTGGCTCAAGTATGTTCTATATCAATTAAAAACTATTTCTGGAAATCAATATTTCATGTCAATATTTAAAATTAAAATATACATTATATTTGTGTAAGATCAAAATACAGTTTATGTGTGATACATTCTTAACTTTGCCACTTCTATTTTGATTAGTTGTTTATGTTGATTAGATAATATAATATTAAACATAATACAGGCACGTTAGAATATCAACTACGTGTTGTAGGTTGGCTGAAACTGTACTAAAAACTAAGGCTCTACAGTACAATAAATTACACTAAAAACTTCGTCCTGTGAGGAAACGAATGTGTTACGTCGAAAACCAATTCCTTCTCAGGATCCGCATTTATATATTTGCTCAGTGAAAAGTCGAGTAAACCTCAGTTGTGATTTGTTTGGATTAGAAGTAGAATTTGTTTTAAAATTGTGTTTGGACTGAACGCAATACCTAATGAATATTAATGTAAGATTTAAACGTGGTTTTACGATTTATACTAATACGTCTGTTGGCTTATAATATATAACAAGACTTATTTTTTTAAGTTTTTTTTTAATCTGATGAACAATTTTAAATGACTAATATTTTGTTCTACTAGCAGTATTTTAGAGAAGAGGAGGGGGTGATAATATAAAACACAGTGGTTGAGCAAGAACGCTCAACTTTGTTACACAGCTATTAAACACGGTTAGTGCACACCAAAACGGAATTGTTAGTTTCCAACTAATGACATTAATAATTAACCTCTCATCAGTTTTTCAGTATTAAATATGGCCTTCAATTTTTAATATTTTCCTCACTATTACCTTGTACGTTTTATCACCTGATTTTCAAATATTGACTGTTTAAATGATATTTTGTATCTAGTCTAATGGCGTAAGTTTTGAATTTAGGAGAACAATTAAAAATAATAATTACAATAAAATATCTTTGTGAACGAAAATCAAACTTCCTGACCATATATTAAGTTAACATATTATATAATAGACGCAAACATGTGAAACATTGTAAAAGCCGAAATTGCGAATATTGATTATTGAACAGTAAAAACCGAGTGTCATTTATATGTTATTTTTAAAAAACATTTAACTATTTCATCGAAACTTGATTAGTGTTGACCATTTATTACGCAAGGAATGAACATTTTTGGTTGCTATCATACTTCCATTCATTACACATTTATTTGGGAATTCATATAAAAATCGCATTCTTACGAACCAGGAGATAACTGTATTGAATAATTCAATGTATTCTTTATTTAAAAGTTAAATACACCTCAATTTCTGTATAGTGTATATGATTTTTTGCTAACACACATTTTCTGTTACGAATCTAGTATCACAGTCACAGATTAATGTCAGTGCACCCAAAAATGAAAATCCCTTGATTTTTATATATCCATTTGCAACTACTTTTATGACCAACTATATGTTTAAAACATTTTAACAACATCAATATTCCTTAAAGAAACTCTATCGTCTAGAGAGATAAATACCTGATATTGTATTACATGCAAACTCTTGCATTATGAGTTCCAGAGATTAAATTCTTAGAAAATCCAATAACAATTTTAATACTATGTATTATTTCAATTGCACTTTATTACATTTACTGTAGTGGTAATTTGATATTAATTTACAATTGTAAAATAAATCTTAGATGACAGTGAAATAAATTGATAGGTAATAGTAATTAATAATAATAGTAATAGTATTATAAATGATGTCTCGACTCTCGTTTCCTTTGAATTCTATTTCGTAACATTCTTAATATTTGTATTAGTGTTTTGACGGAATTTAAACTGGAATTGTTCGTCAACCAACAAGTGATATAATTCCTGGCTTATTTATCCTTAAATAATGTGTTTTACGTGACACGAAAATCCTATATCTCTGGACTAGTATAAAGATAAATGTTTAAATAAAATGTAGGTTGAGATGGGATACGGATGTAGGGATAAAGGTTGTGAATACGTATAGATTTTATGTCACTATTTATGTTTTATTTTCGATTTTTCTTAAATATATTTTTAGGTACAAATTGCGAGTAACTGTATTAGTCTGTTATTATATGGATATTTAAGAAATTAATGTTTTGAGAAACATTTTATATTATTGTTCATTGCCATTTTCTTAATTGCACATGTAAGTAGATAATTTAATAATTGATCAATTTGCAGACAAGTGTTAAAATCAGATTTAAATAAAATAATCAAATAGCATATTTAATTGTTAAATAAGAGCTATAAATAATTTATCCTGTGGAAAATGAATAAATGTTTATCCCTTTTGATATAACGTATACAAACAATGTGTATGTAACATAGAAGTTAAATATTTACCCATTTATAAGTACCTACTTTGTAAATTGATGTGAGTAAATTATTCAGCCACTCCAGCTTTATCTGAAATGTTTTGGATAAATGTCATTTTCAAAAGCTATTTATGTATTTTTGAAAATAGAGTTAAGATAATACCAAGAACGGGAGTAGATGTACTCAAAGTCTATTATTATTATTATTATTATTATTATTATTATTATTATATATATATATATATATATATATATATATATATATATATATATAGTACACTATTGTTTTCCCAGACAGCGCCGGGTTCTTCATATGTAAATACACTAAAATGTATACACATTTATTGGACACAACACTAAATATACAATTGAGGGGGGCTAACGGAAGAGTCCTAGTAAAATAATTAGAGTTTAAAATATTAATAATTATTTTTTCGAATTTACTTTTATACATGACCTCATAATATATTGACTCCGGCAGATAACTGAAGGTGCTGGTTTGTTATTGTCGCCGTAAAGGTTTGAGCGAATTTAATTTAGGTTTGATGTTACATCATAAAAATGATGAGGTGTAAGACTGAGCTTTTTATTGAGTAAAATGACTGAATTAACATTGTAACACATCTGTATTAGAATACATCGAAATAGCATTCTTAAGAATATTGCACACTGTTAAGGTTATTGCATAAATTGATAATTATCTGCAATTAAAAGCTAAGATATTTATAAAGAAAAACATTTTCTTAATTTTTATAATTTTTCATTTGAAAAATAGTTTATACTAATTGGGTTTTTTTTTTTTTTTTTAAACTGAAACGCAGTATGGAAATGTACACAAATCAGTATTGTTGTCAAACTGAAAATATAATGTTTTATTTTGAATTTGAAATATTTATTAAGTATTAAAAATCAAACAATTTAATCATCACATGTACTATAAAGTAAGTTCCCTTCTGCATAATAACACTTCTTACATATCCTAGTAACTAAGGAATGTTTAAGATATAATGTTAGGTTGTCTCTTTACCGTCTTTTAAATGTCATATTGAAGATCTTTACATTTAGAACATGTTTTAGTCTGATATACAGTACTACTAAGTAAATTGAACATGAATATAATATACTATATGAAGAAGACTTAATGTGTTTTACAACATTAAGAAAGAAAAAGAATAGTATATTTTTACACGAGAACCATGATATTTTGTATTCCAATATAAAGAAACCTTATAACTTTAGAATGGCACACATTATTCACAAAAATTAATTTATTGTTTAATCCTAACAATATTGTATTAGCATCAATAATTGTTGATATTTAATTTAATTTTAACTAATAAATTAAAGTTAAATTTTTAGTTTTGAAATAAATCAATCTTAAAAGAATTGCAATAATCATTTAAGAATCAAGCGATACTAGAGCTTCCCTTTGATATCTGGGTGTTTGATTAAATATTCTACAAGTTTTACACCCGCTCTCGCTGTAAAATTCAAAGAAACTTTAATAATTTGAATTATATACAACTATTATGTTTCACATATGACCAATTATTATCGTTGTCTTTAACCAGCTGTCCTCTAATAATTTACTAAACAAATACGTATATTTTAATAAAATATTTATTTCGTGGTCATGTCTAGTGTAGCTTAAAGAATCTAAATAAAATATAATCTTCATAAATGCATTTATTATTTACTAATAACATCTAAAAGCTAATTATTTAATTATAGTTTGTTTGAGACGGTTTTACTTCAAATATGTTAGGTAACAGAGTGAAATTTGAAATTCGGGCTTCTTTACATTATGCGTCCTGGTCTGGCTATATAAAAACTTTCATTCGATATGTTGCATTATTGTGGAGGAAAAGCTACAGTGACAAAATTTGAGTCGACACTAATTTTAGAGAAAATAAATTTTCTTTGTGAAAATCAATTTCAGTTGTAGTTTTGTCTCAGAAGGGTTGGTGTGCACGTGACAAAAAATGATAGTGACTTAGTCATTGTAACGTTGTTGTTTATTTTATTGAACAAATAAAGTGTTACTTTTAAAATAATAATAATAATAATAATAATAAAGGTGTTTCATTTATTTTGGCGATCATTACTTATATATCGCCAAAAAGCTTTCCTATTGAACTATAGTTCCTAAAATATAAAATCAATCATTATCCAAAGAAATTGATAAACAAACTTTTTTTTCCAATGTTAATAAATTTCTGAGGTATAGTAGTGAGTATTTTAATGTCAAGAACACAACAAAGTTAATGAAAGTAAACAAATCAAGTTTTATTATAGGCATCCGATATCTTTATAAATATGTTTAACAAAGTGTAGATTAAACAAAATATCTTAAATTAATAACAAATTTGAAATTTTACTCAATTAAAAATATGGTTTTAATAATGAAAAATATCTACTTATGTACCTTGATAAATTAATACTGATTTATTTCATATCAAATTGAAAAATTTCAATACTTAATTAAATTTATTATATTCTGTATCTATCAGCTGAATAATTTCATAATAGGAATAACTGGTGATGATTGTAATAAACCAGTACTTGTAGGTTTTTATTAGACTTGTGAGATTTTTTGTTTCTGTGAGAATAATAATAAATCATGAATGTATCTTTAATAATGCAAATATGAACACAGTTCTTCCTACAACTGACAAGTATCGCTTACAATGTGGTACAAGAGAATTGATAAATTGTATTTAAATGTATTTCTAAACTATATCAAGTAGTCAATTGTTAGGTTATTCTTACCTTATGCCTCTATGTTGAAATATACCAAATAGATTGTAACTGTAGAAAGCATAAATTTTACTCAAATAAATTAATAATTAAAGCGGCAGTCAACAACATGCACTAAAGTATAATAACTTTACTGTAATGCCTTTCACAAGATTAATTTATATATAAACGTTACTCTCAAAAATGAATACAACAATTTCATTCTTCACCCAGACATTTCGCTGGCGTTATATGACGCAAATTACTTTTTGCTACATATTCTCACTTACTTATTTAACATCCTCGGATTTCTGCCTCTTTTTCATTGAAATTCACTTTATACAAAATTGATGGAATGAACAAAATGACTCCTAACATATTAATTTTTATATCTTACCTGTTATCGACATCGAAAATATATCAATATCTGTAGGTTTCAAAAACGCACAAAATGACGTTCAAATAAGAATCTCCTAAAAATGTTTAACTGTCGCCATTTTTATTGATATTCACCGACCTTCACTTTCAACAACATTAATATTAAACTCCTAGTAAAACTTACCATACTTGCAATATTTACTTATAATATTATGAAAATTTCGTCTTTTATACTGGTTGTTAAGTCTTTTATAATACATAATTTTAACATTAGAATTGCGTAAATACTTTATTAAGTTAAATGTATTATTGTACAAAATAACTATGTAAATCATTGGATAGAAATTTCAACATTGCATATATTAAGCTATTGTCAGCTATTTTAAGATTTATAAGTGAGAAGTTATTTCCTTTCATGCACAGTTTTACAAGTTGATTTTGTCTATTTAATCTTTACATATAATTGATATCTTAACCATTTGAGCCAATTTTGCTATATTCGAATATAACTGATTTGTTTTTGCTTTTTGACCAATAGCAAATAACTGGATCTTATCTATGAAAACGTTTTGAATGCAATTTTTACAGCTGACGAGAACGTAGAAATTTAAAATATTCACTTATGGTATGTAGCCTACATTGAATTGTTAATGTATTATATATAAATTTATGTCTACGGGTTTCAGACATATATTAATTTCTAAGTGCCAGATTAGACGAAAACTCATTCCTTAGTCAACTAGTGCTAAGGCTGACATTAAAAGTTCACTCAAACTATATGTTTTGTGTGTGTCATATTTCAGTATTTAAAGGACTACACAACTATAATTTATGCCAAAATTAGATATGTGTATATATTTCTCTTTACATAAAATTCTCTCTATCGTCTATAAAACTTATCCAAGAAAGTAAAATACCAGTATACAAACATTACATAAACTTTTCAGTCGTAAACACAAAAAACAACCAATTGACTTTTCAATTACTGTGTTCAAATGAAATGCAAGAGTGGTAATACATAAAGAAAACCGATAATTGCATCGGTTTATATAAAAACAAAAACATGAACAAGAACTAGTTAGTCTTAACTTTCGTAACTTATCCTTATTAAAAGTTATTTAATTATGTTTATACTTTTTTAATAATAATATTATTTAACAAGAGTTAAAACTACCTCCCGTTAAAAGTTTCGCTAAAATTCAACTAAAATGTTTTTATGGCTTTTCTACATTACAGACATTTCGGCGTTGACTAAAGCGATGGTTTAGAAAATAAGAAACAATTTTTTTGATTTTTAAGTTGAAATTTATTTGCACATTATTACATATAGAGTCTTAAGTTACTCAAAACCAGTCATTGTAGTATGTTTTTGGACTAACACGTGTCTAAAAATTTAAAATTTGTTAGCTATTTTTAATCTGTAATTTTAAGAACAAACAACTTGTTCACTTTGGTACACCCCAGCTTACTCAACAGCTTTATCTCAACTTGGTACAACAGCTTATATAAACATCACACGGAAATAAAATAAATATGGATGTGATTTACATGAAACAGTCACATAAATAAATTAATCGTATTTAATATTTTGTTAAAATTAAAGATGTTTTGCATTTGAAGTGTTTTAAAAAAATTAATAATAAAATTGTAGGTCAAGGACAATTTTAAAAATTGAAAAATACATCTTTTGAAACTATACTATAAATTAAATGTTTGATTAAAATATAAAAAAAAGTTATACCTACAAAATATTTGTAGCACCGCCCAACTTATTCAAGGCACAACATATTTGTTCCTGGAAACAAAATCGAAACAAACAGATCGAAATTTTGATCTCAATAAAAATTGCATGATATTTTATTAAGGATTGTTGACAATTAGTTGTTTAAAATGGTTCATTTTTAATCCAAATATTTAACTGAGTATTTACTAATATAAACGGAGTTTAAATTAATTTATTAAATGTTCCTCTACGTAAACTGGAAGTAGTGTATTCAAATACATGTATGACAACTATGTTGTAACAAAAGCGTAAAGTACAATAAGTTTTATAATATACAGAGATATATTGATAACTTCATTTATGCTAATTATTAAATTTAATACAAATCTCCATAAAATTTCCACTCGTTCCCACATTACACAAAAACCGTGACCTTTGACATTCCAAATTTCGTTCGTGTAGTAAACGCCAGCCGTATAATTAAGAATATTGCTTTAATTTCTTACTAAATTTTGATTTATGGTTACAATAGCCGGTCTATATTAAAGGATAAAACAATAATAGACCTACTAAGAAAGTTGCTAATAACCCGCACAATACAAATTGACCACAACATATGTTATGATAAAATATTCAGACCATAAATAGAATTTACTAATGTTAATTTATTAGTCCTTCTTTTGAATGGGAGCCAGTATGAAGTATACCAGTATTTGACAGGCATAAAAAAATAGAGTAAATTTGCAAAAATTGGTGAACGATACCAGGTGCTGGAAATAAACTTCCAATCCAATAGTAAACATAACCTTGAATTTTAAACTTAGTCATAAAATTATCTTCGTTAATATGTTTAACAATGAAAGAAGTCATCTTAAATAATGTATTATTTCATTCTAGCATTATCGAGAAAATGTTTTCACAAACTATGAGATCATAAGAAAACTACTTTTGAGAGGTTCTGTCCGTTCATTAAAAATGTGGAATACAACATTACAGAATAGCAAATAATATTTTTTGCAAAACACTTATTGCTTGTTTTAAAAGTTGTACCAATTTCTAAATCTTTATTATTAATATAATCCAGATGATGATCATATTGAAAACATATTAGATTTTCAAAATGGCTTTCTATATTGCGTAGCATTAACTGGATGATTATGGTCAGAAAAATAAATTTTGCTTTGTTGAATTAATCTCAATTCTTCAAATAAATGAAGTAATGTTATCTTTGTAACAGTTTTAAATGGTTGTTTGAAATAATCATAGTTGAATCTTCGAAGGAATAAACAGGCTACACACTGTAGGCTGTGTGTTGAATCGGTAGACAGACGAAATTGTGAAAGAATTGTTCTAGCAATTAAATAATGTCATTCAAATCTAAATATTGGACTTAATGCAGTATAGTAAACCAGCTTTTACACTGTAATAGGATGTGATTTATTGACATTTACAATTATTTCTCTAATTAAATACTTCTTTCTTATACTTTTAAACACACAGTAACTGTATTATCTTTAAATTATCTTTTAAATACACACTATTGTTACCTGTCGGTGCTGGAATTTGGTTTAGACTGAGGGTAGACGTACTATCGTTAGGTATCAGAAGGACTTCGACAATATGCGTATTCAGGAAATGACGTGGTAGGAGTTCGAAAGGAGTTCGTCCCGAGGGGATCAGCCCTCAGATAACGTACGGGGTGTCCGTGCTGCCGGGATCAGCCGACAAAACAAGGCAAGAAAATCAGTTAAGGAACAATAAATAAACATGAAACTTTATGTAACAGGAGCAGAGAGAGAGAGAGAGAGAGAGAGAGAGATAGTAGAGAGATAGTAGAGATAGATTTATGGGTTAAGTGGAAGAGAGGACCTGATGGTCCTAACTTCGCCCAGAATAAAGGCTCAAATCAATCAATCAATCAATCTCTCTCTCTCTCTCTCTCTCTCTCTCTCTCTCTCTCTCTCTCTCTCTCTCTCTCTCTCTCTCTCTCTCTGTCTGTCTGTCTGTCTGTCTGTCTGTCTGTCTGTCTCTCTCTCTCTCTCTCTCTCTCTCTCTCTCTCTCTCTCTCTCTCTCTCTCTCTCTCTCTCTCTCTCTCTCTCTCTCTCTCTCTCTCTCGCTGTGACTATAGACTACAAAACAATTGACAATTAAATATAACTACATCTTTAGGCCTACAACAATTTAATTTTGCGTGAAAAATGACACATGGGTAGCGTGTCGCTACACTGCCATATACAACTTGTAATAACTTTTTGTTTGATCAGATATAACAATGATTTCAGAATCTTAATTAATTTTAATGATTAATCATAATGGGACAAGGTTTAATTTGTTTAATATGGTATTAGTTACAATCACTGGGGTTGAATTGTAAACAAAGTTGTGTATAACTCACCCGTTCCAGGTCAGTGGTTTTAAAATAGAAAATAATTGCCTGCATAATAATTAAAGTCTGTGGGTGTATTAATTAGGCTGGTCCAGCGTGACTCGTCTATGTAGCTAAAATAAACATTCAAACATTAAGTGGACATCATTTCAAACTTCAATATGTATAGGGACTTGTTTGATCGTGATCAATTTATTTAGAGTTTTTTTTTAACTTTTGTCGTCTCTTTTACACCGTATTTACAGTCACATTTTATATTGAAATTAGAGCTGTTGCATCTGCGTTTATAGCTAATTAGGTTATTTTCGTTTATATTATAATAATAATGTGCATTATAACTTCCATAACATATTACATATTATGAACAGTCAGTGGGTTTTGATTTTTATATATATTATATAAAGTGATATAAAGTGAAAACCCACTGACTGGTCACGAAATCTCTGGTTCCAAGAAGCCTAGTGCTTTTTAAACGTGGATTGTTTACCGTGGTTTGGGGTAGATCTGTAGACAAGTACTAAGAAAGGGTTTTGAAAATATTCCACTCCAACGAAGTTTTTCACCCCTAAAACCAGTATCATATCTTTGTTATTTATGGGTCGATTTTGATCAAAATTGGTGTGTTGCTGTATTTGGGCATAATTTATTTCCAAGCGTCACCATTATGGTTGTGATAAAAAAAAACATATTTCTTTATAAAACTTCTTCAACTATCCTCATATGAAACTGGGGTCAACATTATATAAGTGTACAATATTCACATCTTCCTTAATATTTTATAATAAATGATTTCCTCAATTGCAATGAAGATTCGAACACGTTTCACAACATCTGCAGCCAGTTTTCGTAGTGATTGCTCAGTAATGTTTGAAAACCTACTTTCAATATTATCCTTCACTTCGTCAAGTGTATGAGGATTGTTATGAAAAACCTTACTTTTAGATACCCCGAAAGGAAAAAGCATGTAGGAGTAAGATATGGGGATCTTGAAGTAAACAATACTTTTAATATCAGTAGATGGCCAAAAATTCCGTAATATATCCATTGTTTCAATAGAAGTATGACAACGTTATCCTGCTGGAAACAGCAATATCGTACGTGTGAATAATTTGATCTGTCCTCTACATAATTGCCGTACCGTCAAATAATTCCGTAAATTTTTTATCTTAATTATAATCCCAAACTGTTTTCCATATAATTCGTAGGCCTCTGTTAAGATTTAGGATACAAATATGTATTATATTAAGTAATAATTTAAAATATTTAAATGTTAGCAACGGTTAAATCTTTAAAATCACACTTATGGCAATCTTTGGGAAAGAAAGCAAAAAGTGTCGAAACTGCACAGCTTGCAGGCTATTAACACAATATGGAAGTTCCATATAAAATGCTAGTACACAAGAAACTAGATCAGTTGAACCAGAGACAAGAAAGAAGGACGAGGAAACGCTTCTGGTCATCGTCCAATTATATTTAATGATATTAAGAAACTACTTGTTAAATTAATTTAGCTACACTACGCAGTTAAAGTAAATCAATTCCATTGAAGATAACTGATACTGATTTATTGTTATTTTCCACTAAAAATCTGAAACCAAATATACGTCTTTCTGCATTAATTCTTTAAAATATAGCAAAATACTGTATTACTAAAAAAATACAAACCATATTTTATGTTTAACCTCATACTAGTGTTACTTTGTTTATTTAAATTTCTCTACCTCTTTATCTGCAGTAGGATTACGTTCTACTTAGGCTTGTGTAAATGCCCACAACCGTGTTCAGTAAAAACAATAATTCGTTATACAACTCTGTGCAGTTAGTTTTTATTTCTTAAAACTACTTTCAAGAAGTTTATTTTATAACAAATGATAAATATATAGAGAAAATTTTAATTTATGTCAAATAAGTCTGTTAATATTCAAGCGGCTTCATATTCTACAAACCTTGAGGTGGAACATTAAAACAGACTGTTCTTGAACTGCGCAACCTGGAGCGTAGGTAAGGAGCACCCGCAAGAAGATTAGTTTTCTCCCTGTATTACATACAAGGCGAGTTTTAACATGATTGTACATGATTTATAGCATTTAGATATAAAACGCAAAGAGCATTTATGGGGGGTTTAAATATTATGAAGCTAGAAAATATGGAAGACACGAAATTTTATAAATTATAATACTTATATAAAATTATAAAGGTGTTCTACTTCAAACGTTCCAATAGTTTTTGTAGACCTGTCAAGTAAACAATAGCATAGGTTTTTGGACTAGATGGCACTAGTTGGCGGGTAAAGAACCCTCTGCCCTACGTCCGTGGAATCTGGATGAGATGGCACTTGGATGAGATAGCACCTGGACGAGATGGCACAACACCTTATTCCCCAGATTTGTTGCTGTAAAGAATAGAGCATAAATATCACCTCATGAATACTCTATTGGCGTCACTCTCGGAAAAAAACAAAAGAAAACCCTGATAGGAAAGATGAAATAGAGATCTAACCAAAGAGTATGAAAATTTTTCTATTTAATAATATTGGTAAACCTTATTCATTAATATGTCTGGTTGACTGTTTGCATTGTTTGGTTTTCCACTTTTTAGGGTGTTATCGAGTTCATTATTTTTAATGTTCTGCCCTTAGAATATTTTACTTTATTTGTAAATGTAACTACTCCGTTGAATTATCTTCACTAATTTCTTACATTTTTTTTCTCTTTCTTTCTTTCACCTTATCACAGTCGCTCTGTAATCTCTGAACGGACTGGCCTTAGAACTTGCATAATTTTGTTCCATCTAGATAATAATGTATGTTACTATTGATGTTTTATATTGTTTATTATTAATGTTATTAATTTCAAAGTTTTTTTTTGTATTTGTAGGCCTATATAATTATGTATATTCTTTTGAGAGAATTAAAAATATTATTATTATTATAGGATGTTTGAACAGGCCCGCTTAAAGTATTTGAGTGGCTCAATATAAATTCCATATGAAAATGTAGTTATAAACTAGTGTTATTAAAACATTAAGGCAAAATAATAATTTGGTCACTAATTCTCTGAATTTCTTCACAATACAAGAATTTTATTGAAATCTTATGGCTTCATTAAATCACATAAATATAAATGGTGTTTATTATTAATTTGTTTTGAAAATATTATTATGATTATTTCGCTGATGGAATCTTTATATTTATTAGACTCATTATTTCACCAATTTAAAAAACTAAAGTAGGAACAAAATATTACATTTATTTATTATATGAGAGTTCTATGGTAGAATTTACTTTTTACTTCACTTATATTAAAACATTTTACTTTAGTAAACGTCTAAATATTATAAATGTTTTCCCACAATACCTATCTACTAAAAATCTAGGCTATATTTTGTTGGAAATGGGTTAAATAACAGCAAGTAGTCTCAACGGACTATATAACAGAGTATAAATAAATTAAATAAAGCAAATTAGAATATAATATTAACATTATTCTCACGTTTTCTAAAGACTGCTTCCATCCCCAGGTGTCAAAAGATATTAAACTGAAGCTAAGGAAGGCAAATTCAATTTAGAGTCTTATACAAAGAGACATTACGAACCCTTTATATTCTTCAAAGGAAACATTACATTCTTAAAATAACTTCATTTGCTTTGATAGTTTAAAGTATAGACCTAAAACAAATCAAAATTATTTATGAAGATAAGGTAACATTATTACATAAATTATGTGATTCAAGAGTTTACAATATCAATTTTAAGTCAAACAACGTTATTAGGTTTACCTGTAGCACCCGCATTGTATATTGAATAAAGTTAAGAAGTTTATTCCTTGATTTGTTTCTGTCAATCAATCTTCAAATGGATTAGAGGTTTCGACTTTTTTTTCTGTTATCATCTAATTCTTAGCCTCAGTCCATCTGATTGGATTGATTTCATCCTAAAATTTCATTAAATGACACATTGATAAATTTAATAAAAACCTTGCTAAACTATTATTAAAATAGTTAATCATTTTAGAAGTGTCCTACTGAAGTCAAGACATTATGACAGATTAACAATGTCGAAAGCGGTAATACTGTTCTAGGACTCGAGATTTGTTTGACATAAAAAAACAAGGAAAATAACATTTGATGGAATAAAATTAAACGTAATTATTTTCATCCAAAGTTTGATCATAAACTGCCTCCTCAGGGTATAATAATCTCATCTTCAACAGTTTTTGTTGGAGACGCACTTCTCAATGGGCATTCATGCTTAAAAGCTTAGAAAAGAAATAATCTGATAGTTAAAGGGGTAAATGACATTCATAGGACATATAATTTTTCAACTCTAAGGATGACTACGCTCAAAGAATCCGTGCATTCCGCATTGTAAAAAATAGTGGGACTAATTGGATGATCAACTATCTCAAAGAGAGGCAAGAGCTGAGTTAACTTTTTCAGTCCTATGGATTAGCAGGAAATGAAAGAGATGTGATTACATGTCAGTGTTAACTTTAGAAATATTCCATTAACAAAGAAACAAAGAAATCTTTCGGAGAATGCAGGACCTATTAGTTACCTGGATACTGCTTACAGATATACTACCTACACATTATATTGGGGGAATGAACGAAACATCTATCCGATTTGCTGCTATCAACCAGAGACTACAGACCTCTGATATTCAATGTCCTCAGAAACTTTAGTAGGTCCTAAAGTCTTAGGAAGCTAAACCTATTCAAGGGCCTTGTAAAGAGTGTAAGTAGTGTCGGAAAGTCATTCTATGTAGATGGGTTATGTATATTCGAATTAAGTATGTACTATACAATAGATTCATTCCAGATATTTATTTGAATAGATTTCAGAAAACGAACAATACCAACAAAATATAATTTTGTCAGTGTATAACACAAACTTACGTTTAACTTCAGTGCATACGCCTCATGTTAGGAAGGAAATACCAACCAAATAACTAAGCTCACTTGTTTAGCAGACACGATTATAATTAGAATTTAATAAAAGCCCAATTAATTTCTCGTTTTATAAAAATTTTTGAAAATGTAGAATTTATCTTAGTTTTTGGATTATCTTGTACCCGCGCATTGTTCTAAACATTCATTACATTTATTAATTGCTACTGAGCTTCAAACACGGGTTTTTGTTTTATTTGCAGCCGTTATGCCTAAGGGTAATTTTACTCTAACAGTGGTGTTAAAACCAATTGAAGTAATTTAACTAATGGAGTACAAAACATATTGTTGTTGATATAAGTTGAAAAAAACCTACTACTTAATTGACTGACTAACTTGTGGTGAAGCTAACAATTATAATATTGTAATTACTTGGTTTTATTGTAACACTTATATAGATTTATATTGTAATTACTTGTTATTATGCAGCTATTTTAACATTACATTTTGTATGCAAGTTTGGTTTATTTTACTAGTTATTTCAAAACATAACATTTGGAAAAATAGTGATTGAAATTAATACTGAATAATGGAGCTGGAAGTGTACTATTGTGAAAACATAAAATCTATTTTGGTCTTTTCGCGCACGCGCATTTGTGTGTGTATTTAACGATTATCTCCACCTACATTTGTATTTCTTCTAGTCAACAAGAAGAAGCCTATTGATTTTATCCAACTCCTTCAATCAGACATTACAATAGAACATATTCAATTAGACTCATGAAAAAGCTGTTTTCCTCATACTACAGAGAATTTGTTCTCAAAACTCGAAGACATGCTTTGGTTTCGTCTGTTGTTAAAATATACCCTCTCTCTCTATTCAAAGACTCTTATTCTAATTCAAAATTTACAATTGAATAAACAATCTGTATGCGTGAAAGTAAAATACATAGTGTAGAAACGTTTCTAAATTATTGAAGTTTATAATTATACACACTTATTATAGGGTGTAAAGTGACAGTACAGTAAATAAAATGACTAATGTTATGTAATTATTTCTGGCAAGTTATTGGCGAATTTCTAATGTGTAGTACATTTTTTACAGCGAATGTACTACATTTTGCTGTAGTAATCTTCTACACGAAAGCGCCAAAGACCCTGATATGTAAACCACTCTGTACTTTAGGATATTTTAGCATCATTTTAGCAATCATTTATTCAATATCACATAATAAATATTAAATTCATTACAAAGGTTTTACTTCTGTTTCTCAAGCGTCTTGTTTACAATCAATTGTGATTCACGTCAAAGATTAAATTGAGAATGACCTGATAGTGATCTATTTGGAATGCGATTAGAAGACACAAAAGCTAGACAAAAATAAGTCAAGCTAAATATTTATTCAACATATTGTAATTGTAGTGTTAGTGAAAAAACTGTACTGCAGTGAATTCTACAAAATGTTGCATCAACAATGTACTGCTGTAGTTTATAGATGTATAAACGTATATGTATTATTTCGTAAACACTCGTAGAGGATGACATTTTTTGCTTGTTTTAGTTAAATATGGTCTTTTATTAACTATTACAAAAGTTTATTAAGTCGTCAAAGGTATCATTAGTTTTAAATAGTGAAATAATTTCTAGTCAAAATTGAGCAAAAATAGCATTATTAATCTGAATTGTAGTTAAAATTTAGTAAATAAATTTGGATTATTATTCTTTTAATAATATTTACAAATATTGCCGGAAAATTTATAATTATGTTAGTTTTCAACGGCTTTTCGATGTTTCTTCTTACCTTGAAACTACATGAAACTGTAATAGTACATTATATTCAACTGGCATTCTGCGACATAAATGGCAAAGTTGAGATTGGTAAATAAAGAAACGGAATTCGCGTTTTCTCCACAATAACTATTTATTTATTTAAGTTAGTACTCGTGTCCCTCTTAAGCAACAGTGGAGATTGGGGATGGCACAGAGAAACTTTAAATTAAATATCATATTTCGATTCTGAATCGTTTATAAATATAATAGTCTCCTCTTATTATTCTTGATCTCAGAACTAAATAATCCAAATAAATCATTTGACTGAAGTACATTTAAATAGAAAATATGAAAGGCGAAATGCAAGAAAAAATATTGTAAATAAATGGCACTGTTGCGTGTGTTACATTTGCATAGTGACTTGTTAGGGTGTACATCTTGTAGAAATATAATGATAACTGGCAAGTATCAGGTACTATATTACAAACCAAACTACCCAAGTTGTTATGTTAGGTTTAATTTGTACAGTAAGTTAGTTACCTAATAGCTAAGCATATATTTCTTAAAGTTTGGTTCAAGTTGTTTCATGGGTGTCTCTCTTTGTCTTCACATATGTAAAATATATGGTGCACTTCTAACATTGTACAAACTCATAAAACATATGAATTGAATTGAATTGCCGCTGTCGTTGTCATTGTCGTTGTCGTTATCGTTGTCGTTGTCGTTTTCGTTGTCGTTGTCGTTCTAGTGGTCGTTGTCGCTCTAGTGGTCGTTGTCGTTGTCGTTGTCGCTCTAGTGGTCGTTGTCGCTCTAGTTATCGTTGTCGTTGTCGTTGTCGTTGTCGTTGTCGTTGTCGTAGTCGTTGTCGTTGTCGCTCTAGTTGTTGTTGTCGCACTCGTTGTCGTTGTCGTTATATTGTCGCTCTAGTTCTTGTTGTCGCACTCGTTGTCGTTGTCGTTGTCGTTGTCGCTCTAGTGGTCGTTATTGCTCTAGTTGTCGTTGTCGTAGTCGTTGTCGTTGTCGTTATCGTTATAGTTGTCGTTCTAGTGGTCGTTGTCGCTCTAGTGGTCGTTGTCGTTGTCGTTGTCGCTCTAGTGGTCGTTGTCGCTCTAGTTATCGTTGTCGTTGTCGTTGTCGTTGTCGTTGTCGTTGTCGTTGTCGTAGTCGTTGTCGTTGTCGCTCTCGTTGTCGTAGTCGTTGTCGTTGTCGTTGTCGTTCTCGTTGTCGTAGTCGTTGTCGTTGTCGCTCTAGTTGTTGTTGTCGCACTCGTTGTCGTTGTCGTTATATTGTCGCTCTAGTTCTTGTTGTCGCACTCGTTGTCGTTGTCGTTGTCGTTGTCGCTCTAGTTGTTGTTGTCGCACTCGTTGTCGTTGTCGTTGTCGTTGTCGTTATCATTGTCGCTCTAGTTGTTGTTGTCGCACTCGTTGTCGTTGTCGTTGTCGTTGTCGCTCTAGTTGTTGTTGTCGCACTCGTTGTCGTTATCATTGATGCTCTAGTTGTTGTTGTCGCTCTCGTTGTCAACGGGTGGCCCCTTTAAGGCTGCTCAGGTGGCTCCTCACAAATCATTTCCATTAAACATTCACCCTTCATCGAAATATTTTCAGATAAGTCATCTCAATTCTTTCAGAGTCGGAGGATATTGACAGGACTTTTCGAAGACACCTTAAACCTACAATTAATTGTAAAAGTATTTTTTCATTTCCCCTAAAAGAAATGTGGTTATAAAGTGATTATAATTTAAACTAGAATTTATTGATTTACTACACAATATTCCTGGAAATTGAATATTTTTAATCACCTGTGAAGTCGTACAAGCTTCAATCTTATATTTTCCTTCAATATTCCCTCAGTCAAAATTCTATGACTTCACTCGCTGCTCAAGTGATCTCTCCACATAGTGGGCCCCTTCAGTGGCCCCCTTACAACTGATATGGGTATAGATTGTTAATGATTCCATCACAAGAACTATATAAACTCATTTTTTGTTTTGATCCAAATTCATAGTGTTGTAATACTTCTTTTTATTTACCTAGAGTAATTAGTATTGTTTGAAAACAGTAATCCCTATATAAACTTCACAGGAATTTACTGATGTTCTTAATCCATGAGCTAAAGACTACAAATAAGTGATTATAGACATAACACTTTATGTTATTTTAAGGCATTGCACTTTTTCAATAAACTTTGTCTAAATACATCTTAAATTTGGAATGGGTACTCAAGATGGAAATCTAGGTGATTTCATCAAATTCAACAAAACATTTAATAATTATAGAAATTGAAGACGATTTCTATCCATATCTTTACAGTAATGCAATATAACATTTACTAAATTGGGTCAAAATATGACGGTTTAAAATATAGTTGGAATGGTTTCAACTACATTTTTTTAATGTTTTTAATATACACAGTGTCCTAAGAAGAAATGGAGAAACTTTCAAAACCTATTCTACGGGTCAAAATAAAGAATGAAGTGCATGTGATCATAAGCCATAAAATGTTTAGTTGTTTATCTAACTAATGTTAGATAATGTTTCAACAAAACATTTCATACATTTTGAACGGCAAATGCTACAGAGTTGAAGTTTCGCATGCTACTTAAAACTCACTAAATAATGCATGCATAAATAAATACTTAATTTTAGAAGAAAAAGTTTTCCGTTAACATTTACACATTTCAACATGAGAGATATTTAAAACATTTTCATTGATTATCTAGAAAACTGATAGTTTTACAAAAAAGTGCAAAAAACATAAAAGCGTTCTCTTTTAACGACACATAAATTGTTTCATTTTATGTTATTTTATTTTTTATTTATTTATTGTCAAACGATAATAGAGATATCGAAAAACCGAACACATACTATCTTGATAGTAGTCTTACTTAGATTATACCAAGATTAACCTAGTATATAACCAAGTTTTATATATAACCAAGTGTTTCCTTATATACCCAAGATTAACCTAGAACGAAATTGTTCTGTGTGTTCTGCCATATTTTACCTAATTCTGATGTAAAAGGGTCAATTAAAACTAAATACAACCATTACAAAATTGGTTTTTTTTATTAAAGCAAAACAGACCAAATATAGGCAGACACACGTGTTATTTAGTATTTAATAAACATTCTCTGTAATATAGAAAAAATTAACCTTAATTACTAAAAATCATTTACAAAGAAATACAAATTTCATAAAATATTGTTTTTGCAGTGTCTAATTAATTTACACAAGTAAAGCTAAATAATAGTCTATTCAAATACATTAAAATGTGATTTTAGAATTGTTTTGAAAAATTAATCAATGTATGGGTTGGCAATAAACGAAAACTTCTTCATCAGTATCTACAAAACGAATGGGTCAACAAAAAACATTGAGTTCGTTTTCTGTTGAACTCCAAGTAAATTATGTTGTTAATAAAAAAGATCTTGTTATTCAGATACTCAGATTAGCCCCGGCTCAAGTTCAAGGCAAATTTAAAGAAACGGTGTCTTTAACTACAGAAATAGTATTTTATGGAACTTAGTAAATCCACATGGTGACATTAAAACGACTGTCTAATATAGATTTTACATTAATGTTTGATGTGACGTTGTTGATTATATAATTAACGGACCATTTGTTTTCAATGGAAACCTTGTAAAGAGATTCATAGGCCTATAAACATTTTTTGAAAACAATTTGTGGGGTCATTTAATGAATGTACTTTTACAAACTAAGTCGTAAATGATTTTCCTGTACTATGTTTCAACTTCACACTTTTTAAGCAGCTAGAAATTACTTAAATACCTATTTTTTAATACGGGACTAGACGTGGTGGATCAATTAATTGGTCACAACAATCACCTGCCTTAACGCCACTAGATTAATTCTTTTGAGGTCATATGAACTCGATAGTATACCAACAGAAAGCACGACCATGACTTATTTTTTTGACATAACAAAAATATCAGAAAATTGATTATATATAATGTAGGCGTTTTGTTGTGCAGTAATGGCCTCTTCGTAGTCTGGTTACAGTTGCTGATTTTTGTGGCTGTCCTAGTGTGTGTATCTTATTGGTTATTATTATTGTTATTAATTATACATTTTCTACTCTTGCTGTTGAAAGGCATATGAATCTTCTTGATCTAGCTATGAATGCCGGTCCTATCCAGATAAATAGTGATTTACCTTTTAGACGAAAGGATCACTCACAAAAGATGAAACGGATGCAGAAGTAGAGTATCAAGTTCCTTATTCTTTATTTATTGCTCAGCTGGACTGAAAATTAACTACTTCAAAAGAGAAGTTTTGACAATAGGGATTCTCTACAAAACCTTCTTTTCTGAACTAATACATTGAGCGCAGTAATATATTTCTGATTCAGAAGCAGATATTCAATCCATGTTGAAATATATATCTATACTCAAGATATTCCAATTTATACGTAATTCCTCAATCGACCTTAAAAGATTATATTTCTTTTCAGAATTGCTCAGTAGGTACTTTGTTTTAGAAATCCGAACTGTTCAAAAATTTTTAGTTCAGCGAAGAATTTCAAACAAAAATGCTATATTATTCAAAACATGTATGTATGTTGATTCTTTTTTGATATTTATTCTTACCATAGCGAGTGGCATAGTTGTAATGTTAATTACTTTAAACTTGAATTTCCATAATTTTTTAGCATGAGTTTTGAATATGTGAGAGTAATTGAAAAACTATGTGGTTGTAAGGTGTTTAAAACAAGATACTTCACCCATGCTAACAATGGACAGTTTTTAGAAATAGACATATGCCATTTTGAGAACCAAATTGTATAAATATATATATATATATATATATATATATATATATATATATATATATATATATATATATATATATATAAATATATATATTGTCTCGAGATTTTTAATATATAAGTAAGTGGTTTTACAATTTCTTTCGCATTTCTAGCTTAAACTGTTTGCCCACATTACATCTGAGACGTGTGATCTGTTACACCAGGTATATTGTTTTCAATGTCTATACACGGAACTAGGCCTACAGTCTGATTTTTTATTTTATTTTCTCAGTTTACTTCTTTTCTATATGTTATATCTATTATTTACTTTGGTTTATCTTGTATCCAGATGTTTTTATTCATTTATATAACCAAACGTTGTATACACAAAAAGATATATTCACGTAAAAAGTACCTCTGAAAATTGTCTACAGGGTTGAAAAAGAGAATAGACAGTGATGAGTTTGTATTTCAGAATTGCAGGAAAAAGTAATAAATTGTATTGGCATGCGTTATTTAATAATGTAGGAACACTTACCTTATTCTATATCATCTGCAAAATAAATATATACTCATTATAGTTTGTAACCACTAATGATAAACTTAAAGTTTTTTAAAAGCGAAGAAGTGTATAATACTCATTGAAACACGGATAAAGACATAAGTATCGTGCCTATAGAAAACAATGTTTACATGGAGGTACTCGACACCGAAACTAATCTGGAGATCATATTAAATGGTCTCGGTTTCCACAAAGTACTGTTATACTAATATCAACTCTTTAATTTGGGGAATAAAGGGAATTTTGTGAGTTCTCTCGTATAAAAAATAGGATACAGTCATACCAAAATCTTATAAGGTTGAGGTAAAAACTGGATGAGCAGAGGATTCAAAAAGTAATACGGCCATCAAATAATTAAAAAAAAAAAAAGTTTCTACAAAAGACCAAGATAGATAAATCAAAGTAGAGGCGGATCAGTAGGACCCGTCATAAAGGGGAGGAGAAAGAAATTGACCCTTCACATGTCGTTGGGTACAGTTAAAAATATGGTATATAAGTACTTTGAGCGTTTCTTGAAAAAGTGGGTTTTTATCTCAAGAACCATAAGAGATACCTTAATGATTTTGTTTTCATTATTTGTTTATTTCGTTTAGTTTTTTGTAGTTTTTTACTTACATTTTTTTTTTTATTTAAAGTTTTATCAAGGAATTTAAAGTAGTTTACATACTCATTTAAAATTATGTTTTTGACTTTTACAAAAAAAAAATAAAAATTATTAAAAAATAATTTACCTATATTTGAGTAAAATCTGCACACGAAATATAGAATAACATTTGAGCTTTAAGACAAAATGTCATTAACATTCATAGCCTTACTGGTTTTAGAGAAAATGATACTTAATTAACATGCTGGAATAAGGGCCATCCAACTTCTTTTAAAGTATTTTGATCAAAATTAATAACTCCTAGCAGTTCTGTAGACTAACTTTTCAATACAAACTTCTTTACTTTGAGATAATGTTTGAAAATTGCTTCGACATTCCTTTGTATTTACCTTCCATCATTTTTATTTGGTCCACACCAATGAATAGCTGCTCCTTTTTAAATTTAAAATTTGGAGTCTAATGGACTACTTGTTCTTAAAATAATATAAAAAATGGGACAACTATATAGGTAGAGAGGCAGACATGATTTTGAATATAGTTAAATAATTTTTAGCCACTAACATTTCGAAAACAGTCAAAAAACTGTTACTGACATTCACTTTGAATCAAAATAATTTTCTTATTGAAATAAACTATTACATTTGTTACTACATCAGCCAAAATGTAATGTAACAAATACCAGCTATGATTATGCCGTTATCAAATGTAATCAATCGTATGTAATCAAATGGTATCGAAGATACCTTAAAGTTACTTACAATGTCATATATTTTGATTACTGACTTTGACACAGTGACAGCGTGGGAGGATAAATCAATAACAAAACTTTTCAACTGTCGGTTTCAACATTTTTTGTCATTTTTGAGTAACATTTTTGTGAACTGCGAGACTTTTCTTCTTATAATTGGATATTCATACTACAGATATATTTTTCTGTTGTGATGTATGCATTACATATCCTTCAATAATTAATATAACCTGTTGAATTGAAACTTCTTTTGTCGTTTAAGTTTACCTTCTAGTATACAGTATACAATTCTTATGGTGGATTTTTGATGTTTTCAAATAAAGATTTATGTACCATATTATTATTTTTTTCATAACTCAGTTATTTAAAACAATTACTTTATTGAAAAATATGTAACTCGTTTGTAAGCTTGTCCTCTTAACCACATGTAGGTAAATTCCTAAGCAAAATTTGGAAATTTCCTAATCCATCAGAAAATAATGAATCCATATCATTCGTAGCTTGGGAACCAGGGCTTCATAAATTAAATCTAACATAGCGTCCTGAAATAATTATTAGTAATAATTTACAAGCTTGTAATTACTAAATTTAAGGCTAAATATCTCTCAAATGTTTTATGTAATTTTGTCGTTTTTCAAATTGGAGTAAATAAATTTATAACACGTTTTGTTTTGTTTTGTTTTGATAACTAAACAACAAAAATCACAACACTTATTTTATTTATTCTAGGGTGTTGTATTATATGTATAAGTTATATATAACAATTAAGAACAATACCTAACCCATAATGAGAGTTCTTGGATTTGATAATTTAATTTACATGATGTAACTTGTTTTTCGACTAGAATATTTTCAAAAATAACAATTGCTACTCATCGACTGGTACTTTTATCAATTATTCGAGTAAAGAACGCATTATTGCACGAAATTATTTGATTTTGATTGTATACAATAATTAGTAATAATTGCAATCACAAAATATTTTGATCAATTACCACTATCACCGTCATCAAAATTTCTGTAAAATTGACTTCTCTTGTAATGAGAATGTTTAGAACACTAATTTGAAGCCACCCACAGTGCTGTGGTAATGACTTAAGATAAGGTGGAACTCAAAATGGATATCGCTAGTTAGGAAAGTCAATTTTCCCTAATGATCTTAAATATAGATCAAAGGTATATATCTGAAATTGATTAAAATACTAGCAAAGCTCATTGAAAATGGTGTATTATCATTACCATTATGAATAGCAATTCTATTACCCCACCCAAAAATTTACCGTTAATCTGTTAGTTGACTGGTAAGAACAATTTTACATTGTTATAGTTAAAAAATATAAAAATTAACTGACGACGACATACTTAGAATGAAAAAACAAATACAAAAAAAAACAAATATTTTACAAACATAAAGTTATGATCCAGTAAAAATAATATAACACACTATGTTTGAAAGTTAATTTGAATGAATAGTAAGGATGAGAATTGAGCCATAATACCCTACCTAACTTGAATGTTCAGTGAATTAATTTTTTTTTTCAATTATTTCGGCCTATTTGCGTTTCATTTGCGGCCTAATTGTAAATTTAAGGATATAAATAAGCCTTTACTCTCATTAACTAAAGTACTTCAGGTGGTAATATTTACAGAGATTCAACTAGATATGTAACTACATATATAATAAATTTTAAGAATATTGATGAGCTGGATAATAAACCAAGCCTATTTAACCATTTCAAACCCATTTTGTGCGAATGAGATTTATTGGAGTTCACAAAAGCTAAGGATATATTAACCAATCGTCGGACAATGAAAACATTTACAGCTGATTTCACATTATAAAGTACAATAGTCATTGTTGTAAAACAATGGACAGTTTTAAACAATACAATAGAATTAAAACCATAGTCATCTCATTAAATTTGATATAGAGAGCAATATTAGTTCTGTTATATAGTTGTTTAAATAAATTATGTAATTTAAATGACAATTAAAATTGAACAAAACTTGATTCCAAACCCCACACTTAGCCCTCGATATGTATGTATAGCAATATTTAAAGACGTTATCTTCTTTTGTTTATAGACTTTATATGATATATCTCAGATATTTTAAATATGTCTTGGCATCATTTAATTTTCCAAAAATAAATATAATAACAGTGAAAATTTGGTTCCAAACATACGTAATTCATAATAATTTTAAAAATGAAACCTAGTGGGCAAAATACATACATTTTTGTAACATTTTGTGTGTTGACTTAAACAAATAAATAAATACGAATTATTCCATTGAGTAAATCCAATCACATCAATTACAAAAAAGAGTGAAACTGACACTCCGTAAAGAGTGAAACTGACACATTAAATCAAATAATCAATTTCTTACCAACACCCTTAACAGTATAAGGCATAATAAGGCACATAATAAGACTCTTGATAATTGTACATTTAAAAAAAAAAAATTTTGGTGGTGTTTTGGAATAAACTGTTGTCTTGCTAGTGATTTTTTGTACTCGTTATTTGTATCAAATCAAAATCTAGGCTTCAGTTAAATGTTACTATTGAGCCTTATTGTTGGTGAAAAAAACAAAACAAAAACACTAATCCCTCCTATTTTAACCTACGTGCCATACCTGTCAGATTCTCCAAGCGTTATTTATAGCATCCATTACAAATATATTTATTTGATCCTTTGTTATTTCTTATTTTTTCATACCGCCCAAAGCGCTATGGAACTTTATAAATATGTTGCATTTTATTGATTTTACAAATTTTGTAAAATTATTATATTGTGTATCATAAAATAGTGCTTATTTTCGAGTTCAGTTTTTACACCACTAATAGTTATGTTTCCAGATCATAAATTAAATTAAAAGTGAGACACTTAGTTATTATTAACTAGTTACAGTTTAGTTATTGTAGCTCATTGTCGTTAAAACGCTTTTGATTAAGTAAACATAATTTTTGGGAGATCTTGTGTTCGAGTTTTATTCTACAAAATATTAGTTAAATTGTTAGATTATAATAAATTATTAGCCCTGTTGCGTATGTACAGGTTAAGACACAATTCAAGACATATGAAATAGTTGGGTTAATTTGAAAACAAATGTTTTTATAAAAGGTCAATAGCACAACAATTTCATAATTATTATTTAATTAATATAATACTACAAATATATATATATATATATTATATATATAATATATATATATAATAATATAATATATATATATATATTATATTAATTATATATAATTATATATATATTATATATATATATATATAATATATATATATATTTTATATATAAAGGAACTTCACTTATAAAAGAATATACAAAATAAGCCACCAACATCTCAAAAATTGCTAGTTTTACTCTATAGGTGAGTCGACACTGAAAGTGACGAAATTGTTATATTCAAATATGTTTATCTCATATATTATTTTATTGTATTTATATTTGTGAGTTATTTCAATTTTATACTATATTGTAGAAAAAAATATATTGGCTTTAGTACTTTGAAGATCAAACACCTAAAATTACATTTAATCATTTTATACATAATATACGATAGAAACCTCCAAACTGCCAAGGATTTATTGATAAGGAACGGTGTTTCGATCATAAGTATAGCGATTTTAAAATATCTTTTATTACAAAATAATTATCACATTTGTCGAATAATAAGGAAAGATTAGTTATAAACTTTTGAAAAAACAACCTGATTTTTTCATAAAGTTTAACAAAACGTTATTTTATATACTTGTAAAATATATACCATACATTTTATTTAATTGCTAATCAGTTTTTTACAAGTTTTCTTAATTATTGAAAGGCAATGAAAGGTTAATGATCACTTACCACTATCGCCTGCCGTCACAATTATACTTACAAGACACATGCTGTAGTATAAGCAATGCCTAAGAACAACAATTACATATTAAAAGTATTGAATTTTGTGCTCTAAATATTGTTTACGTTTTAGAGAAAAAAAATGTAATATTAGTTACATTTCCAATATGAGTGCATAACCTCAGTTCAACAGGTGATAACTCGAAAAGTTATAATTACAAACTTTTGACATAGTAACGGATCAGATCAATGCTTTTAATTTTATGGTCAATTATTTTATTTATAAACTTCACTAAAGCCGGCAGGGTTTACTGTATTTACCTGGTGTCTTTCCGAGGTTTATTGTCATTCGGGTTCAGGTATAATGCTTCAAAGTCCCTTATTACTACAATTGTGCATTGGGACTGAGTAGCAATTCAAAATTCTTAATTCTAGCATAACTACTGTAGACACAGTAGCTTCTATATTTCAGTAACTAACTTTATCACTGTAGTTCCAGAACAATATAATCTGCGTTTAACATAAATGTCAGAGGCATATATATATATATATATATATATATATATATATATATATATTAAAACGAATTACAATAACACAAAACAGTTGAGTAAATATGTGTTTTAATAATTGAATGAAAGAAATATCGTGTGAAGTTTTAAATGTGAATATACCGAATACAAAATATGGTGAGACTGACGGAGATATAGCTTACTTCATCAGTGCTCAACATTAGTTTTCAGTGTTTAATGTATCGAAACCGTCTGCATTCGTTAACTGTTCAGACTCAAATAGCGTGAGACGTTGATTAATCGACCTTTAACTATTAAGTAAAAGATTGGTTTGAATCAATATTAAACTACTTAATACCACTCAACCATAATCTGAATCACTTCTCTTTATAGAAGTACAAACCTCATACAAGTTTGTTTTGGAAAGAATTTAGATTTTGATGTTTTTAACTCCAGAACAATAATATAACAGCCATTAAAATTAATTTTAATACATGATTGTCTTGTATGAAGAAGATTTTATTGAGACAACATTTAGAATGAAATGTTTATTTAATCATAACAAATATAATAGAACAAAGTTTCTTACCTTATTTTGTTCCACTCAAGCATGAAGCATGCAATCCTCTTGCTTCATTTGAACCTGGACTAAAGAGTTGGGACCACATTCCTATGGTAATGTACACCTGTTAGCTTTTAAGGTTTAATTTTATACATAATTGTTAAACTGGAATTTAGTAGGAATAAATTAATGTTTGTTTTTCTTTTAAATTTTAAAATTGTTTACGTCGTTATTGTATAAATTGACTAAAAAGTTTCTTCATATTGTGTTCCTACAAACGCCCTTAAAGAATAAAATTAAAACTGTAAAATAATTTCTGATCTAAATTCGACATACCTCTCCATATCGTTTATCTTTAAGTCTGGATCTAATCCCAGAATAAATTTATATGTAACCTTTCATCTTCATACTCGACCAGAGATACCGTGTTAGTACTACATCTACAACGAAAAAACCTTGTTAGCCATCTTTTTATCTACAACGAAAAAACTCTACCTTTGTTTAGAGTCAGACTAATTACGCCCCCTAACTTTTACTTATACGTAATAGTCTCGAATCCTGAGATTTTTCGCCTACAGGATTCGTTCTCGCGTGACAAAAAGAATAAATTATTCAGTCCACTGGAAGTTTTTGGCTTACTATTTTTTCTGGCCTGGATTGAATAACTTCTTCGATAATTTGAGTTGCCCCAAATTACCGGTACCCTTTTTACTTATGACTTCCAGTATTTGTATTTACAATTACCCTATTTCTCAGGGAGAACACGAATTTACTTTATTTTTCTAATTTTAACCTCGTAGGTGCGTGTCCTGTGCTCTGCCTTTTTAGAGCAGAGTACAGTCGATCAAAAAATCAGAACAAATAATTCAGGATCACTGGTTGGGTGGATGCATCGTACAACATGAAGGATACGTTGGTAGTTTCTAATAACTCTTAATTTTAAATAATATTTTACAATAATTTAAAAAAAAAAGTTATTTTCAGTATATTATATTGTATGTTCTATTGTTAAGGTTTCATTTAAGTTATTTACGTTAAGACAGAAACTATTCAAAGAGTTTTAAATAGCTTAATAAAGTGCGCTGACTCACTTTCTTCGTCTATTTGTGCCCGCAAATGTCGGAGTAATATTTTAAATTTAAATACCATGGATATAAATTTACATATGTCTGACAAAATTATTTCTAATTATAGATTAAGTGCATAATATACAGTTCCAATTATAGACCTTGAAGTGATGTCACTTGCAATCATGGATATAGTCGAATTAAAAAAAAAAAAAAGAAAAAAAAAGATTTTTTTCCCATGGCTCAGTAGTAATAATGTAAGAATATTGTTTGAATTTTACAGATTTATTAAATATATCAATTGTTTATACTTTAATGTTTGAAATAGGAATATAAAACAATTGTTTGAAACTAAACTATGTTAGGACTAAACACTGAATAATATATTAAAGGTTTGAAAATCATACAACGTCGTTCAATAAATTGTGTCATTTTACAGCTTAACTGCAAAAGCACGTCTATCTTATAAAAGCAAAGCTATTTTCTTAACGACAGCACGGAAAGATTCCCACGGGAAATGTTTAGTGCTGTGGATTTTCTTCTTCAATTAGGAGTTTTACTTTCAAAATAACAGGTCCCACGGGGAGAATAATGAATTTCCAATGTATTAATACAAGAAGACTATGGACTATTTCTCTTCATACATATTTCCATTACGATATCTCGTGTGTTAATTGTTAAAGAGATGTAAAACATTGCCTGAAGTAACACGAATATATTTTCTACAAACGAAAACTCATCTTATTAGGTTTGGTTTACAAAGTCCATTGAAATAAAGATAATATCAATATACCAAATAGTTTATATTCACTTTCTTACACTCATACAGAAAAATATATAAAATAAAATGCTATATCTACATTTATAGTTCTAAAAAAAGTGAAAATAAAAAGTCTTTAATGGGTTGAATATCAGCTCAATAAATAACCATTAGTTTTTTTGTTTTTTTTTAAGTGACAATTATTTAGAAATGTCTCATTTATCCTTTATGACAATCCCGTTATCAGGCAGATTGATTTCAATATTTTGGGATAATACATTTTTTCATATTTGTATCACAATAACATTTGCTTTAATTCTTCACGGTATGTGGTAAATTTTATTTTAAAAAGTGGAGAGTAACCGAAACATTTTATTTGGTTCATTCGGGAAACCTTATTTTTTAAATTGTGATTATAATCGTTAAAGCTTTAAAAAAATGACTTGGAATTGGATAGAGAAATGAGGCTGTTTCCCATACATAAATTTTGAAACATTGTGTAATATAGAACAGTATGTAAACAATAGTCTAAAATATATTTACAAATATTCACCAAGGATATTTACTTAAAACATAAAATAGTTGAATTATACATTTCCCACTTCAAGGTTGCTGTTACGGTGCTAATTGACTAGGATACAGTAAAAACTTAAATTAATAAATCATAACAAATAGCATTGACTGAAGTAGAGAAATTATCAATAACAAATTTACAGTTTATTATACAACAGATTATAAACAGTAATACTTATTTTTATACAGTAATACTCGTTAGCAACAAAAACATCAACAAATTACACTATAACACTACAATAAATAAAAAGAAAACAAATTATAACATAAATATAAATATTAAAAACTAAAGGTCTAAAACAACACATAAGTTAACACTCTGTAAGGAATAAATAACAGGTATTTTTATTAAAGGACAATTAAGCCAAAAGTACATCTTTTCCTTGTTATTTAAAGGTGAATACCATTAAAATATATTTATAAATTTTGAAAAATTATATTTCTAAATTCTATTATTTAAAATTATATTTATATGTGCAGGACAAAAATATCCTGATATATAAAATATGCAAAATAGTTTTAAAATGAGCTAAAATACTAAAATACCAAATTTCGTTTTTTTTTATGTTCTTTATCGAACTTCTACTTTTTCACCGCTACATATCGATGTCTTTATTCCGTAATTAAAATATGTCTGTATTTTCAAATAGTTCAATATATAATATAATTAAATTAAATATCAATATACATGTAATTCCATATATATATATATATATATATATATATATGTATGTATGTTGGTGTTTAATTATCTTACATGGTCTCTAGTCAAAATTATTTTTCGCTACTATTCCCTATCTTCCCATTTCCCTTTATTCAATCTATTTTATTGCCTCTTCCAGTAATTCTCACATCCATGTTACCGCTTAATCCCTTTTTCTTCTTATCCCACCCTTTCAAAACAAATCCCATCGTTCTTTGGGCTGTAGGCTTCTTCCATTATACGAAATTATTTAAACTAAGGTCTACTATGATCATAATCAATGATAGATTATTAATAATTATTAATTTGCCTTCAATGTTTTTCATTTCTAACTTTGAATATCATCACTGTGTTCCAAAATATTCAAAGTTACAAATGAATTATTAATATTCTATCATTGATGTTTATGATCATAGTAGACCTTAGTTGAAATAATTTATCATAGTGTCAAAATCAAAATTTGTACCTCGAAAAAAAGAAAGAAAAAACCTAACATCACTATTAATTAAACAGCTAGTATTGGGCAATGCGCATTATATGTTAACTGGGCAAACCAAATTTTTGAATTTTTATATGAGTTAAAAGTTAATTTTGAAAATCAATAGTTTATTTATGCTAATCACATAAGTGCAATAAGTATTACTGTTTATAATCTGTTGTATAATAACCTGTAAATTTGTTTGGTTATAAAATGCATAGGCGAACGAATTCACTTTATTTAACATAAATTATATAATTGCGTTAGTGAATTTAAGAAATAAAAAACAGAAATATGTTAAGTTTCTTACTAACACGGAATCTCTGGTCGGTTATGAAGATGAAAGGTTATAATATATAAATTTATTCTGGGATCAGATCTTGACGTAAAGATAAATGATATAGAGAGATATGTCGAGATTAGATCAGGAATTATTTTACAGTTTTATTTTTCTTCTTTAAGGGCGTTTGTAGGAACACAATATGAATAAACTTGTAACATTTTAGTCAATTTATACAATAACTATACAGAAAACACCTATGCATACTTGTATATAATATAACCAATTCATATTACTTAAGAAACAATCAAATCAAATATTTTGTGATATAAATTATTAATTTAAATGAAATAAAGCCTCAAAAATAAATTACAGATAATAAGATAAAAATTTGATGTGCATTGATTAAAGGTGTTATATAAACTATGGTTATAATAAATTATTCCAAAACTTCACTATGAAAGGAAATGAATGAGTTACATCAAAAACCAATCTCCTCGCTGGATCCGCTTATAGGCCTATATGCATTTCCTCAGAGGAAAGTCGATTAAATCCCTAGTGATTTGTTTCGATTAGATTGAAATTGTATTTTAAAATTATGAACTTATTGAATGAAATTCAAAATGAATAATAATGAAGAATTTTAAACATATACTTCCCCTTTATTCTTGCATATTTGTATACCTTAATAAAAATTTACTCAATTTGAATTCACCTTTAATTGTCAGCATTTATTTAATTTTCATTTTTAGTGAGCAATATTTTGTTTTCGTAACAGTTTACTAGTGGAAGAGATATAATTTTATAATTCATAGTGGTTTGAGAAAAACAATTAATTTTGATTTACAGCTGTTAGTCACGGTAGTCCAAGAAAAAATAGAATTTCTTTGAACACGTTTCCAATTTATAACATTAATTACACTGTCATTCATACTCAGACCTATAAATTTAAAATATGGGCTTCAATGTTCAATATTTTTGGTTAGACTTATTTTGACTGTTTACACGTGACGTGTTAAATATTGATTTTTTTATGGCATTTTCATTCATGTAAGAAACTGAGTGCAAAATTCGAATATGGAATCTTAAAAATAATAAATTAAAAATTTTGTTAAAACCTGTCCATATGTGAAAATTATCAATTATTGACGATATTGATAGTTTATGTTGATGTGATCTAAGGACTGATACAAAACCTGAAACTTTCAAAAAATGAATATGAAATTATTGTTACTATTTTAAAAAAAATTTCAACAGTCATATTTATCATGGATTATTGAATGGAATAATTATATTTTATTGTTATATTTTTTATCCTTTTAATTTCTCCTATATCGATAATTGAAGATTTTTATTTTGTACAAATGATAGTTTGTACGAGGACGAAATATGAAAGCGGTCAACGACTTATTACATTCTACGTAGACGACAACCTACTGTTGGGTAATTCCTGGTTTAACCAAAAAACCATACAAAGGATCAAATTCTTATTATAGAAAGACGAAATATCACCAGCGTTATTCACTACTTCCTTTATGATAAAGACATACGTAGATATGCATACACTAATACCAATTATCAGAGGTGCGGAACTGAACATCATCAACCGGTGGTAGTAGTAGACACTAAATTCGTCTAAAAGAGATAATAAAAGAAGGGGCTCAAGAGAATATGCAAATAAATTGTATGTTTGAATGGAGGAAGATGTGGTTGTTCCAGAGGCAGAAGAACAGAAGATTAGGAAAGCAGCTGGAAGGGATGAATTCATTACTAAACTAACAAAACAAAGAGGATAAGTGCTAACATATGCCCTACAAACCATCTTTAAAAAAATAAAGTATAAAAAACTAATTCAAATTCGGATTAATCACCACATAAAAGATGAGAATTGTGATGATGGGGAATTGGAAGGATATGGAGAGATCGAATTATGAGAGTAGTTATTAGGAGACAGAGATCAAAGAGTCCCAACTGAAGTGCATGAAGGATGACTTAATGGTACGTGGAAGCTAGGCCTTAAAGTAGAAAAGGTTCAGTGGAAGAAGTGGACAGACGAATGATCTATACTGAGGGCACAGCAGAGCTATAGATGTAAGAAAATAAAATAATTAATTTAATGTTTATTAATAAATTACTGGCATATATTATTTATTTATGTAACTAGACAATATAGAGCAGTTTTCTTAACATATCAAATGTCCAATATATATCAACTCTGTCATTTTTCAAAAATAAAATACGACAGCACGAAGTCAAACTGAAGTTTAACTTCTTCTTCTCACATGTCTAAAACCACTTTATAAAGAATATTCAAAACGCTTTGAAGTTATAATAATGAATTCTGTACAAAGGAATAGTTGAAGAAAGATATGTGTCTATATTGACTGAGTTTTAAGATGACATTGATTTTTACGAAGTTTGTTAAAAAATCTGAAAAATCTCTCTCTAAGACGATTCAACTTTATTTTTTATGGAACAAAAATAAAGTAATTAGTTTTAAAATATACTTTGTCAAATTTATCAGTGGTTCTCAAATATTTGCTCTTGAAATTCCCAGATTGTAATACAATTTAAAAAAATATAAAATCTTCGTGAAAGAGTTTGCAAATTTTATTTACGTAGAGATTTCTTGTCAAACACGCTATATATTGCATTGAAAATAAACTGAATGCAAAATCAAAGTTAAAAATCAGTATGAGCAGTTTATACCTTTTTACCAAATTAGGACTGAAAAATAATGCAAGATATTTTTTACTTTGTTGAATTGCATAATACGATAAATATTATTTTCTTTCCAGATGAAGTAATAAAGCTATAAAAGATGTTGAATTCTTCTAGACTAAGATATCTGGAAGAAAGATTGAAACTTATTGAAATATCACAATATGTAAAACCTATTTTAATCTAATCAGATACTTGAATAATGATAGTGGGAGGAGAGAAAGTAGGTGGAAATGAAATGTCTATGAAGTATTCAAAAGAAATTTGAAGGATTAATTATATTAGGAGGAAATTAGAGATAGGGTTGGAGAGTTGAAGACGATTTGGAGAGTAACAAAATTAGGTGGTGCAGTCAAGTTAAATAAACAATAAATAAATAAAGAGTTGAGATTACCGAGCAGAGCTTAAAACTGAGGTCATAAAGAAAAAGGCTCATTTAAAACAAACTAAATCAATGGGATGATAAGGTTTTATATTTGTAAAAAAAAAAAAAAAAAAAAAAAAAAAAATTACGTTGGAGGGTTTTACCAATTAGTAGATGTAGAAAGATAGAAACAGATGGACACTAGTCAGTGGGAATAAGAATAAGCTACGGCCGTTTCGCCTTTAAGTGTCATCATCAGACTTGCTCTTTTTCACTAACCCAAATTCCACATAACAATTATTACTTGGACACTTAAACACATTACACAAAGTAAAGATATATATAATTGCACACTTCAGTCATAATGTTTAAATATTCTATTTCTGGAAATATACATGGTCCTTAATTGTTTGCTAGATATTAAAAATTCACTCTTTTTTATGTATGTAATTTGTTTTATATAAGTGTCCGACAAATAGAAAGTGGACTGAAGGACATTATTTAATAAATGTATAACTAAAGTAGTACAAGATAAATGCTAAGAAATAAAGCGTCATTATATTTCAGAATATACAAACACAATATTTGTGTTCAAACATACATACAATACATACGTTTCTTAAATGACTACTTATTTTTCAAATTCAAAAATAATAGCCTAGTTTCGATATATCTGACATATAAGAGAAAAAAAAATTATTAGTGTTTTTACAACTAGTTGTTTAAAAGGAAAGGTAATTAATACAAATTGTATAAATGTATAAAATTATATTTAAATGAATAGATTATATTTTTTAAATAAAAGGTTTATAAAAGGAAACTAGGAATTTGTATATTACATAGGAGAGTATAATGTATCCATGTGAATGATAGAACTATATTTTAAGTAACACATTTGTAAAAATGGAATGATACGTTCTTTCAAATGAGTGAATGTATTTTAAAGCCCAAACGTGTATTTATTCATATTACCCAATAAAGTATTGCTTGTTAATTTGGTAATATCTCAAACGGAGCCAATAAATCATATAGTTGTTTTTAATTACAAATTATCAATTTCAAAGCATTTATATTTTTTAAATCAAAAATTCTATTTATTTACTAATTTTAGAGCTATTTTAAATTTCCCGTGTATTTCTTACGAGTTTCAGCTTCAAGAGCAAAGTCATGAAAGGTGAATTTTATTTTACAACAGTAAAAACCTAAAGCTCCTTTAACTGCCTGTGTATTTCTATTACTAAATTAGGTATTGAATAATATACGTTGAAAACTGTACGAGAGAACACGTGTTATAAATTATCACTTTAATTTTAAGTATCAGAATTCACTTTAAACCAAAAAGTAAAATAATACGCAAAAACAGTCTTTGGATAAAATATCCAATAAGCAGATCATCAAACACAATAAGAGATAATCTCTGTAAACCATTTGTAGGAAATATAGTTGATCGATATGAAGCATTGTGGGTTTGTAGCAGTATTTCCAAAGGACATAATTATCAGAAATTCTTTAGAATAAAAATAAGAAGTAAATGTACGTCTACATCGTATTTAACCAACCCTTTCATGAAAATAACCATTTACACAGAGTTACTATACATTTTAATTTACATGTAATGCTTTCTTCCTGTTGCTGACTCTTCTAATAATAGAGTTTTTTTTCATGAACATATTATTTTACATTAATCGCGGTTCAACCAATAAATTATAAGTTCTAATAATAACCTCTACTTAACATTTTAAATAACTAACCGTTATCACTTCTGGTGATGCTGAAATCTTTTTTCGATTATTTTGAAAGATATGCTTCATAGTTTAAGTAATTATATACAGGTTATACAATATACTGTATTAACTAGTGCTGCTGAAATAACTCGATAGTTTACAAACAGGATGTAATTAATTGTCGAAAGGAACATAGAGCAAGCATTAGAATAAAATTGTTAGAGATTTTTTGTGTAGTAGTGAAATACTATCTCTATGTCTCCGTCATGGAAACAAACCACACCCTACCCTATAAAATATCATCGATCCTTTCCAACCTCGTAAATGCACTTACGCTGGTATATATAAAGAAACTCAATTCGCTTTTTTTATCCAATTTTGCTGAAGGTTTTCGTGCATTCTCGGTGTTACGTATCGTTAGACATGTACATTAATCCAAAATTTGGCAAGTAAATTTCAAAATTGATATTTTCTGTATATCATATAACATTTCATAATATATTATTTTGTGTAGCTTAAAATATGCATCCTTTATTAATCAAACAAATTTTAAACTATATAAAATTCAGAGATTTCTAACTAAAAACACGGTTGTTTAAAATATAACTTCAAAATTTAAAAAAATGGCATCAGCATTATTATTCGGTGTTTTATTCTAATGTCAGTAAAATTTAGTTTGTAAGTTTAAATAACTATTATGATCTGAACAACTATTAGTATTTATATTCAGTATAAGTCTATAATAGTTCTATACCCTGTACTTATTAATGCTGAAGATGAGGTATGTTTTAAAGAGGGCATTAAAGAAAAACAATATAAATTTCCTTTCTAACACACTGTATTAACATGTGCCTAATTTAATCTAACCTTTAAAAATTATTGAATATGTTCACATGAACTCCTATAAAAGATTCACAGCTATATACTTTACGCGAAATACAGATAATTATGAATTTATAAATATATATCTATTTATATTTAAAATAACTATTTATTTTATGTAGTTTCACATTAGGTAGGATCAAGTGTGTATATGTTTAAACCCTCTCAAATAGAAAATATTGTGATTAGAAGAAAAAGAAATTCAAAAAAATAAATACCCCTATTTTAAGTCTCTTTAATAAAAAACCTTTTAAAATATATGTATTTATGCCCGATAGTACTTATATCTCAGCAACCTTTAGATCGATATGTATCAAAAATTGGTAACAAAATTTGTTTTCAAGTTTAATTTCAAGATAATATAATATCCGTAACAAAAATAACGGTTATTTTCCATTAAGAGAAAGTTAATAAACATATGCTTACGACTCCTTTGTTAATGAGCTTTTGAAATTCGCAGGAAATTAAATAATTCATATTTAATTTATAGGTTGTTATTTAAAGTCGTGTTTTTAAGTTCTTCTATTACAGTTCCTGATGGTTCTTGTTGAAATATGTAACCACTTTTCACACTATCAAATAGTTTATTGAAAGGTACTATTGAAGAGTTTCAACCTTATACAAACTACATAAAAAATTATGCAAAAAATAAAAAGGAAATATATATACATATATTTCAAAGGAAATGGAAACTAAAGCATTGACTTTTAAATAAACACGTATTCCTTTAAATTAATTAATTATACGTAATGAAATGTCCTAGTGTTTTTTTACGAGCACCATAGACGTATTATTTATTTTTCAGACGAAATAACATCTCAGTCATTACTACTACAACATTAACAGAAAATAAATCAATTACACATTATATCAAAATAGTATAACAATTTTAATATAAATAACAACAGTAAAGCTATTTAATAATTGTGAATTTTATGAAATATGTGGAAACCAAATCACTGTAACGAAGCTTTGCCAGAATCAAATCAAATTATTTCAAAACGTATCAAAATCATCCACGAAAAACATCCTTGATTGGTAAAACAAACTTTATGATTTGGGCTAAGTGAATATATTTGCTTTAAAGTCTTAGATATTTAAATTACTTCAATCCAGATAATAAAAACTATGAGTTTCTGGACTGTTGAATTGTTCATTCCCTAACTTAGAACTTTTTTGGGCGTTTCGACTTTATTTCTTTACTTAGTTTTTAAATCAATCCTCTAAATAACTATTCAAAATAATAGTGAGAAAGTTGTAAGTAGAATCTAAATTGTCTCATTACAAAATAGGGCTATACCAATTGTTAAATTATTAACAAATTCATCGAAATAATCATTGGGAGTAAAGTTTAAAAACAATTTAAGACTTTAAATTAAAAACAAGTCAGTTATGTTCCTAGTTTCCGATATTATTTAAGATTTAAATTTATTAAGCGCTCAGAAATTAGTAAGAGACGATGGAAGGAGGGAATATACGAGTTTAATGGTTGTCATACTAATCTTACCGTTCGGAACCCAAAATAATGACGAGTGTTGTCTATGACTGAATACCGCCTCAATAGAAAGAGAGGAGAAAGATGAGCACGAAGAATAATATTGGAAGAGACATGAGAGAATGGAATTAATCATGATAGAATGTCAATATAGGAATAGTTTTGAAATAGACAGCAACGGTAGATAATTTAAACCAACATAAATTATCAATAAATTTATTTAATTTTAAAAAATGTTGTTTGAATTAACTAAATAAGTATGGATTATAGTTTATAACCCACGTGTTTCTCTGACTAACTAATGAAACTAACCTGTGATTTTACCACGGAAAGTGTGTAATTAGTTTATAGTAACTAATGGTAATAATTTACCATGGCGGTAATTATCCAGCCCTTCCATACAAGCTACATTTATACAAGTTTATTTATACTAGAAGTTGTGTAAATGCAGTCCACAAACATGAATTTAAACTACTTCCAATATTTATATCATGATTATTTTAGCGTTGAAGCAATATGTATATGAATTCTTCGTTACGACCTTGTGGGTAACTTATCCCTGCTCAATGTTAAAACTATAGGAAAGATTATTTTTTCTTGTACAGTATGGATACGAAGTCACTATTTTAAAATAATTTTAGCAGTAGCGATGCACTAAATAAATATTATGAACATATAGAGTTTTTGATATTTTTTAATATCTCTTATCAATACAAATGTTCTCTTCAATAAAGGAGAATGAAGTACACACATATTTGATTGGAAGATAGTAAACACATTTCCATTCTGTATTTATTATTTAACGAAACTATAGCTAATAGTTATCAGCCCGCGGTGCCAATACTTATACATTGTTCTTAGAAATATTTTTCCTGCAAAAACAAAATTGTTATTCACTGAATATTTCTAAATACAGATTCATGCTTTATATTTCTTTAAACCTAGTTTCTAATACTGAGATTTTTTATTTTTAATATTGATGAAATTCTTCGTTCAAATCCACCTAATTAAGCAGAAGTATTAGTTAATACAGATCCCCCACTCAATATTTACGGACAAGTATGTGTAACTATATGAGATAATATCAAAAGTGAGTTTATTTAATATTATAGTTCCATTTGAATAAATATTTCCAACCCCTTTATATGGTAATATACATCGTTTTAATAAATCCAAAAGGGAATGAAATATTTTCAAATTGTTTGTCAATTGTCCAGCATAATATAATTGCGACATTTTTTAACTCAAGTAGGACGTGATGGATTAGAAAAACAAAATCCAATTTCATGAAGTTCATTACATTGTATTTATTAGGATTTGTAATTCAAAATTGTTAAGCCGTTTTTCTTGTAAGGGAGGAGGTAATGATGGATTCTATATATAGTGTGCCAAATTGGGTTACATTTATAAATTTTAAAACCAAATATCATAAATTAACATCAATTTATGCAAGTTACACTAATTTACTCACACTTTGCCAAAACTTTATTTAACTCAAGTATCAAACAAAATCACAATTTTTGAGTAATTATGATCCACTCGTATTTTTAAAATACAAAAATTAATTTTTAAAATACAAAAATTTATTTTTAAATAAATTAAATCTATTTCACAAGATAAGCAAGTATAATTGTAACAGAATTTATTACCTGTTTTGAGTTCATTAAACAATATATACAAAATATTAAAAACAATTTATAACTAGCGGGCATAAAATTATATATTTTCTAACTGTTTATATTTCTTGGAGTTGCACAGTGTATATTGTTATTGTAATTTCTTTTCAGAAATAAGGTTTTTAAGACGGAAGGTTGGCCCAATTTTACTGGCCTTTTTAGTGGAAAAGGAGACATTAAATAAAATTAAATAAAGATTTTGCACATCACAAACTTTCGTTGTTTTCTCTTATCAACTAAATTAGAGTTATGAAATTTTAAAAATCGTTTTCTCTATTGAATACAGAAAAATACCGACCGAAAAAATTGCGTATAGACTAAAAATACATTTCAGCATTGTATTTATTGTTTCCCCACCCCCGCTCATTAAAAGTACAAACGTTTCCTGGTTCCCAGCTTCACTATTGAACGGATCATTTAAAGATATAAAAACAAGTTTTCCCAGTATTGGGAAAAAAATAATCATTTTTTTTATTATTCAGGCTTGCTAAAACCATGTACAAAGTGAAAATATATTTACTTTTATGATTTTCCGGGACTACACAAATTTATCACAGATTAAATGTAATCAATGTACTTTATAGAACACAGTAGACAGTAAAATGGAATTGGAAGAGTATTAAGTACAAAGTATGTCACTAAAATATTAAAAACTGTTTACAGTATAATTTATATGCATTGTGGTGTGATTTTCTAAGGAAAGCTTTGCATACTCTTGCTTCTTTATTTCGAGTTACGATTTTGGCCTGTTATACACGATCTTCTAGTAACAATTATTACTATAACTAGACTTGCCGACTGACAACAAATATCTGAAATTAATTCATCTATAACCTGTTATTCTGTACGTTGGTGAATAGAACCTTAAAATTGGATCATCTTAAGTCAAATGTATAAAACAATCATTAATATTTCATTAATATAGGGAAAATTAATTTTTAAACTGGCAATAAGGAAATATTTTAAAGATTGCTGTAAATAAGATGGCTGTAAATAATTTTAATTAAAAAATTTACTATAACATAAATGTATTTATATTTTAATTATTTATATTTTGGGTATTGTTTTAGATCTTTCAAATGTGTTATGTGAATAACAAACTGAACAACTCTATAAGCAAAATACTTATTTTATTCACTAACCTTACCTTATTTCACATCAGATTTCAACCTTAAAATTTTATAATGTCACACTGTTTTTACAGTCTACATTATACCTAATATTGTATACGTCATAAATGAGACGGAGAAATAATGGAAGTGTGTTACGCCAAAACTAAAATATTGTATACACTTTCTCACACTCTATATGTGAAACCAAATCCCAGCAAACAAATAACATTTTTTTTCTTTACCTCTAAAAGGTATTTGTTTGTGAGGTATGTCAAAATGTGAAATGAAACGTTGGCATGGTTACGGAAAATAAAATCACTCAAGACGAACATTAGTTGTCAATCCAAGAGTTAAGAAATGTTACTTTTCGGGATTAACCTATAAAATAAAAAAACAAACCTAACGCATTACCGTTTCAGTTTATTATTATTATTATTATTATATTATATATTTACTCACGGATTAAACTTTTCAAGTATGAGGGTGTCTAACATTAAATTGATCATATAAATATATATTTCATCATATCTCTAAATTACTGCTGATTTTAAAACAATTCTAATCTCACTGACAGTCTCCACATAATCGGTTTTATGTTTGAATGATAACTCCGGAACGGGGATGTTTGGATGAACTTTTGGATGAAATTTTAAGTTTAATTTGGATCATTAGGAGACGAAACTTTATCCAAAAATATACTGATCAATTTTGAATTCGTATTTTAGTGTCATGTTTCAAATACCCTACAATGGTAATTATAACTCTGGGGTGGGGAATTTTGAAGAACAACTCTCTCATACATAGGCCTACATTCGACCAAGTTGAAACATTCATTATGTTGTAGCGTATTGCACATAGATTGCAACCACAAATGAATATGAAATATTAATCGAATATGAATATGAAATATTAATCGAAAATATAAAATTCATTGTATTAGACTAATGATAATGTTCTAGGCAAATATATAACATCGATTTTGTGTTTTAATTACGTCATTTGCGCCAAAAAGTGATACGAGACAACAAAGGCTCGAATAAGGAAAACATTGTTGAACAAAGCTGTCACCACTAGCAATAGAACTTAATTTGTCAATTTTGATTATATATATTCGTCAATCTTATATTAATCGTTACAAATTTACAATTTTCGAGGTTGACGATATTATTCTTAATTGAAAATTTGACAAATAAAGACTGACCATACAGGTAGTTTTATATTATTTCTGAAATTGAAGACATTAATCTAGTTAGCACATTTTTAAGAAAGTCTTAAGAGTTTATTTTAAAGTTTAAAAAGAAAAATTAAAAATTGCAAAACTGTTCCACCAAAAGGAACATTTTTATTAAAATAATTTTAGTTGTTCCGACGACCCTTTGGACGATCAGAATATCCATTATAAATTATTTTCTAATAGGTATACAGATAAATATTACTGAATGGAAACAATACGCATATTTATATGTGTATAAAAATGTCTTTAAAATGTATACAAACATTAAGTCCAATGGTATTGGATGTTAATGCAGTGATTTATGTAAAATGTTTATGTTTAAAAAAACTCTATAATTGATGTAGTAAAATCAAATATCATTGTACAATCATTTTACAATATTTTACCAGACACTTAAACAAAACCACTCTCAGACTTCCAACTGAAACGTAAGGGTAGATTCACCGATAATCACAATCGTTTATACAAATGCAATAAGTAATTAGTGGCTCCATCAAATTGTCTAGCTTTCATATCTCATGCCTTATTATAAGTCGTTTAATAATATTAAAACATCTATAGTATTAGATTAACATATTCATTTGTTTCAATTTGTAGTAATTATATTTAAATATTATTAGTTATAGATTATATAATTTTTTTTTAACGCTTAAACGTTTTTACCAGCTAGTATTGTAAATTCAATAATATTTCAAGTGAAAAATATAAGACCTAGACTGGGAATTGATCCTAGGATCTTTCGCTTTGCACGACAAAGTTGTAACAACAAAGGTCACTTGAATAAGTATTAAATCAATACTTATAGTTAAATAATATGTATACAATATATAAGACACACGCGACGTTCAGCTGGTGTACTAGAGTGATAAAACTAAGCGACAATAAGCTGGAGTACTAGAGTAATAAAACACGTGACACTCAGATGATGTACTAGAGTGATAAAACACACTTGACACTCAGCTGGTTTATTAGAGTGAGAAAACACAATAAACACTCAGTTGGTGTACTAGAGTGATAAAACACTAGTAACACTCAGCTGGTGTACTAGAGTGAAAAAAGTACACGCGACACTCACGGAGTTGTATCCGACACTCAGCTGCTGTACTAGAGTGATAAAACACTCGTAACACTCAGATGGTGTACTAGAGTGAAAAAAGTACACGCGACACTCACGGAGTTGTATCAGACACTCAGCTGGTGTACTAGAGTGATAAAACACTAGTAACACTCAGATGGTGTACTAGAGTGAAAAAAGTACACGCGACACTCACGGAGTTGTATCCGACACTCAGCTGGTGTACTAGAGTGATAAAACACTCGTAACACTCAGCTGGTGTACGAGAGTGATAAAACACTCGCAACACTCAGATGGTGTACTAGAGTGAAAAAAGTACACGCGACACTCACGGAGTTGTACCTGACACTCAGCTGGTGTACTAGAGTGATAAAACACTCGCAACATTCAGCTGGTGTACTAGAGTGATAAAACACTCGCAACACTCAGATGGCGTACTAGAGAGATAAAAGGAGACTTTTTTTCGATTTCAGATACTATTATGTCCCCGTATTGATATGGGCAGATCGCCAAACTGTACAAACATCAGTTAATAATATATGCTTATGTAGGGCAAGAGAGAAGGATCATGATAAACCGTTGGAAAATCTCCCATATGTTAGAAATTGTTGTAGAATTTGTTTCATATATTATTACCAATTCGTTACAACCTTTAACCAACGATACAACATTAACAAAATCCAATTAAGTTTCGTGCTATTAGAGTGCATCTAGCTGTTAAAAATTAAGATTTTAAAATAAATAACAAATTTATGAAAACATTTTTACGTGTTAACGGATTTTAAACTACTCGAAGAATAACGGAAGTACACTAGTTAAAAATAATTATATCCAATAATTAGTAAAACCAAACACAGTAAAAACAATTCAGTGGAGCTTTAAAAGAATAGCACATAAAAACGAAAATGTATTCATAATTTCAAAATTAGGGTTGGAGTTTGCATTCAAAAAATCACCGAAATTCAATTTCTATATTTGTAATTTTACTAAACTTCACGATAATTGATGTTTAATCGAATTTCATTTTAGGCAAAGAAATAAATTAGGACAAATGTCATTGAGAAAAGGGAGCAACTGTTGCAATAAAATTTAAATAAAAATAATATTTATATGTAAATAAAAGTTTTATGGAAGCTAAAACTTCGAAATATTTCCATACCCAAAATGTTTCATAAATTACGTAATTCCGTTAGTAATTTTGTAATCTTTATTTTACATAATTGGGGGGGGGACACAATAGTGGCTTTACCATTACAATAGTTGTTGGAACATATATCCATTTATCTGGATACACACTAGTACATTTTCATTATATTTACAGCTTTTCATATTAATGTTTATTCCCTTATGTGTCAAATTTTATTTTAAATTACAAGGTCTTGATATGTTGGATTGTTTGAAACACCATATTTTTTAGAGATATTAACTAAGGTAAAAATCGGAAAGAGTGGGATCTGTGGATCTTGGGGTCACAGATTTTTTTTTAAATCATCCAAATAAACTGCAAAAAGGTCATTTTATCATATGTCGTTTAGGTGGTTGCACCATCTTTCTAAAACCAACACTGTATTTCATTAATATCAAACAAAGCAATAACTCTGAGATTAAATCTTGATAAACGTCGCCAGTTATAGTTACTATTTATTACACAACTAACTACGAACCTCCAGGGGTTGATTAGTGAGAACGCCTAGGTAATCCTGAGGGGCCTACATGTATCTACAGCTTTTTTCAAGTAGTCTTCAAGTAATCTCTGACAGGATCCTCTATCTTTCATGTTTCCTTTCAGGTCATTCTTAACTTTGCTTCTCTGCCGACCTTTACGTTAATAGAATAATTGAGAGCTAGAGGTCTATAATGTATGTTCTTTCATTCCATTTTTTAATAAAGAAATGATGACCTATATGTTTCTTGCCATTAAAAAACAAAAAAAAAATACAGGACTAAGATAAATTCCACATCAAATAACATACTATGTACCTGTAAAGATAGTTCTGCTAAATTTTGAGGAATTTCATTCATTAAATATTAGACTTTATATTATATTTATATAACCATCCAAGTGAAACCCAGTCTCGTCACTAAATTAAACACTATTTAATATCTGAATTCTGTTAGCGCGAAGAAATCCATGACATCAATGAGCGAACCTTTAACGTTTTTCACAGTCGAATAGTAACAGTTCATGAACGACACCGATTCCGAATGCAAGGTGTTTTAACTTTCTTTTGAAAAGATTTCGGGTTTACAGTCATATTTGTGAAGAGAACTTTCTCAGCAGTTTTATCGGTGAATTAAACCCTGAGACACGTCATCGAGGATGTAGGTAGTTAAAGATAATGAACCACCTCGACTCTCAACATCATGTGTCAAGAAATTTATCAATAAAACAAAATATTGTTGATTTGTTACTAACCGTAGATTGAAGACCGTTGTACGAATCGTTGTACTCACACGTTCTTAAGTAGAAAAATTCGAACTAAAAATAACACTCAGTGATAAACAGACGTTCATTTTGTAAAACTACATTAGCGACACAACACAAAGAAATAAATTCTTACGTGAATTTAATGAATGACAAGGTCATTTCAAAGTTTACGGACTATCAACTATCAACCTTGAGTACAGCGTTGCCACTAAACATAAATTATGACATAAAATAAACCACTGCGATAACTGAACCGTACTAGATGGATGGTTACATCCTGATTGAAACAACCGTAATATCGCTAACACTATGTTACGTATTTAATGGAATAAAAAGTGTATGGCCCTCGATGGTGAAATATTTGTAAAACTATAAGAGTACGATAGCTCCATTAAATTAGGTTTTAATAATATTTCCTTAATAACAAGTTTTTCTATAAGATGGTTATTATATAGTAATATAAATATATATTTCTATAAAATTTGTTTATTTAATATTTCTTCTTCAAGATCTAATATTTGTTGAACAATCTTTAAAAGCTTCATATTAACTCAAACCTATTTAACTCTGTATTTATATAAACTAAGTTAGTAAAAGTTTCGTGTCTTTTATGCAAATTTAAAGTGGTTACACCGTACTGATGATACTTGTATGTGTTGTAAGAGCTTTAAGTTGTATAAGCCTTCTATACGTTTCAGTTATCCCCAGTAATAAGATTATTTCTTATCTTGGTACAATTTGTCTCTCGTCACACACCACTGTACAACCACAATCCTTACATTTATTTGTAAAAATAAATGCCATTCGGATTATATATTATGTTTTCATACTTTTCCTAGAGTTCTAATCCTATTTGTATTTATAATACAATAGTATTATAAGAATCCCAACAATATTTACTGCAACATTACTTGAAAACACTTTATTAAAACAAAAAAAGATTATAACCAAAGTAGGTCAAATATTGTAGAGATCTAATATTTAAAATTTGGACTAGCTTCTTTTTTTAAATTTTAGACATTTAAAAAAAGTCTCAATATTTCGAATTTATTTGTTAAAAAACTTATACGACAAATACAAAATCATCACAACAAGAATATGTGCCATCATACAAAGCAAACTTCAGATAAAAAGAATTGGAACTTTAATTTATCCCTCCCCCCTTTTTTATTAACCAGACAAGCTATACAAATTGTTATATAATATGTCACTGAAAAAAGTATTGGTAACAATGTTACAAAAAGTAACAATGAAAGATGTTACAATGTCACATGAATAGATGGAAATAGTAAATTGATTCATAAATACATGACAATAGTTGTTAAATAAATAGTTTGTTCATAAATATAGTTATACATTATTTTTATTATTGTTGTTCAATATTTCAAGCTATCGCAAAGTTTTGGATAATTTTCGAGTTAGCTTTTGGTTTAGTCACTTTTCTACTCTTAGATTTTCTAGTTTATAGAACATGGTTCCAGTACACATTGGTAATCTATTAAGAAATTATAGACATAGTTTTTTAATACTCTTTTTAATACTTGTAATTCCAAGTTATTTATTTAACGGATTATTCCGTATAAACCAAGGAGCATTCACTGATATACGGAGGATCAAATTCTGAACAGATTTAATGTTGTTCTTGGCTGTTGTGCACCAAATAGGGCAAGCGTAAAACGAAATTTCGTTTTCTAAACCGATATTAACTTGAATGATAGTTTGATGCATTTGAATGACTTTGTACATTTAAACTTATATAGAAATTGGTTCTAGGCTGCAGAGAAATGAAAAATATTTATAAACTTATATTTATTTATAAGTTCTTTTATTTATGAAAATAAAAGAACTTGAAAATGATCAAAATTTTCTTAATACATATAGCCTCGAATAGGCATCATGTTACTGTTTTTTTCCATCTTGGTTTCACCTTAATTAAAGTATGGAATAAGTTTTGCAAAATATCTTTTACATTCGTTGTTAATCAATTCAATTACACATAATTGCAAGCGAGGCGATTTGGGTTTGATGGATTAAAAGATTGATGATGCAAAATGTTTCGCTAAAATTCTATAGTTAAAAATTGAATTTATATTAATTTAAATATATGATTTTTTCAAGTTCGCTCATAAATTTGTCTTTCGGAATATTAGATTAGATCACTTATAATGAATTAATAATTTAAGTTAAATGCAAGTAAAAATATTGGTGGAATACAAATTGATTGCCTTTCTCTTAGGCCTAAGCACACTTGAAAAATATTAAATCAACAGAGAGCAAATATGTTCGAACTTCACAGATGTATAACGTTTTAACTCATAACTGATCCCAATACATTTTGCTTATTGAAAACATTTCGATCAGCTGATTAACATATGTTTATTGTGAACTATTTATCACTGAACATACTTGCAACAATTACATTTAACCTTAAACTACGTTAACTTTTATCTTTTTATTAAAATTAACCTAACTATTTCCTTTACTTTACAAATCACTGTTTTCTATGTCTACTGGTAGTGGTCAGACAACTAACTCAATAGACATTTCACCGGCAAAGAAGTGTTGTTGTTGTTGTTATTGTTCTTTGAGAACTGGTTTAATTGTGGTAGCAGGCATTTTAATGGTAAGACGTTATTAAATAATATTTAATTTATGTTCCTGGTTATAATATATGTACGTTAACAATAATGTATGGTTGGTGTATATATGATTTAATCATATTTTAATATATGAAACCTTATATATGTTAATATTTGATTTGAAGAAGTGGCTGCATTAATTTAAACCCTAAAATAATATGGTTATTGGTTAGTATTCTAATCGGATGGAATCCAATTTGATTCAATTCTGATAAAATATTTGCAGATAATTAATTTTGATAATTAATAACATAGAATATAGGTTCTCATTATATTAATTAGGCTCTCATTGTATAGATACCCTCATCAATTGGAATAGTCCTACATTAAATCACATTTTAATATTTTAAAACATATTACAACATATATAATTGTTATTTAAAAAACAATTTTACAATCAAACCGACACAATATCAAATAGAATCGTTAAATTTGTGGACTGTAGTCATCAAATCTACTTGATTCCTATTTAAAATTATGCAGGCGAAATGTCAATTCACAATAGCATAAATTGTATTACATTTAACATGTTACATTACGTTACATTGTTTTCCATTTGGTGATTCATATAGCAAAGCTCTGCTATAAGTTGGTGAAAATAATTGACATATGTTACTACCTATATAATAATAAGTAGAATGGCTTTTTTAAAATTTTTATGCAACACAATTTATTAGTAGGTATGCATGCATTGTAGAAGGGTACAATGTTTGTAAAAAGTAATGTTGTGTTTTTCAATTGGGTAAATAGCTACCCAAGCGTTAAAGAAAAGTGTTTCAATATCTAGAATTCGATGTGCATCATAAAATTAAGGGATGATTCATTGCGATAAAATCCTTATTTTCACGAGTTTAAGAGATTGAATTTAGCAGTATGTCATGGCCGTAAGATTTCATTTTAAGCCGTATAGAATAACACACAATTTTTGAAATATGTAGCACTAACATATAAACTATAGCCAATATTTAGCACTGCAAATTCAAGTATAACATGTTTTATAATACTCTGTCTATGATAATTATTTTCCCAAATTGCTATTTTCAGTTATTTATACCATAACCATTTAAACAGTAATTTAAATAAGCTTTTAATGATTATTTGTGACGTACTTAATATTATCAATCTGATTTAGATCATTTCAGCCGATTTTCACAAACAAAGAAAATAATGTTACGCGTTTAAGCTAATTCATTGTTGTTGATTTTTAGTTAGAGATTTATCATTAAATCTGTACTTTTTACTATTACAATGTAAAACCCGTTATATACGACATTTACCTAAAGTTAACACATGCCGCATAGAAATCGTATACCGATTTAAAATCAAATTAGAGAATCTATTTTTCATTTGTTTTCTAACTCTGAGTATTTATTGTCTATAATACAACATTAGACGTTCAGTTTACGAAAATCCATCTAAATTAGTTCTATGGAACTACATACTTGTAAAAGCAACATCGAAGATTTTTTTTAGAGAGATTTAAGGTACATCATTGATTTCATAGGTTTTTATAGAACAAATAACCGCTGTCTAAAATCTTTGGCTTCTCAAGTAGCTTGTGCTGTTTAACTGTAAAGGAACTATCGTGTCATCTCTATCTTCTAACGTTGGACGCGTGTATTTATACAAACTTAAGAAGAATCGTTTTATAACCAACAATCAAACAAAACATTATCTGAAATCTATATATATTTAATGTCATACATAATCTAAATAATAATATTTATTAACTATCAGTTGAGTCTGAGTCAGGTATTCAAATGTAAAAACAATTTAAATTATTTTCTTTTTATTGATGTAAAATAAATAGGAAGAAATTAGTTCCATTAATATATAAAACATTACCATATCAGTCGTTATTAAGACCACTAATAGCTACCTCAGTTTTAATTCTTAGTAATAATATATTTTTTTAATATTTTTATAATATTTTTAATGTGATTTGGTTATTTATCGTACTGGTAAAAAGTATGAAAAATATTATACAAACCTTTTCTTATTAGAGAAATACACAATAATAAATGTAGTTTTTTACAAAACTCGGTTGATATTGATTTATTTTACACATCGATTAAAAATACCTTCAATTTGTTACTTACTTTTTTTTAAATTTGTTTAAATAATTTACTACTAAATATAAAAATGTAAAAGATATAAACCCTCTAAGTCGGCCGTAAAACTAGATCTTTATTTTTCAGGTAAAAAGTTATAAGTGGTATTAACTATTACAAAATAACGTGTAATTATGATATATTTATTTGTGATACATTCATAAATTTAACATAATGGATAGGTTTAGAAGTAGTTGAAGATAAAATTAATTTTAAAGTGTTTTTTGTGCAGGTAATTGGGGCTATATTTATCGGAGATGCATGTGAACAAAATTTTTACTCTGATACCACCGGTAAGTAAATTCATAAATTTAGAGTGCCGATTAAATATAACCATCCTCTTTCCTCCCTAATCCTTTCCACTTATTTAACTAAAAACACTTGTTTATTTAGAGTTTGCCACGTAAACAATTCATTATTTACTCTAAATTTCACAAATGTAACACTAATTTTGAGACATTTAATTTTTTATATTTTTTAACTCTTTTCCCCCACACACTGGATTAAGCTTATGTGCAGATGATTTCCTTAGTGTTATTATTGTAAATATATGTAACGTCTTCATAAAAGGAAATAAATAAATTTAATAAAATACAAAAGAGCCTGTAACAGTACATTTCTATTGTTATTTTATAAACACAAAAATTACTTAAAATATTCATTATTATCACCATTTTAGTCTCTTCTTTTACTGTTTTTATGGTATAAATTAATATATAGCTTAGAACTGGGTTTAGATTCTATAATCGATGGTAAAATCTAAATTTAAATAACTTGTTTTTCAAGAATTACCCTTTTTTGTAATTTTGAATTAATTGTGTTTATTAATTGTAAGAAATACAGGTTATTCAATTTCTGTTTCTTTGCCATTTTTATTAAGCAGTATGGTTATCGTTATGCACTAGTATTAGCTTAGTTAGTATTTGATTATATACCCTACATCCATGCAATATCTATTTACAATTTGTATAAGAGAAATCTTACTTTTTAGAGGATGGACCGACTCCTAATAAAACAAATTGTCTCCAAACAGATACATTATTAAATTATATGTTAAACAGTTTTACGTGTTCTATTGATTTTGTTTATGATATATTAGATTAGAGAAGAGAAATTAAAAACAAAACACTGGCACTCCCACTTTATTCAAACTATCAAATAACTGAGCCTCTAGATCCTATGTGAACATATTTCATTGCAATGAATGTTTATAGTCCACGAACTAGTTCTACATGCTAGAGGCGAGTAGAAAATTGTATTCCAGTTACCTTTAGCCTTCAGCCAGCAGAAGCAACACTATAACCGGATATGCGACCAAAGTTTGCATTGTGTATACTGCATCATCTACAAACAGGGTTCCCCATTCGTACCCATTATAAGTACATCCAAGACTACAGTGTATATTTAAAAGAGCCGTAATTTTTCTTAGCCCTCTTTACTCAAACTCAGTGAGATACCACTGAATCTATAAGGTAGGTCTTCGTTTTTCAGTAATTTACTATGACCAAATATTGCAAAATGATTCTGTCTTTGCTCTGTATTGATTTCATCCACTTCTTTACGTTGACCTAGGTTTCCAAAACAAAACTAGGTTTCCAAATTGCTCACAGTTCCTAGAAAGCAGATCCTCTCTTAGCCAGCTTAATAGAATAGCCTCTTCATTACCTACAATTCCCCTACATCCAGAACCTCATACAAATTCACATAATTGTTTCCAGACTGGATAATAAGTTTATCAATGTATTGCCAAACTACTCTGAATTTCATGGTGTTATTAATTTTTTTTTCATCAGTTTAAATGTTGATTCAACTTTTGTTATAAATTTTCCTCACTATAGGTGAGGAACAAAAGCATCCTCAGCGCGTATCTATTTTCTGACCATGAAATCGTTTTTTGTTTAGTTATTAGTTGATACCCTTATTTTTAACTTGTTTCATGTGTATTAGGTATTATTGATTAGAAAATAAATCAAATTAAAACATAATAAAAATATGTGACATACGTTGTCTCTATATTAAAATCTTTGTTGCAGCTGTTGTGTTTTCGTGCATCACAGCTAGTCTTCTGTTCGCCTGGAGTGTTGGTATAATAACAGCTGTAGCTTTGGTAAGATTTAATTTTATGTAATAATAGTCATTAAGTTAAAATATGTTAAATATGTTTACTAAATTACATTAATTATTATGTGCACAGAAAAATATATTAGGTAAGCGAAAACAAATTATACCAAAAATTTAAATTAAATCATTTGAAATATTAAATCCGTTTAATAGATCATCTGACACCAATTGAATTTATATAAATCATTATAACTGATAAAGCGTTGTTGTTATGATAGATTAGCTGAACACTAGAGTAGAACTTTAAGCAGAATGAACATCGAGAACACCGCACGGTGTAGATACATAAATTGTAAGTGGCTCACGTCTGTGCGACTTAAATGACAGTGTTTCAGATGCAGTTCTTTTATACCAAATAAAATAATTTATAAGATACGAAGACATATTGTATCATATTGCATTTCATAAACTGCAGTTTTGTTCGTTATAAAGTAAATTGTTATGGTTATTATTAATATGGGTGCACAAAAATAATCTGAAAACTATAAAATACTTTTCTTTTAAATAAACTTTTACATTTTCCAAAATAAACCAATTGTTACGAAATTTTTACAAAAAACAATCAATTATTTAACACTGTATCATTAACAATTTCATATGACTCTAATTATCGTATGATCCCTTTTTATTATTATTTCAACCCCTTTTGCAACTTTCTTCAATTATTACGTTTTATTATTATTCCGATTTTGCTTATATTGTATTACTATTATTATTATAATCTTTACTTTATTTATTGTTATTTAACTGTAGTTCAGTTGTTGTTCTGATGTGTTCATTTTAGTCATCAAAAACCCTGCAATAATTACTATTAAAACCACTTTGTTACTAAGTTCCTCTTTTAATTGTTTTATTTATTATTTTTCATTAAATTTACGTTATCCCTTCTGCTTAATATTACCCTGAAGTAAAATTTTCAAAATATTCTTTTTTAGAAGTTTTATTTGTATGAACGTACTAGTTTTTCTTATATAATTTTTAAAATTATTATTGATTTTAAGTTTCTTTTAATTCTTCCCAATCATTATTACCAGCTTTATTATTATTTAACGTTTTTTTTAACTAAATTAGTTTGAGTACAAACTTATTTTAATTTTTATTCTTGTCGGTGAACATCGCTACCATCGCTACCGTGACATACATGGGGGTGGGGGTGGAAAGAGTTAAATCTATAAATAATCGAATATGACTGATATTAGTGTTATATTCATATTTATCAACGCCGTTAAGTCCAAGTGCAGCTCCATCACTATAGGGTGTGAAAGGGGTGAAAAATATAATGTGCAAAATGATTGAGATTAAGTTCCAATATAACTCTATAACACCTGGAGTAATTTAAACCAAACTGAGTTCAAATATGACTTACAATCTGGAAAAAATACTGTGCAGGTACGATACTCCTAGCACTCCTAGAGGTGTGGTGGGAAGAAGCAAAATTTTAATATAATTTAAAACGACCGATATAATTTTTCGAATCCATAGTTTTCGGAGTCTCTAAGGTGAATATTGACACTTTCAATGACGTTTAGCCCTATTTCAGCCCCTATCTCCATAGGGATGAGTAGCGGTGAAAAATAAAATCTCTAAATGATCAAGATTAGTGTCGAATGGATAGTTTTCTGTTTTGCTAAGCGAATTGGTGACAGGCCCAATAATATCTAAGAAAATGTATAGTTACTTAGATTGAGAGTTGCTAATGAAAGATTGAGATTAAAATTACCCCGGGCATTAGCAAGTAATCAGCTAGTATTTATGTAAAATAGCACAGAATTGCACTATGGTAGCTAACAAATATATTTGAAATAGGAAAATAATATGATGTGTTTTAATTCGAAATAGAGTGCTGTTAAATGCGCACTTCAAATTCTAGAATTGTTCGGTAGCCTATAGCACAGAACAAACGAGTGGATTATAACGACTTATTCCACCAACCCTTAACCTCAGGAGGTGACTTTACTTGGGATTATCGAGGAAACCTGGCTGACTATAAATATTTGTTTCATGTAGTATTGGTTTAGATCCATTTTCATATTTATACTTAGGTCTCTCTTGATCACTTCCGACCTTGACGCTATTAATTTATTTAAGGGTTAGTGAGTGTCATAATTTTATCTTCTTTTCTTTTGTTTTATACGACGATTTAACCAAAAGGTTTCTTGCCTTTTAAAACTACAAAAAAGGAAAATTCTATAATAAATGCTATTATTTTTATTAAGCTTTAATGTAACAAAATATGTCATAACAACCATTGAAGTCCATTCCTCCTAATAGTGTATTCACCAAAGACAAGCTTAGAGTTTAATATTGCATTTATTTTCTATATATGCCCTTTCTCTCAATAATTCTGGAAGTATGTTCTTTGTCAGTTATACAAAATTATTTACTTCATATTCATACAAGTTATAATAATTTATACTTATAGTTATAAGCTAACATAGTATAAACTAATGTATTTTTCACAATCTATTTACATTATATTTTTTTAAAGGAAGGAATCAAACTCACTCTTTGTTCTCAATACATGTCAGTTGGTGTTTTACTTTGGGCGTTACCGAGTGCTATTGTTCGAACTTTAGGATTTCAAAGGTAAAACCTAGTTTTTGTTTTAAAATTATTTATCTTAGGAGCAAACATGTAAACATCTTGCTAATGTAAATTTTGAGGAAATATATACAAAGAGTACAAAGCTAATTTTGTAAATACTCCACTAAATAATTCTTTTTCTTTTTGTCAAGTAGCTGTAATAGCTGTAATTATCTCTAATATTTAATACCCTATACTTTAGCATAGTAATATTATAAATTGAGTATAAACATTACACAATTTTTTTTGAAAGATCAAGAATTACCTTACAATGTATGATATTTTGAAACCTAACCTAAACTTACCATTTATAGTTTAATAACTTGCCAGATAAGTAGAGTAATGACGTATTTTTGTTTCAAATATCAAAAGAGAGATGATTCCTTTATTATTATTTTTATTAAACCAAAAGTTGCATGATGTGTGTAACACACTGAACATTTCATCAAAATGAAATTTTAGATGAATTAGTGTAGCCATATAGTAGTTAGTGTTATTGTATACAAAGTAACACTTGTAGACAATGCAACACATAGTCAATGGCCCTCCGGGGATCATTCATAAGCCATCCTTAAAAACATTCTAGCTGTGGACAAAACAGGATTTTATAAAACTAATATTTGTTTGTGTTTATTATCAATTGTATATTAAATGTATATTGAACTCATACTAACCATAATAGGTTGTCGTTTTCAAATTTACTCCTGGTAAACAAATAAATAAAAATAAAATTTAAAAAACCTCTTTACAAGAATTGTGAACATATTTAGTTTTCATAATCATCTTGATATTTTTCGCCACTTCTACAGTACAAACTACTAATCCAATTACAATTAATTTAGCCATATATTTAATATTTGGCATCAAATAGTATTAGCTGAATTTAGATTGTTATTTTTACATTATAAATGAATGACAGTTTATTTTACTTAGGTTACATACGTTTATAAAAATATTGTTGATAATTTTTGGCTACTCGTAGCTGTTTATATGTCTGCTATCACCTTTCGTCCAGAACACTTTTTCATTGCTAAAAAACAAATAAGATACAACACACTATTGTTGTTTCAGTTAAATTCTCTGTCAGACTCGGATTCTTGTGTCACATTGTACTGAAATCATAAGGATACTGAAACTTCAAGTTGCGAAGGTACGGTTGGCTTACAACAATTTAGTAATACCAATGACTACATAAATACTATAAGACACGACATGGCCATGTTAAATATTCTACGCTTATTCTTGAGTTGACCAATACCCGCTAGGTGGCGTTGATGTGACCAATCTGAAGTTGATGTGACTGGCGCTAGGTGGCTCTACGGTCAAACAATGTTTCAGGCGGGTAAGAGAAAACGCACTGATGCCACATATGGGACCAGAGATGCGAGGGAAGGTCGAGAATCGCTTATCTCAGCGCACGAACTGACAACACTGACTATGCTGACGGAAGTAAGTGAGAAGGTGCTGCTAGCGCTTTCTGATAGCTGTGTGTCAAACTTGTGACGAACAGCACCCGTAAAGCGTAGACTATTTCCTTATCCTATGTCGTGTCTTATAGTATTTATGTAGTCATTGGTAATACTCACGTCGTGGCATTACTTACTTCCCTGTACAATATTGTCATACGAAGCAACAAAATCGCGCAGAACAGACAGAAGAGATGTAAAATATTTTTTTTGATATGTAAATAATTTGCCAATATTATGGAACATGAGTAGGGATGTTTATTCAAAGAGAGAAATTTAGAGACAAGTTGCGGTTTCTTTCAATAGGACCAGCAGTTCATCGAATGTCGTAAAATACATTGTACAAAAAAAATTAAAAAAGAAGCCAACTTCTCTGAGATGAGGATACGTGTAGTAAGAGGAAGGATGAGGGTTTCTGTTGAAGAATCTAGTGGATACATAGACTTTTTTCCTCTTTTTTTTAGCGAGATATGAGTACGTGGGCGCCTCTATTCCTTCAACGACCATTTTTAACTAGAATGATATTCATCAGAACCTGTTTGTACCCACTACTCAAATCAAGTCACTTTAAAACATAAAAGACCCACTTAATGTCGCTTGACACAAGAAACCTCGTTCGACAGGCTTCATTGTATAATGAAATATGCTCAATAATACACATTTTGTATTCTAGTCATAATTATATTTAACTGCTTTATCTAACACTCACCATATTTGTAGTGTGTATTCACAATTATTATTCGTTGTTCCATTATAAAGCGTTCCATTTTAACCTCAAAAAATACTGATTATTAACAAAGATATAAATAAAATAATGTCTTGACATCAATGCAACAATAGCATCCAATCTAAAATAGACGTTCTTATTGAATCACCGTATACATATTTCACTAATATTTTAAAGAAATTGGATAGTCGATTTTGAAAAATTACGATGTCTATAAAACAGTGGCATGGCAGTTTTAAAAAAAAAATTATTAAGACTCTCCAACTGACTTTTCGAAATGCGACAAATACATAATGTTTGATTGGTTATAACAAAAAACTCGATGGTTATTACACTGTACATTGTATAACTTTCTGTATATTATGTAAATGAGATAAATACCCCTTTTCCTCAGATGAAATTGTAAAATGATTTCTTTTTCTTTTGTGTTTCTTTTTCAATAACAATTTGTGTAAAGTATATACCGTACATCTTAGTTTCACGTTTTATTTATAAATACAGACATGTAAAGAAGAACTGTATGTTTCAGAAAGTCTGTTTTAAGTACAGCGGTAAATGTGATCTCCATCTTGTGTAAGTACATAAATTACTTTATATATTGTAAAATCCTGCTGTAACCAGTAGAACTAAAAGCAAAATAGTGAAATTTTAATTTTGTGTTCGAGTTTTGTATTTGATCCTATAAATCTCCTTCGCTCACCTGCAAAGAGCCAATCATATTTTGAATGTTTATTTTCTCTCACATACGTAGTACAGGATAGTTATGAAATAGGTTAAAGTCTATGTTAGAATTATGTCTGTCTGGCATCTGCTATCTCTCATTTCTCCACAAGTCAACAGTTCAAACGTATAGATAGATTGTAATTAAATTTAATATTAGAATATTTTGCCCATAGCGAGACTCAAAACGTAGGGTAGTTGCTATAAAAATAAAACTCAAAATGACTTATTTCTTAAAATCAGCTTGAACTATTTAGATAAAAATGATTTAAAGTGTAGGATTCAAATAAAATGAATTGGTTGCCATCTATCAAGAAATGAGGGTTCCTCAGTTATTAAAATACGGTTGTTAGAAATACGTAATTTTGACTCACTGGTTTCGTTTGTTTTTGAGATTAATTGACAGTTACCAAACTGACATTTTTGGTGATGGCCAAGTTTTGGGTCGATTTTATTTTAGTATTGGGATTTGTTAGTAAGATAGTTTGTGCAATTTTTTGTACAGTCTATTTATTTGTCTAACTTTATCGATTTTTAGTTGATTATCTTTCATTTTAAATACTATTTTTTATTAAATTTATAATATTTTTGAGATTTATTTAATGTTAAAATTTGCTTATTATTTCTAAAATTGCTTCCAAGTCTAAAGTATTTAAATTATCAAACATATATTAACTGATAAACCTTGTTTTCAAATCTTTGTTACTATCAACGGTGATAATTTATCAGCACCAACTGTAACCCGGTACTACTGTAAATACGTGTAACAATATTTTTTATGACAACAGTCACGTAAGAAATAGTTCTTTATTAAAGTTTTTAGTTTTTATACGAACGTTGAGGAAAATTCATCAGCGTTTAGACGTAAATGGTGTAATAGATTTAATTTTTAAAAATGAAAAAGCGGCCGGACCCATGAACTGGACAAATAAAATTATTCTATTTTAGAATTAAGACATATATTTATAATGTTTAAAAAACTATCATTTACAAATAAATGATGTAAATTTAAAAAACCACTTATGAGGAAAATTTGTAAAGTTTAAACCAAGTATTTTATTTTAATATATATATATATATATATATATATATATATATATATATAATGATTATAACTTAAATTAATTACACAAGTGCAAAAATAACTTCCTTTATACAGATTGATTCAAATGGTTAAGTTAAAATATCTTACCTAAATTTTATCTGTGCTTTAATATAAAACTAAATTTACTTTGGTGGGTAAAGTTAAAACACCTCGCTAATATTCACCTAAAGAAATAATGTACTTCTTCTCATGCAAATATTACTTATTTAAGTAAGGGAGACATTGTTCATACCAGTACTAAAGATGAAAATCGCAGAATGTGGTACTTTGGAATTTCTAAATTCATGATCACAGTTCGGACTAAATAAAAAATAAAGAATGTTCGTTTAGAGACTTGTATCCCTACAACCTTACTTAAAATGACTTATTCTTTATCCGTTTACGAAGGGAAAGGGTTTATAGAATAGGCTGCCGAGACGCTACAATAAATTAGTCATTTGATTTAGCGATCAATGAAGTTAAAATACCAAAGAGAGATTTAGGTTGTTCGTTATGTGATTAGAAACGTTGGTATCATAAACTCTATGATTCGTTTAATAACAATTCTTTGACCAACCAAAAACAGTCAAAACTACTGTTCAAGAGAGTATGACGTTTTCAAGAATTATTAATGAAGACGTGTCTTTGAACGCACTGCAGTCTTTTGTTGTTACTCTCCACCTCGCTGAGAAAAGCTGCCTTTGAAAGTAAGATCGGCTGTTTCTCCTTTGAAAAACTAAATTTTACTAACTACAAATTCACCTCGTTCATGAATTGACTGAATACGATTTTGATCACCTTGTTGAGCACTAGAACATGATAATCGAGAAATTTATTGCAGTTTCAAACTTTAATGATTCTGTGATTTTTACAAATGAAGCAACATTCGAGATAAATAGGCATTTAAATAGGCATGACAGTTCATATTGGTCCGATTAGAATCCCCAATGCAGGCATACATATAGCATCCTCAAAAAGTAAACGTTTTTGCAGGGATTTTTGATACTAATCAAATTGAGCATTTAATAATAAGAGGACACTTAAAAAATAAATTCCTATTTTAACGTGCTACTTGATAAGATGATACTGCGAACTCAATACATCGGTCAACTTTCAATCTTTGTGGTTTCAACAAGATGGAGGTTTCAACCACCTTACTACCCACAACAAGTACGGCTTCTCTTAACAACACATTTCCATGAACATGAATGGATCGTAGAAGTGACAACTGAATTGCCTGCCAAGTTAACAGATCTCTCAACTCTTGATTGTTGGTTTTGATATTTTTTATAGCAACAGGTTTAACAAAATAAATATAGTGATATAGATATTTTGAAAAATAGGGTACGTAGAGACTACTATATATATATATATATATATATATATATATATTTCATACTATCAAACTGCACAATGAAACCCTTAAAACATTTATTATGAAAGTGTAAGTCGGTTTTTATCATACAATTTTGAATCATTCTTTAAATGGAAATTTTGTTTACGGTTTTTGTTATTAATTTAATTGATAACCTTTCATCCGATATGTCAGTTGGTCACTTATATTATTTCATAATCTAATTAAAGTTATGTTTAAATACTCATAACATATTATGTTTAATAACATGCTATAAAGATAAAAATCGTTTGTATTCTAACGTTCGGGCTATAAAAGTAAGGTTAATAAAAACTAGTCTCAAAAACTTGATTATAATCTTGATCTGTCCTGTTTTAACTAAATACTTTTTAACCTACCTGGTGTTAAGATGTTTAAAATGATGGAACTCTGGTTTTCGTAATTTGAATAGATATATTCAACTTCTAAACTTTATGTCACTCTGATTATCCATTTATATTTTACATTTTATACACATTTGATTACAGTGCTACTTTTCATTGCTTTCGTCATGTGGATTATATTGAACTACGAACGCGAAATAAGAAACCAAAGAAAAACAGAGGAGAGGAGAGAAAGACAAGTGTACTTAGTCGAGGCAAGCTCAATGACTTATGATGAAGTTAGCCGATACTCTGTGCAAAGGTCACGGGAAAATGATAATTTGGGTATCACAATATTTAGCACTAATCCTAAAAAAATGTCATTATCTATTAACAGCGAATCACAAAGTCAATTACAAACAAACACAATAGTAGTTCGACCAATAATGCATATCACTGGTAAAATTCCAAAATATTGGGAATCGGAATTGATTTCAAATCAAAAAATATCTACAAAAAGAGGCAAAATAAGTTCGATAGAAGATAGTGAGCACCAGTAGAAAGGGGAAAATGTATAAACACCATACAAAAACATATGTAAAATTAAATATTGAAAAAATAAACTACACACTAAAATTAGAAGACAATGGATACAAAACTGAGAGTATAACCAATACAGTAATTACCCATACAAATACAATATCATAAATACTATACTGTATTATTGAACACAAAGCTGTGTTAACATATTAGTAACAATTGATTGGACTTCATTGTAATAAACTTAAATGAGTTTATTTCAATAAATATAAAACTTGTAAATCCCATTGTTAATATTTTCATTTTTAGCCATTCAAACTACTATAGATAATTGATTAATAGTGTCGACGAAAATAGTTCCGATTGCTTGTTGATCGCAACAGTTGTTTTGCCTTCACAAAATACATCATTAAATGTTTGTGCAGAGTAACATTAAATATGAAAATATTTGGTCACAATCGAAAACAACTTTCTTAATAAACAATGTGGCAAATATGAATATGAAATTAGAATGCAATGATAAATGTGTAATTTTTTAATTTGTGATATATATACACACACATTTCAAAATTACACATTTACCATTGCATTCTAATTTCATATTCTTATTTGCCACATTGTTTGATTGTGACCAAATATACTACCAAAATACACACACACACACACACACACACACACACACACACACACACACACACACACACACACACACACACACACACACATATATATATATATATATATATATATATATACACACACACTCATATATATATATATATATATATATGAGTGTGTGTGTATATATATATATATATATATATATATATATATATATGTATATATATATATATATATATATATATATATTGGTCGTATATTTGGTCACAATCAAATGTATATTTGCCACATTCTTAATAAACAATGTGGCAAATATGAATATGAAATTAGAATGCAATGGTAAATGTGTAATTTTGAAATGTGTGTGTATTTATATATATATATCACAAATTTTAAAATTACACATATTTTACACATAAAAGCAACTACTTTTATGTAAATAAAGGTATATTAATCAATTACAAGTTCCATTTCATTATTTTTTTAATTTTTCAGTTTATAAAGGCCAGGTTACTAATTATTATCATATATACACTTCATGAGTATCAACAAAAAAGGATCATAATTAACCAAGTCAATACAATTGTAAAACCAATCTTTGTGTTGAGATAGTTTATCACGTGTGATTTTTACAATAGTTTAAGCCGTAAAATAGGTAATGTATGTATTATACGTAAATGATAATTAAGTGACTATTCCTAAATGATATAGTATGTAAGTGGTTTATGGTAAGGTTTTATCATTAAATGGTACTAAGGCTGTATGATCTAACCTAAACAACGCAATAGATTTTCTGTACATTTTAGTCCTTTCGTACTTGTAGTATGGTGGAGGGAAGGCATACAGTTATTAAATTTCGTCTGACATGAGTAGCATTGCCTGTGATTGCTTAGAGTTTAATGTAAGATAAAACACTGATATCTCAAAATTTTATTTTATAAATAATATTAAAACAAAACAAGAACAACACGAAACAACCAGCATCAATGATTTCGCATTCCAAACTTCATTTATTGCAAATAATGTAATATAACATAAATTTCCTGAAAATAGAAAAACTACAATCCAGGTTAGAAACACAAAATTGGAATTAATATTAGGAAAAGTTGATGAATATAAGACAAACTGACGAAACTAAAGTTAAGTATAGTCATTGAATAACTTTTTAATTTTTTAACACTGTATAATTTGCGTTAAAGGTGTGTAATTTTACACTTTAAATAGACTTATAAGTATTATCTTTGTTTTGTTTTTTATAAGTAAGCGTACAAAATTCTAGAAAAGACGTACATAAATAAGACATGTAAAATATCTAATATAAAAACAACTGAAACCATGATTCAATCGTCCATTAAACATCCATTACTAAAAATAAAAGTATGAACATAATGCTTTGACTAACATAAATATATATACAATATTAAAAAATAACAAAATAGAAACACATACCGTACTACACTTTTTATACTTTAAGGTTAAATAAGTATCCACACTATCTAACTAAAATAAAACGTAAAAATGAAGTGTAAAAAAGAATGAAGTTTTTAACTAAGCGAAAAAATACTAACTATATTTCAGGCAACAGAAAAAATGAAACTTTTTATTAATAGATTTATATTATCAAAATTAATTTACTTTTAATCGATTAAAATATAAGAATACATTACAAAAATTAACAATGAAATTTTTGAAAACTTATACATTTAGAAAAATATGTATTTAGTATTAAAATAAATGTAACTTGTCTTGTATACTGAGCGAATGTAAACAATACCAAGTAACGCATTATACGTTATCTAGCTAATCATATCACAGATATACATAGTCTACTCAATCACAAACATACACCAAGGGTAATAGAGAAAGATTTTAATAAAAACTGTATGAGACAAGTAACCATTACATATATTATATATTCTAAATTACAGATTTTCTAAATCATTTTGAATCAATTTAAATTTTTTTTCAGCTGTAATATTTTCGAAATTAAAAATACTAATAACTGGGGGAAACATTATACAAAAATAAATATTTTAACATATAAATCAAAGAGAAATATTGGTAAACACATAAGATCTTAAATTAGCAACATTTTTTTATTTCCAACTCATGCTAACAAAAATGTATTTTTTGGTATGACATTAGATTAATTATGTTGGTAGTTAATATGCAGCTTTAACTATAATTTAAATCACGAATTATGGGTAATTCAAGGTTTACACAGGTATATTTACATTACACAGGCAAAGAATGCATTACCAAAAGACTCGAAATAAAGCAAGAAATTTATTTCATTCCGTCCTTAAATTTTATTGAGAAATTCTCATGCTACTTCGGTTTTCGGAATTGCACAAAGAGTACAGGTTAGGCGATCGTCGAAGAAAAGGAGTGTAACGTTAGACAGGCTATGTTATCAATCTCCGAATAAAGTTTCCCCCAGACTAAATTGTAGGTTAGATATTACATTGGTAAAGTTTTATCTTCTAACTTAAGCCTGAGATTTGTTTATCCGAATAATGTGCCGTCTTCTCTTGTTCTACGCATAATTTGTTTAATTTTACTTTTCGTTTATATTATAAATCAGGATAATTAAACTCACACCTTTTCTGTAGTCCTTGTAAGAGATTGGAACAAATTAAATCTAAAAGTCCTTGAAAAAGAGACTATTTTTGTACTCAGTTAGACTTTGCTTTTAGACATCCGACGCAAGTAATGTTATTGTGAAAGTATGATGGTCTCTTTGAAAACGATCAAAGGATTCTTAGTGTACTCTTATGTGAAACTCTAAATTGAATTCATCCAACAAAGCTTAGGTTTTCATTGATACTTGGGATGGGAGCACGTGAGAGTAATATGAATGTAATACCCGTATACCATATCATTTTATTTCTCTATTCTACGTTCCATTGTAAGCTGAGACCATCAGCATTCTGGGATTTTACTCAATATAAAATACAAAAATGCAATACAAATTGTACTCATATGTATTATTGGAATAACAAAATCATATTCGTAATATATACACACACATATATGCTGCGAGATATAAATAATTTAAAATAGGCGTTCAAAAGTAATCAAACTGTCGTCGTATTCTTTAAATAAATTTAAATATTTATATCAAAACTTTAAGAAAGTTTGTAATCGATAAGTAAAGAAAAAAAATCAGATTCCACAACAATACACAACTAATTTTTATATTATTAAATATAAACAAACTAAAAGAACATTATGTTCGCCGTTAAATTAAGAAATCAAAATTTCCATAAAATTACATTATACTGTTTAAATAGTTTATTTTTAATTTAAGTTCTTAGAATAGCTAAACTAAAATTGAAGAAGGACTGCAAATATGTCGAGCATAGCAGGAGTAAAGCTGCACAATGAAGCAAACTATTTTGGTGTTACAATAGACAACAGCTTGACCAGATAATAAAAATAATCATTAACACTAACAGCCTGGAAACTACTAAATATGCTTATTTATCACTGTTCGAGTTCCATCTACAGTACGAACCCATAGTATGGAGTAACTTATCTGCTACAAATATACATCAGGATAAGGTTATTCCAAAAAAAAACCAGTAAGAACACTGGCTTACCTGAATACTCTGGAATCCTGTATATCAGCGGTTAGAAATCTTCAAATAACGACTGGTAAATCTCTCTTTATCCTTGACGTGGTTCTATATACTATCACTAAAAATGTCTACAAGCTAGAAAAACCCATCCCTATATAAGAAGAAACGCCAGCAATTTTTCAACCAAACATCACCAACCCTGTTTGAGAAGAAGCCATGCTACATGGGTACAAAACTATTCCATCTCCTTCTAGAGCGTCTGAAGAGATCGACAAAAAAGTTTTTTTTTCCCCAAAAATATCTAATGGCGTATGACCTTTTTTGCTTACAGATATCATAAACTTGAGACAAAACCATCCTGTCACCATCATATGGATATTTGAATTTTCACCATTAAAATATATAATATTTTCTTACGCCTATTTTGTACTCGAAGCACATGATTATACTTATTTGCATCTTTAGAAAAATTTAGATGGGGTTACAACAAAACTCAGGGTATCAGTAGTTCAAACTTATCGACAGACAGAAATGGACATATACAAAAATGAAGACGGACAAGCCAGACTCTTTATTCGTTCTGTGGTCAGACTTTTATTCAATATAATAAAACTATGTTTATCACATGTGATACAATTATTACATATACATAAATTGTATAGTTATACATAACGTTTACAATTAATTGTTTGTATATTAGCACAACTATACGAATATATACATTCATACTTATTCACAGTTCTTGGTGTATGTAATAATAATTCTACATATTCGTAGTATGGTGTAGGTTAATGGATGAATAAAAATATCAACACAGAGTTTTTGATTAAATATCTGTTATGAAGTCGCCTAAGTAGGGTTTGGACTGGTATTAGTATATCGTCTTAGGACTACTCAACAGAACAATTACGATTTTAATAAAACTTGACGTAACTCAAATCTTGAAATTAGTTACTTACCAAAAGTTAACATCGTTTCAAGTCGTTTTGATTCAATTTTACTCAATATCCAAACTAAACAAATTGATTTCCATCTCTCTAAAATATATTAAAAACAGCATATCGCCCATGTAGTTGTTAAAAATATGTTATTGCCAAAAATCACTAATTTTGTTAAAATGTTTGAGAAAGGAGAAGATTAAAGGAAACAAATTTAATATTATAGAAAGATTTATGTAAATTTACAAGTATCTTTCAAAACATTAAAAAATGAAAATCATAAGAATTTGGTAACGGAACAGTCCCCCTATAACAACTAATCTTCTATACAAAAATACATAATATAGATATTATTTCTAATTTAAAGATTTTTTTCCCCGTATTGGTAAACTAAATATTAATTTAACTTTAAATATTATTTAAGGTTAGAATTTAGTTTTGTAGATGTGTTTTTAAGAACGTTTTTGCAATTTTTATTTTCCTTGTCACGTATTAGTAGTACATATACATTATTCTGTAGATGATGTAGTATATACAGAGTGATTAGTCATCAGTGTGACAATTATTTTTGGGGTTTAATCGCAATGTAAATGTGACTTAGTGGTGCATAATCAAAAAAATTGCATAAAGTGGTGCATATTAAACATAGTGATGCGTATTCTTACTAGTGTGACTTAGAAAGTTCAAATCAAAAAATTGACCTATCAATAAATTATTTTCTAATTTTATTCAAAATCTATAGTATTTGACACAAATTTATATTTTCTTGGCAACCAGTTGGTGTAACTGTACATACAATACCATTTTCTTGTTCAACGCGAAATTTCCAATAAGAGTGAGTCCTTCCTTTAAATATAATAAAACTAGGTTGCAAAATCTCACCAAAATTACGTTCTACAAGTACTAAACTGCAAAATTTGTATAATGGTGTGTTACTAAAACGTAGGGTTTTTCAATTTACTCAAGTTTATATAAAAATACTGTAGATCTCATCAAAATATCCAGCACTTCATGCAAAGGTCTTAAATGAACCTTTGGAGTTTTAAACTATTTATGCTAAGGTACTTGATGGTATTCCATTTTAATAAATAAAACACTTTTTTTGTGTAACCATAAATTTATAAATTTGTGTTTTATTTATAATTTGTAGTTTTCACTAGAGTTGGTTTTGTAACATAATCTTTTGAGTCGGTTGAAACACGTTTATTTTATTTTACATTTTATAAACTCCTAAATGTTACTGTTTAACTAAACGACGCCGACGGTAAAACTAAACTATATTTCCATTGGACGCTATTTATAGTCAGTAATCTGGAACGTGACTATCACAATTATTATTAACACAGATATAAATGAAATTAGTTTTAAGGAGATGTAATAATAGTCTGTGTAAACACTTAATCAACGGTTGGGAGCGTGACTGAGATTATAGAAATTTAAAAAAGCTACTAATTCACATACACTGGTCTTTTGTATGCCTAATCATCCTATACTCGTACATTCTCACGAATACAACCAAAGTACACAAAATTGAGTTGTTGTGACATAGCTTTTATGTTTAAAAAAAAAAAGTTTATTTTTTCCATCAGATATGCAGTTTGACGATAATGTAATGACAGATAAAGACACAATAATATTGAGGATTATAAATAATGTATGCTAACTTTAAAACAAAGTTGTTGATCACACATCTCGTCATTTGACTGCGTATTCCGTTTATTTTTATCACAAAATTCACTAACAGGGTTTTTAGAGGTTCCAATTTATTGAATCAACTTTTTTTTATATCAGAATATAAATTAAATATATTTGTTTGAAAATCAATCGCAATAACTCATGGCTCTTGTAATTCGAGTAAATTGGGCTAAAAACCGATAATAAGTTTAAAACTTAACGATTTTAAAGACCAGACTATCTTAAAAACAATGCTTTATACCTTCCGTAATATGAATTTTATCCGAGAAAATATCTCAAAATGTCCTTTAAACTTTTAAGCTACATTTTATTTTTTATTGAAAAATAAATTAGGAACAATAATTATATTAAAAGTACAATGATAACTTTATAACAATATTTAATTCGCATTGGAATTATAAATAATATACAAATTTTAAGACCTATGTGAGAATCAATTTAGTTTATTTCTCACTTGATGTGTGAAGACTATTGACAAATGATTTTTTTTGTAGAGCAACACAATTAAGATACTCATAAATTTTTTAATATATATAAGATTTGACGACAAAACGCTTCTTAAATAACTATCCAATTTAAACTATTCCCTCACAAATTTACAATATAATGTTAAAAATACTGTAACTGAAAAAAAGGGATTCGAAATGGTTTTCATTTTCAAAATGTTATTTATAGAGAAGCTTTAGCGTATTCACAACAAATCCCTTAACACTTTAATTTGGGATTTTGTATATTGTACAATCGCATCGACCATTATGGCGGAAAATCGGTGTTTAGAACTTTGTAAATACTGTTAATACTTTTAAAATAAGTTTTTAAATTCTATTTAAGATATTTTTTTTTCCTGAATGTATTATGTGTATTATTTTCCATAACGATTTTACAAGAGCTTTATGATAACACAAAACTTATTTCGTGCGTATTCACATTGATGTAGCTGTTACTAGCCATTCATTACGACGGGGCAGAGTTATGTTGTCCACTCTGGACAATGTACAGTTGACATAGATCACTTTATTTTCAAGTTTTAACAGCAACGACAATCCTGATCTGTTATTTTGTTTAATAAAGTGAACAACAGTTTCCTTCCCACAAGTAATTTATCTACACTTTGAGATAAATTGTTAGTTTTTAAAATTTACACGCTTCATATAAATTCGCATTCTACATGCAATAAACCGTAGGAAAAGAATTTATGATGAACATTTCAAAAATGAAAAATAGTTATATATACTAGAAAATATTATAATAAACCATGTACTGAAATAAATGCATACTCTACGTCACACAAATGGAGATATATAGAATCTTGCCATGGTTGAACAAATTTTCGAAAATAATGTTCTAATGTGTTTGTAGTTTTTGTTTTTATTTGTAGTGGACTTTTTTAAATATCTTCCATAGAAACGGATTAATGAATTTTTTATGAAACATAAACAATTAACAAATAAATACCTTTTTTTTAATAAACAATTTTTAAATAACAGAGTGTTTACTATAATATTTTTGAAACTTCAGGAGCTTATTCCTCTTACAAAACTAAAATTTTCCACAAACGTATTTCCTAAACTGCTAGCCGCCATTTTGTATTTTTCACAAAGAATAAACGGTATATAATATGGAGGTACTACGTATTTCGGATGGTATTTATTGTTATATAGTAACATTTTAAGAAACAAATCAACCAATTTCCTTTACTCATTTCAAAATGGAGGATGCTTAATTTTTTAACATGAAATTATTGAAAAACCGTTAATTTTACATAAGATGAAAAAAAAATTTAAAGACAAACACAAATTTTTGTTTAAAAACACAAAATAACGGCTAAATAGGAAACTAAACATTTTAGAAAATATGTTTATATAACCTTTTCACTTAGTTTTGGTGTGAGGAATGATCTTCTGTATTTTTGTAACGATTTAATAAACTAGTGTCGGTTCTGTATCAATCGGTTAAATGTATAAAAATATGATATTCGTACCAAATTGTCAATGAAATCTCGCGACAACCTAAGTGTTGTAATTTCAATAAGCACAAGCCTGAGAGAATGCTCTATCTACATGATATCACCGAGATGAAACAGCTTTTGAACAAACGGGACTTGTTTCATCCATTGAAGTGGTACAGTGAATGGGACCTATTAGTGTATAATTAAATTTTGAGGTTTGGGGGATACTTCAAAGGACGTATATCCAAGAAAAGTCTTACTAGGACGTATGTTCCTAGTCATAAGGTAACTTGAAAGACTATAACTAGTTGTAATAAAACATAAAGTTTAAAATAATAATAATAATAATACGAACAAAATCCTTGATTTTAAAAATAACTCTCATATGGTTGGTTTATAGTTTCCTATCCAGATGTACCAATTTTTAATTTCTTATAACTACCCACGCGCGCGCGCGCGTGTGTGTGTGTGTGTGTATTTTTTTTCTTTTTTTTGCTAGTCATAAGACAAAACCCCATTTTTAAGAAAACATAATATTTAAAAATATATATAAACAATTTTTATTATTTTTAACTCATTACTTCCCCCCCTCTCCAAATTATATATATAAAGTTGTGCTGGTCGAGATCCTCCACCTGTAGTCCTTCCAATTAACTCCTATGAGAGTTATTAGCTAATTAATTTAATATTGATAAGACAAGAATAATTACAGTCAATTGAGATACAATACAGTTATATCTATATTTTCAAAATTTAAAATTAAAGTTCTAAATTATATTCAAAAAAGTTCAGTCCAAATCACTAGCGATAAGTTTTTAGAATAACTGTTTTAAATTCCACAAACAAAACTTCCAAGTTCTATTAAAATTTTAGACCGTAACCTTGCTATTTCAGTTGGCAGAGGATTTCTGCTGCTGCCATGTATATTCAACAATACTAGAATGCGGCTGACATGCCTTAGCCCACTAATATAAAGCTAGCCCATTAAATTTGATGGGTTATACTGTAAGTCAAAACAAAGAAAACACTAGGTGGTAATTCATAATTTCATTATGTAGCAAATATCAGCAGAATAGTTACAGTAGTATAGCAGTGAGTTTAAAATGGAAATTTGGATCACAAACGGTAAAACAAGGAAAGTTGCTTGCACATCAAATCATAATGTCAAAATTATTCAGAATAAATTTTTTTTATTTTGTTTTTGTAGAAAACAGGTAATGCTTTGAATTATCGAAAACTGTCACAGTTCAGAGTTAGATCGTAATGAATTAGCAGTATTACACCGTTAGATCAGAAATTTAACAAAGTGCAATTAACTAATCAATTTTTGATGATTAGAGGTGCTTCGAATTACATTGCACAATTAATAACTACTTATAAAACAGTTTAGAATGTGACACAGTACTTATTTCATAAAAGAAATTTAAACAAAAGTATTGTCGTATTTTATCTTGTAGAAAATTAATTTGTATGTATAAAGAAATAAAACAAATCATAGTTTACAATTAATTACAGTATTTTGTTTTATTTAAAAAAAAGTTATAATTTAAACATTTTAGAACAAAAAAGTTATTAATTCAGTATAAATTTGAAATAGTTTTTAATAAAAATTTAGACAGGCAGACAAAACGTGACCTGCACTGATAAAACATTTTTTTAGTATATAACTGAAAATTGTCAGCTAGGTTAGATTACTTTTACAACAGAATTTAATAGTTTGATGTTGAAATGCCTACATTAGTGGTTTCTTTGTAATAATTTTCTTATAAAACATTTTCACCTACATAGGCTACTAAAAAAATGTGTTTTATAAGAAAACTATTACAAAGAAATATATTAATTACCAATAATGTAGGTATTTCAACATCAAATTATTAAATTCTGTTATAAAAGTAATCAAATCTAGCTGACTATATATTACAATAAATATATTTATAATTACCTGGAGATACCAGAATCAGACTCTTCCGTTCCTTGGCGACTATTAACTGGTTATCTCTCCATTAGAATTGAAAGAGAGAAGAGGAAGGGGGTACTGTACGATAGAGAATGATAAGAGATACTCCCAAATTACATTAGGCTGCCTGCACACTCTAGTGTACTAAGAGATAACGAACTTCCCAAATTAAAGGAGGCTAAGAGATAGCGGTTGCTCTCTGGAGTGTATAAACCGTATAAGATTTAGTTGTAATTTATTTTTATGGGACGTTTTCAGATTAGGAAAACGGCACATTATTTCAAAAAATAATATTATTTCTTTTTTGAAATTCTTATAATATTATTTCGTTACAGTGTCAGTTTATCTGTAGTTGAAGTTCTGTAGTTGAAGTTGTCTGTAGTTTATCTGTTGTAATCTAAATTGTTGGAACTAAAATTGTGAAAATTTTATTGGATGTGCTCTAAGTTAGGACAATTTTTAATTACTTATATTTAAAAAATCAAGGTAAATATAATAATTTCATGAAATAAACTAGACCAAATCTTGTAGTTAGAGAAGCGTAGTTGGAGACAAATTATATCAATCTTCTAGAAAATTTCATGATTACGAGAGACGAAAATCTAACATATAAAATTGTTCCATTGTTTATTTGTTAACGAAACATAGGCTTACCCTAGGAACACTTAGTTGACCTTACTCTTTGAGGTTATAAATTACCCATTCCCTTCAGACTAAAGACTACTCTTGATAACCACCTATTAATGAGTTCATTATAACAAACTGATTTAGAAGAAATTACATTTATTTTTTTTTTAACTGCACACAAGTTAAATTTTACTATGAATCGTCAAACAACCTATTTGTAACTCAGCCCTTAAATATATATAATGACGTCACGGTTCGTCGCATTATTTAGGTCGTTGGGAACGCCATTACCCAAAACATATCATTTTTTGACAAACATGACATAAACATTTAGGAAACGGCACTTAATTAAACTAAATAAATTCATAAAACTCGACACAAATGCTGTTCCTGGACATTTTACTTCTTGACGCCTTCCCCCCTGCGTCGTGGACTAATGATCAGCTGTGCCACTACCACCGCTATCAACGCAAGCAATTCAAACAGATTACGATCAAGTTTTCTCTGCTTAACTAGTGACATAGCCACAATTTTTTTTTTCGTGTATTCAAATTATGGTTCCATCCAAATACAACAGGTTAGTATTTCTTCTTGAGCAGCCAACATCTAAATTTTTTAATGTACCCTAAATTTGTCTTACATTTTATAGAAAGGTAAACTTTCTGTTTATTTCTGTATCTACAATATGTATGTTCACAGTAACATACCAACCCAGTAGTTTTAGTTTAGATAAATATGCAGCAATCCACTTCATTTGAAGTGAAATGCAGTGGCAGGAAATCCTTTAACAGTAATGCAGAACAGGCGGGGAGAGATTAATATCTCTTTGTATATGTTTATATAAAAACCCACTGTTGAGAGGGTTTTTGTTGTAATAATGTATAGACTAATGGATTTTGTAATAGTACGACTTACATTGCTTACAATTGTATATGGAAAACATCCGGCTTGCGGAACTTAGATACAAATAATTTAATAGATATTTCTTTATTTAAGACGTTATATTTACGAGGATGAGAAGATAATATATTTAATATAATGGTGTTCAGTTTCTCTAAACATTTCTTACTACCTACTAAGTGCACCACTTATAAACATTTTGCAAACATGTTAGCTGTTACAAACAAATCACAAATATGTATGTTCTGAGATCCAAATACTGCTTAACGCGCTTTTTATAATTTATTGAATTTCAAATATTTTTCTATACATTGTAAAGAGTCTACATCGACCACCAAGTTATTCAAAACAGTGAGTTTCTGAACTCTATTTAGGCAATATTCCCTGTAGTAAAATTATTGTAATTCCAATTTTCTTTCTCTACATCTTATATACAACTATAAAGTTCAAGTTTTGTATAGGAAGGGTTGGAAATATACTACTCAAAACAACAAACAATAAATGCAATAGAATAGTCGTATTAAAAACAATTTGATCAGAACCATCATGGTACTTTCCCAACCTTATCATATATTGTATTAGAACCAAGGCTTCTAAATTTAATGATCAAAAGTTAGTCACATGGACAGTGTAGCAAATTTTACCTTGTATTGGTAGATCATGAAGTCTAATCCAATAACGTAAGTTTGCTTAAAGCTGTTGTTACATCGGTTTTTCTTAACTTTGTAATTGTATAACCTGGAGCAAAGAGTTTTCAATTTAAGAATTTAAACAATATCTTTGTATTATTGTTCAATAAATTATTTGAAGTAATAATACTGAATTGTACAAAAAAAATTTTTACTATTACTTGCATTGCTATATCATACTAACAAATAGGTTTCTAAGTATTTGTTGTTTACACATTACATCTTTAAAATAACTTTGAAATTATATTTCATCTTAAGTGGTTTGTCTTCCCTACTCATAATGGATGGTCTAATTAAATATTTTCTTAGCAAAACCAATCGCGTACTTAATAATTCTGAACGAAATATCCTTTTTACATGAAAGCCAGTTCAGAGAGATTAGTAATACGATAACCTATATGAACCTTGACCAATGTCAGGTTTGTTTTCGTTTGATTCAATTGGTTTTACTTTGGGATAGGCACATTAATGTTGATTATAAATCATAATACTTAATATTAAGCAAATTGCCAATCATTTATGGAGATCGTACTGTAGTTTAGCAAATGTTTACCAAAGTCTTCAAAGTCAGTTTTTTAAAATCGGTATTTTAAGTTCTGATTTTTTGGTAACTTTCAAATATTAAAAATTGATACTTATTGCTCATATGAGCATGCAAGGACGTCTGTGCAGCATCCATTACGTATGCAAAAGTTAACTTTAAATCGTTCTACAATATTTTGAATGTTTTTTTTAGCAAAATATTTGTGTTAAAAAGGTGGGAACCAGAAATTACTTTTAACGTTTGAATGAATTATAAACAGCTTCATTAGCTTTAACATAGGAAGCGAGAGGGAGAGAGACAAGGAAGGGTAACGCATGTGAAGTTCAGAGTAGTGTCATTTATATTTTCAAGAATGCTCTATTTAAAATTTCTTTGTGTTTCACTTTTACAAACGGCTTTGCGTTTTATCAGTAGTTTCGTACATTCAGATTTATTTTTATAATATAGAGATATAATGTGATATGTTAAAAATGGATTTAGGCTTATTGTAGGAAAGCTTTGTAACTGGTAATTTATTAATGGTGTTTTATTCCGACATCTGTGAAGTGTTCAAATCAAAACGAAAAGATTGATTTAAATACAATTTTTATAAAATGTTAATTTAATAAAATTAGAGCTTAATTACCTGATAATCCGATATTTGATATTTTACAACAAAAAACTAACAGATACGAAGCGAAATGCGTTATTTTACTATTTCATTTTTGTAAATTGGAATCTGACATTAAAGCAAAGCATACTTTATATTTTCAACTATTTAGAGTTTTATTATTGTAAACAGTGATTACTTCCCTTTATATATTTTTTATTAAGATAAAAAGCAGAAACGTGCGCAAGTTTTATTAAAAAAACCTATTGAGAACATTTCATGACGATGTTTATAGCCAAACACTATAATGATCGGCGTAATATCTTTGTTTTATGTTCAATATACTAGTCCTCGTAAAATTCATTTAGTCTAAAATATTGTTTACTTTTTGAATAAAAAAAACCTAATACGAATAGCAGGCTTATATCCGGTGGCTAAATGATAAACGAAACTCTAGAAAAAGTATTAACCTTCCTGGAGTTTAATTTTCTTCTGAATCTTTTATTTTACGTATTAAAATCATACATGTCCGTTTGGCAAATATTCGAACGTTTACCATAATTTAGTATTAGAAATATAATAAAACGTTTTTTGGTTACGTATTCATACCTTGATCCATCACGATTGGTTTGTCGTTTGAAAGTGATCACTGATTTCCATTTTGTACTATTTTATGACCAATTCAAATAATCAGGAATCAAATATTTGTACTGGTCTTAATTATAACTGTTGAAACAATATTAATTCTAATACTATTATTTCAGTTTATTTATAATCGCAGTTATATATTATACTCGGTATCATTTAAAACCAGTGTCTTATAACTGATTTGTAAACAGCTCACGACATATAAAAACTACTCTGATTACATGTTATTAATTTATTAACAAAAAACAAAAATATATTAATATATTTCAATATATATGCAATAAGTAATAACGATGTATTACTTAAACTATTACCACTATTACCTGTGGTGTTTCTCATGGATTCTAGTTGTTTGGTTATAATGTTTTAGGTTAGGTTTTATTGTGTCATTTTAGTTTAGAATAAGTTAAGTTTGTAGGTTAGGATCAAGTACAATTATTTTACAACTACTATAACATATCCCCTCGCCCTCTAAAAAGAATCAATAAAAAACAAGCATTTTTTTTTTCTTAATAGCATTAAAGAAGTAATACTAGTTTATAGTGATATTTTGTTCTTTCCCCAAACTGAGGTTTAAAACGGAGAAACTTAAGTTTGTATTGGTAATACCGTTATTGTATTAACACATACTTCATTTTAAAGATAAGAGATGAACCAAGTGAACAAAAGCCATTTATACCCTAATTAAAACAAAAATTTTAAGTAGAGCTATGTACAACTATTTTATTTAAGCAAGAAACAAAGATTTAATTAAAATCACAGAACAAAATACAACTTTTTAGTTTTTGGCAGCAAAGCCATTTTTTAATTAGAGGCTCACAATTAAAAACAATCATTGGATAAGGTAAGGTGTTGAAATTAAATGTTGGGAACTGAGTGTAATGTAAAACGTCTTTAGAAATATGTTTTAACGTTGAAACAAGTAGGTTGTTTGTTGCTGAACAAATTAATTAATGATAACCTAGAAATGTAAATTACACAATAAAATCGGTCTTAAATAAATAAAAACACGTTTCGAGTAATGTTTTAATGTAAAATGTCTTTCCAGTATAGTACAGTAAGACATAGTTATCTTAAAGTTTTGACTAAGGGCTATTACTCCGATTTATTGCTGTTTTGCGATCAAAAACCAAAGGTAAAGTAAAACACAGAACTCTTTTAACTTCCTATCAGCTGCAATCCACCTTGAATTTGTGCAGTTTTTCCTAATTATTTTTATTATTTTATTATTATTTATTGTTAATTCAAAATTTTGAGAAGTGTCTTTTGAAACACCGGTTATATTTTCAACATTTATGCAAATAGATTTGTTACAGTTTATTAAATAAAACTTGTTTCACGTAATAGGATGTTTCATTAGTTGTAAGATTGCGTTCTAAATAAAGTATTAATTTCACTATTATGAGTTATATTTCTTGGAGAATAAACATTTATTCCCAATTATTAATTATTGCCGTTAAAAAATATCACCACTGATTTTTATTTAAATCTAAAATTAAATGCATAAAGGTCATTCTTGTTGTGACTTACTAATATAAAAACACATAACTCTTTTTAATCTTCTTCCAATTTCAATTCATTAAACTAAGCAACTGTTTAGATTCTAATATTTTTTTTCAAGTGTTCTACTTTTCAAAAAAACATTATACAAAATTTACAGTGTTTATCTAAAATATATCGCTCCATTTGGAAACAAGCCCAGTAAAATGTTATTCAGGGCTTATTTTATTATTCAACAAATCAAAATGCATTTTAAATTCTCTGAACTGAGATGAAGATCATGAGGTTTGGATGTTTATATTGGTCAAACCAGACTATTACTTTGTATACAAATAAAAGAATTTTTTTTAAATGTATTTATCCGACTTTATCACTTGAAATAATCACATAAAGCAAACACAATTTATTTTGTTGTAGCTTTTAGAATATTATATTGTAGTGTAATATGGATTCACTACTTCATGCTTTATTAGTTATTTTGTGTACCATAACTAAAGTTAAAATTATGTAAAAAAAAGAGGATTTATGTTATGATATCATTAATTATATCCCATAGTTAAAAACAAAATATTTAGTTTATGATTATTGCAAATAACACGGCTATTAGATTGAGAATTTATTAACTTTAAATATTATTATTTTTACAAACTAGGAAGAAAAAATATCTTTTATTATTAAAAGTTTTTTTTTTTTTTAAATTTATATTATACTTCTTAAAAACAAAATATCATCTTCATTTATTTGTATATTGGCTAAATTATAAATTATATCCCATTGAATAATTTAAAAAAGATGAAATCCATATAACTTTCACCTAATCATATATAAAAATCAGACCTATTTTTAGAAGGTCTATCTCTATTAGAATACTTTCATATGGTGACAAAACCTTCACCAAATATTTGTAGTAAAATGTACATGTTTTAATGAGAGTAGGTCTTGTAACTTTAAGTAAACTGTAGTTATATTAAGAGTCTAAATTTTTAGTTGTCAAAATAATATGTAAACAAAACTTATATGTCTTTACCGTCCTTTTTGATATATTTTAAACGTGAAATAAGGTCAAAGTTTCTTTTTTTTCTGTATTTTAATTACTATCTTTGCGTAGAAACTTTTTTTTAAACAAAGACAAGTTTCCATCGACTCTTTAAAAAGTGGAAAAACTTCTTGGTTATTTTAAAGCCATCTTGCGAGGAAACAATTATATCTAATAATTAAGTTAAAGAACTTGTTCAAACTTACACTTAACGAAAGCTTGCTTAATTAAATAACGACGTTCCTTTTAGTTACTTGAATTAAAAGGACCTTTCGTCCGGAAATGTTTCATACTTTAACAGGATGAAATAGTTAAGATTAATTAACTTTGTAAAATGTAAAGAATACTTACAAAATACCAGTCCTATAAGATTAGTTGAAAATACATAACTTGTGTTACAATTTAAACTAATAGATTACTTTAAAAATACCACGACGTATTCCTATGTCATTTTTCAGGTTTGTAAGAAAAAACGAAGTCCAATAAATTGAGTCTTTTACTGTGGAGTTAATTTAACAAATACACATATTATATTTTAATAAGTATATTATAAATAAATATTCGTTAATATAATAAGTTAAAAATAAAAATTCGTTTTATTAATATATTTTAGAAGACTAAAATTCGAAAATAAGTGCATAACATTAAAATTTCTTCTACATTTTCAAATTTGATTCGAACACAATAAACATCCCAAACTCGTGTATACTTTTAACGGAATTTAAAATGATTAATAAACATTTAACCATAATTTTCTACTACATATACACTAAATGGCATTTCAACACTTTCAATTTTTTTTTCAAACAGGAGAATGTAGGAAAGCTATATTGACACCATATGTTCAGCCCAGAGACACAACGGTAGAGTGGGAGTGAGATTAGATCCCTCAAAACTTGCCACTCTTTTCCTTTTGGGAACTAGCTTACGAACATAGCTTTAATATTATTGTTGTTTCCTCCTCATTGAGTCGGTGTTAGACATAGATTCTTAGAATAAAAGAAGACGTCTTATTTAGCGACTTGCACTATTTCATCCCTTTTATTGTTAGTAAGTCCCGAAATAATAGAATTCACTGTAGTGCATTCTGTCGTCATCAACTGTTAATCTGGTTACAGCAAATCCGTGGGTAACACTATAATGTTTGTTTTTATCAGTATTGTCTTTTAGATTGAATACATCCATTAGATATTTGAATCAATTTATAAAATTCTTATATAGTTTTTAATACTGTCAGAATAAATACGGTTTCCTCCCAATAACGGTTCATCTTTAATTCTTAAATAACAATGAATTAATAAAATACATATACAAACAAAATAGACTTCATCCTTCTTCAAGCAAGAATACATAACTACGATTTCAATTAAGATTTTATTAAATCTACCTTTAGTTGTAAGTAATAGTGTTTTAGTGTTTATCTAAGTGTAAATATTATTCAAGAAAATAATATTTATAACAACATTGTATGTCTTGTTTAATAATCGCCTTGTTGTTTTACTCGGACTTATACCTTTATTCACAGCTTTGATATTTTCTACAATTCGTACTATTGCGCTTCTAGACCTCTTTCTCGCATTAAAATAACTTTTTTTTTCAAACCAATTATACTATGGTTTGATTGTAAGAAAATTCTTTAGAAGGTAAGCAACCGTACTTCTCGTTGCTTACCTGTAAAAATCACTGTTTCCACTTTCTGCGTGATATTTAAACATGTAATATTTATATAGAAAAAATCATATGGTCAAATTCTTCAAGTTATATTCAGGAACTATAAAACCTATTTAATAGTTTGTCACCTGTTGCTTATTTGCATATAAATCAATCGGTAAAATAAATTGTATGCGATTTCTAACACTACTCTGCATACTTTAAGTTTGAGGTATTATTATAGTTAGGAAATTCTTTTATTATTACTCAGGAGAATTACACACAATGTATAAATGTATGTACAACTAAAATATACACCGATATCTCAACGAATAATATCATTTAATTGTAAAGATATACACATTAAAATACTATCTACGTTTAAGTAATCTGTACATTAGTGAGAAGTGGCAGTCAACTTCAGCATGTTATCCAAAACATAAAATGGTGCGTCATTTTTTTTTTTTAAATTCACTACTGTACTAGAAGTAGACACTTAAATTTAATAGCTATGGTACCTAATTTTCAATGAAGCTATGTTATCATTCTGAATAGTAAAGATTAACATAAAATAATGTAAACATGTTTACTTAATGTTTTCACTTAATGGATTTTACTTCTGTTTTTATTTAAATTACCTACTAGAGTTTATCATCAAGAAATAAATTAAATGGAATGAACTGTCTCATGGTAAATTTAAGTCACTTATTTTAACGATCTAATTTACGTTTACATTTATCCTAACCTTGTGACAAATTCTATTGTATCCTAACATAATTATAGGCCTAATTAATTTCAATACAATATTGAACAGCTTACTAAAATCCAAAACCAAAAATACTACAATACCCATTATTGTTACTTAGTACAACGTTATATATAAAAAATAATTATTATCATAACGATAACTATTAAAAATTTGTTATTTCAAAAGTTAAATTTAATTAAATCTTATTCTGGCATTATCCTCAATTCTTTTTATGAAAGATTTTATAATGTGTTTTTAAATCTATATTTGCCAGGAAATGTACACAATCTGTTAAACATATAAAATTCTGTAATATTTGTCCCAAATAAACTAAACAAACATTGAAAAACATAATATATACAAACATTTAACAGAAAAATATAATTTGGGGAGGTTATCTTAGTGTAGACCTAAGCATGACCAAATTTAGGATAGAACGTAATACATTTTTTTTATTAGTAATTTGTATCAAAGAGACAGAATAGAGACACATCAAACTTAAGCTATTAGGCATGTGTTTATGAGATAAATACGAGTATACTTAAGTAAGTTTCAACTACATAAATTAATAACAATTATACATTTTCTCGTATACAAACCATACACAATGTGTTTTAATTTAAGTACAAACATACTTTTTTAAACTGTTCAATTTATAATCTTGAATGAAATTTCCTATATTCTTACTGCATTTGAACTATTTCGTCAATCGTGAGTTTTGACACCAGTTATAATAATTACAAATTATAAAACTTGCAAAGAATTACATCCTCAACACCGAAAACTAGACAGACGCTTATTTCAATAATAAACATAAACAATAACTTCATTAATAAAACTAAATTTATAAGTTCACACATTACTGTTTACCAAGTTCCTTTTTCAATAAGTAAAACAACAAAAGTAATTTCAAATTCCAGACTGAATCCAACCTTAGTCCATATATTTGTATATACATTGTTGAAGTAAGTGTCTCATAAAATTCAAATATTGTATACTAACTCTGTGTTTCAAGCATTGTACAGTTGTTTGAATACCTTAAGAAAAATGAATATCATATTTCAACGTAATAAGCCTAATTTTACCACCAAGCGTACAATTTACTACAAATTTCAGTGGACCATTTGCCAAAATATCTGAGCTTCGCGATCTTTATAACGAACTCCTTGCGTTTGAGATTTTGTTCACTTGTGATGTTAGATCTACAGCGTAACGCAAAACCCATGAGAATAACTTCTATGTATTCAAGGTTTCCATTTAGGGAATTAACTAAAATATAATTTAGACCTTATTAATGTTGCACACATTTTAGGATTTTTGAGACTCTAGTGTTATCAATAATATCTCCAGTCCTGATTATTTATTTAACATTTTTTTATAGTAAAATCAGTTAATTGATAATACTTTTGAAATAGTATTTTACTTTTAAAAAAGGTTGTACTAAACCTAAATACAAACAGTTCTAATATTTTTAATGAAATGGTTAATGAACTGTCCGAGTTGCTATACATATGATTACGCATAATTAGGCATATCCAGTAAATTATTTACACGATGAGAAATATCAACCTTGAATAACGGTTTATTAATGTTTGGCGTAGGATGAGTTAATTTTCTACTTTATTTTTTTTAATTAACCAATAAGAGTGCCTTATCTGACAAACATGTCGGTAAGTATGACAAATTTTCCACATTCAAAATATTACAATTTTTAGTTATTGGTACGTTTGAAGAAGTTAAAGAATGAAATTCAATCACTTTTTTTCCCCCTGCAAATGTCATTATTCTTAGTTTTGGTAACCTTATACTATTTGACTACCAAGTGTAGTAGATAATACGTTTGAAGATAAATCTTTTTTTGTTTTATTGGTTTTTTTGGAACATTATTGTGACACATTGAAAGGGTTTCTGACTTTGTGATAATGTCTATGTAAATATACATTGCTTCCTGTTGAACCATATTTCAGTGACAGAGAAGTTTTACAAAGTCTAACTACTGCATATCTTCAAAACTAGGTAGTTGTTCGCTATTGTATTACACCTAAAATATGTCTATATACAAATAAAATTTATGTTTGTTAAAATATTTTTCTTGACGCAAAATTAAGAAACAATGTATTGTATGCTAGAATTTATTTATTTATTTTTTTAAATCTAATAATGGGTTAGCCCACAGTCCCTAAGACATCACATTTTTTAAAACATTGTTTTGTGACTTTCAAATAATAACTTAGAGAGAGAGAGAGAGAGAGAGAGAGAGAGAGAGAGAGAGAGAGAGAGAGAGAGAGAGAGAGAGAGAGAGAGAGAGAGAGAGAGAGAGAGAGAGAGAGAGAGAGAGAGAGAGAGAGAGAGAGAGAGAGAGAGAGAGAGAGAGAGAGAGAGAGAGAGAGAGAGAGAGAGAGAGAGAGAGAGAGAGAGAGAGAGGAGAGAGGTTAAAAAATAATATATATATATATATATATATATATATACATGATATTTATAACGAAAAAAGATATATACAGTACTTTAATTTATATGGTTAAAATAAATAATGGCACAGAAAAGCTACTTTCTTGGCGTAAGCAAAGTCTGAAATTGAATTAAAACATTAAATATGAAATAATTGTTGTATATTTTTCGTAAAGTAAATAAAAAACAGTTGTAAAGCTTCTCAACTTTAATTATTAGCTGTAAGTCCGTTTACATATGGTTCAGATATACATTTTCCATTAAACAGGTGAAGTTGGAAAACCATTCTTTTTTATTTAACTCACATTAATAAAATAAATATAAATAAAATTAAGTAAATTACATTTTACTTGTACACTCTTTTACGTGTTCTTTTATCACGATAGTGCATCAACGGAGTTAAACATTTCTAATAAGAATTGTAAATAGTTTGTTATAAAGCCAGAACGACGTGTGTGATAGAAACTCGGGTTGGTTGTTGATATACGCATTAGAAAAGCGTAGCACTTAGTACTTTAGGTTTAGTTTGAAGTGTGTTCATGGTAATAGAGAGGCAGCACTTGTCGGCTAACTTTTTGATATATGTAAAATCAAAATAAAATTACCTATATACAATAACAATTATGAAGAAAAAAGTTTGTACAGTATATATTTCAATAATATTACCATGTTTTTAATTAAATTAAGTACAGAGAGATTTAACCCATCAGGAAATTAAGTCTGATTAATTAAGACTAATTGCTGAATTTTAATAACTTATTTTTATGTATATTTGAATTGTTTTCCACACTACATAAATTATTAAAATAATCTTGTAATGCTCGAAACAAAGTGCATGTTTCTAATAACAATATCAATGACCTGTCATGCATACGTAATCTATTAAATTGACATTTTTCTATAATTGCATGGATATATTACCAAAAAAATACTCTTCCAAAACTAGAAGATGATTTTATTATAATTATAAGTAGTACACTAAGTTACCCTAAGTGATTTCAATCAAAGAGTTCATAAGAGTTGTTCATTGGAATTTCAACAACAAAGGGAAACCTCGGCTTATCAAGAATGCTTTAGAAATTACTAGAAGTTCTATAAAGTACTTATAAGAGTTTTTGTAAAAGGAATTTTGTATTTGAATTCAAGCTCAAGATATTTTATGGCTATTCATGTTATTTATTTCGACTTATTTTGATAAGTTGCAGGGATTACTTTCAACCTTTTTAATTGTAAAGTACTTTTTGATTGCCAATTAGATATAGGAAATAAGTCCTAACAAAATTAAAAATATAACTTAATTTGTATACATATAGCATATTCTTAATTTTATATTCTTCTATAGCTGTCCTATTTTTTACGTTTTCCGATAAACACGTTTATAATATCTGTTTTTTAAGGACTTTGTGTTAATTCATTCTTTAAAAGTATATATGGAAGTAGGGGTGGAAGGATACCTTTTATATAAATGTATAGTGTCTGAGCAATATATTTAAAAATAAACAGATAAAATATATAATTGCAATATTAATAAAATACTCTTTTGACTCTTTAATTGTAATATATTATCATTGTTATTATTTATTATTGAAAATGATTAGGACTAATAACAATTAATTTTCCAATTAAAATTTTGGTAACATAATTGTATTGAATTTTTTACTTAAATAGAACTTCATTTCTAGTTTTGTTAATGTAGTTGATACACAAAAAATACATTACTCAGTATATTCAATACCATTCCCCATAGTTCTAATATTTACAAGCAGAATTGGCTCACAATCATAATTCATGTATTTAACAACTTAGATATATTATTAAAAGCCGAATTTTGTATTATATATTATAATATTTGAGTATATGTATTCTGGTTTGGGTATGTAGGTATAGATTTGTATATGTATGCGACATTTAATTTTTTTTTTTGCTTGGATTGTTATTATTATTTCAATAGAAGTAGATTATATTATTTCTTTTTATTTTAGATTGATGCACAGCTGGTCAGCTCATGACTCTTTCTGTTTGTTTTTTGATCTGATAGCAACCCCAACACAGGCATTGCCTCTGGGGTGCTTAATTTATTTTACAAACATTACAATAATTAACTGTTGTCGTGTAAGTAATTATAGTTTTTTTTATGTTATTATTACTGAAGTTTATTTTTTTAAGTTTTATATATGTATCATATTATTTTAATTTTTATATGTATTATTGAAGTGTACTGTTGTTTTTGTTTGTAAAATAAATATTTGCATTAAAAAAATAATAAAATAAAATTTAAAAAAACTTCTTTTTTTAAATTTGTTAGATGCCATTTATCAGAAAGATCAACTATTAATTTGATCATCACTCATATACAACTAACACTAGGTGCGTGTTATTTGCTTAAATGATACTAACAAATAACTTACATATACTGTGTCTTAGTCGGCCTACATATTAACAAAAACGAAATCTTTTAAAAACTCTCTTCATTTGAATTATGGAATAGTCAAATGAGTATATTTTTTTTCAATAAATTAGTTATTTATTTATTTCAGTTTGTGATTTAAAAAAATGTATAGCCTTTTAAATTCAACTTCATTTACATTTTTATGTACACAGGGAGATACTCAAACACACTATAAAACATTTTACACAGTTTAAAACGTTTGCATATGTAAACGAATACACTGGAAAACCAGAATGATTTTAGGGTTCGAAATTTTAATTTCTCAGCCATTATTAGTTAGTACAGTGAAAGAATTGTGATGAAAACCCTATTGTAAAAAATATGCTTTAAAATCATCATCTCCTTCTATCCCCTTTTTTTTTACTTATTATTGTGTCAAAACCAAAAATTCCAGTTGCTGTAGAAGAATAGAGGAACAATAGAATGTCTGTAAAATTGTAAATATATTGTAAATTAATCAAATTCAACCGATAATATAATTTCCAATTGTTTTCAAATTATGTATCGGAAATTCTTCGTTCTTATAGAACAAAAAACTCGGTCTGATTGTATTGAGAGATTTTAATTCTCTCCAAGAATAAGCTACTAAAAGCGTCATTAAATTATAAACAAAGGCACAATAGAAAAGTAATAAAGAAGTTGATTTAAAGCCTTACTGAATTTAAATTATTTCCTTAAGAACTGAAATGTAATAAATCTTTTAAATCCAGGTTTGTTTGTATTGCATTATTAAAAATGTTCATGGAGATCTAACTCTAACTTGGAAAGAGTTTAATTTCATATTAAATTTATTTTACACTCATTGTAAAACCAGACTTCTAAAAATGAATTTAGTACATTGTTTTCTTAAAGTGTTTCTAGAGAACTTTCTAAAAAAAGGCATCAAAACTTTATTTATAGTACAGCATAGTAAGAATATGGTAACATTTTAGAAATATATAAAACAATAAAGGAATATAATAGTTTAACATAAGAGCGTCTTTTTATAGGGGTCTACCAGAAATAAAGTAAAATCTGCCTGCATTGTAAAATAATAAATTCTTTAAGTCTTAGCTGATTACAAATGAATTATTAAATTTTACCTAAATCCGTACTTTCATTTGAATTGTTACATTAAATTTATAATACGACATTATTTAATCAATTTTCTTAAACGATATCAAATAAATCTTAAATAAATCTTGCATTAAACAAATAAACTAATAAATTGTTTAACTTTAACTTGAAGCAAAATTAATTCCCTTTTAAAATAAATTTTCAGTTTTAGAACAACTGTCCTTACAAAGAGTTTTTAAAGAAAATGACCTATATTATTTTCTTAAAATGTTTATACGGATGTTTGAGACAATAAGTTGTACTTCGTGAAAGCTTTTATCTACAAACTGGACACAACTTTAAGTTTAGGTTAAATGGATTTTTAGACATTTAAAACAATTTTTTTCCTTTCTGAAAATGAAATAATAGTAACCATGGCCAAATTACTATCTCACATTTTTAATTGTATTTACTGTTTTTTACACTGAAAATCAATTTGAGCAATTTTATGGCAATGAGTTGGTGTAACATATTGATAACACAAATATAAAATATTTATGTTAGTGATATTTACAACTGACATTGATTTTGTATGAAATAAAATTATAAATCAACCGATTACCAAATGATGTTAACATAAAGGTTATGATTATAATTAATCGGACACCTAATATATAAAACACTCTACTATTTACAAATTTAATTACTAATGCAGTTTTTCGTCTGGGTTAGTGACGAACAAATGATTTATTTTAAAACCTGATAGGCATCGTATAACAGAACTGAATTGACGACCAGAAATAAAGTTAGTATTTGGATTTCTGGCTGGAGATAAGTCCCTCGAAAATTATTTCCAATTTATGGAGTATTATCCTCAATACCAAAGAGTGTGAGAAGAAAGTGAAGTCATTCTTTATGAGTGCGATGCTGTGGCATAGCTGAGACATGAGTGTTTAATGGAGGATATCCTGACACTAGCTATAAACGCAGACTCTTCAAGAAGTTTTGCTCTTCGCTGAAAACGCTAATTTCATCTAAACCACTGCCTAGTTCATGGGGGCAGATGTACATCATGGCTTAGAGAAATGATCCTGGCTGTAAATCTAACAACCCGGGAATAATACAAATAATACTCTGTATATTATTTAAAAAGTGTAGATCTTCTGAGGAATTCCGTTTCCCTAAATGTAATTTAGATTTAGCTTAAGAATTTAACATTCAATTAGACCAAACTATTAAAACTTTGCCTTCTATCTACAGTATTGCTCCCATGTTTCATTGTGAATTACAGGTAATTGCAATTACAAAACATAATAATAGGCCTTATATAAATAAATCACGGAAGCCGGATTTTAAAAAATTTGAAATGAGATAAATTTTATGTTTGAACAAATAGCTTTTGAGCTAAGTACTTTGCAAATACATTAAGTACTTTGTATAAAGTTCCTCAAGATTGATACGTACTAGATACAGCAAATTTAAATTTCATTTTACAATATTATCAAATGAATATATTTAGTTAGGAAATTGCTCTTTATACCTTCCATTACAACCTAATTACATTTCAGTAAATATATACTAACTTACTGGTGTCGTAATACAAACAATAAATTTTTAGAACACCTGAGATACACGATTTATTGTGTTACTAAAGTACAAAGTAAATTTATCACTCGAAAATTATGAATTATTATATATTGAAATAATCTATACTCGGCTTTTGTATATTTCAACCTTTTAACGTGTACTTATTATAGAGTAACATGTTATGGTTTGAATATTTGTTGTTGAATTTTAATTAGGAGATTTCCGTTATGACGTCTTCGAATTCCTAACCTTGAATTTTTTTTACGATTTTAGCCTGTCATAGAAGACGAACCGTTTTGATCAAAACTAGCTGAATGTGAAAATGTTTAGTATAATAACTACGATATATTTCTATTTTATAGGATGACTAAAAATGTCTGTCACCTGTCATGAACCCTAGACCAAATTACAATTTTATAAAAATCTCTTTTAACAGTTATGATCACAAGTGAAATAAAAGTGGATCAAATAATAAATTTAATAAATCACATTGATCACCATTTCCTCAAAATGCAGATTAAAAATTATTGGTTAAAGTAATAAAGCTTCTGATTGAAGAAATACATACATAATATCTCCAAACTAACACATGTAATTTAAAATTGTGTTACAATATAAAGATGTATGGTAAAAAAAATTTAAAAAGGTGTATGCGAGAGCTCATTCAAGAAAAAAACTTAATTGTGATTAGATTTTTTTTTAAATGCCACAACAAATTCTGGTTCATAGTTGTATTTTTTCAATTTTTTCCGAAATATGATTTAATTTGTCTTGTGGTTAATCGCATTCATTAAATAAAAAAAATAAATAAATAAAAATATCATATTTTAATATATTTTTATTGAAAACGCTTTAGTCAATTTTAATCTTCTAAGATCTTTCATTTTTACTTTTTCAACTATAAATTCAGAAATAAAATTTATACGGTGAATGTGTTAGTATTTATAGATAAATTTTGTTAGGTGTGATTTCGTTTTTATGTAAGAAAGTAATTGCATTGATTAAACACAGTTAATTTCATGTTTGATAAATAATGTTATCTTTATTTCATTCGATTTGTTGCATGAAAAACACATTATTCATATATGTAATAAAAAATGCGAAAACGTCTGATACAATAATCAAAGACTTACCAAAACTAAATATACAAACTCGCCTAACTCAGAAGTTGTAACTCAAAGTGGAAACAATTTACGGACGCCATGCCTAACGATAAGTTATTGCACAATTACACACATCCATTACAATCAAACTATTATTAATGTGCAGCACCCTAATGTGTCAAATCATAGGTAAAAAATTCACAGTACGAAAATAATAAGACAAAGAATAAATTGAAACGGTGGTAACTTTTTATTTTGGTGTTGTATTGCTTTTATTGTCTTGCATGCAATTCTGTGCAATGGCTTCAATCCTAAACTTTCATACAATACATCACAATTTCAATTTATTCACTGATTCATACATTTTGTTCACTGGTTAAGAGATAATCACCTTTTAGAACGAAGACTTCAAATTCACTTTCATTATGATAACTTCTAAATCTGAAATTGAATATGTCCACAAATTTAATTTGGGCCCCCAAATACTACACATTAGACGAAAAGTTGTTAAATGTAGTACTATTATTATTAGCAGCTGTATTGTGTACGAAAAATGGGATCATTTCTGTATTATAAAAGGTTTTTAATTATACGCAAGTTTTTGAAATCAAAAGTCTTATTATTGCTTGTTTTAAATAGTAACCTAAATACTCTCCTCAGGTAATTAATGAATGGCCATTAATTAATCTATGATAATTATGTGTAAAACTGACTCAGAGATTGTTCGTGTGAAAAGTATAAAAGTGGAGTCTGGTGTTCTTTATAATGGGGATAGGTCTTAAATGCCGTGCACTTTAGAGATCAGAAGCGTTTCTCATTCCTTTTTAAAAATATATTCAAAGTATATTCAAAGTGTAAAAGAACTTACTGTTACGTGTTAAATAATTTATAAACCAAAAAAGAAGAATGTTAAAACTCTATAAATATTTTTGGTGTAAGAAAGAAATTTTTTTCTAATATAAGGTAATTGACCTCACGAGAAACAGCTTTTTTGGCTGCAATCGAAATTTTTAATGTAAATTCCAATTGTATAATTACAAATTTTAAAGGATTATTTTTAACTGAAAATTGTTATTTAATGATGTAACTCAAAATAAATAATAACTTCTATTGAGTTATACAAAATTTAATGGAATTGGCTACATTGATGAAAATCAGCACAACACTAATATATATCCCATATAAAATTACCGATTATGATAATTTAAAATGTAGTTTTGTACTTCTATATTTTACTAAATCATGGAAGGTATTTGAATACAAAGAAAGACTATATAGTTGAAGTAGAAATTTATCTTTTTTTAGTATTAGCAGAATACCTTTGTAGGGATTTAGGTTCCAATTAAAGAGTTTTGAGATAGAAATAGGGTTCGAATGAAATGTTGGAAAAACATATTTTATGCTGGATTGTTTACAAATTGGATAATTGGATTGATAACAAATTGGAAATTTACAAATCAAGTCAACGAAAGTTTGCAATTTATAACTAAAATTGAAAACTCTAGTTGGATACAAGCCCAGTATTATTTTAAAATACACCTCGGTTTTATTATTCAACAAACTAAAATATATCTTAAATATTGTGAACTTCATGGTAGTTTTTCTCCATCATATTTATAAATAAAAATTTTTATTTTAAAAATATTATCATTTACATAAATAAGATAATTAACACTTTTATTTATGTTTTTTTGTTTAATGTATATTACATCCTAATACGAATATGTCACCTGAAATAATTGTAAATGAGCTGGATTGTTATTTTTGTTTTATCTTTTAATATATTGTCTTCGTGTAGTATAACATAGAATAACAACTTCGTGATATACAATGTATCTTTCATTAACGATATCATTTTCATGTTACTACGATACTAACATCTTGTACTTCTATTCAGTTACTGACAAAACAACTAAAATATTACTATATCAGAATTATTACTCTGATATTTTTTGTAATGTTATTAATTTCACTTCAACATCATATCTTATATTTTACACTGAGTGGTGTAAATATTGACACTTAAATTAACTATTTATTCTTCTCCCAATCATCGAACAAAAACTTTTTATCGACTGTATAATAAATTATTTCTTAATTTATATAGATGAACAATGTGCTTTGAGGTGAATTTTACAATTGTAATTCATATATCCCCTAACACAAGTTAGGTACAATAACACAACACAAATAAACTTTTGGCAAAAATGTATTAGCCTATGTTATTACAGTTCCTTGATGTACAGTTCACTAACCAATGTACCATCATCGGAGAGTTCTAAACCAATAATTAGGCTAATAACATTTGAACTAATAAACTGTAATAACATAGGCTAATAAATTTTTCCAAAAGTTTATTTTTGTTGTGTTATTGTAAATAACTTGTGGAAAGAAACTTAATGTTTACAAATAAATGATATAGTAAAATTTTGTATAGTTATTCATATACTCAATATGTCTATAACACAGGTAAATATATAGTATGCCAAATTACTTATTTCGATTTAATTTAAAACTTTTGGTATCCTACATGCTGAGATACAACACAAAAGATTAATATACAAACTTGCATTTACGTTTTTCAGACATTTTCCTGTAAAGTTGAATATAAACATAGCCAACGCGGGAACTGAAATTGAACTGCATAAGATTTAATACCCTGCATCCAATATGTCCGCAGGTGGAGTGGACGCTTAGCTTTCAACATAATACACTTTTCAATTTGAATGTATAACTTTTAAATTGAATTTAAACTAGAGTAATCAATTCCGTTTCTAAATTTTAAGTTCTAGTGTGTTGTATTAAAATATATAATATAGGTATTCAGAATATTTGATTTCCAGTATTATACATCATTTAAACAATATATCAATTAATTATAGATCAATTTTGACCTCAATAACTACGTTTTTATTTGTTGTTATATACATAAGACTCTCCCAATGATATACAGGAGTGAAATTCAAGAGCTACTTCTAAGGTTTCTTCAATTATTTATGAATTATTTTATCTTAATCTAAAAACCGTATGAATATTTAAAAGTTATTCAGAAATCAACATCAAAATAATTTTCACCAGCCACACAAAAAAAAAAAACACCAAAACTCAGTTTAATCATCTTTTGTTTATAATAAGACTATTTAAAATCTTGTAATCATCCATCATAAAGTTTTAGTGTTGAAAATTGAAAAATGTCTTGTTATGGAAAAATGTATATTGAAATTTTATAAGCTAAAATTATGTTTAATTTGTTTTAAACGTGTTAAACAATGAAAAACTCTTTTGAAACCGATATTAATTTATGATAAGATTTTATACACAAATGTAAACCCGCCTATTACAACAAAGTAAAAATTAAATAATAAGGGTTTATAGTGTAGTTTGTTTAAGGAATTTTTCCTTAGGAATTAGTTTACTTATTTTAACAAATTCAATAATTGTTCAAACTGTAGATAAGATTTAATTTGTAATAAAAAGATTGTAAAACCTCTTTAAAAAAATAAGTTTCTTTTTACAGTTTTATAAATCTGGATCCACGTCAACAAATATAAAAGAAGGAAGAGATTAAATAGTAGTAACCCAGATGAAGCCATTATAACTATAGATATGACTAGTTATGCAAATAGTAACAAGGTTTAAATAATTAGATATATAAGCACCTATCTTTTTTAGTCCTAACTGAAGAGAAACATTAAGATATTCCATATCAAAATCTTAAATTTAACCAAAACAATAGAAGGAGGTTTTTATTTTTCCTTTCCATGACAACCTCTTGGTCATCGTGATCTTATAGGTAAAAGAAGAAGAGGATTCTAAATAAACGCCTCTAGTCTTTAAATGTTCTAATATCATCAGGGTCTCAAACAACAAATGTTGGCTGAGATACCTAAGAGGAACGATGAAAAAGATGTATCTAACCCAAGGCTACATGTTAAAATAACAGGAGTTTATAAAATATGAAAGCCTACAACTTAAAAATATAATAGCCTGTAATTTTTCTGGAATACTTTATAAAACACAATATTTCTTGCAACAAAAACAAGAGGATCCTAATAATAGAAATTTATTGATTTTGTTGTTAATTAAATGGAAAACAAATGTTTACACTTTTAAATATAAATGCCTACTTGTACATTGTTTATAATATTTCACTGTCGTAAATGATTGATGATAGCTTGACTGTTACATTATAACTCAGGATTATTTTGACGAGGATGGTAATCAATATTGTTTTCCTAAACAATATACATACTATAGCGGTTTTCACCATTGATAATCAAAAAAATAACAGTAATAAAAGATTATTTGTTAATCAAATTGTGTTCCATTTTGTAATAACATATTTGAATAAAAACATTTTGTGTATTATTGTAATTATTATGTTAATTTTAATATAACTTAGTACAAAATAGTTTTTTTACTCATCTGGTGTAACGTTGTCACACATCATACACTATTAGTTTTTTTGTTTATTAAGATTCTAAAGTCTATTTATTAGTAAAGATTATTTATTTGTTCTCTTAAATGATATAAATGAATTAAGTTAAAAACGAATTGTCCACTAATGTTGTCCGAAAAAATTAATAATTTACGAATTGAAATCGGCAAAGACATGTTTGTTCAAGATGTATATTTTTTAATAGTTTTTTAACAAAAAACAACCAAAAGTGGAAATAGTGTACTAATTAATTAACAAAATTACTCTAAAATTTAATTGAAAGAGACATTCCTGTCTACGGAGACGTTTTCATTTATCACATTCTTAACAATTAGTTCTGCTATCGCGTTCAGTTATCCCTTTATTTATCTATTAAATGTTAAAACTAATTCCAATAAATATAGTATCATCGGTAAAATAATCGTATTTGTGTACGTATTTCATTAAAATAAAGTTTTTAGTAAATATAAAATAAATATTAAATAAACATGAAATTCACAACACACAGGGAGGAACGTGTCCATTATTAACACCTAAATAATTACGTTAACCATCAATAAAACAACATCTAATAGCTGGCCTAATTTATAAACTTAAAACAATGAGGAGGTTAGAGTAACATACTGAACAATCCCGTTTATTAAATTTTGAAAATACAAGTTTAATAACAAATTTTTAAAACGATAAAAGATTATCTAAACAATATTCACGTTTTTTTTAATAAGTTACTTTAGTTTTCTTGCACCAACAAGTAACACAATAACAAGTGATCTATATAGTGCTGTCTCCAAGCCATTAAATAACAATTTATGTTAAGTTTAGCAAAACATAGGTTGGATGTAGTACCTATTTCTCTTATTATAAACAAAACTAATAATAATAAAACATTTCATTCCCAATAATTGAGACTTAATCTATGTTATGTACATTCCCGACTTCAGATTCAGATACCCGAATATACAACCATTATCGTTTAACAGGAGGGAATTCGTTTAAATTTACTACTTGGAGTTTTATGGTACCGCTAAAGTAGCATTGATAACACTTGTATATAAAAAATAATAGACTCTTAACAGTAGGTTACAAAAGAGATGACTAATAAAAAGTCAGTGTAATAGCTTTTTTTGCCAATTTTTCATATGATGATAATATAATGTATTGGAAGTCCAGTTATGAAACATTAAACTATTCAATTTAATTTTTAATGGATCGGAAAACTGACTCTCTTTTAATACTTTTGAAAACTAATTTATGGAAAATACAAAACATGTCAATATGCTTAAGAAACGTTTTTTAAAACAAATTTATATTTACTTATAAAACCAGAATTAAATATCTTTATTAATACTGTGCACAGTATTTTAATATCAAATATCTGTACGTTACCCCAGAAGGATATGTCCATAAGTGATCACAAATCCAGACCAATCCTTCCACTTCAACAACAAGGAAACCAGCTTTTGAGATCGTTTATCTCGTATATTGAGACAGTAAATGAGTGGCGTTCCACATTACTAAAATATTACAATTACTGTCTTTACTCTGTAATTTTGTCATAAATTTGTTGCAAAACATAAAGTTCGAAAATATCCAAGTAAGTGACACCTGTAATTGTTTTCTGAGTAAACTTGAACTGGCCCACGAATCGATCAGACATTATTCCAATCTACTCATTTGTCGTAGGTAAATCATGAACATACTGACAAATTTTATTAGGTTCAGAGGCCCCCCCCCCATATTCTACAGTTGAGGCGGCTAACAAAGCCATATGTATGGAAAGGTGTTTCACCGTTGAAAATATACTATTAAGGTAATGTTCACCTCGACAATTGCCATCACCTTTGTTATGCAATTTCACCTCTTTATAAGCCCGTGTACTAGTTTAATTACAAGATTAAGCTGAATTCTACAGTTGAGGCGACTAACAACGCCATATGTATGGAAAGGTGTTTCACCACTGAAAATATGCTATTAAGGTAATGTTCACCTTGACAATTGCCATCACCTTTGTTATGCAATTTCACCTCTTTATAAGCCCATGTACTAGTTTAATTACAAGATTAAGCTGAATTCTACAGTTGAGGCGGCTAACAACGCCATATGTATGGAAAGGTGTTTCACCACTGAAAATATGCTATTAAGGTAATGTTCACCTTGACAATTGCCATCACCTTTGTTATGCAATTTCACCTCTTTATAAGCCCATGTACTAGTTTAATTACAAGATTAAGCTGAATTCTACAGTTGAGGCGGCTAACAAAGACATATGTATGGAAAGGTGTTTCACCACTGAAAATATGCTATTAAGGTAATGTTCACCTTGACAATTGCCATCACCTTTGTTATGCAATTTCACCTCTTATAAGCCCATGTACTATTTTAATTACATGATTAAGCTGAATTTTGTAATCACGCAATCTCAAAAGTTTATAAACAGTTATTTGAGGGATGACAAACTCCAAACTTCGTCGATTGATGCACACTTTAGGGCTACATAAAACGTTCCACGTTATAGTATGTTTGGCATGGGGCTTATCAATAAATACTAACTTGCATATTTCTGCAAATCAAGTTTCTTCTATTTAAAATAATAATAACAAACACTTATTCCCTAGTAATATCAATTTACATAACCCAGATAACTACAGTTCCAAGAATTTCCTTTCGTTAACAATCCTTTAAACTATGTATTGTATTATTATTATTATGTTTGCAAATATTTCATCTGTAAAAAAAACATATTATAAATATCATTTTTGATTCCTTTGGAATATGTGATATTTTTAAACAACTTATTATACAATGGATACCTAATATTTATTATTGGTAAAATAGAACTGGTGAACTTGTTCTGTAGATCAATAATGAAGGGAAGATTACTTTAGTATCATCTAACTTGACACGTGTTTCAATTACTACCCGACACCAGATACTATAACTGCCTGAGGATAAATAATGTAAATTATGGATTATATTTTTATAGGTTGTCATTACTTAACCCAGACAGACAAAATGAACATAAACACATAAGGTTAAAAAAAAAGTATTATTAATTTGGAAAACTAAATCGAAATAACGAATATTACATAATAAATAATATAATGGCATTCACTATAACTGCATTAACTTATTTCTTAACATTTTCGCTCCAATTAAGGTATAATATAATATTATGTCTGTAAAGTTTCCAATTGCTACGATTGTAGTTGCACATTGCCGTAGGGAACTCATATTTTACTTCCTTATAACCGCATCGACAACTTACCTATAAAGAATTGCTATTCCTGTACAGTTGTCTTGTTTCTTTAATTTGTAAAATCATGCCCCTGGAAATTAAATAGAATGTCATTAATAAATTTATTATTTTTTAATAAACAGTATTTCTTAATAAATTTCCGTTTAAGTAAAGAAAAATCAATTAAATAAAAATAATAAATACAATAAGTGGTTCTTCAAACGTGATTTAAGATAATAATAATTAACAAACGGTAGTATGTAAATGTATCAAGACATTTGAAATGTTGTAGAATAGTATTACTTTAAACACACACATATATATATATATATATATATATATATATATATAATAAATATAAAGAATATATATATTTTTATATATATTTAAAACTAAAAAAATATAAATTACTAATACTAAATGTTTCCATTTAATATTCAACACACAAAGCGTCATAAATTATTTACAAATAAAAACATGTATTTATAAATATCTCTAACAATGTGGCGATTATTATTATATAACACATTAGCTATTTTTATTTAAAAAGCTTTTAATAAAACTTGAAAACCTTCAACATTATTTGTTGCAATTTTATAGGATGACAAAATATTCACTGTCGTTCTTGATATATATTTACTTCTCTAAAAGATATGTTCTCCCTTTCTGGTAGTGTACATGCAAATGCACTACCATTCTAAACGTGGATAGTAAACGTTGATCATTGAGACTAGCTCGAGATTGGAACTGGAGCGGAAACGTGTTGACGACCAGATCAATTTTGAAGTCTTGCAAACAGTTAAAAAAGAAACCAAAATGTGAGCCTTTGGAAAACCACGGTTTTTCTGATGTCAACCATAGAAATGATGGCTTCAACATCTCCAAAAATCGTTTTCTAAATTACTTCTTTAGTAAGAAACTCTTGACAATAATTGATCGGAAGTTATTTCAATTTCCATTATCGAGTTGTGATTGAATCTCATTACAAGTAGTTTCAACTAATCCTGTTTCCAGTAGTATTTAACTATGGATATGATAAACCGTCCATTGCTACATAACGCTCATTTGTGTTTCTAGAAGTCCAGATAGAAATGTCGAAGGGAGACAACCAACTGTACAAAACGTAGCTCACAACATTCAGGTAAATATTGTTTACATTGATAAGATTCATATAAATGAGTCTCTTGGTTTCTATGGCACTGATACATGGATTTCTATGAGCAATGATGAGTCCTTAATCCATCAGGAACATAAATACTATAATCTTTTTATTAGTTGTAAGGGTTTTTGATTCTGGTAGATGTCCAAGTAGAATGTTGTTGCATTTCCTTGGGTCCCTGAAAATTATAATTTAACTAAATGTTATCTACATCGAAATCTTGAGTCTTATTCTTATATCAGCTATATTTTTAATTTTGACTTAACAAAAAACTAAAACGAATACTTAAATTATGGCTAAAATTTGTCCACAGACCAAATTTTATAACCAACCGGTCCAATTGTTTAGAGTGTAGAAATCTCGTGGGTCCTCAAATGGATATTTCCACGTTTTCGTAACATACAAAAACATAGTAAATTTCTTAACCTTATCACCGAACTTTATACTTATACTACCTATATCATAAAAAGTAAAGATTTTGTTTTATCTACTCTGAGGACAAAATAATATTTATATCGTACCACTCCATATGTTCAGGACACTACTCCATTAATAACGCGAACGCCTTTCAACTACGGTCGATGTCACTGCCCACTTCATTGCCTTCATCAATCAAGATTTTAGTCTGCAAAAGAAGAAAACCTACTTGACACAAAATAGAATCTCTAAATTTAACATCACTCATAATGAATTTATAACACACATCAACTTCATCCTCTCCACAGAAATTGAGATGACTTTTATACTTATTTATTCAAAATAATATAATTTTAAAATTTTATTTATCGTCAAATTTTTGAAGAGGGAAAATACAAGCCATTTCTACTTTAATCGTTAAATTATATGGCCTAAATATCACCAAATTAGTAAAATTAAAAAAGCTGTATTGCAATACAAAATTTTTCACATTACAATATATGAAACTAAATTTTTCCAACATAAAATAAAACTAGTTACTAAACGTAACTAGTGGTAAAACGTGTCTGTAAAAATGCGAATTATCATGTTCATTTGATACATCTATTCTATTAGTGACATAAAAAAGGCAATTTGGAAAAAAAAATTAAAAACAAATCTAAATTTTATCTAGTTACTAACACTTTCTCACCAACAAAAACAAACTTGGGCAACACTTTAAATGGACTACCGGATTAACAAATTTTACATTAAATAATGATTCCATAAGTTGGTGAGTAAATGTAAATTATTATTGCTGAATTGTAACAGAGTTAGTTATTACTTTTACACGCTTTGCTACTTCATACTAATAAGTAGGTCTTAGGTTATGTACGTCGGTTGAAATTCTTTATTTATGAAATCAAGTGTTAAAATACGTAACTTTTGAAATTAAATTCCTTTTTCAGAGATCTTGTCTTTCATACACATCACAGGTGGTTTTCGCTAGTTACAGAACAGTAGAAAACACATTTAGATATTTAGAAAAAGTTTTAAAAATACTGTAGGTAAATCTCGAGCGGTCAGATTTTATTTCTAATGTTTTAAGAAGAAAACTCACGAACAGTAATTTTCTTTTGCTTGTGGTTTGACACATTACTTTAAATAATTACAAAACTTTTTGTTTCAACAGAAAGCAAGGTTGTTAGATTTGACCTTAGCGTAGTTACTCAAATAAATTGTGAGATGATTAGTGTTTAATTTTGTGTTTGGGTGTTAGAGAAACTTTCTCAAAGATTTTATATCCTTGTAACAGAATACTTTTATTAAGGAAAAAATTCTATTGCAATACTTTCAGTTATTTAATATTTATTGTGGATTTCGAGGTGATACAACTTATGTTCTCTTTAAAGGTAACGAAAGTCGTGCAGGTAGTCTTCACGGCTTTATGTTTTAGTCAGTAATTTATATTTTATCATATATAAATATGATTTTTATTTATATTTATAAAGTAAAGAAAAATGTATGTTAATCGATTTTGAGTTGTTAATGAGAAATAATGTTTTTGAGATACAGTAGTAATCTGCAGCCCAATCGCGTAGAAAGAGTTTAATTAACATATTTTTAGAAATGTTTGTTACCCCTAAAAAATAACTTTGATACCCGTCAAAAAGTATAAATAAACCATGGACATTGTGGTTAAAATTATTATATCTCAAAATTGGTGTGTGCAATTATAATTAAATTTTATTACAATTCAATGACTTATTGGTCACATCAATGTGCCACAAGAAAAATACGATTAATGGGGTGATTTCCAAAATACTTAAATGAACCCTGACCATATTCTGGCTCGTTAAATATATATATATATATATTATATACTGGGTGAAATTGACACTAAAGAAAGTGTATCTTATTTCAGTACTAATAAAGCATTCGAGTTAGGCTGTAACATTTAAATTCACTTCTTAAATTCATTTCGTTAATTTTATTCAATTCAATATCTTCTTGTTTTGTTGCTTATTGTCTTTAAAATTTATCCTTTGGACTAATAAAGACTTCGGCAACTAGTTTCGAAACAGTATACCTGTCGGTACCAAATTTAATAGTGTCGTATTGCCTCCCTTCATTTCTAAAAATGTTGAAATCAACATTGTGACATGCATACAAGAATATCGAATCCTTCAAAGTTACAGACTAACATGTTCAACAATAAACAATAATACAGTACCGACTGTGATATACTATAGTCTGTATTTATGAACATTCGTTAGGACTTCCTTAAGAGACCTCAAGGAAATATTTAATTAAGGAACACTTAAATGTTCCTTAAGACTAAGAGATCTTTTAACCGAAATCACATTTATGATCACTCCTTAGAATTTCTGCTCTGAAATTAAGTTCTCCTTTGTAAATGAATGATTAAAATAATCCTAAAAAACTACGTCATAAAATAATATTAATTATGCCAAAAATAAAAACCAATGATAGTTCGTTAATTGCTAACAGCTATTATCTCTCGTTAATCACTGATGTTCCGTGTGTTAGTATCTTTTTGAATTATTTTTATTGTTTTAACAATGAATTCACAATCACAAGAAGAAATATCGGTAAAGACGAAAAGGATACTAAAACTTTCTCATCTAGAAGAATATTTAATAAAATATATGGATAAATATATAAAACATGAATTGAAAGTAAATCATAGGCAGTTCAATCTAGAAATGAAAAACGATAGGTGATCGAATTACAATTAAGAAATTTACCTAAATTGAGTACCATACATCAAGAATGTTCAAATTCAAGTAATTTCGTTTTTCCTGTGAAATATTATTTTACAGTGTTAACAATATTTTTGTATTTAATAACGGGTGTTTCAAAAAGGACGCAACCTGAAGTTTAAGAAGGTATAAGTTACGCAAAAAGAAATGTTTTCTTCCCCAAATATAAGTTGGCAAAACTATTCTCATTGTTGACTCGTCATGTGTTATGGGAATGCACTAGTGCTATTCCAGTATGCATTTGTCTTTGTAAATGTGTGTATATTTCCAACTATGTCTTTTTTCAAGGGTGTGTTTATTATTCAGTAAATGAGTTCCAGTGACAATTTCCCAACTCTTTAGTACCTAATAAGTCAACAATATTTCCTCTGATTAATAAATTTCGTGAGACTGGCAGTGTATATGATCGTAATAGCATAAGTCGACCATCACTGCCAACAATGGAAGTTCTATCTACCGCTTCGTTATATATGTGTTTTATTTATAGATTTGGACTAATCAAATTGTTTGATAGGTAATTATTTAAATTCAAAATTTCTGTGTATTATTTTTTAAATCCAATTTCTAAATTTGTTATCACAGTTTGTATATATCAACATACAATTACATATGTATGACATAATAGAGTATTGTAATTTTAAAAACAATAAACTTTTCAATAGATGTTCAATGAGCACTGTGGTGAATGTAAAGAATTTAAGACACTGAATCCCCTACCACAAGTTTGATACAATTACACACACACACACACACACACACACACACACACACACACACACACACACACACACACACACACACACACACAAATAAAATAAAATATTTATACAAGAAAAAAATAACAAGGGCAAATAAATATTTTATTTATGTGTGTGTTTTTGTTAATGTTATCTTATGGTCAGGGTTTCGGTGTTTTAAACTTTACAATTTCAAATACATATAAAACTGTAAAAGTAATATATACAGAGTATCAAGAGTATCTATTTACGTGTATTTGTGAAGATATTATTATTATCCAGATCACTTTAAAAGTTATGGTAGAGTGTGAAGAAATAATGCTCGTGTTTGGAACATATATATATATATATATATATATATATATATATATATATATATATATATATATATATATATATATATATATATATATATATATATATATATATATATAATATATATTAGAAAGGTAAAGATTTTATTCTTTTAGATCCTCTGGTTAGGCAGCAATTATTACAAACATGTAAAAACTCGCCAAAGTAAATTTAAATTAACATATATTATTTAAACTAATACATTATCTAACAAAGTATTTATTATATTTTTCTGTTACTGCTAACTCCCAATCCTAATAATATTGACCTCCTACAGTCACCAATTTACGACCAAGGTTTAACCGTTCGATTCCATTGGATCGATACTCAACTTTATTGCAGGTTGAAGTGTGTAACATCAACAACTGTATTAGGAATATTCGTATGGAGAGAGAGAGAGAGAGAGAGAGAGAGAGAGAGAGAGAGAGAGAGAGAGAGAGAGAGAGAGAGAGAGAGAGAGAGAGAGAGAGAGAGAGAGAGAGAGAGAGAGAGAGAGAGAGAGAGAGAGAGAGAGAGAGAGAGAGCTCACAACAAAATACAGTTCTCGATTTACAGTTATAGCCATGCAACTAAAGTACTGGCAAGTAACACCGTCAAACCAAGTAATTTTGGAATGTTTTGGAAACCTCCATTATTCATTCTTTAAAAACTAAATAACTATTCATTTTAACCAATGAAATGGGTATTGAAGGTAACGATTGGGTAATAATAGCAATTTAAGACATTTATATGTATAGTACCTGAGCCAGCAGTACGAGTGTCGGGTGTGCCATAATATCACAACCAGCACATGAATTAAGTTAAACACTAGGAAAGGTTTGATGAGATATATCAGAACAAATTACTGATTGAAGATAATCTATTTTGAATCCGCGACATCTATTATAGTAAATCAATAAGATAAATCGCTGGTTTATTAACTGTGAGGTTTTAGAATGATATAAGGGGTATATTATAGACTATGTTTGTAGGCAATGTAAGAACGAAATAAAAAACCTGCTATTCCCCAATCTTTGATTTACTGGCGAGAGACCAAGCTTGTGAAATTCAATGGACTGGCCTCGTTCACAATGGACATGGCCTTAATAACTAAATTTAACTCTATGGGCTATATTATGTCTCAAGGGTTTCTTTTTATTCTAACAATATCTTTCAAATATAACCGCCCCCCCCCCATTATCAATTACTATTTATTTTATTCTGTATAAAATATGTTACTGGCAGAATGAAAACTTGAAATAAAAAGGAAGGGGGGACGAAATTCGAAATAATTGGAGGTTTTTACTATAAATTGAACCTTAGTTGAGGATCCAAACGGCGAACCTCTTAGTACAAATCACGAAAATCAAACACTTCGAAGACTGAACATTTTACTTTGAAATTTAATTTTAATGTAAAAGTATCGTATATGTAATTAACGTGGAGAGCTCACTGTGCCTACAGAGTCATAAATAAATAACCCTGAAGTAATTAATCAATCCGACATTTCAGCTTAAAAGTTAATTAAATCCAGATGTTTAGTTTGAAGATTTAAATAAGACGCCTGGTTACTTCTTTGACTTTGAATTTTAAGGAGAGCTTGGGAGCTTATACATCCTACGGAATTAATGAAAGGGATTTAACTTGTCTCTGCGGTGAAATCAAAGTTCTAGCTAAACTCAAGGCTTATTACATATTTCATTAATAATTTGTACTGAAGTTCACTATAGTTCACATCTGTCTTAATTATATACGACTTTAATGGTATTCTTTATATATTCTATTAAAAGTTACATCGATTATCTTTTTGTTTTCTTTTTTATTTAAATTAAATTAATTTAAAATATTCTTCAAACTTTCCAGTATGAGATTTCATTCAATATAATTAAATAAAACTAACAGCAAAGAAATAACTAACAAATAATAAAAATACAGTAATACGTAAATACGTAAATATAATATTATATCATCTAAATGATGAACGAGTGAATAAGAATTTTAAATGGTTTATAGGACTAAAGAAGTTCAAATTTTTTAGTTAATAATATTAAATAAACTAAATGATTTTCTCCTATATCTGAAAATATATTATGTAATCAATTTACAATGGTAACCTTCATCAAATGATACATAACTTAAAAGGGGAATAACTATATATATATATATATATATATATATATATATATATATATATATATATTAGTTACCTTTTTCAGTAGTCGGAACAATTCTTTTTTTGTTGTAGAAACACTACAGCGCTGTTTCGCCGTTCACAGCCGGCTTCGTCAGGTGTAGACTTAACACTTAAATAAAATACATAACAACACTGAACACATACGATAACACGACACAAAAAAATGATATAAAATATATCAGAGTGTTCCTTTTGCAATAATAACTGATCTGAGACAATTGGGTTAATTAATAATGTATAAAAATGGTAGTCAAAATAAAAAGTAATTTCCATTTTTGTTTTCTAACTTTTTATATTGTGTTACCACAAATTCACGCTACAAGTAAGAATTTTTTTTCATCATGAGCAGTTTAAAATGAATTTATTAATTGATCTAGTTTTAAGGTTTTCAGCTTAAACTTTACACACTTAGTTTCATGGTTGGTACCCAACACCACGTACGTAAACGAAATAGGTTGACCAAAAATATTGACCACACTTTAAATTTGACAGTCTGAAAATAACTAAAATTGTAAATACCTTTATAAATTGTACAAAGTTCAAGACATTCTGCTTTACCGTGCATTAATTGGGTTTAACAGCCTTTAGCATAATTAGGTTTAGTTGTTCTTTTTCTCCTCTGATAAAATGATGTAAAACAAAAATATTACACGTGATAAAAAATGAAACTGAACTAAATTAAGCTGTACAGTGTCTTAATAAAGAATCCCCTTCCCCACCCTCACCTCAACATTTGTATGAACTTAAATAAAGCCAAACTCTTTTAGGACTGTTAATTAAGTCACATAAATTTCTTTCATCATAGTTTAGAATTTTACCACTCTCCTTAAAATGAAGATGTTTGGGGGCACTCCAAATTTTAAAATGAGAACTCTCATCAAGTAGCATGTTAAATTAAAGGGCATGAACAATCAAAATTAATGGAAACTTTTGTATGATTCTAAGCAAAATGTTCCAATCACAAATGTGTTTCAGATGTTTTAATTATAAAATCATTATATATGTGAAATAACATCTCTAAACAATATTTTTAATGTATGTTGGATTAATATGAGAGAAGCATTTGACGTTGAAATAAATTTTACCTATCCGCCAAAAGTGTGGTTTTCTTGGACAGATTTAATATGTATAAAAATTTACTTCAGGTTACATTAAAGAATCAAAAGAGAGCTGTTTTAAAGCAAAACTAATGACGCTAATAAATTTTATTTTAACTTCATTCAAAATATCGTTTCATTAACAATGTCATATAGTCAATAAATATTCAATAAATTGGATTGGATTTTTACAATTAGTATGACTGATTGTTACATTTCGTTTGAATACTTAACTTAGTCAAAATAATTACAAAAACAACGTAGAAAACCCACAATTTTCTCCTTTTATACACTTTAATTTGACTTCTCAATATGCAGGTTCCCATTTGACAATTTTGAGTAACCCATTAAATTTCTCCGTTTAGGATATATTTAATATTAAGATATATAGAATATTTCAAACTGTCATGAGAGGAACTTCAAGTGACATAGTTAATAGTCCAAAAAGGGCTAAGCTCTATTTACGTTCATAAGGGTGGGGGGACTTTATTAAATAATTGTATAAATCTTACAAGTTATACATATATAAAGTCAAAAAAATACACGATAATATAACATTCTACATTCATTTTCTTTTAGTTCAATCCAATCACAATTTAAAAGCACAATCTCAATCAAAATAAATCAGCGCCAAGATTTATTTTACTTTTCTCTGAGAAAATACGTTTAATCGCAATTTCTGGCAGAGAATTGATTTTCTAGCTAACCCAACTGTTCTCTCGCAAAGCGTTTTTTTTTTTTTTTTTTTTTTTTTAATAAATTGCATGGCTTTATTTTTTATAACAGCCTTAGCCAACCTACAATATATTTTAATCTCACACGTGTACTATATTGTACTATATTTTTTCTAAATAACATAAATTATTAAAAGTCTATTTCATACTTTACGAATCAGTAAATAATTTATATGATTCATAATCTCAATCCATAATAATACATTAAAGCGATTATAGTAATTAAAAATTATTTTGTAGAAAGTTTTTAACTTAATGAGTATTATGTTTATTTGGTTTCGAAATTAAAACAAATCAAAAAAGTAAGACATGTATCAAAATTATTTTACAAAATATATTAATTGTATTATGTACTTACGTAAAATATATTTATGAATTTAAAACACGAAGTACATTTGCATAAAAAGAGGATATCGAAAAATATTTTACTATAGATTTTGGATGTAAATATCCAACTAGCTCTAAACAAGTTTAGTGAAATAATGCGGTCATATCAATAAAAATGAATATATTTTACCAATTTTGTTTAAAAAGTCCACTAAAAACCATCCTTTTTTATGGATATTTGTACTGTTACTGTTGTGAAAAGCCGTTCTCATTTCTCGAAGACCAATACCTCAATACATACATAAAGTAGAATAAAAATAATTGAGTTGGTGTATATTCAGTCGAACAATAATTATTCGCAACGTAATTTCAATTAAATTTGACTATTTCATTCAATTTACAAAGGGGAATATTAATTACGACTTTATAATATAATTTCAATACAAATTCTCAAGCTTTGCACTATTAATTTATTACAAATGTTTGGAACTAACTGGTTCTTGAAGAGAGTGTGATTGTTGTTACAATTAAGTTAGCACTTTTATGATTGCAATCATTTACTTTAAAAGTAATTCTAATAGATAGATAAGTCTTTATTTTTACACAAGTTGCAAATTACATATAAATTATTGACTTCTATGTTATATACATAAAAACAAAATCAATGGCCTAAGCCGATTAAATAGTTTTGTGATTAACATATTTCAATGAATTAATTGATTAATTTGACGATCTCCATTAAAAGAAAGAAAGAAAAAACAATCCCCACAACCAAATTTTTAAACATAAACCAAATCTTAAATAATACAATCCATATTCTTGTACAATAGAAAACTTCACAAATCAATCAATGCACGTCAAAAATGTATTTTTTTGAAATGAAATATCTTTATTAGTCAACTATATACATATACATGTTCAGATTACAAAACTTTACAAACTTAAGACTAATAATTTTTTCCTAGATTATAATACATCACACTTATATCGTTTATTTTTTTCCTTTCATAAGCACAACTAAGGTTTATGAGTTAAGTACAAATCTACCACGAAGATTTAAAGATTCTATATAAAAATTTTCTCGGTGTCTAGTTTTTACCATTAAGTTGTTAAAACATAAACGATCTAACCATTTCATGTGCTCCCAACAGATTTTCCCTTATTTTGTTATATGCCGAGCAAACCACAAGGTAAACCACAATGTATTAGATCCTCTCTTTCTTGCTATTTGCACATTAAACAGATGAAACACTCATCTTGTTTAAAAAAAAAAATCCACGAAAATGTGTGTAACTAAAATGCAATAGTTCTTTCCTGACTTTAAATATTAATCTGGTTTAGAAAGTGGCAAGTCACCATACAAATAATTATTCACCATTCCATAATTTAGTTCATTCCCCGACAAATAACTAAGCGATCCTTCAATTTCTTTCACGATTTTTAACTTGTAGTGGAGTCTGTAAATTCCTGATTTTCTCCAGCGTTTTGGCCCATACCTGAGTATCTTTAATATTTAAGCATTCTCCCAAATTTAACCTCAATATATATTTATTTAACTCAAGGAACCAAAACATATCCATCTTCACAACTTCCATTGGAAATAACTTAGGCAATCTGAAATCTGGCTTATTTAAGACTTTAAGTTGTAATCGTGGTGCAACTTCATTGTATAAAGCAATGTAGGTTCTACTCGTGATTCAGAATAAAGGAAAGCATTACGTGGGAATCTAAACAAAGATCTAATTTTTTAGGTGAGAACATGTGTAAAACTCAATCATCCAAAGTGTTAGACGTTGACAAAAATTGAATGTGTTAAATAAGCCGATTTATTTTGCCTTTAAATTTGTAACAAAAATTACAAACAATAACCCACATCAAAATGCGGCAACATAAATTGTATCTATCTACATAACAAGTATGTACCATTAAATAATGATAAATGTTATGCTGTATATAAGTGTTTGATTATATTAATGATCTATCTTTTAATTATATGCATATGTATGTATTGGTAAATTTTGATAAAACCATTAATTTATATTTTTTTAGGAAACAGGAAAACAGTTATTTCCAATTACTTCAACTTAAAGTGGGGTGTTTCATCATCTTCATATTATCAAGTAACCTTCTCAAATCAAAACTGATAGTATGAACACATTCCCTCATATTGCATCATATTATCATCACATTTATTTACAAAAATGGTAAGCTATAAAACTTCTGCATTATTCTATATTCACTTGTTATTATGCACCCTTAAATTTATAACGAATTACAGTTAGTTGTCAAAATGCTTTTTTCATTCATCGTATTTGTGTTCATGTTAGACTATTATGTTTGCCGCCATACTAGTATGTTTGTACCAATAATACAAACTTGCTTTACTCGTTACCAAATCCTGAATTTAAACTTTTTTTTTTACTGATTCTGTTTAAAATTTTGTCAGAATGTCGGCGTTTTTCATCTCACGAGTGTAACAACCAATGGCTAACCAGGCACAGTACTCACAAGTTACGTTATTTTTCTAAAACATATTTTTTTCAGACTGAAGTATCTACTACCAATGACTACATAATGTAGTCATTGCTACTACTATAGTCTGTATACAATAACTTGGCGTCTGATGAACCCTTGGCTACCTGCGCCCGTCCCTCCGTCACTCCCTTCCTCACCCAGCTGTTTCCGTGATGACTCACCTACTAGCGTTAACACTGCACTGTTTAACTTTTTTATGGGAGACACAATTTTAAATTTTTTTCAGCATAGTTAAAATGTTTAGGAAAATATAAGCAAATTGATACCAAACACGACACTATTCCGTTTACAGACTATAATCACCTTATTAATATAAGTAAAAGCTCGGCTTTTGGTAAAAATTAAAACAACAGAAATTGTATTTTGTATTTTCCAAAGAAAACGTTAGGCTACAAGTTAGGCGTGAAAACCTGTAGAAGTACAAACAATTTTCAAACAAAAAATTTAATGTAAGCTAATTATGTTAACTAATTGAGAGTGATATAAAATTATTTATATTACACTTTTTACAGATAATAAAACAAAACTTCTTATATTTGAATAAAACACATTTTCCAGGTTGTTATATTTTGTCATGCACAGATATACTTGGTTTAATATATTCTTCTATGGCGTAATAAAACACTGACTACGACAATTTATGAGTTCGTAAGGCGAGGGGAAGATTTATCATCATATTAACGTCGCAGAGTGTGAAGTTACGTTCACAGTTTTAATCTAATACAAGAAGTTCCATATTTGTTTTTGTTTTTTATAACGAACAAAATCACTTGCACAAAATAACAAATTTAATAAACATTGTGATATCTTTATTTTTAATATTACATTTCTAATATAAAAATTAGGTAAATTTTCCTTTTAAGTACATATTTAAAATGCAATCTGATACAATATTCTCCTAAGATATAATCTATAAAACTAAAGTTTAAAATTAAAGTGTTGTTATTATTTTTCATCTTTTTAAGTCGGTTATTGCACATCAGGTGATTGGTAAGGGTACACAATACCAGAAAGATATCACAATACCAGTTGTTAAGGGTACACAACTGGCTGCAAAGATATCTTTCCAATCGAAATAAAGTGAAGCTTATTTGGTTTATCTGTGGGCTTACTCGCCATGTTTCGGAATTCTAAATACAGTAGTTAAAAAATACACAGATTCAAACCCGGTAATTTATTTCTTTAGTGTAAATTGAAAAGGGAAAGAAAAAATAATAAATAAATGTTATCGAAATGAAAAAATAAAATTATTGGAATGTGTTCATAACTGTGCAATCTATCATTGTAGAAAACATACACATATACAATTTCCAACATTACCAATGATATTTATGTAAGGATAGAGGAGAAAATACTAATTTGAAATGATGTAATTGAAACATCCATTCCACTATTTTTTCTTCTTTAAAATCTTAAGATTTTGGTTACCAAAAGTAAGGAAGTGTTTGAGCTCATTTTTAGTCACTATAAAACTGCAATGCCTCCATCATCGTCTGCTGTATCTATGTGATATTACGAATCCTTGTATTGGTAATTGAAGGTACTTTTAGACCTGTTTGTTTGTAGGGGAGTAGAATTTACGATTTTTAAACCATTGTTTCTAGCCAATAGGAACTTCTATATTAACATTTACGAATTTATTTATGTGCGTCAAAAAATAATTTCCACGATTTTTTTTTTTACAAAAAAGAATAATGACTACTAAACAATAAATTCCAATTTTCTACAATAGTCTTTAAAGGTTTCATTTCACTTTTTTTTTAATAATAATAATAAAGCTAAACAATAAATTCCAATTTTCTACAATAGTCTTCAAAGGTTTCATTTCTTTTTTTTTTATTTATAATAAAGCTAAACAATAAATTCCAATTTTCTACAATAGTCTTTAAAGGTTTTATTTCACTTAAAAAAAAAAAAAAAAAAAAAAAAAAAAAAAAAATCTATTATTGTACCACATAAAAGTCATTGGTCGCCAACATCTTAAGTTTTCCTGAAGCATCTGTGAAAAACGCTGACCTTGATAGTTCTAATTAAGTTTCAGAAGGGTTTGTGTATATGTGACAACTGAGAATAATGACTTACTCGGTTAAACGTTGTCCTATATTTTATTGTACATATAAAGTAATTATTGTATAAAATTATGTTTTATTTTAGTTGTGGCTGTAGTTTCCAGGATTGGTAAACATTGGACCTGTTTATGCCCTTCCAAAAATTTTATAGTTCTTTGATATAGAAATGACGGTATATTAAAAAAATATATAAGGTATATACGTTTATAGAACGTTACTTTTATAGGAGAAACTTTCGTTGCGAAAGTAATAATAATAACAATGACCAATATTTTTACTGGTTTAAAAAAATTAATTAGTTTGTTTATATTTTTAAATTACTGAAAATGAACGAAGTAGTAGTTTTATAATTAAGATTAAATTCCAAAAGTCCTACATCATCCCATTTTATATATATTTATTACTACAAACCAAGTAGGTTTTTTACAAGACAAATAATAAATTTATGCATTAAAAAATATTAACGATTTTTAAATTAGCTTCTCCAGCCTTCATTTATATCTAAATATTTGTGAAAACTTGTAAAATACAAAACGTTACTGTGATACAAGTAGAACGACGATATCCTGAAGATTTGTATTTCCTGAAGTTTTCTTCGTGGTGTTTTCGAGATTGTATGTACCGGGACATCTAACAATCGTGTCGACTCATGAGTCGCGTTTTAATTTAATTTAATAAACGTTCGTTCCAAATCAGTGTTTGGGTTTGTGTTTGTGTTAATGTGTAACCATGTTGTTTTTTGAGTGTTCTATGACAACGGAGGAGCTTATCCAACAATAAACTTGATAATGGCTGAATAGCCGAAACGGCCGTCGTATAAAAAAAACGACCAAACAGAATATTGTGGACGGTGAGTCTTACATTTATTTATTATTTAGTTAGGATTAAGTTCAGTTAATTTGTCATGTTACGTTTAATCATATTTTTTTACAGTGACAAATATAGTATTAGTATTGCGAACTGTAGGATCTGAGTTGTAAACTGTGACAAATTGCTATCTCGTACCACATTTCAAGGAGGATTTGTAATAAAACTGACTTTCGTTGTACAACATCCATTGTAAGCTCTAGTGTTGTGGCGCTTTTATGTACAATAAACGTGATGATGAGTCTCAACATGTATACAATTCACTAAGAGTTTTGTTGTTGATTTCATTAAACATTAATTCTGACGAAATGTTGTTTAAAGTCAAAATATTAATGTTTATTACATACATCATGGTTAATTATAATTTTTTAAATAACCTCCTTAAAACTGTTGAATGTAATTTAGGTAAGAAATTTGGCAAATTACTACTATATTAAACACAATTTATAATCACAACTATATTATGATGATTTTATTTAATTTTTAACATAACCCAAACAGATATTTATACCTCAAAAATATTTAATAGATTATTTCTGAAATGAAACAAAATTATTCTATAATCTTCTTTGAAAGTTGTTATAAAATAAGAACAATGTATTTTAAAAAATAATGATAGTATTCAACAATATTTTTATACTTGCTTATGCAAGAGTAAGGACGTTTCTCTATCTAGTGTTTTACTTGCGCCATATATTTAACGTATGTTTAGATTAAATCAAGAAACACCACGAAGCAAACCTCAGGAAATACAAATCTGAATATTACATAATTAACTTAATATACAAATTACACCTGTAAAGGTATTTTAGCTTCATCTTTGTAATATATTGCCTGATTACATTATATTTCCAAAATATGTCCACAAATAAGTCACTGTAATAGTCGACATTCTACTTGTATCACAGTAACGTTTTGTATTTTTAAAGTTTTCACAAATATTTAGATATAAATGAAGGCTGGAGAAGCTAATTTAAAATTCATTAATATTTTTTTAATAAATAAATTTCTTATTTGTCTTGTAGAAAACCTACTTGGGATGTAGTAATAAATGTACGTAAAATGGGATGATGTAGGACTTTTGGTAAACAAGTATTTTACAAAACCCGTTGTATACATCAGACGTCATTTTTAAATTTCTTAACGTATGTAAATAGGTAATAAATTTGTCAAATGTGTTTTAAAACTGAGTGTGCACACAAAACTTCAGCAAAATATTATTAAAATTGTGAGTTCTAGAGCGTTTCCTAACACTCTTATATAAGTTTCTCCGTAAAATAAAAATCTCTTTTTTTAAACTTTATTTAAATACATTAAAATTTATTATAATAATATGTGGGATGTACTAGCCTACTCATATAAACTGAGTAAACTGTCCTGAGCGACTGTTAAAAAGAACACTGGCTAACTTGTGGCTTACAAACCAAAGAAATACAAAATCATTAGTACATCTTATTCTAGGAAAACTACCTCTATTGTGTTTACTTATTATAATAAATATTGTTTACATAACTTATATAAACAATTTGAAAAAATAGGTATTATATTACTGCAATGCTCCAATGGGTAGTATGAGTGGGTATTGCAAAAAACGAAATAGCCATAGCTATAATTGCAATATTTTTATTTCACCATCAATGTTCAAGTTCTTTGTTTATAGTAATAAATCGTGAAAATAATTTAAATTTTTATAATTTTATAATAACGTTTGTATTATTTAAAATACAGTCCCTTATTTTATATGAAAACTGTCTCAAATTTGTGAAAATATATGTTAATATTGTTATTATGAACTTATATAGGTACTTACTGTTTATTAACTTATTTATTTAGCAGAACACATTTTTACTTGTGTTTAGGGAAGTGGAATTGCTTATATTTCGATATTATATGAAGGTAAAACTTTAGTAAGATCTAAGATAACTAATTCCCTGCAGGGTTGGTAAAGAACGTATACCGGAGTCCGGGCTAATAGTTTCTGCAAGACAGGTTAGGCCGTCAGTATATAAACGCCGGCAAAATCGACCTATATCTAGACGTATTTGTACTAATGAATCGCTATTAATTTAAACATATAAAATAAGTAAAACGTGTCGACAAATATGTTGAATAGTTTGTTGACGCATAAGAGTAATAAATAAGTAATTGACTAATCAATTAACTCTGTTACTATTTAAAATATTTAATTTGGAAAAATTGTGTCCAATATTCCAAAATACATGGAAAACATAGTTTTGTCAACATTGGTGTGAATTTTACTACCTCACTTTGAAAATCGGGATACTGTTTGCTATTTTTATTTCCATTGATTTAAATTTGATAGTTTTCATTTAAACTATATTGAAATATGGAATAACACGAAATAAAATCAAAAAAGATTTCTATAAGAATTAGACTACTTTAAGGAAGAGACTTAGAGGCCAACATGAACAATAACGTCCGGTCAAAGACTTTGTTTTCAGAAAGTTCTAAAAAAAATAGAAAATATTTAACTCAATTTAAAAAGACCAAGGTTCAAACGAATAAGAATAAACCTGTTTATGTCATAAAATAAAAAGGTTTAAAAAAAAAAACCTTGTGCCAAAATATAAATTCTTCAACTAACTTAGATTAACAATTTTTAAAATCTTAACTTGTTGTTGCTTTAATGAAATCAAATAACTAAAATATTTAACATATCTGAACAAAGTTGAACGATGAACTTTGCTAAAACTATAAAACTATTTTTGTTACAGCAAAACTGAATATAAAATCATTATGTTTTAAATGTAAAAAGTTAAAATTCACTTACTTTAATGTTATAGGTTCCGAGCCGCACATCGATTGTATCAATCTAAAACATTGATATTCATTGCTCACATGGATCTCCAAAGGTAAAGATAGATAAAAACACAAACAAATTAATTATACATATTTGTATTATACATATTAATGTTCAGAAATCCGTAACCTCTATGCTTTTACTTATATCTATTCAACTCTCATACATTATCCTCAATGACGGCAAGAGTGAAGGCCAATCTGATGTGGATTCAAGTTATATTTTAAATAGAAACAGGAAAAAGTAAAGAATAATTCTTAACTAAAATATCACATAAGTCCTTTTACTGTTATGTAATTTCACACAGTATATTTAGTGTTCAAGGAACATTAATTAACCTCTACCCACTTCAAGAAAACAGTTTATTACCGCACACAAGGAGCGGAGAAGTTGAGAGCTCCTTGTAATGATTTAGTAATACAATTAAATGATGAAATCAATATCAACCTATAGCTTGGATCACACGGTATAATGTTTTGATCTAATTCGTCCTTCAATTCTCAATGCACAACAAATTGTAGTCTGTGACATACCTATTCAAAAAAATCTATATATGTTTGATGCATCGGACGGAGTATGATTTTTTTCATCCTATTTTCATTGTTAAAATTACATGATAAATAGTTTTAGTTAAATTAATAAATTGTTTTCACATGAGTAGTGATGAGAAGTGTTTTCGCTATATTATGATTAAATATTTAATTTTAATGTATGGCTATAATTGCACCTAATAGAGCATTTTTGGACTATTTTAGTTAAATTTGGAGGTTATGTCGTTGAAATCTCATTTTCTAGCAAACATGTTTGACATAAATAATACAGTAAGTAGGGCTATGATTTAAAGTAGAATATCAATCTGAAAAATGAGTGTAAAAAGTCGTAGCAAGTCCAAAGTGTAAAATGTTAATTTGTGTCTATTTCGAATAAAATGTTTTATTATTATTTTTTAACTAATTTTTGGTATTAACAAATGTGTGTGTTTTGGGGCATTTATATTTGTATGTGAGAAGAGTGAACCATAATCCGATACAGGGTACGATAAACAAAATAACTAAAGTCATATTTAATTAAACTACAACATTCTAAGTAATGTTTTTATGAAATAAATTAAATCTTTATTTACCTTAATATGTTATAGGGGGGCTTAATGTATTAAGAATATTAGATTAATTTAATGTTTAGGAAATTTTTTTTTTAATGACCATGTTATGAATACACAAGTATAATCACTAACGTTGACTAAAAAAAATTCAAGTTGATTTTAACATCCACAGTAAAAAAATGGTAATATATTTTGTAATGTAAAGCATCACTTGAAATCATTCAACATTTATATTCTTTTTATAAGACAAAATATTTAAAATGCCTTTCAAATGATATCCAATTTCCACCATCCCCTTACGTAATCTAGCAATAATGGGAGGACTTGTAACAAAGCCTCCAATTAAAAGGAAGGGATTATATATATGGTGATTTTCATCCTGACAATCCTACAAGTAACCTCTTGGTGAAACTTGTAGTTGAGCGTATAGTAAAGATGTTCTTATACACATACAGTAAAATAAGGAAAATTTAAATTTGTATACATTACAAAACAAGCGGGACTATATTACTTAAACAAATAAAAATATGGTACGGTATCAAATGATATATTTATATAATGGTAAAAAAAACATATATCACCTTATTTAGTTATAGTTTTATGGTTACCAGAACCCAAGACGTAATTTATATATTCATCCAAAAAAATTTACCCATGGTCAGTCTAATATCTTAAATAATGAAAGATAACATTTATTACTTACAATCGTAAGTGACATGGAAATACTTTCTTAAGGAAATGGAGTAGGGAGAAGCAATGTTTGAATTTGTATTTTTATATGTAAAGTTGTAAATAACAGGTTATTTGTTAAACATTTTTTAATAATTAAAATACATGGTTGAACTTTGCCAGATATTGTCAAAAATGGAATTGGAAAAACTTTTAGCACGATGGCCGAGAGATGTAAAAGCCGAACTGTTTTTTGTACGAGTATGGTTGCAATGGTCTCTCTGTTTGCAATGTTTATACATCATTCAGAATGCAAGGTTCCGTAAACTACGTATAAATTTTTTGTATTGAATAGCCTTTAGATATCAGATTTACTAAATAATATACAGTTTTATAAGAAGTTCAACCCATGATTTCAACCGAAAGTTATACTTCATGCCAAATTTTTCATTATATATGGAATATTATTCTAAAAATGATAAACGTAGAATAATATTTAATTTAATTTTTGAACGACATGAATCTGCAAATTTTGTAACACGCCGAAAGACCTAGTTTCCTTTAATGTGCATTGAAAATTCTTGTTACGGTCTAACTTTGAGTTCAAATGAAACTTCTTTAGATAAGGCCAATATACTATTTGTTATAAACGAATGTAAATACCCTTTACTATAATGATATTATTTATTTCAGAAATAGCTATTTATGACTAAATGAAATATATATAGCAATCAGTGATTCAGTTATAATTATAATTCTAAGAAATATATTATTGACGTATAATTTAATTTCATTATAAACTATATCTATTAGTCCCAAGATAGACCAATCTGAATATTATTTTGAAGTATAATAAGCTTCAAATGAGTTTACTTTCCTTAAATAAATTACACACTGTCTGTTTGCTCACGTCTATTTCTGCAAGTACTGACTGCTGTGTTCTTGACCGTAATGCTGTAATAGCTGATTCTGACGAATCCCGTAGATAGTTCCGATCAATGCCCTTGTTCAAGCGAAGAGCAATGTTGACTGACACATATCCATGGTCGTAATTGGTTTATATGCCTTGCTAGCTTACTAAACTGAGCAGTTTGTCTAGAGTCAGCCATTGCAACACTTTCTTATATATTTCAAAATCATAATAATAAGCTGCCTTCTGTGTATTGTATTGGTATTTAAAATTCAAATTAAGTTTGATAGTTTTTACAATTATTTCTATTAACTATTCCTAACAATTCTGTTTCAATGTTTCAAGATTATTTACTATCCCTAACCCCACTCTTTAAATACCTATTTTTGTACAAACTGATTCAAGACCATATTGATTCTCTCTTTATGTATAATAGGAGTCGAGGAAGGAGCAATCATAATCTGACTTGAAAACAGTTCACACGATCTTTTAAAATTGTTTCGCTCATTGTGAAATTACTTGAACATAATACATAAATAAGTAAGTAGTAGCTCCTCAGTGTAATATAGAAAACTCCATATTTGTTAAGTTTTAAGTGGTTATAGTAATACTTTACATTTAATTGATGTCTCAAAATCTCACTTGAGATATTTAAATGATGAAAAATAAAAACGCATTAAATCTAAGAGGAGTAAGATGAAATATTAGAATCTATAATACTAGAAACAAATAATTTGGTATCTCATAATTTATCTTTCACCATAATTGAGTATTTAGTTGGTTACGTTTCTAGATTAATTAATGTACTAAGAGTGCAAAGAACTCTTAGTAAGAAGCATTTCACTATATTTGTCAAATCTATTTACTCTGTTTTCATTTTACAGGAATGGTGTAAAAATTTCAGTCATTAAAAAATATGTCTTATCAGTTTTAATCTAATCAAAACATAAAAGTCTCTTCTGGTTTATTTTTATTTATGTAACCAATTAAACATCTAAATAAGGATATTGCATAATTTAAAGTTCTAATGACTATTGGAGATGTTTGCATTGTACAACCAAAAAACAAAGACATTTCATTACAGCTTCTATTTGTGTATTTGTCACTATTTAATTGTTCACTTTTTTGACACATTTAATGTCGAATAATATTTATATATGTAGCGGAAATAGTTTTGGAATCTGACAATACTTTTGCCAACTCATCTCTTAAGACAGACAAATATCTCAAAGATATATTTATCTAAGAATTTGTAACTGATACATTCTTACTGAACACTTCAATCAATATAAAAAAAGCTGATTAATGACTTTTGTTGTGAAGACTTTAAATAAAGCTCTAATCGAGTTTGGTGAGATCCTTTAAATTAACAATATTACACTCATCTATCTTAGCTTGCCTAAAATTGATATTGATTCCGTCTCGGAAAAACATGAATGTTCGGAAAACATGATTTATGATGTCACAAATTAAATGCTTTCCTTTGATAAAGCTATACATTCAGTTTGAGTTAAGAGAGAATAAGTTTAAGTGCTTCAGTTGGAGAGAGGCTGTACAATAATCAGCAATCTATTTTAATGGTTTACCCATATTATTATTTTCCTTTAAATATAAATATAAAACGTTTAATACATAAATTTAAGCTTGGGTTCAAAGAACTTAAATATTAACACCCTTCTAACATATGCAAAACGTCACAAGTAAATATTGTAAAGATTCAGAGGTAAAATAATATATTTTTAATACATTTTTGAGCAGTTTCTTCATTCAAATTAGTAATATTAAGGAGTTGTACAGTGCAGCATAAAAGTAAGACTAAAGTTTTGTTATAAAATTATGAGAATAAATTAATTATAAACCAGGATATGTAAAAAGATTATAAAAATTTTGATTTCTTACTTTTTTCCTACGACCCACAGAGCAGGAGATATTTAAAAAATAGTGTAGCATTGCACTCAAAATACATACAAAATGCTCTTTTATGCACTATTGTAGTGAAGTTCTAGTCCGATTGTGCTATTATTTTCGGTTTTGGTCTCAGCTGCATGTATAAAAAGGAAACAAAATCAACTCTCCAGTTACATCAATTTTATATTCTAATTTCCCTCTACTACAAAATAGCGAAATTTTTCAATAATTGCGTGTATTAAATAATAAATTATAATTTCGTTCCAAAATGGATTATTTAAAAACAATGGTTGCCAATTTGTCTTCAAAGTTCCTCTACTTTTAATTTCCTTTTAATTGTGGTTTTTACTTTTACTCTAGAGTCTTTTTGCATATAATTCAACGCATTACCAATTTATTTTTTCAAATTTAATTGCGTTAGAAGTTAAAAACTTCCGAAATCAGAACTTTTTGTAGTAATTCAACAGTTTTAAAAACTTACGTGTGATTTTGATAGTGGTTTAACGTGAATTATTACTTGCCAGATGCTTCAGACTGTTTTTAGTTTTATAATAAGAATACAATTAGTAAATTTTCAAAACATTGTAACTGTATGAAATAATTTACTTGGTTGAAAAATAAAAAAATTAAATAAATTGAACATTACGATATTATTTTGTAATTAGTAAGTTAGCGTATTACGTAGCGTAAGCTTTGCTTTAAACACTATTTTAATTTTAGGGTTACTTTTCTATTTAGTTATCAATTAATAATATTTTCGCTGTCTTATTTATTTGATTTCGTGGTTTTCTATGATGTACGTTAAAACAATGTATAAATCTGTTACTTTTCATTAGGGACCACATTCACCATAAACCGGTCGCAGTATCTGGCAAAAATAAAGTTAGTGCATGATTTAGTATTCATTTCACTCATGTAAATATCAATTTCTAAATTGCTACTGCAGTTTGTTTTTTTGTAATAAGTTTGGGTAAAAAAGGTTGCATGCATGTTAGATCATTATTTATAAAGAATATTAATTTAATGAATTATGTAAACATATTTCCTTATAGTGACTTCAGTCAGATAGTGAATAGAAGTAGATTTTTACTTGAGCTGTATAAACTCTGGTTCATGGACTATAGACAGTAGATTTTATCCAAGTGATACATATGCAAAACCATACGTAAGGAACGAAGGCGAATCATCCAGCATTGAGTAATAAATTTGCATTGGTAAAACAAAATGTGGTCAGTCGTTGAAATACGGGGGGGGGGGAGTTTGTGGTTTGAGAAGGAAAAATAAATTATGAATTTTATTGTTATAATATTGTATTAATTTTATTGTCGATGGTTTCAAATATGTAGATGACGTTATTGACTTTAATATTTAGTAATATATAGAGAGAGTTCAAGCTCACTTGTGGTTTGATATTTATAGTTGGATTAATCTTCGGCACAGTTATTGATAATTTGCTAAATTAAATTATTGATTATTGATTTGGATTATATGCATTTTTAACTATTTAATGTAGGTATGTTTATATACTAGTATTGTGTTGTATTGTAGGAAATTAAACAGAGTATTTTATCTAACGGTTATAAAATAGAGTGCCTTGAGTTATGCCCAGATAAGATTCAATTTTAGAATGTGGAGAAAATCTATTTAGAAGTGTTAGCAAGTATTTAGTTTAAAGAGAGTAAAGAGTAAACTTACAATAGAGACTTAAAGCTTATAGATTTTCCATGGGACAATATACAAAACAAATAAAAACTCAATTGTTTTCAGTTTCTAATGAATGATTACTCATATTGATGATATATATTTAGAAACTAATTAGGCTTACATTTTATATATACTGATTTGTTTTCTATTTAAAAGTTTTGATTAAAATATTTGGTTAGCCATTCCCCAAAAGGTATAGGCTCAACGTCAATGTGTCACTTTGGCATCTTTTCATATTCACCTTATTTAGAAGTAAATATAACGTAATTGAAAACCACCTAATTAAGTGGTCTCATAATTGAAAAACAACTAAAGTCTTAATTAAAAAGTTTTTTTTTCTGTTTTTGAAAGATTGGTTTAATTACTTGCGTAATTTGCTTAATACTCTCAGGAACCATTAGAGCTCTATTATTGGGTATCATGTTGCATTACCAAAACTAATTGTGTTACAAACAGGACATATTCTAGCCCCTGCGCAATGTAATAGTTAAGGCCGACTGTAAACACTAATGAATTGAGAGAAAAGGAGGGTTAAACACATTTTGAAAAACTTAAAATTTGGTAGAACTTGCAATAATACCAAAATTTCGATTTTTACGATTTTTGTCCATATCCACAGATAATATTTTTCTCAAATTAATCTATGTGCATAATTAAAATATAATGGTTATCATCACCTCAGAGTTACTTCTTCAGTAAATATAGGTTAAATAGGGGTAATATATCATGAATTCCATTATTTGAATTTATCAAAATCGGTGGAAGAAATTTTGAAAAGTGTGAAGCTTCTGTGGAAAGGAAACCTACTGTTCGGTTCAATCCCTCTACTTCCACTTACTATATAAAATTAACACTAACTAGAAGTTCAACGTTTAGTAAAAGTTGAGCTACAACATTCACATATATGTTTTCTTTCCTTACTTTTGCTTCTTTATGTCTGTTTTGCTCGTTGTACATAATAATGGAGATGACGGATTACTTGACCTTATTAAAACCCCTAACGTCCGGAACGTTGTACTCATGGACTGGTCTGAATCCGTTGTAACTTCTCAATTCCAAGGGCAGGAAACTAATGTGACTATCACTTGTCTGGAACCTTTGTACCTTCTATATGTCAAGGATGGGAAACTATATGTGACTATCACTGGTCTGGAACCGTTGTAAGGGAAACTAGATGTGATTATACGTAATTCAGATAAACCGTTGCTATTATTTCTTTTTAAAAAAATGTAAATTATTATATAGACATATCTACAAACATGTTTAAAAATACAGTAAAAAAGGCTCGACAGTAAAACTATACAGACTTTTAAATACAGGGTGTAAAAAACGTAGCCAATTTATGTCAAATCTTTTTTAAGGAATTGGCTCACGTACTTTACGAACTTCATTTCAGTTATCTACTTCCCATCAAGCTATAAATTCCCTTTCTTTCCATCCCATCTATCAAATAACCACTTTTACCTATACATTTTTCAGACAAGCTGCTATATATTCCTCTTTAAACTTTCCCATTTTTTCAATTCTCTTTTTTTATGAATGGGTGAAATAACAAAACGTGTATTAGGTATGGACTACTGTCATCAACAACATATCTGGTTCATATTCATATTAATAATATCCGATTATATATTTTTTAAGTTTACATTTTATACCTATTATTAGCACATATTATGTTATATTAATAATTGTAGACTTGATGAAATATTTACATTGACTTTATATATAAAACTTTATAAGAAATTGATGAATTACATTTCTGGTGTTATTCAATTATAAAATTCTTAGTTAGCATACTTTTCCAACGCTGTAAAAAATCATTAAAATATAAATCTGTATCAACGGAGCAACCTCAATATAAGAAAAACAATCTCCGGTTCTAAAAATTGCTATAGCTTTAAATTACAATCGTTTAGGAAATAATTAACATTTTGTCTGTTTTTTAATGATTTGGTTCAGCGTAAAGTTCTTACTATTCTTTATTAAATGGTTATGTAAACATTAATAAACACTCCTTCTCGGACAGTGTATTTCCTACACACAAATTCAAATTTAAAAAACAAACTTGTCTGTTATACAATTTACAGAGTATAGTCTATCATGTAATAAATGTAACTAAGTTTACTTTCCCAATTTGATAAAGTGTGGTATTCATTTTTCTGCCACAGGCACAATATTTAAATATATTTAAAACTAAAATTGGACGATTTATTTTTAATAGTTTTTACGAGTATGTATGACCTCTACTTCTCGAAAATAATTATAATTGGTTAAGTATTTGTCTGTATTAGTTAAACTTGTTCTAGTCGTTTTAAGTTATGCTTATATATAGATGCCAATGAAATGGTCATAGGGCTTCCCATGTATTGTGATTTTATAATTAATTACTATGTTCCAAATTTGCATGAAATCAGAATATAATTAATTACAAATATCACAGCGTTTAATATTTATTTTGTAGGTTAAGATAATTCAGTTTCAGTTATATAGTTATTACTCACATAGTTATAGTTGTAAATAATTATATACAGTGGCACCAATGGATATAAAATGCAGAAACTAAGCTGTCACAGGCCAAAAACAGTCATACGAGTAATGTATTGTTTATGTAAAAACAATTTAAATATCTAAAATTAGTCTGCGGGGTTTATTTGTAATATAATATTTACAACTGACTGAGGGAAAAAACCACGGTTGGACGGATGGTTGAATGGACAAACATAGCAGAGTAATTAAATTTATTTAAAGGAGATCATTGATTGCATACTTTTGTTACAAAATGGGAGACGATGATTTTAGAATTTCATTCATTACAAAGATTCTATCTCGAATAAGGTAATGAAAAAGGTTTTTTTTAAACTTTCGAAATGTCTTTTGTAAATATTAAAATCAATTCCCATTTTGAAACTTACTAACACCTCGTCCAATGATTTTAAAAATCCAGCAGAACTACAAAATTTGACCAAAAGTTCGACCTGTAAAGAGTTTAATAAAAATAAAATGCACATACACGTATATACAGTGGACCAAAAAACTATTTTAAATTTCTCCAATCTTATAATCGGTGTTCATTACCTCAGATATCAAGTAAGCTAGAATTTGTAAATTATAAATGCACTATTTCCTGTACACGTTTTCTCAGTTAAATCACTGGAAACTTCAATAAAGTAGGTATATCGAGGTACTATTTTTTTGTGATCTAAATAGTCCTAGTACGTGGGGTTTGTACTCGTTGAGCTTCAGTCAATACGTAGCTTTGTATGATGTGAAAAATAAATAATTTGTTGTTTGCGTTATCGTTCTTTTCACAACAAAGGCCTTATGTCTGTTTTGAAGAAATTAAATAGTAAGTCAAACTTGTTCAACTTAAATTTTTCCGATGGTTTCCAAAACGTGCCATATATATACATTATCAAACAATATAATTAATAAATATTTTATTTTAGGAAGATGGTTGTTATGTTTATCATTTTATAATATGAAACTATTCTCTTTATCTCACCCGACAAACGATATTCACTTCATATTAACAAATTCTCCAAAATATGTTTCTGAAATATTGAAACTCCTGTTTGTGAACACTAATAAAAGGATTGCCCTCATTAAATAAACTATTTTAAGAGCCACAATGTTGGTTCGGGCACATTGATGTTGGGAAAGATTGAGGAGTGACTTGGAATCGGAAAATAAATACAAGAAGAAATATGGTGGTTAGGAACAAACAATAATTTCTATATTTATATCATAAACCTAGCATACTTGCCGTTATAGATGATGGTGTTACAGTTTGGGAATTTGCAGAGAATGAAAAATGAGAGAAAAATTTTAAATCTTTAGAAGGTCAGCCATTTGAACTTAGACTGAGAGAAAGGCCTAGGGATATGGATGGATGATGTTTAGGACTAATCAAGGAGTGTGAAAGTGAGAAGTAGAAACTGAGAGCTCCCATCAGGAGGAAGTAGCGATAAGTTGTTACAAAGATCAAGGCTCTCCTTAGGATGTAGTTCCACGGAGCAGAGTAATGCAATAATAATAGTGGTTCGGAAGACGCTAAAATCGATTTGAATATTTTTTGTCTAACGAAAACATGGGTTAATTAAAATTTTAAGAAATATAATTTTAAAACACTTGTTTCACATTTATTAACCACTTTACAGACTATAAGACGCGAATAGAGCAGCAATATGTGTATGATAAGTTTAAGCTAGTACACAACTAATATTGGAACGGCACAAGCACGTCATTTGCATGATTTCCGTTATTTATTTAGATCTAGATATAGGTCAAACTATAACATAATATGTTTCTTGTCATGTTTTGTTAGAAAACCTTCTGTTTTAAGTAATAATGTATTCAGTTTGTATGCAAAGTATCCTAATCTATTGCAGTTTCTTTCATATGTAAGTTATGTTATATGATTATTTTCTAGGCTATGTTTGATTCAAATTGATTTGGTAGTTCCCTAGTTTTAACTCTATTTGTCTGCACGCTTTGTTCGAAAACCAGAATTTTACATATTTTACGCACTTTCCTAACATTTTCAGTGACAACAATGTTTTTTTAGTAAAAGAGATGTTATATGATTTTAAAGCTATTTGAAACCAAAAAATTATTTGAAATTTATTTAGTAATTATAACTACTAAGTTAAAGTTATAACTATTTTTTTGATAAAAAATATTTTCGAACAAATGTTAAAATTTTCAGTGCTAACATATCTATTGGAATTATATCAATGGGTATATGATTAAACACTAATTGGAACTAAAGACGTTTTTTGAATTGTCCCAATGGTTCCCAGATTTCAATAACTTTTTGCTATCAATTAAAGAAGACATCAAGAATTTATTACAACGTTATTACAACGTTAAACTGCTTTACAACTGTTTATTTATCAGTCGAACCTAATAAAGGAATCGATTACTACATAAATTTTCAATGCCAAGAAAACTTTTATTGAGGAGGATCCTTAATATAGTAATTTATTAATCGCTTACGTTATGATTTTGTCTTGTGAAGTTGATTATCCAATATTTTGGATTGGAAGACTTTAAATAAGTCGAGGCAGGTAATCTAAATAAAATAAAATTGTTAAGTTGTCCAAATGAGGTAAGTATTTACATTAAGTTAATACTCAACTTTGATGCCAAAAGTATTAAATCACGTTCATAAAGTATATTGTAAATATTTAAAAAAAATAGATTAGTCTTTTTATCAGTAAATTGTTAAAAATCTTTTATGATCAATTATTTAAACAAAGGAACAACATAATTGTGTTGTACACAACTTTGAATTTTACTAGATACAATGAGCGATTTAATCCAATGATTTAATGTATATTTTAGTTGTTGTCACTGTTGAAGCATTGTAAACTATGTGGTTACAATGTTATATGTCGCCCTCCCGTTTCAGATCGGTGGTTTTAAAATACAATAAATAACTGCCTATGTAACGAGTTCCGACTGTGACTCCAATAATTGCTTTTGGGCCTGGTCAAGCGTGACCCGGTACAAACAATGCAGCTTAGAATAACAATTCCTCTTATTGGTCTGTTTTCTATAAATTTTAATAATCTGAGGGTATTGTTTTAAGTAGAATTTAATAAGTAGGAATTGTTTTGATGGAGAAGAATTCCATTAAGTAACAGCTACTAAATATAAATAAAATTATTTTGTACAGTTCAGCTCCAGCCTTTGTCAAAAATAATAGAGTACATTGTTGATTAATATATACACTAAGACATTTTATATGAAGGGCTTATATTTTGATACTACTAATTTTCTTTAAAAGCCCTTTAAAATTAGGTGTCACTTGAACATCTTTACTTCAAACTTGGATTATATCACACATTTTTCAGCTACTGTGTGGAAGAAAAATATTAAATGGAATGGAAACAAAGTGTTTTAATCACTAGTATAAACCATTCCTCTTATAAATATCCTTAAATTAAAAATTCCAGGATTAATTAAAAGTTATAGACGCTATTTCTTCTTTATATGTTCAAAAAATGTAAAAAAAAAAAAGATTCTGTCATTTAGACGTCGCAGAGAAACGCATTTGTTTTGGAATAAATATTCATAACTTTTTGTATGTGTTATGTTGGTTTTTTCCAATACGTTTGTAGAATTATAAATTTATTTCACACCAAAAGTACATTTTGTGATAGGAATATTCTTTTCGTTTAACCCAAAATATCCTAAAACATGTCATTTCAAATACACTTTACTAACTAAATCCCTTACATTATCCTTCTAACGTACATTATGTAACAGTTGCGGTGACCAGGATAATGGATCTCCAATACATCGCCTCAAACTAACACCGACAGGATTCTGGAGCACTAACAAACCACATGTTGTGGAAACAAAGAGAAAATCAGATATTGGTTTTTTTAACATGACACTTGTTATTTTATTGAGTTTTTTATTTACTTATTATTTACCATTTTTCAAAACAAACATTTGTAATTTACCTGTTTTTAAAAACAACATTATTAAAAGTGTTGCGTATTGTTGTATCCTACCCTCATTGTTTTAATTCAATTTCAGAATTGAGTTACTTATTAGACGTTGGCTGAAATAATTCTTTAGTAGTTAATATAATACAATAATTTTCTCTTCTTGTATTCTAATACCAGGTCCATTTAAATTGTTTTTCTAATGCTGGAAATAAAAAACAAATTTCAACAATAGTTACTTTTAAAAAGGGTTCCTTCTGGTGATATCGTATTTATTTTGATTAGTTTTGACATCTAAAAGAAAAAACCTCATATTCTAAGAAAATGACCTCATATTCAGAGTCATATTCAGAATAAATATATTTATATAAATAAACATATTCAGTCATATTCAGTGACCTTTTATTCAGAATAAAAGACATCCTCATATCCAGTGTCGTATTCTAAGAAAATGACACTGTATTCAAGATTTCGTATAGTACTTACTGTATTATTTATTTCTATCTTCTTTTATGCTTTAAAATAAAAACAAAATACTGTATTAAATTGAAGTATAATTTTATAATACACCAGTACTGTAATAAGGTCACATTAAAATAAGAAAAGAAGAATACTATTGATAAAGGTACACTCTAAACAAAGAAATAGATAACAAATTGTTAATTTAAAAACAAAGTTTAAATTATAGTGTAATATGTATGAGAATGTTAGGCTGGGTGAGAAAAACTCACTGTGGTAAAAGTTATATTAAAAATTAAAATGGTGATACCAATAGTTCTAAACAATAATAAACCATTGCATACATGTTTTACAGTCATTTGTTACAATCATTTTTCTGATTATCAATGGTGATAGTTGTTGATTATACCGTTTGTCCGAAAAGTCCCACAACCCCACTGAATATTTTTATATTTTTAAATAACCAATTAAACTTTGGCACTTCTTCCTAACATTAGATATTGTAGTTTTTTACGTAGTTTAGAGTTTTATACCCCGCTTCAAAGTAGAGGTTGCAGGGGGTATCTTTAAAACTGTCAATCGTAACCCCATCTTGCTTTAACCCCAAAGTCTTTAAAAAACAAAACTAATGGTGTGCTTAAAAATGTTTTTCGATGGCCCTATAACAAATGGCAGCCAATAATGTTTGGAGACATTTTAGTTGAACAAACTACTGTCAATGGTTATTGTTAGCAGATTATGGTATACTGTACGTATGGATTTAGGTTAAATTAGATCTTTAAAATCAAGTACTGTTTTACATTTTGTTTTTAATATATGCAACAGAGGGTAAGCAAAAACTTTTAAATAGCACTGTAGTTTGTTCAACTAAAATTTCTTTAAACATTTTTAGCTGCCATTTGTTATAGGGTCATAGAAAAACATTTTTAATCACACTATTGGTTTTGTCTTTTAAAGACGTTTAAAATCAGGGGTAACAAAATGGGGTTACTATTGAAAGTTTTAAAGTTACACCCTGCAACCCCTACTTCGAGGCGGGGAATGAAACTCTAAACTACGTAAAAAATTACTATATCATATGGTAGAAAGATTTGTCAAAGTTTAATTGGTCATTTAAAAAAATTAAAATATTAAGTGGGGGTGTGGGACTTTTTGGACACACGGTATATATATTGTTAGGACAACAATATTGATTGGTATCCTCATCAACAGAATTCTGAGCTGTAATGTGAGAAGAGACGAGGTATCATCAATCTTCTTTAAAGACTGAACATTCTAAAGATGGTGCAAGTAGACTATTTTTTAGCGTGTCCTCCTTTAAAATAACCAATTATTTGATGTAGTAACTTGGCACATTTACATTAGATGGTATGTTTACACTTTACAGCTAAACCATCAATTACACTTGCACCTTAGTACAAAATTACACTTTATGTTTATTTCAAATAGTGCATATTGTAATTAATCATTACGTTCAGCTTATTTTTATTGTATGTGTAATAAAAATTTTGTAATTGTGTTCAAATTTTTTCATTTCAGATCATTCTTAAGCTAGAAAGAAAGATATTAAATTCAACGTCAGATGTTCGTAGACTTGTTTCAGTTATTGAAGTAGGTTGTTTGGGTTTCCATACCTTCAAAACGACCGACAGTTTTAATGAAGTTATTATTATACTATTCCACATTGTTTTATATTTGTACTACAGATTCAGATTTTTAAACTTAAAAAAGAAAAATGTTTTGTTATTTGATGTTTTTTTTTTTTATTTAGTCCTATTTAAAACATGTATGCTTCCTTTACCAAGTACAGTTTTTATAATTCACTAGTTAAAATTTTAGATTGTCTTTTGAGATATCTGGAAGTGTATTAATAAACGAATCTGCGGGAAATGTATGTGTGTAAAATTAGAATGTTTTTATTTTGGGTATACGAGCACAAATTGAATTTTAAGTAAATATGACATTGGTAAACTCCTCATTGGTAAACTCATTTAGCGAAAATAAAGGTGCTGCAAATCTAGTATTTGAATCTAGTGATTGAATCTTTAAAACTCCTCATTAAAAGCCCCCATTTCGGTTAGGTGCATTTAAACTAATCGGATTTGTAGTACTGTTTCCTGCATTAAATGACGTTTCCACTGAAGCGTTCGTTACATGACATGTTTTCGTAAAATACAATTTGTAAAATCCCCCTCCCCCAAATCATTATATTATTATAATGTACGAGTATCACTATGAGTATTATTGTATCATGGATGAAGTATTTCAACAGAGTTTTACTACAAAATATTACATTGTTAGTTTTTATCATTTATTATATCTGTCTACTTTATTATCAAACATACTTCATAACAAAAAAAGAGTAAGTGGTTATATTTTAATTTTATACGACTACAATTTAGTAGAGTTACAACATGGTGACTTCCTGTTAGTCTCTTAAAAATAATATATCACAACCAACTACAATTTTTGACACGACTTCGAAAAATTAAAATTCTGAGGTAGGGGAAAATTGTTCTACAAGTCAAAAGATTCATTGTTTAACCCATAAAGATTCACGAAAACCTGTTCTGTTCTATACACTAGTTTAATATTTAGAGAGGACGTCAGTTTTGAGACACTCTATATATAATCTCGGTGTACAGAATATGTATATCTGTAGGTATATATTTAATAAATTAATTACTGAATGAATTGATGACAATAAAGAAAATTCATTTCATTTAATTGTTTGTCAGGCTACACACATCTTATTTTGAATTATTTTTTGATTGAAAACAACAATACATCGCAGCACACAACAACAACAAACACATATGAAAGTTACCGTTTATTTAACGGTCGTCATAGACATGTTTAGAAAGCGTTTGTGTGTAACAAGATGTTTGATATCATGTATTAAACGTGAATTTTGTGCACAATTAATTATTAAATGTCCAACTATGGTATGCTTTAATTAAAACAAACTAATTAGTTCCTACTGTAAGATCTAAAATCTATGTACAGGTGACATATCGTGAGCAATAAACACCAAAGTAAATATATTACATCATATTTTGATTAAACACAACACGTTACATAAGAATTAACACAGAATTGTTATGGTAAACGTAACTTATTTTTTACATATTCTTACTCTTTCATGTGCTGTGTACTTAGAAGGTGTAATAAGGGAAACAAAACAAAGATGAGTTTTATCAAAGTATCGATTTAGAGTACCTCGAGAACCAATAAGTGTTTTTGCCTGTTTGTATTTGTAAATATTTTGTTTAACAAACTTGAATTTGGGGATACATATTATAATACCTAACTATACCAACTTAAGATTCTATAAATAGGCTATAACGATTTAACAAATTGTTTATTAATTAAATTATAATACTATTTATCTCCTAAAATATAGCCTTTCTAAAATTATGGAATGAAAGTAAAAATTAACTATGGACTTTCCGCCTTTCTCTTGTTAAAGTCATCTGATTCTATTAACATAACAAAGGACAATACATACAGTTTATTTTACTGTTCCAGATATTTGAATGTAAATTTTATTGAAAACAATCCAATCCTTCATGATCTCTCTATTGTCTCATGGTGGGTTTAACTTGCAAACTAAATGTCAGGGATCAGTCACTTAGAACAAAAAGTGTTTATAAGGGAAGATAAAATGTACCCATTAATAATGTTAGGCGTGATTTATCTGCTCTTCTGTGCTATGCAAATCATCAAAGATATAGACTGTAATTACATCCCTTATTTAATGTAAATTTACAAAATGAAAACAATTAATAAATCTGTATAATGGAATAATGTTCATCATTGGTTTCCTAAGGGTGATGATAGAGATGCAGGGGTAGATAAATGAGTGTAATTAATTGTTGGTGCTAGAGTGAATCGTGTCTGTATCTTGTGTTCTCCAACATCCGTTTAAAATCTAAAAAACTGTGGTTGTTGTGAACGTATTTATAATACTGAAAGTCTAACTACTTGCTATCACCCATGTACACTTCAAATGTCGACAGATCTTACCAACTATACTATTTGGTTCCATTTTGTAATAACTTAAACTATTTTATGACAACCTAGTTAATTGTTGAGCATGTATTTCTTATATTACCTGTCTGTTTGACCAAATATATTAATAATAAACTTCCAAGTATAATTTTGGTTTTTGATCAGTTGTGAAAACTTCATATTTTATTAATTTCTCGTAAAATATCAACATGAAATTAATATTTTAACATGGTTTAACATCATAGAAGATCACACTTACATATTGTTTAAACCTAGCCTAACCAAACATAACCTAACCTTCCCTAGACTAACTACTAAGGAACTATTTAGATTAAAATTATATTTCAAGGTCTTTCAAATTTATAAATTTAAAGTAAATATATGTTTTAATTAAATTTTTGTTAAATATCACAAGTTTTAAGTAATTATCGAAATATTAACAAAAATAGTAATTATTACTGTGTTACCATAACATATCTTCAATGGGAATTATAATATTTTTTGTTAGTTGGGTTTTGATCAACTCTTCAAAATTTACATTTATACTAATTCCAAATATGTTGGAGCATGTGCTTAGAGTAAATGTAGACACATTTTATGACCTCGATGTTCACGCACGACATATAGATGTGAAAAATTACTGTGACCCTCAGGGACCTGCTGTTTAATCTCAGTTATTTCCACTCCTTCCGTCAAATGTCTTACTTGTGTCAATTTTTTTTTCTTTATTGTTTGCCTTTTTGGAGGGTAGTTGTGGTTATGTGCCTTTTTACATCTCGTTTTTTAACTACATGACGAGATTTTTGGGTTCAACGGTTGAACTAGGAAACGAAAATGCTCTAAAATGGAAACACAGCGCATGTTCAACAAAGCAAAGAGACCAGTTTCAGAAGTTTTTTATGTATTTTTGTAGTTTTTGTAATATTTGTGGCACGTGTGTATGTGTGTGTGTGTAATACATGGTTAATTTCGTTTTTGTGGAGATTTTGGGGGCAATCAATGTTGGGGGTTTCGCCGTTAGTTTTTCTTGATAAAATAAGTGAACAGGACTTATGTTCATGTTGTAAAAACTTAAAACGGGGAATTTGTAAAGAATGTTTTTCGGGATACTTTGACTATATTTTTTATTAAATCAGGGGTTTTACAATGCTTTTAATTACAGGAGTAATATTTGCCTTAGTTATAGTTTAGTTATAACTAAGGATGGCGACTTTGTCGTTGAAACGCGTATGATAAGGTAAACGTAATTTTTGTGAAATCTTGTGTTCGAGATTCATTCCATCTAATATTATCTCACAAGACAAGCGAGTGCACTTCAATGACAACAAAAAACTAACCCTTTTGATTTGAACAAAATGCCTTCAGTCAGAAATCCCACAATAAATTTAAATATTTTTTTACCATTTACTTTCGGAAGGTTTCAGGTGGGTGTAAAGATGAAATTTTGTTTTGTACTTTTAATTTATAGTCTAGACTAACCCAATTGTTTGTTATCGATGCTGAACATAATATGTGCTACAAATTCCAGGATATTGTGTTTTGTTATTGTCTAGTATGCTCTTAGCTTTTGAATATTTTAGTAGTTTTTATTATTATTAGGTCAGTCAGGCTATTAATATTTCAATAGAAGTTGTATTAAAATTATTTAATTGTTTTTGAAGTTTAGTATACATGTATTGATTTTTTAAATATATTTATTTCGTGACAGTTTGTTCTATAATTTTATTTTATGCAGGTAAGGTGACGTTGTAGAGGAGTAGAGAAAAATAATGTTGAAAGTTATATAGAAGAATTTCAAATGGTGTGGTTTATGCCTTTATATATTTATCATGTTATATTTAGAAATTATTTGTGTTGTTCATTTTTGTTATTATTTTTAAAACACTATATTGTTTTAACTATAATTACAATTTTATAACGCGGAAGGACTCTATTTACGATGTAATGAAAAATATAGAAACCAAATGAAACTCACTTTATTATCATGTGTCCTGCAACTGCTTCCATCCCAGGTGTCACTGATATTAAATTGATGCTTTGTGAGAAATTCAACCTAGACTCTGTCACAAGGGAATATTACGAACCTTTTACGTAGTTCATAGAACCCATTAGATTCTTTGACAATAACTTTACTTCCATCAGATATTAAAATTACATCAAAGTATATACATTTATCAATGTAATAAGAACATAACACACATATACCTTGTATAAATAAGTTAAATGATGCAAGTGTTTACAATTCTAAAGAAAAATGATATCATTAACCTTACATATAATATTAATGGTAATATTTATCATAATAGTATTTGTCTCTACTTATAAACCTTTCAATGTTTTGTACGTCCCGAACTGTATTGATTGTGGCAATACGCAATGGTTGTGTGTCTTAGTAATTGGCACAACCTTGGACAGAGCTATTGTGAGATTTGACACACACACACACACAAAAAAACCTTTTTAGAATATTTATTGCAGTTACTATTGCGGAAACTGTGAGGAATTGCTTTAATTAATGTAACAAACATTCTGTTATTTAACAGAGAATTAATATGGATAGTACAACAATTCGCCATTCCGAATATTGAAATATTAAATAACAAAATAATATATAACTCACCGTCCACAATATTCTGTTTTGGTCGTTTTTTATATACGTCTGCCGTTTCGGCTATTCAGCCATTATCAAGTTCATTGTTGGAGAAGGTCCTCCGTTGTCATAGAACATTCAAAAACAACATAGTTAACATTAACAAAAACACAAACACTGATTTAAAATGAATATTTATTAAATTTAATTAAAACGTGACTCATGAGTCGACACGATTGTTAGATTTCCCGGAACGTACGTAGGCAGCAAACGAAGTGTCGGGCCCCTCTTTTCCTCTCCACCCCAGACACTTTCCTACCTTGAGGATACTGTAACTCATCCTTTTAATAGAAAAACTTAAATCTAAACACTATAACGTAATATATGTTGTTTTTTTTTTAAGAAGAAACTATAAATGTGGTTACAACCGTGAACCAATTAAATTATAGTCATGCAGTTTTAGAGCATTACCATATGGTCCAGAGATCTCTTTTATTTATTTTTTTCTGATTTATAACTTTAAGTATTTTTTAAGGTATAATTCCGGAAGCAGTATGAACTGATTTATAGGAATCATAAACTAAGTCTAATTAGGCACTAGAACAAAGAAACGAAACACTATTCAAATAAAGTCATTTTTTATATTTTGGACTCTTTATGCTTCATCGATAACTATTCAAATAACATACTTTTTAATTCATGCATTTGCATTTCAATTCAAGCAACAACATATTCAAAATGCCGTATAACATATTAAGGACTTTTACACATTCTGGATGGCAATATTGCAATAACTGTGTAACTAGTAAATAACAAGAACCAATTAATCACCATTGATCTTGACAGGAACGATAATGTTACTAAAGCAATCTATATTGTTTGACTGAATCACTAATAGTTAATGACTGCATTATAAAATACATGTGGACACATTCTTCTCTTGTTATATTTGTTTGTGTAAATTTTGTTAATTATAACAAAACGTGTACCTAAGTATAAAAACAATGTTGTGATTTTTAGTGTGTAAATGTCATTATGAACATATATGGCCTGAGGATTCCACTAGTACATATAGTAACATATGTACTGAAGAAAAATGTTATCAACTAAATATTAATATTTATTAAACATTTACAAATAGTTTGAAGTTTAAAATCAACAACATAATTTTTAACTTTGAGATCAAAACGTAGCAAATCGTAGTTTATCATATTTTAGTAGTTTTTCCAATATAGACAAAAGCTTTGATTTGCATACTAAAATAAGCGCTTATTCATACAATGCACACTGAAATTATGATGGAATACATTACGTATCTCTAAGATTCTTCTTAGGCTAGTTGCGAAACTTATAAGGTTCTTCGGAACAGCACCACTAAAGACTCGGCACTAAAAAGGGACTTCCAACTACATTTAATCTAATACTAATGTCGTCTCCGTTCAGTAGAAATAGGACTGAAAGATATCTTGTTCTACCCACCATATTATTTTGTCCGTTAGTGGTATCCCCACCAGAGAATGTCCCATTAGTAGTCCTATTGTGCGAAGTAATTCCTAATTGTTAAATACAGGCACTTTATTAATGAGGCCAATTCCTCACAGGTTTTGCATTAGTAACTGAAATATCTATTCTATAGATATCTTTTTCTCCATCAAATTTCCCATAGGCTCCCTCCAAGGTTTGCAATGCATTACTAAGAGACAAAAATCATCGAGCATTGCACAATTAATACAGTTCGGGAGTACGGAACACCAAAAAGCTAATAATTAGAGACAACGATTGTTATGTTAAATATTACCATTAATTTTATTTTTAAACTCGATGATATCATTTTATGTTGTAATTGTACACACTTATATCATTTAACTTATGTATACAAGAAATATGTATCTTATACAGCTCTTATATTTTACTTCGACGTAATTTTAGACATTTGCAAGTAAAGTTTTTGTCAAAGAATTTATTGGTTTCTCTGAAATAGATAAAGGGTTCGTAATATTCCCTTGTGTGAGTGTCTAAATTAAATTTTCTACAAAGGTTCAATTTAATATCACTGACACCTGGGATTGAAGCATTCTACAGAACACGTGAGAATAATGTAGCCTAAATTCCATATTTTTCATTCCATATAATTTTCAAGTATTATCAAATTGTACATAAAAATAACTAATATAAATAATACATAAATATAATTCAAAATATAACAAATTAAATATATCATGATAAGTGAATTAATATTAATTTCACCGTAAAAACTCTTATTCTGGCCATTGATAAAATATAAGTTTTAATAATAAAGTTAAGTTTGAAATTGTAGAAACTTGAATTCATTTGTCTAGGCATTGAAATTATGACAGAAATGGTACATAGAATAACGTTAATCTAACACCTAAATATACAAAAATTAAGATACCAAACCATTTTTAAGATTGTCATTTATGAACTAGATCGAGTCCGCCAGTACTTTCATATTATAAATTGTGAAAATTGCTTTTGAGATGTACCTTTAACAGTCCTTTGTTTTAAAATAGCGTATGGCTTGATCATCTAAGACGGAAACATATCAAGGCTTAGAATATTGATATTTAGAACTAAATATATTACTACAGATAAAATATACACTTGAAGAAATGGAGTGCTTATTTTCTACGGCTATACTATCTGTTAACTTACAATCTTGTTGAGCACTGTGGTGAAATTCACAATAATGATTCGAATTTGCCCCTAACCACAATCACTAGAAACTTTAAAATATATCACAATTTTCTGATTAATTGTTCTTTATTTATTATTTCCACTTTAGTGGAATAATCAGATAATTGTGTTTTATTTTAAAGGGTCACAACCCCTCACCTGACACCAGTTGTGACCGTCTCCACTTCTTTTGACCAGCTGGAAGCTCCGGCTGGCTGGAGACCGCGTACACTTTAGCCGAATCTTGTCAGGATGGGCCAAGGAGTCGGGTTAGGACGCTAATGAACGCACGCAACGCAAGTGAAATTAAATGTAATATTTTATTTGAGCGCCGAATTAGATTACAGAAATATTTATAATTTATTAAAAAGACATAACGGCAAGATAAAGCCTTAATAGTAGCCGAAAAAAATACCGAGTAATTTAGCTAGCACGTGGCCGAAAATGGACTGACCTCGTCTCGTAGCGGTCTTTCTTCTCTCGACTCTCGGAACAGACTCCCGCTCGGCTCGCTGGTTCAAGCCCTCCACTCCTCGTCTCCCCACCCCCTTCTCCGTAATCTTGCACTGCTCAACAAAATCGCAAGTGTCAATTCATATTTTATTATTTAGAATTACTTTACATCCTAATTTATACTTATTATAGTTTTGGTTTGGTGGGCTCCTAGGCTGGGCCACAAAAATTTCTAGTGATTTTGGTTAGGGGCAAATTCGAATCATTATTATCTGTTAACTGTTGGAATATATTTAATCTATGGCCATTTTACTTTTCCTGATCCCAACTCTCCCATTTGAAGCAGTTTAAATAGTTACATTTTTAAATGAAACCGGCAGTAAAAATTGACAATGCTCAACAAAAATCACAACCAATAACCCTGTTTTTGTAAGTCATTTCATGCATAAGTGTTGGTCGCATTGCCTTAAGCAAAAACAGTTTATTCATGCAACTCGCACAAGAGTAAACTTGAGTGTTAGTTATAATAAGTAGCAGTACCGTGCTTCCTTACTCGTGCATGAAAATTGTGTGAATGGACATAGCGTGAGTTGTGGCTGATACTATTTTCTTTAGATGAATTTGAATCTAGGTTTATTTTGAAATAGACATATGTTCATGATCAGTTGGTAAAACGTGATACATTTTCAATATTTATAAAAATCCGTGGTATTAATTCCCTGCCCTTTTTAAAATATAGTTTTGCAAGAGACTATTATTTTTTACATTGTGTTTCAGGGGTAATTTCTCATACTTTTTAATAACATAAGTAATATCGAGCTCTATAAATATATTAATGATTCAGAGCTATAATATATTTTATTTTACAGTCTAATAGATAAAATACACTCATTGTCTATCACACTTAGTACAATGCAGTGTCTTGTCACTATTCCAATTATGTGAAATTGTCTTCCAACGATGACAATATAAATACGTGGTTCAGCACTTCATATAACTGTTAAAGTTACAAAAAGTTTTTAAAACTTGAAATAATACTTTTGTCTTATTTATTCCTTACGTCCATCAAAGAGTTAACGTCAGATGCAAGTAATAATATTCTAATACTTACTTTAATTCGATTTCCCAACATTCGCATGTGTTTCTTAACAATAGTCAACATATAATTTAATGTTATGTTGTTTTTTTCTTTAAATTATACACGTTCTATTAATTGAATTATTAATGTATAGTACAAGATAGTCTAACGTTAGTGATAATTATTCTATTCTGTATAAAGTTTTTTTAAGTAAGAAGTAATATTAATAAATACGTATTCCATCTACATGTGGCTCACCAGTGATGGCTACAATAGTTTCTGATGAATTTTAGTATTCAATTTAAGTTGAAGATTTTTTAGCCTGACTGTATGACACAAGGCAATCGTAACCATGTTCTGTAGGCAACCATAACCAGTGCTATAATATACAACATATTTTTTGTTAAACAAAATATGAGTTAACATTGCCTATTTTTGAATTAATTTGTGCCATGAATTATTTTCATGTCAATAGTTTCCGAAGAGACTGCACAATAAACCTACAGATGAACAAGCATCCAGATGCCATGCGTGTCTTCTTAAAACAGACAATGTGATTTTGACCATTTCTTATAAAAAGTTTTTAAATTTAAAAATAAGGAAATAGTTTTTGTACATATTGTATGATATCGAGTTATTAGTTACCGTACCAAGATTTATAATAATATTATTATTATGTTAATCAAACAAAAACTGTATTTTCTTTTGCTTCTCGTTTGATACATTTAATGGGATTATGTAATTTTCAGATATCTATTTCAAACATTTTATAGATGTAATACATCAGTTCTGAGATGATAAAGATACATAATTATCGAAACTCAACTACAAATTTACAACAGACAAATCCTATATAGAACGAAGTGTAACCCGAAACAGTAATACCTTCTAGTTTTTTTCCAGAACGTAGAATATAAAATAGAATTTTATCATTATCACGATAAATTCTCTTTATAAATTAAACTATAAAATAACTCAAACAAATTTATGTTTTAGCTTGAATACAACTTTAATACTCGTATTATTCACAACATCCTCATGATTTCACACCTTTTTTCCCACCGTTTCAATTCTCACTCCAAATAACATTAGAAATTAATGCCAAAATATGCAGACATTTTAGGTATTTATTCGTAATTTTTCATCAAACTTGTCATAAGCCATTGTTCATGAAAAAAAATTTAGTTTTTTTTCCAAATTGTACTTTCTTTTTTACAAGTATTAAAAGATAATCAAATCGGTACTTTTTAGATTTTTTTTTTTTTTTTTTTTTTTTTTTTTTACACTGGTTAGAAAAAGGAAAAATAACTTTTCATTGTTCTATGTGATCAGATTTGGGCAATATTTGTACTCCTTATATTTTGTCATAGTAAAAACAAAAAAATCATTAATAATTACAATTTTTATTTTAAATTCATACGATTTAATGTTCTTTTACGATTACGATTATTATGCATAGTATAATTATATAAAGTGTGAGTAACGATAAATAACACAGTTTCAAGAGTACGTATTTAATCTGGTGTTTATTTATTATCTCACTAACGTCTAAATTCGTCGCCTTCAATTTACGCTGACTTATTTAGAACACAGTAAAAAACTCTAACACATGACCGTAATCAAAAAACATAATAATTTTAATTTGTTTAAATTTATACTGGAAAACTTAATTTCCTCCATATTTTTTTTTTCAGTTTAATGTGTTGTACACGTGTAAACTAATAAAACACAAAACTAATACGTAGGATTCGTAAAGATTTTACATTAAAATTATTTTGATAATACAATTTGGGCATTTCATATTCTTGTTCTATTTTTATTTTAAACTCGTATTATTTGATGATTAATGGTTGTAGCTCCTAATGTAAAGATTTATGTTAATTTTTATTATTTGTGATGGCTGGAGCTTCATTTTATGATTTATTTCAACCCAATTCCATTCTCTTGTAATAATTATGTATTGGTAATATTTTTGCTGTTTATTTATTATATTATTTTTAATTTATTGTATTAAATGTATTAGAACTAAGTTCTAATGACTTTCCTATTAATCTTATGATGTTCTGCAATAAACGTTATATTATTATCATTATTACATCCAAATTTTATTGTTTTATAGATAAATTTATATATATATATATATATATATATATATATATATATATATATATATATACGTATATTTAAATACAACAAAGTAATTTTGGTAAGTAGATCTAATCTATTATTAAAAAAGATAAAAATATATGTTTATCCTTTAAATTAATAAATAGTTATTGGGGTTATAAATGATATCATAATAACTATTGCACAATTATTAATCTTTGGATTATTCTTTCTTTAAAACCTTATTATAAAACATAAATCTTTCAGATCTAAAAGCAAGAATGTTTCATTAATTTCTTCTGGAGGTGTGAAGATTAGTGGGAAATGAGTTTTGTGACTTAGGGCGTAAATCCAATAAAATCTGCTCACCTCTCTTTGTGTGATAATGGGTGGAGAAAAAAATTTAATTACAAATTAAATTTCTAACATCGCCTCACTAAATTTTAAAATATGACTGAGGCTGTGTTAATTACAATCCTACGTATAATAGAAAAGATTTTGTTTCACTATTTTCATCTCTGAATTGTCAAACTATAGCCCTTACATCAGAATTAAACAATTCCTAAATTTAAACAAATACCCATTTTACTCATCCTGTTTTCACCTAGTTCTTTTTTACAAACATTTGCCAGTATATTTAGAAACATTTGTAGTTTCAAGTAGGTGTTTGTTTGTTAATCTGTTTGGCATACACTTTAAGAAATAAAAACATTTAAACTTACGACGTTGGGATTAAAAATAAAAAACAGCAAGCATTGAATAAAAATATATTCCTATAGTAAAAATAAATCTTGTTCAATCTTTTTTAAAATTAAATAATAATACAATTACAGAGAGGTATTTAATTGATTATTATTTTTGTGGTAAATACGATCAATATATGCAATTATAATGTTTGAGGTGTTCAGAGTCTCCAGCCTTAATTTTTGAGTGTTTAGTCTTAATAATATATCACAAGAGTAATGAAGGAATAACTTGATGGGGGGGGGAATGAAATCTTTGAAATTATGTGTTTTGAACAGAAATAAATAAACAGTTTGAAATATCCACGTTTTAATGAATTTAAACAAACGATAAAAGTTTGTTACACAAATATCGTTCGAAAATTTTTAAAAACAGTGCGAAAGAGATGTAAAACTCGAAGTTAGAACATGTGGTGTCTTAATTCAACCATTTCTTACATGTCTCATCGATCCTTCTCTTCTCGCAAAGCAACAGATGGGTCCTTTAGAGTGATTTATAATAACATTATTATCGACACTCTTTATTGTGTGATATTCTAAACATGGTTCATTTCTTTTTTGAGCCAAATTAAAAACATAAATACAATAAATTATACATGAATAATAAAACATCTCGTATACACATTCCCTAATTAAAGCTTACAAGTAGATTGTAATTTGGTTACAAATCACCAGGCAGAGACAAGATGTGGATCTTTTGTTTAGATATATTATCACTTATAAATTAATATTATGCTAACTTGTGAACTGTTATACTTGTTAAAATAAAACTGGAACATAAATTCTCATAAACCGGTACGTTTATATATCTAAACTAGTTTCAACGACAAGGTCAACATCTTCACAAATACCGTAATGTAATTATAAATAACAAATTAGGACCTAAACAAGTACTACATTGATTTAAAATTCATAATATAGTATTATTAGATATAAGATTAGTTTAGTAATATTATATTAATTATATATTAACTCTAAGCCATTTAGAATGACATAAGTAACTTGTTAATTGATGCCTCATTGTCGTAAAGTAGATTTAGGCCACGCCCCTTTAGTTGTGTATAAATACGGAGTTTAGCATAGTACTAGGTTAGTAATTTTAACTCGTGCATTATTGAAGATAGTGACATTTTCAATGAAATACATTTAAATGATTAAACCTACTGTTTGTGAGAATTTGTGATCACGTTTTAATCTATCAAATATTGTCACTTCTTTAGTAGAAAAGTATACACTAAACAGATCAGATCATGTTATTGTTACATTTTATTTTTAATAAGTTGATTAGTTTGAAATTTCATTCCATTGTCAGATGATGAGATTAATCATGTACTGTACTATTTTTAAAAGTTTAATATTTCCACATATACATTGTAAAACTTAATTTTTACTGAGGAACTTCCAATTACTTCTGACTCTCAATATTAAGACAGATCTGTTTCAGTTTAGACATGCCGATTTTACTCTGAGATTGAGTTTAACCACTAACATACCTGTGGTTTGTTATTCTTACCCTATATTATTCGTTTTAGTTTCTATAGTTGGTTAAATTGACATTACTTGCATGCTTATTGTATTATAATAATTTCATAACATAGAATTTCATAATTGTATCCATTTATAACGTAACGTACATCCATGTGGTCATCCTTTCAAAAATAATATGTTATTATATTTTTATTCTATGTTTGAACGATAAGGGTCGAATAAGTACTTAATATATGTTGAACATGTTGAGGTCATAGACGCTTCTCATAACGAAAATTGCACCCTTAGCAAATTTTACGTTTTGTAGTATCAGATTTATGGAGTATGAAATTCTTCACAATACAGAATTTTTTTAATAAGTATCTTTCTAAACTCTGAACTGGCGTGTTTACTTTTCCAACTAAAAATTATATGTTAACCTTATAACAACGGAGATTTATTGTAGTGTCTTTCTGGTGGATTTTTTTAACCTAGAGTATTATAAAATATCATTCAGAATATTAACTTCGATACGTGTAAACTCGATTAATCGATATTTAGATACTAGATTAACCATAAATAAAATAAAATGAAATACAAAGATCAAGTCATACATTTCATCTTTAAACATTTTGTAAAAACTAATTTGGAAAAACATTTTTTAAAGAAAAGTATAAAAGAAGACGCCATAAACTTTTCTTGATTACCTGGTATTATGTAACGTAAATACCTCAGGTTATTAAATTGATATTATTTAAATCAATTATACGTAACCCAATAAACATAGTATAGTGGCAGATGTAACAACCAGTAAAATAATTATTAGGTAAAGAAGAATTTAAATTGTTTAACTTAAGTGTAATAGATTTTGAAAAATTATTTATCCATCTTGAAAATTTATTTATTTAATACAAAATCATTTCAAATTTTTTTTAAAATATTACTAGGCAGTTTTAAAAACCTTGATTGTCTTGTACTAGAAGAATTTCATGATGGCCGATTTGGAGACAGTTTTCTTAAATACATCCCGAATCCGATAATAAAATAAGTTTGTTAAAACCTCACAATATACTTTTAAACAGGCTTTGGACATCTGTAAATCTAAAGAATTGTTTTTGATGAGCTCATTAAAAAATAAAACGTGAACTATTTGATTCTTCTTTAGACAGAGTAACAAATTTTAAATGAAGAAACAGAAATTCAAAAAGTTAGTATAGGCTATCGTTTTTGTTAGTTATTATTTAATAAAAACTTCAAGGATAAAATAAAGCAATAAAGCCCTAAGTTTCAAAATATGTAATAAAAAATATTTTGAAACTTTAAGCTTTATTGCTTTATTTTATCCTTGAATATGGAGTTTCAACAAGAAATATCTGCTGTTACATTAAAATTAATTTAAAACTTATTTTTCAAGGTAAATAATATTAAATAAGGTAAATATTTTCCGAAATAAATACGAAATAAACAAAGCATCATATAGAATACAGGGAGAGAAAAATGTATTGTATTAACACATAAACAATTACCTTAGGCATCAGTATAACAACGTCTAATATCTGATTGAATTCAGAGGTTTCATTAATACAATGAAATTAGGATCATATATCATACAGTGATTTAACGAAAAGTTTTGGAAATAAAAATAAAATTACAAAATTAGAATAATAAATATAAACTTTGCGTAAAAATGTTTTTAATATGTTTTTCATAGTTTATGGTTTTTCAGACATTTCACTAATATGAAACACAATAAAATACCAAATGTTACATTAAAAACTAACTTCCTCTTTTCTGATGTTTTGCCTATCACACTTGTTCAAGTCAGTAAAAAATAATCTGTTACGCTATCGCATAATTTATATTTCCGACTAAGTTTGAATAGTTGACTTGATTAATAATCATAAACAATCTCAATCACAATAAATGGCATAAACCAAAACTAACCTAGCCTGCACATCAATATCGGTCATAGTTTATGGTGTTTTTGAATGATTGTACAATCATTATCGTTTGACAACGGCTGAGTCGTTTACTTTGACTACTTGAACCTTCATGACATAGCAATCACATCGATAACACTCCTTCCTAAAAATAATAGAAATATAATATAAAATATTTAACAAATAAAATAAATGAGACTGTTAATTTGTTTCTTGAATATGAGGTGTTTACAAATCTGGTGTGATAAGTAGATTACCAATCCAGTTTGGTGGAATTTTGTATCTTTTTTATAATACATTTTCTAAGTGATAATTTTCTATTAAAAGTTAAAATTAATTTTATTTTTAATATCTTTTCACATTGCGATGGGGTAAAATTAAGAAGAGTTAGTTGTGTTTTTCCTAATTTTCAATAGAAAAATTTACATGTTAAAAAACTTTCTAGTGTAGCGACACGCTTTTCCATCGTTAGGATAAATTGATGAGAATATGTGAATATAATTAATTGCATTCAATTGTAATCTATAACTTGTAACTCTCTCTCTCTCTCTCTCTCTCTCTCTCTCTCTCTCTCTCTCTCTCTCTCTCTCTCTCTCTCTCTCTCTCTCTCTCTCTCTCTCTCTCTCTCTCTCTCTCTCTCTCTCTCTCTCTCTCTCTCTCTCTCTCTCTCTCTCTCTCTCTCTCTCTCTCTCTCTCTCTCTCTCTCTCTCTCTCTTTCCTACCACGTCATTTCTTACTGAATGCACATATTGTCGATGCCCTTCTGATACCTAAACGATAGTACCTCTATCCTCAGTCTAAACCGAAATCCAGCTCCAACATCTAAAAATATAACATATAAAGTTATAAATGTAATTATTTGTTAATTCTTAAATGTGACTTATAATATAATGTTTACAATTTATATACTTAGTTATTATTAATATTGTTTTTACTACAATTTAACCCATAGTTAAAATGTAGATTTTTTCCAAATGTAGATATTTTTAACTTATTTTCAACAATTTGAAAAATCTTTAAATAGGTATTGGTATTGAATATGCGAAATGACAAAGTCCATGTATAAAATTTAATATTTTAGAAACATAAGATTTTTTTTTTTAAATGTTTTTCGTACATTTTTCCCATGTATTCTGGAATTAGTTCCCTCTCCTATATTTCCTATCTGTTCTCTCTTTTGTTTTTTCTGACCTTGAGGCTATTAGAGTATTCAAGGGCTTAGGGGTCTTCATTTTGCTCTTTTCTTCTTCTTTTATAAAGCGATGATGACCGAGAGGTTTTCCCTTTAAACAACAAGAATGAAAATAAATATGTTTCTGCTTGTTTATATTGATACGTTTTGTGGGTGAAGACAGTATTAAAGAGATAAAGTAAACCTTTCATGAATAAATTACGAACATTAAGCTTATATTAAGACATTATCTTTATTCATAGAATTTCGTAATCCACGTTTGTATAAGTTATATACGTCGTTTACATATACAACAGCAACAAATCTTTGCAAAGTAGGCGGAATTGAACCAGGCGTACACAAACTTGACTTTAAGATCTTTATTTGAACCCTCTCTGCATTAATTGTTTAGATAAAACTTTACTAGATAAATCTCTCCAACTCGTCGTATTTTGTTTATTATATGTTGTTATAATAAAAACATTTTGTTTTTAATTAATATAAGAAAAATCAATGTTTGTATCGGGACTATCATCAAGGAATACATTTTATTTTCAAATATATAGTTGAACAACAAAAATTCAACTTGCCTAATTTATCAGTAACGTAAGCACTATATTAAATTGAAAAACGGATTAAAAATATTTTAAATCCTTTGTTAAATTGCGTCTCTAGAGCCAGTTTTACCAATGTGTTCTCACAAGACTTAACCGTCCACTAGTGGTTCAATCAAACGTTCAGCAGCACATTGAACTTCAAACATTTTTATCTCCTTTCCAATACTTACCATTACGAGGTTACCTAAGTTTAACTATTACTTACGACCCTGAGTTTAACTTTAATCTAATTCGCTTGTTAAATATCAAAAATAATTTTACATTTTGTGCATACATATAAAACATTTTCTTTACTTTTGGAGGTAAAGTAGGCTCAAAGCGTTAAGGCCTAATGTTTGTTGTTCGTAACTGTCCAGGGTATTAGTTTCCTGTTTAATCCTTTATGTAGGACAAATAATATTGGCAAAGACAACATGAAAGAGGCTATACAAGAATGTTTGATTATAGTTTACACTGTGGTACCTAATTTATATATTTTTAAATAAGTGATTAATATTCAAACCTTCCTTAAATGTACACTTAAAACGGCCAACACTGTGTAGAAAATCTAGACATAAAATAGAAGAAAAGAAACCACTCTCCAAACAAACACTTATTTTTCTACAGGTGGACGTTTCAATGAATAAGTTATCATCCTTAATTGTTATACAGGACCATTCTTAATACTTAACTACAATTAATTACATTGATAGAGCTTTGACTTTTGGATCAGTATTAAAAAATAAGATGAATATGTACAACTGAAAATGATGACTTAGTGATTGATATGTTGTCTTGTTTGTAATATAAAGTTTGTTGTAGAATTTTCCGTGTGAGTGTTTATTCCAAAATAATTATACTAAACAATATTCTAAACAGCTTTTCTCTTAATGTCGGTATATTTTGGAGACTAAATATTGTAAGAATAAAAAATTATGATTGAAGTTTAAACAATTAATTTTAAAGCTTTTAAAATTCATTTTTGAGTAATGATCCAAGTCACAGATTTCAATCTAAGTTATTTATTACTTACTCCATCTAGTGATTTATTTTATAACATAGGTTACCCGTTTCAGAACGTATGTTCTATCTTCAGACTCGCTCCTGAGAGGTCGTTAAAACATTAAAACTCTACAAAACGTACACATCCCATACAATAAACAAATAACTCTCAGGATGAGTCGTTCTTGAACCGTTAGTGTACAAATTTCGCGCATTTGAGTGTTATTGTTTATTGTATGTGATGTGTACGTTTTTTAGTGTTTTAATGTTTTAACGACCTCTCAGGAGAGAGTCTGAAGCTGGAACATACGTTCTGAAACGCTTAACATGTGTTACAAAATAAGTCATAAGACGGAGTAAGTATGAAGTAACTTCGATATTAATTTTAGGTTCAACTATTTTTTTAAATTTTAATAAAGTTACTATTTTAAACATATCCAAAAGTATCAACTATTATTTGTCGAAATATCTACTTTAATATTTAAAGGTTAAATAACACTGAAAATTATTTTTAATTAGAGCAACAACAAAACATTTCGTAATAATATAATACCCAATTTTCTGCAAACGAGAGAGCTTGTCATATATAGTAGCCCAAGGACATTAAGACAACAGTACAACTTGTTTGCTTATAGATCTAATGTCTTAACATCTGTTACTATCCCTTTAGGAAATGTTATAGTAGTTCATTTTATTAACTTTAAGTCCATATACTATGAAGACATATTTCATATTTCAATATTTCTATTGCAGTAATAAATACTTTATCACACCTAAAAAAATGTATATAAACAACTGCCAATTAGTTATTGATTGCTTATTCCAGATAACTTGTATTAATAAGCAAAGTATAATTTCGTTTGAATATTAATTGATGTAAATTAAACTTCTAAAAGTAGTATATCTAAATAAAAACCACTGCAAAAGGTTGTAAAACGCGAATATTTGTTTACAGTGTACTGAGTAGAAGGTATCTACACAAGCTTAGGCCTAAGTGGAAGAGAACATAATCCTGCACTGTAGAGAAAGAAATGGATGAATTTTAATAAACATAGTAACCATGGAATAAAACTAAATATAAATATAGCGTTTGTATTTTAGAGTAGAAAATTAAAAATACTGTATGTATATTTAGTTTTAGTGGAAAATAACGATTAGTTGTTATTTGTCAATTAAATTGATTTATTTTAGCTGAGTGCTATAGCGGCAATAGTTTAACAAAAATTTTCAAAATAAAATTTAATAGAACTGCGACAAATATTTTTTTTATATTATACTTAGAGCTTGATAATGTGGAGATATAAACCTGTGTGTTTACCACATGGATTTGTTGTCTCCCTGTATGATTGATTGCAACAATTTCCTTAATTCGTGTTTAGAAAGTCGTGCTATCAGACATGCGGTAGACTTCCTATAGTTACCTTTCTCTAGGTTTCGATTTTCCTCCGAAACAGCTGTAGTACATGTTCTCTGGATACATAAATAATTACAACCCTAGTTAACCTAATCACTAAATTACTTTGAAACTAACTCCTCCATACGTTAACAAATACTATTTACTTTCCATTGTTCCGGGTACTTTGAAAAAGGAATGATAAGGAAGTGGAGGGAACAAAAGTTGAACAATGTTTTAACGGACATGGTTGAAACATAAAAGAAATAAAAACTGTTATGCTAGAGGTAAAAGTGAAGAGATAAAAATAAAATTGAATCTCAAGTACCTGAGAGATATTGTTAAATTTAACATATTTGGGATAGGAAGTGAGTAATCAAAACCTTTAATCATCATCTTGTAGAACTACAGGATTTGGATGGAAATCAGGTATTGTACTTTTAATTTCTCACATCTTCGGACGTAACTTTGGTCAGCGGTTTTAAACATTTCTTCCTGTTTTTCGATAGTTGTCTTACGAGATTGTTAGTGGACTTTTATTATTTCAGAGTAAGTATTTTTATGGAATAAAGTAAGAAAGGGTCAATTTAAGTTGCAAAATGCATAAATTTTGAAGTTCTTTATTTTAACCAGGGAAGGAGACATTCCGGCCAATCATAAAGAAGAATCACCGTTTTATATTTCGTCATCAGCCAAGAGTTGGAGAAAATTATAGTCTATCTAGAAGATTAGATCTGTAGATCATCGAGTTTGTATACATCTAAAACCAAAGTTCAAACAAACACAACAATTTTAAGCAGGATAACATACTCCAGGTATTCTAACATTTGTATACTCATAAATATATTGTATTTTCCAAAATATCACCATTGATATAACAACATCTATGATATTCGTTAACGCTCTGTTGTTTAGATAAAATTACATTAATTATGTATTTTAATCTCAGATGCAAAATCTAAATATGAAAAATAGTGTAATAACCACAATTAGTATACACGTGTTTAATGAAATATGTTTGCTTGTGTATTTGAAGAGTTAAATAATATGTAAATCATTTTAACACTAACCTCAAAGTTTTGAAATATAATCCATACGTGTTTGAAATTCATAATAATTTTGTATTAAACATTTCGTTCATGGAACGTATACGTCGTTTACTGAGACCTCAACTCTAGCGTCTGACTAAACTGGCAGGTGAGAAATATATTTATATTGTAATTTTCACTCAAGTTATTTTGTTTAATCCTAATTATGTTTAACGTTCACAACGTTCATTGGTTTAAGAACGTTAAAACTGAACGTTTGATCGTAACGTTTTAGGTTGTAATGAACAACATTGTCAAATCGATGGTGATTTGGAAATGCCCAGAAAACCCATTATTCCTCCCTCAAGAACTAAATAGCTTTTGATTTGATATCTGAACATAGAGCTTTGAAGGTACGAAAGAAGTCAATAAGAAGTCTACTGCAAGATATGTTTTTACTTGCATATGCCCTGAACCAACAGTGTTCGCTGGTGTGCCAGGCTTGAACAACCAGCCATCTGGATGGAACCAGAAAATTAGCAAAGATGAAATGATCTATCAGGACTCACATCTGTATGACTGATGAAAGATTCATCTCGCTAAATCTAAGTAAGAGAAATCTAGGAAACGTCCTTAGGAGACACTGGTTTTAAGATGCACGTAAGCAGAATAGTGGCATATCATGGAGACAATCGTTGGTTAGATAATAAAACCATTAGCAATATAATATTTTACCGCGTGAGACTCTTACATGAATGAAACTCGAGTTGTTAGGAATTCAATCTTCCGTTGACTTCAAAAATAAATAATTAGTTAATGAGCCATTAATAATATTGAGGAACCAAACTACTAAACTAGATTATAATATGATAGTTCCTAACCACTTTCATTTTGTCGCTCTGTCAAGGATTTATAAACACCTTAACCACCTTTTCTAATTTCATCTACATACCACAAATTATCAATTACTACTTGTTTGTATAATTCTGTCCAAAGTGACTGGACTGAGAGAAATAATAACTAGAGATACTGTAGTATGGTTGTGGCTAGAGAACCTTGAGAAACAGCAAAATTGGAAGTTGGAAGAAGAATAAATTATACGATAACTGACAAAACCTAACGAGAAACTTCTTATTCAGAATCAGTAACTCAAACAAATTGATCATTTTGCGAGTGAAGCGAGTTTCTCGTCCGGTTCTCGTCAAATCTCATAAATAGTCCTCAAAAATATAAAATCAAGCTTCCAAGTATTAAAATCCAACTACGTCGCAACATCAAATGTAATTGAATTCAAATGTTCAGGCTGAAGATTCTCTAGTTAATGAATACTTCTTTATATTATCAGTTTAAACAAAACAAAGGAGCTTTATATATCCAACGCATCCAAAGGAAGGAATGTCCCTGCTGCGAAATCAGAGTTTTAGCTAAAGCCAATAAGTATTACTCGATTTATAATAACCTTTACAGAAAATCAAGTCAAGCTGAAGCTATTCCGTATTTATCTCCATGTTTCTCGACTGCAATTGTTACAAACTTAGTTTCACATTGTAATTGTCCTATTTTATTTACTTATTGTATTTTAATTACAAATCAATCTGGTTATCTTTTGATTCTATATTTCAAATAAATAAATTTTTAAACATTGCTTTAAACTCAACCAATGTTCAATTCCATTTTATATAATGGAAACTTTCATACGTGAAACAATTTCCAAATAATATTATACATGGTGTCCCATGAAGGGTTGCTAATTTAATTGTCAACCTGTGCAAGAACAATGTTTAACAAAAATGTAAGTTAGTAGTTATGTCCACAAAGAAGTAAAAAGTATTAAACCCAAGTGTAAGATTTTCAGGTTTTATTCTAAAGAAAATTACGTAGTTTCGCATAAATTCGTGAATTTTACTATAACACCTATTTTTTTCTAATAATGAATGCTGTAACTGTTAAATGATTTAGTTTCTGTAATTGTTTATTAGAAGTTATATTGTTTTTAAAAAAAACTATTGTGTTTAAATAAGTAACAAACAGCTGTTTTAGTAGCCCCATTGTAGCTGTGCAGGTGATATATACAAACTTCCTTCTGGTTTTTGTTTTGTTGGAGGGCAGAGAGAATATTTTAACTAAACAAAATTATAACCTTCCCAAAGTCAATAGTGAAACAATAAGTCAATAAGTAGATGTTTATGCCCTGAAAATACCATTAATTGTTTATTGTTTTGTAGTGTAGTCTTATTTCTGACAAAATTGAAGGTCGAAAATATATAAATGTCTAATAAATGTATTTCCAAATAAGACATACATGGATATATAGTTTTACTCCTCTGTGTATTTCGGTGATAGGATGGGGATCATCATCAACTTTTTTTCTCACTCGCAAAACTATAATGCAAAACTGTAGTAATATGTACATGAAAATGGAATGAAAGTGTTATTATTTTTTATCTGTTGCTTTTGAAAAGGAATGTAAAGTAATTGGGTATTTTTAAGATACTTATTTATATATTGATCCACATCCACAAGAAAATCTTGTCATAAATGAAAATCTCTGTTTCTAGTGACTGATACTTTTAATAAAAATGTTATATATATATATATATATATATATATAACTTACATATAATGTTGGTATATATGTTGTTAAAATATTGCTGGTCTTAATTCTATGCTGGTCTTAATGTTACAAATTTATTTCAGACATCCTACTCAATGAAAAACTATTTTTTTCCATCTTGATATACCATCAAACCTAAATTAACAATATTTGTAAGCAAACCTCTCTGTTGTTACAATTATTTATTTATGTGTATAATTAATAAAGTGCAAATAAACAATAAAATATAAAAATTTCTCATAAAACATTAATTTTATAGAGATCTATCACAATTTTCATTTGTATATAAACTGATTCAGTTATTAATAATATATTCCTAAGTATATATTTAAGGAATAAAACTGGAGTATAAAATAAAAGGTGATATAAAATCAATAAGTATCTCTAGTTACATCCTTTATCACTAAATCCGGATCCCATCCCAATCTACATTTTTATAAATATTTATCTTTATCCTACGCCGGAGATATAAGATTTTCGTGTCAATCAAAACGCGTTATTTACGGATAAAGAAGCCAGGTATCATTTGGCGGTTGGCGAACAATTATTCCAACATATAATTCTTTAAAATGCAAATACAAATATTAACAATAGGCTATTACGCAACGGAATTCGATGGCAACTGAAAACCGAGGCATCAATTTTTAATACTATTATTAATAATAAATGTTAACAATTATCTTTTAACTAATTTGCATTTCATCTAAGGTTTATTTAACATAATGTAAATTTATATCAAATGGCCACTATAGTAAACGTAATGGAGTGTAATTGATATAATATTTAGCATTAATATTGTTATTGGATTTTCTAAAAACTTAATCCCTGATACACTTAATGTATGGAGATGATAAAATTAAGTGGTTTTACATTCTGATGCACTGATATAAATCTGTGCCAGTTATGCTAGATTCGGTAATTCCAAAAATACTAGATTCAAAAATTGTTCCAAGAAAAAATCACATTAAATATACGAATGAAGAAATGTTTCACCTTTTAAATAAGGATAAATCTATTTTTTAATACTCGTAGTCATCTCCTGGGCCGTAAGAATGGCAATTTTAATCTGAATTCCTAGAAATTCAAATGAAAATGTAAAGTATTAAGGTATCATACCAACTCAAAAACGTTCATGTCTTGTGTAATAATCGATCAAAACTAAACAAGGTTTGATGAAATAGTTAATCTTATTAAAGTTAACGAACATGGCACTATTTTTATTTTTTATTTTTTTTAATAATACTAATTTCAATTTTTTTCCTTTTACTATATTCTATATGATTGTGCCACATTTTATAATATGTCTATATTAAATACCATCAGACAATTGATAAATTACATTCAAAAGCAGATTTTAATAGCATTTATCATTTTGATAATATTCTTGTATATTCAAACTTCATACCAATAGTTTTACTTGATTCAGAATTTCATTTTAAACTAATTAATATTTAAAACAACAGGTACCTATGTTTGAAAAAAATATTAAACATTCAAGGCCATATTTTAATCTGAAGAATGAATGAGAGTTTAATTAATTTTGTAAATTGGAAACACGTCGTTCAGCTTCGTTGTTCACTAACCGTGTTTAACAGCTGTGTAACAAAACTAAGCGCTGTTGCTCAACCCACTGTGTTTTATATAATTTACTTCTCCCTTCTTCCAATAAACTGATAGCAAACAAAATATTAGTCATTTAAAATTATTTATCTAGTAAAAAATACAACTGAACAAAAATGTATGTAGAAGCTATCAAATGTTTAATTATAAAATGTAAATATTTAATTCAACATTTATGTCAGCTTGGTTTTGCTTTCGATCTAATCACAGTTTTAAAACACCTAATCCAAGCAAATAACAACAGAGATTTACTCGACTTTTCCCTGAGCAAATATATGTAAACGGGAATCCTGAGAGGGAATTGGTTTTCGACGTAACACATTCGTTTCCTCCCAGTACAAAGTTTTGGCGTAATTTATTGTACTGTAGAGCCTTAGTCTCAATCTCAGTCAACCTACAACACATAGTTGTTATCCTAACGCCTGTGTATTAGTTTGAGATTTTATTTCTTATTTATATAGACAGTTATTATTTAGTAAATAGATATTCAGATTATTAAAACAAAATGGTCTCATTCTATTACATACCTCATTTTGAAATTGTAATATAATATTTTTAAGCGGAAATAAACTTTTTCACTAAAAAATTTAAAAGTATCTTTTTAAAGTAATATTTTAAATTAATGATCATGTTTCTGGTCTTCATACATTTCGTTCATAACGTTAACATCCCGGTAGACCTAAATAACACAAACAAAATTCTGTAAAAATACGTTTTTTAATAAAAACAACTCATAAGACATGTAATGCACATGCGTCATACGAGACATGAATATTGATATTAGGTCATATTATTGTTTGTCAGTGGTTAAAATGTAGTCAACGTTTATTGATAAACAGTATTATAACTTTTTTTTTAAATCCATTTTGTGTTGAAATTTACGATTAATTACTTTTTTTTTTAAATAACCTTTTAAAGTTAAAGTTTTAGAAGTCGTTTTTGAACTTACGAATTCCCATTGAGTGTATACATAATCTATGCATACGTGAATTTTTTACTTTTCAATTTTTAATTTTTCAGTGAAAAAGTAAAATATTATATTACAATTTAAAAATAAGGTAGGAAGTAAAAGAATTAGATAAATTTCATAAAATAATCTTTATATCGAATTACCATATGAACTATTAAATAGGCAATACAAAGTTAATATATTACTTCATAAAATAATAATTAAATTGTTTATACTTTCAATCTGTTATATCATACATGAAAATATATAAGAGAATATAATTATATTTACGATTTAAATCATGATCTATATTGTTTGAAATAATCAAATCGAATTTACAAAAAGTCATTTACGTAACGAGTATTGTCTTTATTTAGTAACAATATTGTACCAAAATAGAAGTATTAAGGTAATGAATTTATCAGAATATAAATGCACTTTGTACTTACAAAAATATATATTTATATTTTAATATTTACATGAAACAATTATATCCTAATATGTTTTTCAACTTACAGTATATAGGCATATTTCAGCTATCTAGCTTTAAACGATTTGCCACACCTAACTTATTTGACAATGATGGATTTTTTATGTTATAAATATGGTTTAGACTGACATTTGCAATCATTTATGTATAAGTAAATTGATACACGACGTTTCTAGAATATAAATCTACTCTCGTTATCGAATGTGCAACTATAACATAAGAGAAAAAAGAGGAAAACACCAACACAACCTACAGTCGAAAATCATGTTGGAAACAAAAATAAATCTATAACCTAAGAAAACAACTAAAGCCTAAAACTAGGCCTGAGGAGTCAAAACTAAGAACAAATACAAACTTTATCAAATAAAACCAAACACAAATCCTTCACTACACAACGGTTAGCAAGCAAAACTAAATCATGCACAAATTATGGTCTCGTAAATTATTCTAAAATCTAATCGTGATATTTAATGTATGCTTAGAACAATATATTATCTTTGATATTATTATCTTTAAACCAAATACAATAATTTTAAAACAATTAATTCTTAGCAGTTAAGAATTAAGTTTTAGCAGAAATCACTAATTAATTTTGAAGCTAGACGTATTAAAACTCATCCTATACTAGTAAACACATGCCCGACTGTAAATTATTTTACCGTTCATAATTTATTTTAAATGTATTTTCAATTAAATGTGGATTAATACTCTCTATATAACCGACTCGCCATATAACACTGACTGACTCACTCACTTAACTAACTACTGATTCGCGATAGTACCCAGTCCAAAAAGGTAATCATTTTAAGAAGGCTACAGTTGCTCCCCTACCCTAAACACTTGTTCTAGCTCTAGAAAACATAAAAAGTTTTTAAATCCGAAGGTTAGTTCACAAAAGCCCTATTTATCCCAAATTGTATTCTATAGTTTTAAATGATATATGTTATGCTACTTGGATCGATAAAAATTATAACATTATTTAGTTTACAAGAAGCATTCAAAGCGTGGAGTCCCTCTTGTTCTAATGAGCTAAGCAAAATACGTAATGGCAGTTATATCGTTAACCAAAACGTCAACACATCCATCTTCATATGTATGTATGAAAAAAATAATAAAACATTTGTTTATTGATGGAATAATATTATCATAGTAATTGTAAAATACTAATTTTGATAAAAAATGCTGGTTATCTCAAAGTATATAGCCATTAAATAGAGTTTCCAAGTTCGGAAGGAGTAACTCCGAATAAAGACAGCTCCTTATATAAAAACATTTCAAAACTGCTTGTTCCATAATTATGTTTTTATTTCGAAAAATATCAGATAAACTTTTAACGTAAGCATAATAATCAAAATTTTAAAAAGTTATTTAATTGTGTTTAATAAATTCCGTTTTGTACTAAAAGTAAACATTTAAGTTTTATTGACGATGTCTGGTTTTAATAAAGGCTTGCTATCTCTCTGGGGTAGTAAAGATAAACATAACAAAATAAAATAATAATGTTGATTTAATATTTCCACTTAGATCCGTTTTATTATTTCTTCTTTTTGCCTACTTCTTTCTGTATTGAAAATATTATAAATATTCTTAAGGAATTTTAAAAAGAATCTATTGCTGAATCTTACTGAAGTAGAGTTAAGGCATTAATTTTAAACTGTATTTTAAATGTCTGCAACGAGAATGTTTAACTATTGAAGACATGAGAATTAAAGTAAGTTCAACTGTTTATTACTTTATTTTGGTAAAACGTGCTGATGGATGAAAAACCCATCTGCTAAACTTTTTTTAACACTGGAAAATTCGCGGTTTTGTCTCTTTTTCAGTTGAAAAAACGCTTAACAGCTTCGATTAACGCTTAACATTTTAAAATTGAGTACCTACTACTTTTCGTGTAATGAAGTGCAATGTTTAAATAACGAATTTACTAAAAACTATAGTCATAGTGACCCGAAATATCTCATTACAAGTGCCCCATTGTTCATGTGGAGAGTTACTAAAGTATGACAAGGTCACGTGTCTTGTTAATTTATTATTACAATAAAAACCATCCACCAACCCTCAACATTTATACCTCTAAAATCTCCACAAAAACCTAACTTGTCACATATTACATACACACTCATGATACAAAACAATAAAAATATACAAGATGTCTAAAACCTGTATCTCTGCTTTAGTAAACATGCACCTGTGTTTCCTCGTCCTGTCCATTGCCCTTCCACGGCGTGTAGTTCAAATACGATAAAAAATGTACATCAACACAACTACCCTTCCAAAAGGTAAAAACCCACAATAAAACAAAAGATGTTGACCTAACTACGATATATGGCGGCAAGAGTAGAAATTACTAAGATTAAGTTGCACATCCCTAATGTAATTTTTCAGGTCCATAAGACGCTCGCAAACATCAGGGTCATAACATGTGTCTATTTTTACCCTAAGCGTTTGATTGTAAAAAATAACGTAATAGTCCAACATATTTCGAATTAATAAACAGTAAATGCAAATTTTGAACAGCTGATTCACAACTAACAAAAATGCTACAATTCCCATCCAAGATATTTTTTGTCAACAATGTAGTATTTACTATTTTTATTATTATTTTTATAATTATTTAAAACTTCAATTGTTCAAACAATAAGTAAATTAAAATTTATAATGTGTTTACATTTTTAAATATTAAAGACCTTGTAATTAATTTTAATCTACTATATATGCACCTTAATAAAGATCTAGGGCATTTTTTCAAGCAATCTGTTGAAATGTGATCTTAAATGACATAAAAATATATAAAATATTAATTTCAGGCAAATATTTTAGAAGTTAATCAAATAGGATGTATTCAGAACTTAAAATCAGAAACAAAAACCAAGATTAGACTAGATAGTTGTTTATATTAAAATTTTGTGTAAAACAGATATGTAAAATAGAAGCATAGAGCCTCAACAGTTCATAGAAACATACAGCCTCAAAAGTTTATAGAAATATACAGCCTCAACAGTTCATAGAAACATACAGCCTCAATAGTTCATAGAAACACACAACCTCAAGGGTTATAGAAATATACCGCCTCAACAGCTCATGGAAACATACAGCCTCCCCAGTTCATAGAAACATACACCCTCAGCAGTTCATATAAACATACAGCCTCAACAGTTCATAGAAACATACAGCCTCAACAGTTCATAGAAACATACAGCCTCAGCAGTTCATAGAAACATACAGCCTCAAAAGTTCATAGAAACATACAGCCTCAACAGTTCATAGAAACATAAAGCCTCAACAGTTCATAGAAACATACCGAAAAAAATTACCCTTAAAAAACCCATGATGATCATCTTATACAGATTTAATTCCTGTTTTCAGTTTTATAAATGTACATAAAAAGGAGGCTATAATGTTTCACTGTCGGTATCTTTGAACATTTGCATTCACAGTAAAGATGATAAATCATGGGTAACACTGTTAATGAGTTACTTTTATCTTCCTTACAAACACTACTTGTTCTAAGTGACTGATCCCTGACATTCATTTTGTAAGTTAAACCCAACATCAGACAACAAAGAGATCGTGAAGGATTGGAATGTTTTGAATAAAATTTACATTTAGAGACGTGGAACAGTACAAATAAACTGTATGTATTGCCCTATGTTATGTTAATATAATCTGATGATTTTAACACGAGAAAGGCGGAAATAACTTAAATAAATATGTTCAGGAATAGTTACAGCACTTAGTTGTAATGTTAAGTCACAGTATAACTATCACTTCTGTTTATAGATTTTATTAAATTTTCATTGAGAGATTTTGGATCTATAAAATATATAGTATAATATTGAGCTTCTCTAAGAAAATGGAAAAAAAAATACTCAGACTACAACCGAATACCTATGATTATAATTTGATCGAAATTGTTTGTGCTAATTTTGACAAATTCATGTTCATTTCTACTTTTTATTCGATAACTTTAGAACCACTATTTTTGGGGAGATGAAAATACTTGAACAAATCGTCATAGCTTATTTATAGCAACATAAGTTGATGTAGTTATGTACTATAATATTTATCCCCAAATTCAATTTTATGAAGCAAAATTTTAGTACAAACACAAAACACAAACAGGCAACAACTCAATAAATTACTTGTTGGTTTTCGAGGAACCCAAATAAATATTTTCTTGAAACTCGTCTGTTTTGTTTCACTTATCACAAACTTTATAAACCAATCAGAAACTTTTTCGTTAAATGAGAGTGAAAATGTTGAAAAGGTAAGTTTTACCGTAACAATCCTAATTTAATTTTTTTCATAACTTGTCATGGTTATATATATGATGGGATACATTTATTTAGGTGTTTAAATTGCTCACAATATGAACTTACAGTAGGAACAAATTAGTCCATATTAAAATAGGCATATCCATAGTTGTACATATAATTACCGCACAATATTCAATTTCAATTCGTGAAATCAACTCTCTTGTTTGACAAGAACACTCCCTAATTAAAGGGCTTATTCAGATAATTTCCTTCTTGTCGTTAATAACATTCAATCATTAATTTACTAAATACGTGCCTCCAGATATAGAGATTCCATAGTGGGATTCTCTACCGGATATCTCAAGAGTCACACCTTCTCTAAATACTGAACTAATGAATAAAACAAAGAATATTTTTGTTAATCTTTATTGGATTAAACAATCTAACTTTGTTTAATATTTGGGAGGCATATAAAATTGTAACTGGTAGTGAAATATTATTTTAAAGAGAATAGCATGTAGAAAAACCTAAGGTCACCGTGTATCCCTACTAAATTGTTGTACAAATTTCAAATATAACCATTTAATCTATTTAGGTACTTAAGCATGAAGTAAGTTTGATAACAAAGTAGGCAGATATATTAAATGACAATATTCAACAACGTTATTTTAGTAACACTTTTAGATCATAGCGATCAAATGATTTGGGGGAGGAGGACTTTACAAATGGAATTTTACGAAAACATGTCACGTAACGAACGCTTCATTGGAAACCTCGTTTAATGCAGGAAACAATCCTACAAATCCGATTTTGTTTAATTGGACCTAACCGAAATGGTGGATTTTATCAATAAATGGATTTTCAGTACCATTTTCTTCATTAATGAGCTTTTCAATGAGAATCGACACATCATATTTACTGGGCACACCATATTTACTGAGCCCATATACTCCGAAATAAAAATTGGCATTTCAATGTAGGATAAAACCATTATAAGTACTTTTTGACCTTCAATATATTTTTAATGATGTTCTCCACTTTCGCTGTCTCATCTTTCGAGTTATGTAAACTTTCAAAACTCTTCTTAAGGTTATGTAAAAATAAGCATACGTCCGGTGGCCATTTTAAATAGGTATAATGAAGCTGTTTTTATGCGTTATTTTCTTTAAAATAACGTCTATTACCTGACAGGGTTTAACATTTAAAACACTTTTTTTTACCTCTCAAAAACTAATTTGTGGTAGGGAAACGGCAAAATTGACATATATATTCTGTTTTGTATAACGTTTCTTAAAATAACTTGTTTATTGTAATTACAAGTAAAAAATATAGACTGGAGGTATTAGAGAGGGTGAAATTTATGGATACCTGGTACTTACATATACAAAATGATCCAAAAACATCTTTACTATTTTAAGTATTAGGCATATAAATTACATAAAATTAATCAAATCAATGGCTCTCATAACCCTTTTGTTTTGGAAAAAAAAATTTATTTCAATAGATCTGTGGCCAACCAAATCTCCTGACCTCAGTTGTTTTGTTCAAGGTCACTTGCACAACTTCAAAACAACAAACAATACTCGATAGCAGCATTGTTGAAGTTAACAGTCTACTCAGAACATTACGAAACGTGAAACGTTCTACGGAATTATGTTTAAATACAGGAAAACGACACTTCCAATAATTATATTAAAAAGTTATTTTTTATATCCCAATATTTTTGTGGATATTCCTTAACGTTTTGTGTATTTATTTATTCGAATAAATATTTACTATCTAACAAAAATGGAAAGAGTTTAAAACCAAGAATCACCAGAAAAATTTAAGTAAATAAATAGCACATATCAATAGAACATCCACGATAATGACATCTGTTTCCAGCTGTTTTCAATTTTCCAAAGTTTTAATTTTAATTTAATATATTTTTCTGCATAATAAATGTAATGTTAAATTAAAATGGTAACAGTTTCTCTGGATCACTCTTTATAATATCTATACAAAACATATAAAACTAAACAGATATTAAATGCTCTTACTCGTAATTCTATAGCCCGTCTCAAGGTAAGTTGAGGCAGGGTACCTGGCTGGAGGGTTAGGGCGATGAATAGCTGGGGTGGCCCGACCAGTAAATCCCATTAGTCACGCCTCACCGAATACTTCACTTAAGAGCGGAAATGTAATAAATAATCATTATTTAAGAAAATACTTGATACTGTGTTGTTAGTTATCATAATACAAACAATTGTGTGTTTGCCCCGTGCTAATCGGTTGCGGACATCGATTGCTCAAGAGACAATGACAGTAAACAGGTTTGACTTTGTTCAAAGCATGGATGAAAATTTATAAATCGTATATTTTTATACTTCTTGTTGTATCGTTACCAGAAACTTGAAGCAATGTAGAAGTACAGATTAGTATAAATATCCCTTAAAAAATATAAACAAATTGTGACTTACCTGGTGGAAAAATAAATAAAATTACGTGTTACAAATTCTATTTTGTTTTTATGTATATAACGTCTGTCTCCATTATAAAATATTTGCTCTCTCCTAGTCTTAGCTACTCATTATAATTTTAAACAAAACTACAAAGTAGAAATAAAGGAGTTATAAAGTAATTACAGAAAAAGATTACGAATGTTATTACAAATCCTACTATGATTAAAATTTGAATTGTTTTCTTTTGTCTACTAAAAAGATGGTTTTAAATATTTAATAATATTTTGAAAAAGGTCCCTAACACCAATCCTTTAGTATTATAGCATTCAAAATGTTCAAGCACAACTTTCTGAACTTGAAGAAAGTTTAATTACTTTTTAAATTAAGTACATGAACTTTTACAATGACCCCTTCTGAGAAAATACATGTAAAAGTAAATTTAATACACTGTAGTAGAGAACTACTGATATACAAACTGAAAAAGAACTTCAATCTTCATCGTATTTGTGTCTGAATTTAACGTACAACATTATATTTCTTGAAGTCAAAACTAATTATTAACTTAATCATGTAAACTTCAAATAAATATACAATGTGTAGAATTGATAAATTACTAAAAGAAATCTGAATAAATCTAAATAAAAACTTAAGTTATTTCTTCAAATTGAATTGTTCCCTAAAACTTTTTAAAAAGCATATTTAATTTATTTAATTAAAAAAGTTTGTAAAAGATACAAAACATTTTTAGTTCTATTGCGTTGTTTAAAATGATTAACTGCAACTTGAAAAACTTCAAATCCATTTTAAAATAAGTTTGCACTTTTAAAATTACCCTTGTAAAACAGGGTTTTTCAAAGTAAATTTTAAATATCCGCTTCTTAAAGTGTTTCTGTAAAATGTTTGATATAATAGAACTTAAATAGAAAACGTTCTATTAACGTTAGATGAGGATTTCATCTTCTATCTATAAACTAAAAACAAATTTAATTTAAATTGATTTTAAGAATTTATAAATATGTTCTTATTTGAATAAAATAAATGTACGTTGACCATGTTCAAATTTCCGTCACATATTTTATAATGCACTCAGATTGTTAACATTAAAATGCATTTTGACCGATATTATAACAGTGTCTGGAGGTATTGTGAACATGTGTTGTTACATATTGGAGAGGGGTAACTGGTATATAGGTGTCACCTACATCCTACATCTGGTAATAATATTTGGAAACATGTACCCAAAAACCTGTTTCTACGTATTTATTTAGGTAGGTAGAAGCAAAGAAATGGTCACGAAGATAGTTTTAGTTCTTATGAAAGTTCGATCAAAATCAATTTAGAAAAGTTATTTTGAAAAAATTACATTAGTGTTACTGAAGACAGCGGTAAATTAAAAATTATCTGTACCTCATTAAACAATTAACTCAAAAGGATACGGAAATATGCATACAGAAGTAGTTCCATCTCTTTGTCTATCAAGACATTTAAATTTCTCTATTTTCCCTGGGGGGAGGGGGAACCTATTATTTCCGAACGTTGTAGAACTCCTAATTGAAGAAAGAACTCGTTCACTTCTTTGTATTTCCCGTGGGTAATCTTTCATTTCTGTCGTTAAGAAAATTTTGTATTTACAAGATAACACTTTGCCCAAGTCAGGAGTACTCGTGTGGTCGTGTCATAGAATATAGCTATTTGTTGAATTGCTTTGACGCACGTAATAGAGTAGACGATTATTAGTCCCGACACAGTTTATTCTCAGTTATTGTATTTTGCATTCACGAATAAATAGCCTTAACTCTTTAAATATGTAATAAAAATATATACACATTTTCTCACACTCAAAAACTAAATTTAAATCAAAAATTTAGGTATTCAAAAGCCTCGTCTCTATCCTTGATTTAACGGTTAAAATATCTCACAATTAATTCCAAGCATTGCAATCAAACATGATGAAATATGAAGATTATTCCAATGTAGTTATACTTCTATAAATAAAAATTCCAATACAAAAATAATTAGAATAATATAATATTGTACCCAATTATGGTCAAGTTTCATTTTGACATAGTTTAACTATTTCATTGTGTAACTTAATTTTCTATTACATACATTGTAGAATATTGGTTTTACATACATTTTTATTTCATTGAAATTTTGTCAAAAATGCTTTCCTGATTAAAACATAAGTTTTAGGTTTAAATTTTGATTAAAACAAAAAGTTTCAGTAAGTTTAAGAACAACCTCCAAATCTTGAATTCTAAACAAGTTTATAATATTTTGATAACTTGGTCAAAATATGCCCACAAAAATATTATTATTATTACAAAACATTTATTAAGTGTCAATATTTCAAAATAAAAAATTTGTATTGTGAAGTATCCTACATCACTGTAAAACTCACTTAGGGTTTAGATTGTTTTAGTTTATAATAGTGATAAGCGTATAATAAATAAATTGATATTTGTAACATCTTAGAATTAATATATTCGCTATCTAAACTCTAAACCCATCAAGCGTACACCAAACATGACTATGAATGAACCTTATAGTATTAGTAATTTGTCTTATAATTACTATATAAATAAGACTATATATATATACTATAAGAACGGTCGGTCATCTCAATTAATCACTCTCGTTAAGAACTCTAATAGCTCCTTTCTGAAGGAAAATTATGATGCTTAAATAAGAACACACAATATGTACTTAAAATATTTTTACAGATATTGTGAAACTAAATATAGGCCATAGAATCTAACATATAGGTGTTACAAAGGAAACAGTAGCTAAATGGGCTTTTATGCAGAAAAATAAATTTACAAAATAGAAACATTCTGAAACTATGAATATAAATAGTAAATTATTTTAATAGAGCTTTATAGCTGTTTTATTGAGTTTGAAGTACATACGTTAAAGTCGTAATTTGGTTGGTAAAATTTTTTTGTCAAATAGTGTGCATATTGGTAAGAAAGTATGAAATTAAATAATTAAACTCTACATGTGATAACCATGTTTTCTATTTAAATACGCGAAACCGAAAGACGTAGATCTTGTTGGTTTGGGGTAAAAATCAAAATTAAAACTTATTATTAAATTTTGACCAACTTTTGTTTTATGTCTTGTGAATAGATTGGACTATCTTGCAAACTCACATAATGAGGTGGATAAGATAATTGTTCGTTGTTGCACATACAAGATAATCTTTTAAAATTATTTTGAACAACGTATTCTTCTTCTTTAGTAAAAAATAAATATAACTTTGCTCCTAACTCAAATTATATTATAAAATAAATTAGTTCAAATTACGGTTAAGTGGAATTAAATGGAATATAAATTGATTGAAATCAATCTCTAATATCTAAGGATGATTAATCATCGTCTCTCGCTATTTGAGTCTTACACAGGGATTGAATGCAGAACACTTCCATCCATCAAGCACTGAATACTAATGTCGAGCAATGATGGAGTAGACATGAATTTTCATCAGTGTCACCATTACTTGTTCTAGGTACGTTTCACGATGTTTCCTTCATCTAATTATTTTACACACAAATTTCACTGAACAGTTTGTGTTATTATAATAATCGTTAGGCCTACTTGACTTTGAATTTTATTTAACAGGGATTAAAATTGTTTGGTTAAGGAATTTCGATGTAGCTGAAATGTGTAAAGTAGTGTATAGTTCAAAAGCAATGCAAGTCTTAAGGGTGTTTGAGAATTATATCACCTTTCCCAATTAACTAGGAATCGCCATATACTAACAGCTAAATACAATCGGCCCTTCTACAATGTACAATTAGTATCTAATCATATCTTATTTAATGTGGCTTATAAATAGTAACTAAGACTAACATTCAAATACAGTATCCTAATCAGACATTATAACATAACTGTTATCATTTTAACTCTTTAAGGTACTGCCTTAACTTTTATATAACGGTCTTAGACTTCCAATAAAATATTACTTAACAATATTAGTTTAAGTTGGAAAACAGGAACAGTTTTGGTAAAGTTGAGATAAGTTTTCGCGAAACTTATATAACTTATTCAGTTTACTGTAGCGTTACTTGACGCTGAAAGCTAAACTTTGTTTTGAGGCTTGTCTAAAATCAATTTGGCGATTATCCTTACAATATTGGAAGATAATGTGTGTCTAAAACATATAAAGAGATATAGAGTGTTTTAACTGATAAGGCAAAATCTTTTTGATGTAATTTGATCATTAATAAGAAAAATTAGGGTAATAAGTAACTGATCTGAGCTTTACAAACTTTGGTTTTTCTAACGTTCTAATGCTCTACATTTGCTATTTAGACATACGAGTTTAAAGTGTAACTTTAAGACACATAGTTTTCAGTTTCAGTCCCAAAGGTAAAATTCAAGTAGTGAAACGGGTATAATAAATTTGCATGTAAGATATTTTTTATGTGTTTAGAAGGGTAACTTAAGAATTTTATGTCGTGTTCTACATAATTATGATCTCATAAATACTTATTTTCATATATATTTATTTATGTATTGTTCAAATATACATGTATACATTCATTTATATATTGTACTATCAGAGTACCCATCCTTCGTACGGGGTTGACGTATATTTTGTATTGTGCTTACTGCATTCAGAAATACTTAAATGTGTTTAAAAGTGACTTTTACAACACATTTACTACCTGCTGATTAAGCCAAGTATATAATGGAGTATAGATAATTGAGTGTTAAGCGAGTTTTCAAGGCCAGTGGAGCGGTGCCCTGATGGAATTTCTAAATAAAAATATGCCTATGTGTTAACCAGGGACCCTAAGTATGCCCATGTACAATTTCAGCTCAATGGGTCCAGTAGTTTTTACGTGATTGAGTAAAACACACACACACACACACATCATTAGATTTTTATATAATTGTAGAGATATATGTATATATTTTGGGTTTTTATTAACAACAGCTTAGCTAAGCTTAAAAATTATTTATTCTATGTTTGTAGAGAAGAAACCTACAAAGCAGTCAAAATCGTACTCAGTCTCTAAAATGCATAAATAAGTAAGAATGTTCATAAATTTGCGACCAACCCCTATAAATACGTTTGGCCTCCAAATAATACCATATAATATAATAACAAGACATATATTAAAACAGTATTCCTATAATTAAAGAAAATATATTGTAGAATAATTAATAATAACAAATAGCAAAGTATTGTATCAATATCAGTTGATTGCAATGAAAATTTGATTTGGGACATTGTGTGTTACAAGTTTTATTTCTATTATATTATATTATATTTCCAATCAAAAAATTGTAAAACATACAAAAAGATATTAATGGACATATTCTACATGTAGTAAACAAGAGAAAATCTATAAATAAAAATAACTTTGTTTGGTTTCTATAAAACTTGCTATATTTATGATTATTATCACCTTGAACGATTATTTAACATTACCATATTTATTTATTCTATTTCTACTAGAATATAAAGCCTCATCGGTAATTCTTGATCAATACTTCTGAATAGTTTTGACACTTTTTAACAGTAATAAAACATTCTACACACAAATTCAATACGAATGTTTTTCAATAATCATTTGAAAATAATTTAAAATTCTTCCGTTTTTAACCTGTTAATGACCGACCTTAAAAATTGTAATGAAAAAATTCTATTTGAGTTAAAAAATTCTCAAGCGGTAATTTGACATTTGAAATAAATAAAAAAATTTAACCAAATGAAATATAATGTGAGGTTACTTTCCATTACGGTCCAATATGACAAGTTTGGCACATAGTCAAATATTGTGATATTGCTGTTGTAAAATCGTATTTCGAAATACTAAACAAGATAAAAGATTTGTAACCTAGACAAAACCTTCGTAGAAGACTAAATATAAAATGCATATTTTATTTTAGGTACACTTACCTTATTTTACTGATAATATAGAATAAAGGTTTGATATAGAGGTTATGTATGAAACAACATACCAACTAGCTTATAGTTCTTCCATTGGCCACAAGACTTTAGCACCTACTTGAACATAGTAGACGAATGCCAGAAATGGCACATTGGGCATTTGGTAAGTATTCTACTTTATTTAGTATAAAAAAATGTATTGGTATATGCCAAATATGGCAGGGTGGTCATTAAGAGGTTAAAGATATTTCGTTTTGCATTATCCGACAAAAAAGATTTATATAATTACTTTAAAATCTCTATTTAAAAAATAAATACATAATAATCTAAGCTATACAAATTTCAATATGTTTTAATTTAACAACCCTTTATATAATACTAAAAATAAATTAAATGATTGTATGCCATGTAAAGAAAAAATATTAATGTAACTGAATTTAGTATTATTTAGTATGTAAAAGAGAATTAGCTCCTTTTCATATCAAAACGTCGTCATCTAAGTAATATTTTATAATTAATGTTATGAACACAGTGCAATGTATTTTTCTATTTTGGTTCATTTGTTATTTTTAATAACAATGGTGCTATAAGCCTATACTTAACCTTCATTACAGCTTGAACAAACAGGTCAGTTAGAACGCAGTCTAACCTAAAACTGTAAGCGGATTTCTTACAAAGTTATGTAACAGATTATTTAGTTATATACATAACTTCAGTTTTAACTTTATTATCTATTCTTAGTAAGAAACTTTCTTATTAGATATAAAGTAAGACACACCATGGCTAAAAGACTGTGGATTTAGAGTTTACATATTTATGGAATTTAAAAAAATTAACACAAAGTGGTCTATTACAAATTCATCTACGCGAATGTATAAACGTTTTTATTATATAAAATGTATAAAAAATAATATATGCTATGTTAAAATATTTGGCGAACCAGACAAAAAATTAACTAGGTCACATCTAAAATGTGCAGTGATCAAAATAAAATATCAACTTAATTTTTTTTATTCTAAACCAAGAATTCTTGCAAACGTCTACAACTAACCATTGCTTAGTATATCCCATAATATATTTTAAATAAGCTGGTGACTTTAATTTATTTCCTATTTATTTAAGAAATAAATCACGATACTTAGAAACGGAAAACTTTATTCAGCACCAGGTCGCTATTAATACTGACATAGCTAGGATATAAAATATATTTAGAGTAAAATACTTATTTTAATAGGTCTGAATCCAATCTTCGTGAGTATCAAAAACAACTTAATTTTATCTTAAATTTCATCTTAAATTTAAGAAACTCACAAAAAACAGAATATAAAATTGGTGCATTAGGAACTGAAACAAACATATCTGAATGTCAATTCCTTCTCCTATAGTGTAGACAGGCTAAATTTATAAGATATTTAAGTAAAGGTTTTTTTGTATATTCAAGTGGTAAGGTATACATAAATAAAAATTTGATTTCGTATTAAAAGATTTTAATAATAATATACATTTAAATAATAATAAAAATAATAATTTTTTTTTTCTTCAATGTGAGCCAATGTTGCATATGCCTTGATGTACATTATTATTAGGCCTTACGATAGAGACCAAACTTTATTTAACTTTGATAAATGAGATAGCTTTCCACGCTAGCAATTTCACAGACACTTCGTGACAGACTGCCAACATGATTACAAGAAGTTGCTTTTTTTTCATTATTAAGATAGTAACAAAAAGAACACTTTGACTAGGAGGGTCTTAAAACATGTAGCACACCCTGAATTTATAACCAAATACACAAAATTTCCAGTGGTAAAAAAGGAATTTAAATCCAATATATACTATTTTATCAACTGAATCTATAAAACACTGGATCCTATTTAGGACGTTAGACACACCCGACAGGAACGATAAAAAATTATTGATCAGTGTTTTCACAAACCCACATAAAACTATATGACTCAATGGTAAACCTTGGCGTTTCTCCAGACCTGGAAAAAAAAGAAACACTTCGTACGAATTGTTACACGAATTACACTTTTACGAATATTCAGTGCAAGAATACCACCAAAAAGATAGTGAAAAAACTTGGACGATTGCCAAACCGTATTATTAAGTATTAAAATGTTGGTAAGAACGGCATTATTTTATTTGTTGTACCAATTAATTGCAATCTTAAAAATATTAATCATGTGATTGAAATTAGCCAAAAGAATAGTAATTTCTACTCTAACGATCATAACGCTATATTTATAACATTATGGGTAAGGTTGTCTAGGTTTGATTTTACAAATTATTATAAAGGATGACTTGACGAGGACATTTTTTTCTCTGTCTTTTAGGAAAATATTGAGTTGCTGGGCTCAATTCAAAAACCATTATTATATCTAAAGACTTCATACGGATGAACTTTGTCGCATTATTGTATTTACATAAATGCCAAGGTCAAAGTTTGGTTTTGCAAATCACAGTAACGAGTTTTTTTCCATTCGTATTTGCAATTTAAGCTACATAAATTTATTGAAATAAATATATATATCTATTATTTCTCTCTTTAACGAACTCACTCAAATGATTATTGTTTGAAATCTATTGTATGATCATAATGCAACAATGAGTAATGTACTCCATTATGTTGAATGAGTTGTTAACGTTTCCATTGTCCGGCGATTATTCATAACATGTATGATCCACAATAAATCTTATTCATTATACATATCATTGATAACTTGTAATCTATGGTTTTATTAGTAAAATTTAATTTACGTTCAGATTGTAATTATTGACAACCTGGTGGTTTACAAGTTTTAGGGATAAACTTTTGTATTAAACATTTTGTATATTTTTCATTATAATGGTTCGAATATACCCCTAACCACAATCACTAGGAACAATAAATAAAACGCAATTATTGTACTTTATTTTGTTTATTTCTCTAAACACACAGCGCTCAAAAAGATTGTATCTATATTTTTCATGTTCTTCAAAAGGGGTTAGTTAAAATTTATATCACAATTTTCTCAGGAACGAAATAATAAGACAACTTTTATTATTTTACTAAAAATACAAGCGTATTTAATTAATTAATTTTTGTTTTTAATATTTCTTCCAACTCGAAATCCTTAAAGTAATCATCCCCCTAAAAAATAAAGAGCTTATTAAAGCTTTAATATTTATTAATTTTCTGTTGATACATAGGAGAGTAGTATGATTTATGTTTGTCTGAGGGTTAATATAAGATTGTTATGGTGTATTGGGTCGTTTAATCTAAGATAGTCCTTAGTTATTAATGATACATCTTGTATTATGTTTACTTTTTGCTAATTATTGAATGCCATTGATAAGTTCTGACTAATTTATCTTGTTTAACATTTATACAATATTTGAAACATTTGTTGAGTAAATCTGTTTCTTGGTTGGTGAATTCTATTTTGGTAAGTATTGTAACTCTTTGAAAAAAAAAATATGTTGTAATCTGAAATCACTGATCTGAGGGTTAGAAGCGTTCTATTGATAAAAACTATCTTATCTTGGATATTAGATCTTATCTTTCTATTGAATAAGCTGTTTAATTCAATTGTGATTAGAATTTAGACATAAACAGATAAGATTTTTTATAATGGAAGGCTAATTTAATCTTTTTTACTGTGTAATAATTATATCTCTTCTTTAAGCCACGTTTTTTCTGCCATAAGTTTGACTTTGATTACAGCTTTCTTTTGGGAATTTTTTAATAAAATTAATAATAATTGTCGCGTAATGCAATTTCAATTTTACAACAACGTTAAAATTCAAGACACCACTAAACTGTCAGACCTAAGAGTTGAAATCCCATACAATATCGTACAGTTCAAAAAGTTGAAGACGAGATATGGAGAAGCAATCATGACAGTTTCTGTCGAATCCAATTATTTATTTTCCAACAGTTTGGGAAAAGAGTAATTGGTATCCGTTTTAACAATTGCCATTTTGAAAGTAATTACATTTTTCACCCATAAGTTGACACAATATTGATTTTTTTTTTCTCCTAGATAACTTTTTTTGTGAACTTCATTATAAAGTGTGTTTATTCATATCTCACTTCAAGAATGTAATAATTCTTTTCCAGAAGTTTAAATATTTCAAAAGTTTAAACTAGTAGCGAGTTATTTTTATTTATTTAAATTTACATTTAGTCTCAAAATTTAGCACTTTTTTAGTGTTTGGGTTTTTTTTTCCATTTCTTATTGTATATATCTGGATATATTTTCTGATATGTAATATGTGTATTTTATGTTAAGAAACTTCATTTAAAAAATTTAATATATGTGTAAATAAGAATGTCTGTTTGAAAGAAATTACATTTTATCCCCAAAAATTGATGCAAAATTTGCTTTAATAAAGTGTATTTACCCCATATTTAAGCCGTTCCAGTTTGTAATATTTTATATTTTCTCTTGTTCTCTTTGTTGAATCCAATTTCTTATTGGATATATATCACAATGTGGTTATTGATATGTAATATGCATATATATATATATATATATGCTCTATTCATCAATAAAGCCTTTAAAATCGAAAAATCTTTCTTTTCACCTTCGAGTGCACAGTAAAACTAAACACGTCCTTAACAAATTACTTTATTCAGTTTAAAAAATTAATAACAAATATTTCCAGTAAAATCTAAAAATTTATTTGTTTACGAATAAACAACTTAGAGTATACTACGTCTAGCTTTATACGTTTATACAATAAAAGTAAATAGTGACATATAAAATAAACAGCTTTAAGAATATCGAAAATTTTCTCAACAAACCATTTAATTCAATCGTTCAATCTTAAGCCATGGTTTCATGACAACTGCAACCCAAGCTTGGTAATTAAACAATAAAATGGATTAAATCATCCATTTATTTAAAACGTATAGATATGACTTGATGCAATCAGCCCTGTTTAGTTTAACTAAGTTATGTCTTATTCAATATTGCTTAAAGAAGTTTAAGCCCTTGTACTATAACTACCACCCGATGTAGATATCTTATTAAGTTAGTGAGTCACTGAATAAGCGTGTTTCTTAAGTATATTACCAATTTTTTTATTCCATTTTACTACTAAATAAATGAGGTAATAATTAGCTTAGATAGGGTGGATTGTACTTAGATGTAACGGAATAGTTTCATATTTATACTTTAAGTGCTAAGACTTCTAGTACATCTTTTGGTTAGCAACATTAGTACTGTGTTTGTAAAAGGAACTTTTTCAACGCTCCATTTGAGTATCCTATGTCTTGTCTTGCAATTTTTAAGGAGACATTATTAATGATAATTTATAACATTATGAAAACCATATTTAATTCTAAAATCTACAAAATACTTTTGATGCCTTATTGTTAGCTGAGAATATATTTTATAATTTTATATTGTTAGTAAGTCTAATGAAGAAAGGAAACTTAAATTTTTTAAATAATAAAAAAGCAATCTGTTATTGTGTTATTCGTTATTGACCTCAGAAGTAATTACGTGCTTTTGATGTCATTAGTTTTCCATGTTATATTTTGAATAACATGTGTTTAGAATGATTGTTATTTTTTAAGATATAGATACAAATTTGCTTTAAACAGCTATACATATTTAAAGTTTAATTGAAATTATATGAGTCTCTATACTTGTACAAAAGAGTATCCATTAGAAATTCGATATGGACTTAGGCACAGACAAAAAATAACAACTAATTTTTGGATTGTTTTACTCATGGATAATAAAAATCAATTAATATTGAAGGTCGAGGTCGTAGTCTTAACTGCTGCATTTTAAGTTCAAATCCATTTATTTTATGTAACAAAGAGTGACTAAAAACGACTAAAACTTCTGTCAACTTGATCAAATCGCATTAAATAAATTGTTTTCTCAAAAATGTGTTAGATTATTCCTCCAAATTGAAGAGTACGGTACAGTTGAAAACAGTAATTATCCCCCAACCCCTTAAGATGACATGTTGATGAATTTTCAGCGTCGGTGAATCGACAGCTCAGTTCAAAAACAATTTAAACATAAAATAAGTGTTTCCCAACAGAAATGGTTTATCATTGAGATTAGGTGTTTGATTTATTTTTCTTAAATGTCAGAAATTTCAAAAAAAAATAATAATAATGGTCTAAACACCAATGTTCTATCAATAGAGTAATATCATAATTCTTTATTTGCTCTACAATTCAATTTTCCATTTTGCTACGTAATTGGAGAATATGTTTTATCACTGGAACGAGATATTTGATTAATTTTCTCCAATTAAATTTCAAGAAATATTTCTCTTAAAACTAATATTTATCATAATAGGTGATAACATAATTCTTGATTTCATTTACAATAAAAATTACTTTACGATTGTAAAATACTAACTGCCATCTTTAATTTTCCTAATCACTGTTCGTATATATTTTCTTTTTTCTGATGTATATTTTCTTTTTCAGAGATATTTTTATACAGTATATGTAGATCCTTTGTAAACCCGGTAGATTACTTTCCAATTTTCTATAAATAATATATGTTTTGAGAGTGAAAATAATAAAATGATAGGATTTACTTGTAAAGTTTAATTTTACAAAATGTTTATTTATAGTATTTCCCAAATGATTTCTCAGAAAGCGTTTGACATTTTAAGATTAAAATTTGGTTTATTGGGTATTAGAACTCAAAACAATTATGAACATAAAACCGTAGGGCAATACAGGGAAAAGATTACCAAAATGTTGATATTTGTGTTGGAAGTTCTGGGCGATTGTTGACGAACAGAAATATATAGAAAAAGAAGTTACCATATAATTACTATAACATAAATTGAAATAACAAAAACATAGAATTCGAGAACAAGCCATTTATTTGCACAGTTGAACTATTTTTATTTGCATAATTATCTTTGTAAATAATGATGAGGTAGCAGTATTTTATATGATATTGAGTTTTCGGTGATAAATTCAAATGTAATATTAGTTTATTTGTGTGTTGATGTTTTGTTAATTTCACCAGAATTTGACTTTATTTTTTATTATTATTATTATTATTTTTTTATTTTCGGTTTGATTTTACATTTTAACCAAAGTGTGACTAAAAAAGTCATCGATCTTTTTACAATGTCTACGGAAATAATATTATTGTAAGAATACTGAAAAACACATTTTATATGGGAAGCAATTTTTTTAATTTAAATAAAACTAACAAACATATATTGACAAATACAAAACTACGATAAAATATAAAATTATTTATAGTAATAAATGGTTATGGGCAAAGTGTTAATAAATTTTATTGTAAGCTATATATTATTTAGCAGTTAAATTATAATATCATGATCTGATACAAAAACACCATTTTTTTCAACAAATTATGTTTTAATTGTCCAGTTGAAATGAAAAACCCCAAATTGAACCAAACAAGGCCAAGTGTAGCCTTGACTAAAAGGAGGCATACACTGGTACAGATAATTATTTTAAAATATTCTACTTGACACTAAAAGGTTAATTATATGTTTGTAGTAAAAATTATATAAGTAAATGGAATCCGAAACATTTTTATTTCATATATTTTTAAATATAGCATCTTAGTTTTTAAAAATATTTAATTTTATATTTCGAATGAAAACCAATCATTATTTTTTCTGGGGGTGTGAGCATTATTGGCAGATGAAGTACAACATCATTCCAACTAAAAACAATCATCGATTTTTTTTTTATCTTGTAAGATATAACGGCAAAACTGCTTTTAAATATAACATTAAGACCTATCATCACCTCAAAACATCTCGTAATAGTGGGAGAATTTAGCGGACCAAAAAAGGACGATATTTTGTTTGATGGAAATCTCAATGGTAATAACGTAGAGTGATTTGGAAGATTATTATTTGGTATCTAGCAACAACAAGGCAAATTATTGTGCAAATTGCAACCATACGATACAAATATATAAGTATAACATAACTACTTATGTTACATTTTATATTTATTATTGACATTTAAAGAGAGGCATTGAGTTCTTCACCGAAAGTTTCAGTAATATCTCTCTAAGCCGTGAATTGACGTTTATAGTTTCCTATCAACAGTAGCCTACATTTGAATATTTGTTAAACTTCATTTTTTTCCCACTAAAGGTTGAGAAACATTCCCTTATTGGTAATATCTTGATTCCAATAAAGTTTTGAAGTTTTATTTCTTGTGATAAAATAACACTGGTAAAAGAAAAGGCACAATGAAGATGGTGTAAAAGTTTATTTATTACCTGACTCGTCAAATAAACCTGGAACAGATGAAATGAAATAAAAGTTTTCCAGTTAAACTATTAATAGCTCGTATAAAAACATTTTTGTTATCTCTCTTCAGACAAATTACTTGATTTGTTGTTGGTTATAAAATTTGTAGAACGAATTGGATATTTAAAAGTGTGAACATTTAACAATACTTATCTCAAGTGTAGATTATTTATCATAATAATTTGAGACATCATTTCAACCGTTCGCCATGATGAAATCAAACTTGTTTACAGACTTGTTTGTTACTACTATCCATTATTGACCGAAAACATGACGTACACTTGTCATTATATAAAACGCCTTGTCGCTCATTTCGATTATTTTCTTTTCAAATCAAATCAAAATCGTGCCGTTAAGTTTACTGCCGTTCTCAGTAATTAGCAAAAATATTTTAATTAGATTTTACGCTTGAAAAAACAAAACTCTTTCTCTTGTGACATGTTAGAATACACTAGATCTTTCCCAAGAAATCCAAGATTTTGAAAACTTCAACAAAACAAATATGCCAATTTCTGAAATGTTTTGATATAAATTAAAGTTTCTCACGGCGTAAATTGACCTTCATAGCGTTAAAAATAGAAGAAATTATAAGTCCTGAATTATGTATTACAGATTAGTATTTATTGTGCAGACTTATATTGTCAGTAAACGATAAATCTCCTATACATTAGTCGTGTGGTATGTGAACACGACTTACAGTTTATAAATAAAAATATATTATTCGGTTCAGTAAGGGCAGCTCAAAATGCCTTATAGTTTATTAACTGTTATGGTTAAACTTTGTTAAATGTCCTATTGCTTATACTACATAATTACGCATAACTTTTTTTAAAATATAATTTTATTTATTTTGCGACATGTACTTTACTTCCACTAATTAAATGTTTAAGTTTTAAGTAAACTGGTTTTCTTCTCCTCTTTTAATCTCGATTCCTTAATATGTGTACACAAAAATGATTTAATGAATATCAAATTGTTCTCTATAAGTACTATTTGAATAGTTTTAACATAAACTGTTTTAAATAAAGTTTGTGAACTTATTAACTCTCACTTAAGTGAAGTAGAGTCATTGCTAAAATCAAGTAACCTAGTTTCAAAACTTCACAACATTTCCTGCAAAGTAAGGTGTGAAGAGTGTGTACATGAAATGTCTAAAATTTCAAAGTTTTGTATTTAAAACCATCAACATGTGTCAAAATATACTTCCATTTGGTTCATAGTATATAAAGTGTATACAAAGTACAAATTACAGCAATCTGGGGGAAAATCAGTTTTATAATTTAAATAAAATAGACGATTTAAGTACCTCTACTATGAAGTAATATTTGCTAGTAAACAAAATTTGTATTCATTAGTTTTAAATAAATAACGAAATGTACAAAATTCGACATACGTAAAATAGATAAACAGATTTAACGTTTCGTCAGACAAACTTGTTCTTTCCGTGTAAGATAATATAATCTTAAAATGGAGTTATATGGGTTTAATTCTTTTCAATTGTATCTGCTTAACGGTTTCTCAATTCTGTTCTGGTCTTTTTGTATACATCTTTCGTCTCCCATTTTCACAGTTAAATTTTAAAATTTTGAATTTATAGCGGAGAGTTGGATAAATTTTAAAAGTACGTATTTAACAATCAATTCCAAATTAGCTCCTCCATAAATGTACTATTTTTAATCCATATTAAACTTTTGGTACAACTAAATTTATTATATTACTATAACCTTTTGGTACATAGGATCTATGACTACGAAAATTCAGTTTTTGGAACACCGTTTAAGTAAGAAAACTGTACTGCAGCCCCAAATAGTTAAGAAAAGCTAGTAACATTAATCTCACGTTATTAGCTGGAAACTAAACGAAATCGGGTTTACAATACTGTTTCTAATTTAAGTGACCCTTCCAATAATGTGTAACATGGCATATATTCTTAAAATTAATTTTAGGAACCGGCAATAGTCGATTAGCATTTTGTAGGTAAACAGTAATTTTTTAATGCTTGGTCTCTAATCTATATGCAGTTATTTTAAATAGAAGTATAGCGGTATAACCTTCGGTTCGTTTGAATTTTTGACTCATTATTTTCTTTGAAATTATGTATCATTCACAATGGTTGACTATTTAAAAATATTTAGATGTCAACTCAAACGTCATATTTTGATGAATAATGTAAAAATTTTCGATATGAAAAAAAGTTTGTCTTCATTTCTATTAAGTTTCCCAATAGCAAATTTTTATATTATTTTTTTTCAAATTTAGAGGGAAGGAAGTTTTGTGATACATAGTATATGTTGTGCTAATTTGTTAAATCATTAATCAGTTACTTTGAGAGTAGAGTATTTGAACATAAATGTTGTAAATCCATATGTTTATTCATTCATTCTATGACTGCATTATAAATAAATTATTAGCGTAATAAAGTATTAAGTAACGTAAGTATAGTAGTCTCTGTTACTTTTCTTGATGCTTAAACTCTTTATCTAATTACCATTGCCGTCTTAAAAACACATAATAGTTTAATCTTGTTTTTATCAAAAATATGTTTACTTAATCAAGCATTTCTACATTGTATTCTATCTCATATAAATAAATCATTTTACATAGTCTGCCTCCGATTACATTTATCAAACTGAATAAATGATTACACTCTGATGAAATTAAATCGTGTTCCCTTTTTTAAACAACATCAGAGAAAATTTACAGTTTACAACTTCAATATATTGCTTTAGTTGGAAACAATCCCAGTATAATCTATTACTTCAAGTGCTCCCTTCAACAATCTAACATTAAATACTACGAACTAAGAGGTAGGTCCACATTTATTTATATTCATGGACGAAACTATTACGTTGTAATTTAAATGTAACAAGCCCAACTTCATATTTTAGTTTAATTGAAATATTTATAAAATACTTAAATGGTGGAAATATAGTTGTTTTTATTGTTAATTTCTGCTCTTAGATTATGGCGAGGGGGGAAGTCAACTACTTGAAGTAGATCTACTCAGGAGGATCTATTAATAAAATCTCCACTAACAAAAAAAATACAAATCTAAAAACAGGCTATGGAGAACAATCAGAATCCTTTTATGAAGAGCTAAATGATTGTAAGATCGCCGAAGTAATAAAGAAACTTCTTAGACAATTATAGACCTCAGACACGGCAAAACGTTTAACAGAGTTTGGCATCCTTAAGTAGATCTTTAAGGTCGTTATCTTCTAATACAGAAATTTATTTTAATACTCAGTTTAGTTATTAGCAATCATGAAAACAAGCTAATAGCTGCGCAAATCGAGATAGAAGTATACAGGAGAAAATAGCTTTACTGCAGTCATTATACCCGAATATTTCTGAGAAATAAAAGTTGATTTTAATACTATATTTATAAAAACACAGATATTTCCCCAGTGACTGGCAAAATATCTTTTACATACTAAATTTTATAAAAACATTCCTCATACGTTTATATTAATATATACAAAATTAATATACACTTAGTAGGTATTTTCTATATAAAAAAAAAAAATTAAATTAAAATCATAACAATTGAAAACTAAGAATGAAAGTACGTTACAGTTAGTATAAGAAAAAACAGTAACAAAACCTAAAAGGTGGAAATTGTAATTATAAATCAAAAGAAAGAATATCTTAATGAATTTGTCATATACGGTGTGATTTACCTTCATGTGATGGAACTTCTATAGTTATATTTGTGGAGAATACAGATATCCTGATCACTGGTATTACCATTGATGATGTAGAATAACAACTACTGATCAAGATGAACAAAAGTAGTGAAGTAACAAAAAATGGAGTATTAAGCTCAATGGAAAGAAACCACAACATGTAAACTTCATCAACCGTAAATGTGGAGACATATTAGTGAAATACTTAAGAATGACTTTGGACTCAAAGTTGTAGTGGAAAAAGTAAAAATTTGTTACATTTACCTTGATACAACTTACATTAATTAGTTTTCCATTCCCCTCCCCAAACAGTTATACACATTGTAATTGTCCATACAAACTGTCTTTAGAGCACCTTCACAAAAAGAATTTACAGCACATCCAGGTCTCCCAAAAGTCAATATAAATTTTTAGCTACTGAATCATAAAAAATGTACTTTGTTAAATTTTACAAATCTCACATAAAAAGAACAGAGTTTAAAACAAAACCATCAAATACTAAAACACTTCTCTTTTTTCAGTTTAAATGTGAATCTATAGTACACATTTAAAACAATTAATTAATGTAATAGCAAAAACCTCTTTAAAACTTCTACCGTTTTTACTCTAGAGACAACCAAACAACCTACGACAATGACTACAACAAGCCTACGAACAATCGGATTTTCGATTTAAAATCTTTCTTTCCAGTTTTGGTGAAAGTTTTGATATGAAAAATGTGAACTCAATTCTAAAATTTTAACCACGTGTAAAAACAAATTACTACTTGTATTAAACAAAAAGGGTAATTTTCTATTACAATCATACAAGTAACTATCAAAAAACAAGATCTTAATCGCTAATTCTTGAACATGATTATCAAATTGCATACATATTTTAGTATTAAAAGTGATCTTCAAAGGTGCAATAATTCGTAACTAAAATTAACTGTTTCATGTTGGTATTTTTAACCAGTTTATTCCATAAATTATTGTTCAAAAATTTATTTATGCAGAACTCATCATCCAAATATTAAGGTGATATAATCTATGTCACATATACCCTATTATAGTATTGACTTGTTATTAAAATTCACTCCAACTTAATACGGTATTTTCATTTTAATTTTAAACCATAAAAGTTGAGACAAAGAAATATTATAATACTCTACAAAGTCAGGAATACAGTGTCATATTCTTAAAATGTTAACTTTATTTTTCTCAAAGATGTCAAAACTAATCAAAATAAATATGATGCCACCAGAAGAAACCCTTTGTTAAAGTGCCTTTTGTTGAAATATGTTTTTATTCCTAGCATTAAAAATAAACAATTTAAATGAATGTGCTATTTAGAGTACAAGAAGAGAAAATCTACTTTTATTACACCTAAAGAATTATATCAGCCAACGTCTAATTAACTGACTTAACTCCGAGAATTAATTACAACAATGAGATTAGGATACAATACTATTTAATTTTTTTTTCGAAACAGGTAAATTACAAATGTTGCGTTTAAAATCTCTAAAAAATAATTAGACAAGGAAAAGACAATAAAGTAACAAGTGTTTTGTGGAAAATCAATATCCGATTTTCCAATTGTTTGTTTAGAAATTTATAAAATTTACGAATTTAATTTCTATTATTTATTTATTTAGAGTTGAATTAAGTTTAATTTTTTTAATTCATACTTTTGTTGAGTCACATTGAAAAACATCGAATTTAATGAAATTTTACACCTAGACATATGAAAGATAAAGGTTTTTGTATTTTAAGGCCCATTTAAGATAATGTTAGTCCATTTTAAATATTTTTAAAAACGTACACATGCAAAACATGTTAGTAAAAATTATCAGAGAAATATATTACTAATTGTTTATAGTGATACATAATATTGGTGACAATATTAAAGATAAAAGTTAAACTTTCTGTTGTGACATTAACAAAAATATAAGTAACAAATTTTATATCAACTCTCTGTTTTTAATCATAGAGAATTTAAGCTACTTCGTATACATCTTCTTTATATATTTAATAGTAATAAATCTTTGTTAAGTGGGGCAGGATGGAAGTTGGCGTGAATATATTCAATTGTTGACTATGACGTTTGTCTTTGTTTGGACCCTCTCTGATTAATTACTCGGCTAAACCTTTATTGGGAATATATACAGTAAAATGTTGTTTTATTGATTTTCAAATAAGCATTTTTTGCAAATTATTGTTGACAAAGGAGTTTTATTTTCAAATTGAATAAGTAATACAATGTTGAATTGATACAAAAATGTAACGGACTCTAAAGTGTAGATTATCACATTTGTCTCCTCTCATCCCACTATTTAAGAGCCACTAACTAGTTCTTCTTGTAAGAGGTCAGTAGGAAATTTTACTTCAGCCGCTTTAATTAAGAGATTACTCTTACAGTTACAATCATGTATGACTTACGCGTTACTTATGACACAATATGTGTACTTCATTAAACATTTTTTGTTTAATATCACACCTTATTTTATACTTAATCTTCCATTAAATATTCATCCAAGAAGTCAAAAGTAGATTGAGCTCCAAACAACTTTAGTTAGCCTTTTACAACTACGAACCACTTACTCTCCAATGCGCTTTACTTAAGGCACACTAACTGCAATAAAAATTTCTTGTCAAATCTCACACCTAGCTTTGTCTAATCTAAAAGCTTTGTCTAAATCTTTGTTTACAATTAAATCTGGTTCAATAGACTTAGAACTATTATAGTTTTTACTGGTAATTGTGCAAGATACTTGTTTTAGGTTTGTTTAACAACACAGCAGTGTCTACTCGCTGAGTGGTGGTGAAGAAAAGAAGTTGGAAGAGGTATTCGCAAGAAGCTGTAATAGTGACTCTAATTTTGACTTAACAATTTATTTTATATGTAAATGTATTCTTCTTTTTCCTGAATCTTCTGTCAGGTAATGGTTGTCCTTTCTTAGTATCCAATATCGCTGTCCTGTAGACAGGTAACTTGACAAAGTCTTTAATCCAAGTAAAATATATTTTTTATTTACTTAAGATTAGACTTATGATAATCAACAAAACATTTGGTCCACCTAGCGGAATTATATTCCAGTCTGAAAGTCAATTAGAAAAACAATAGACTTTGAAGTTTAAAACAATATTACTTCAAGCTTTTACTGTATTTGAAACGTTATATAAATTTTAGCTTTTTCCAAATATCAACTGTTTGTATTCATGCTAATATTTTAATTAACGTTCTTCATTACTTTCAATTAGTTCAACAAATATTATGACAGTATATCGTGGCCTATTTCCTACCTACGAGGGAGCTTGTCACATGCAGTGGAAGAAAGGCATTAAGACTACAACTCACTATCGTGTTTGTCCATAAGACGAACATTTTTTACCATCTCTTGAAGTATAGATTTACCTTATGTTATAAACTTTGAATAACTTTAACTTAATAAATAATGCAAGAAATGACAACTTGCATAGGGATTTGAAAATGGATACGGTTGAAGAAGAAATAAAAAAGCAAGCAAGCAAGCACAGACATCGCATTGAGCAACATGAGCATCCGGAGATACGCAGATTGATGGATACAACAGGTTTAGTTAGAAGACTGAAACGAATGAAACCATTCGACTTAATGGACTTTGGACATTAAGGGAGTAATGACCAATGGGTTATTTTCCCTCAAAGTGTATATATTGTTAAATGTAAATTACTAGATGGGTTTGTACTCAGTTGTAATAAAAAAAAATAAAAAAAAAAAAAAAAAAAAAAAAAAAAAAAGTTATGTTGATTTAAAAATTTGTACAGCTATACTAATCTCAATCATCAATTTTAAAAAACTACTACAAGTAGTTCTAAATTTTGGAACTAAACTAAAACTACTGCACACTGCTGTAGAATTAATATTAGTTTAAAAGTTTTATAAATTACTCATGGGTGGTATAAAACGTAATCCTGTGCTTCAGAGAAAGCGGTGGACTCATACTGTATAACAAAATAACTCTGGTATGAGGAAAAAATCTTTCAGCATTATAGCGTGTATATCTGGGAGAAATAAATATATGAGTTATTTAGACTTTCTGTTGTCATTTCACATTATGTTTACTGTAGGTAATTACGTTACTAAATTACATATAATTATACCTTATAATTTTTTGACATAAATATATCGAACACTGGCAATGTGTTTAGACTTTAAAACCAGGCATATATTATATTAAAACTTCATATGAACAACATTAAAGTAATCTATGTTTTTACGTCAATAAACGGCAATGGACTTTCACACGCTTCACAAAACTAAATAACAATCATGATTAAACTTCATAAAGAGCTGACATACCATAAACATAATACGTGTATGACTCAAAGTTTTTATTTTCTCAAATAAAAAAAAAACGATGGTCATCGATCATTTCGGTATTTTATTTATACTCACGAAGAGTAATTTCCATTCCCTTACACTTTGGCACTTTAGTTTTGGTGATACATTTACACACTTCACAAAAATTACCAAACATATTAATTATCGAAATGCAGCCTGTTTTATTTCAACTAAAATTACGCATAAAGTTAGAATTTAAATGCATATAACTTAGGATACACACGACTACACGCTCGTATCAATTTCGTATGATTTTAAACGATTAGGTTAAATTTACCTCATAAAATATTTGAAATTAGACACTTTAAAATATTTAAAGAAACGTTTAGTACTAAGAATACACAATCTTTTATAAGATTCCTGTTGGAACTGAAGAATCTATTATATCTTTTTATCACTATGAAGTTTTGTTAGTGCTCCAGAATCCTGTCGGTGTTAGTTTGAGACGATGCATTGGAGATTCATTATCCTGGTCACCGCAACTGTTACATACGTGAGAAAGATGGTAAAAGGGACTTGGTTAGTAAAGTGTACATGAAATCACCTCCTTTATATTTGAAGACGTTTGCACATTCGTATTTCAAGATTTTCAATTTATTGTACACATTTAATGTCTACGAAGTCTACTATGAAATCTACTCCCAAATTAAAATTAACTAAATAATTCTTAAATAAAGCAAAAAGCTAAATTAAATTGAATTCTTTTCCACTAAAACAAATCCCTCTTATTTTTACAATTGAAATAAAATCGACCAATGAGAGCAAGTGTTATTCGAAGCTACATTGTTTGTAGAGAGTCACGCTGAACCAAGCCTAAAACACAATTATTGCAACAATAGTCGGAACTCGTTACAAATGCAATTGTTTTTTATTTTAAAACCACTGACCTGAAATGGGAAGGCTACACACAACTTTTTAACTGCATAGTTTACAATTCTTTAACACTAAGGGCAACTAAAACTACTTCAAATCATTGAATTGAATCGATCGTTGTGTTTAATTACATGCAAAGTTGTTTACGAAACTACAACTTCGGTCAAATAATAATTAATTATAAGACATTTTGAACAGTTTACTGACAACAAGATTCATTCACTTTTTTTAAAACGTTCATCACTCTAGGAATTAAAAATAGTTTATGAACATGATTTAATAATTTCGGCACCAGGTTCGTAGCTTAATGCATCGTAAATTAGCTTAATGCAAATACTTACCTTATTTGAACAACTTAACCATTTTATTTTATTGCAAATCTCAACTTCAAATGTTATCTTCAAATCTGAAACGTTGACTCATTATCTTCGTCATAATATCCTTAGGTTTAATAATATATAGGACACACACTGTACAATTTATATAAATTGCACCACGTTGTCACAAGATATATTTAAAAAATCAGCAACTACTTAAATTATTAGATTAAGGATTCTTATCAATAAAGGTTTTCTTTACAGAAAAAGATTCAGTATTAATCGATATCTCTTAACTAGGATCGATTTGTAATTATTCGTAAATTGTAATAACTAATCGTAACTATTTCGGGTATGATCTCCTTATCTCCTCTCTTATAACATAACAGTTTCCCCCGCTTGAAAGTAAGACTAATTTTAAACATATAAAGCCATAAGCAACTTGTTAGGAAATTTTTACTTTACGTTTTTAAACCACTTTACAATATATATTGGTCGCTAATAATGATAAAAGAATAAAAATCGTAGAACAGCAGAATGATTAAAAACTACAGAACAAATCTGTTTTTTGAGAAAAATGTACAATCTTCAAAGTCAATTTGAAGCTATTTTAGAGTTATACTTTCTAGGATCAGGCTCCACCGTCGTGTTCAAATTATAGTTTAGAAAACTGACAGACATTTAATATTGATTTCAATTTTCAAAATGACTTTGAAATTAATAAATGCATTCTGTTTGGACCTATTATAATCAATTATAGACTCAAACCTAATCAAATAGCGGACGGAAACGTACTGAAATTTCAGATGTGGACGGATTGCTGAAGAAATTTGAACTGGTTCGTAATCTGCGTGTGCTGTAGGGGAGTGGTCTCACTTTTCAAACTCAAATTCTCTTCATAAATTATATCCAACATGCATGATAACAAATATTCTTAACATACTACTATAACAAACAAATAAGACACTAAGCACTTTATTAATTGATCATACTTAATTTTTTTTAATGTATCCTTAATATTTATATTATAAAGCAAAGCTTACCTTATACGCATAATAAACTAATTACCAAACAATACCCTAAATTCAATTTGAATTCATCATTTTATTTTTTTAACCGAGTAAATTATTTCGAAACAATACTATGTACATTTAATAATCGAATTCCTTATTATAAAACTAAAAACAGGCTGAAGCATCTACAGTTAAATATCAGAGAGCGTCGTTAGTTTTTTTTAAAATGTTAAGTTACAACACAGTGTTCTGATTTCGAACAAACGCAATTAAATGTGGACAAAAATGCTAAGAGACTCTAAAAACTTCAATTAAAAAGAATTTAAAAGGATAAAAAAAAGGTGAAGATCATTTGACAACATTCATTTTTTTTTTTTTTTCAATAATCCATTTTGCAACAGAATTGTATTTAGTTATTATTTAACGTAAGTAGTTATTTAAAAAATTCGTTAAGAAAATTAAACTGTAATAGTTCAAATGTGTGATCAAACTGTTTCAATTCCAAATAATCGTAAGGATTTCCTGTTCTATGTTGGTGTTTATTACGGAAGACGTTCAGACACCATGATGTTGTTATTGTATCGTAGTGACAGCTCAGTGAACATATTGATAGTCATAACCGTCTACACACTGACATTAATACAAATGTATGAATATTGGATTAATACAATATGGATGTGTTTGAATATCCTAAAATAAATTTAAAGAAAACTTATATTTATCAGTCCAATGTATGGGTATACGGATGTTAGAATCGGTATAAATAAATTCTGAAAGAGCCACAAACCTAACTATCCTTCATCCCTCTATTCACACAAACGAATACAAAGGTTTGTTTGATATTAATCAATATCTCTCCATCAATTTCCTATGTTAGTTATTATTCTTGCCCTAAATAAAAGAGAAAATAAATTATTTATAAAACTCGTGAATTATGTTATCGTTTTATTTTATTTTTTTAATGTAACAGCAGATATTTCTTGTTGAAACTCCATTATTCAAGAATTAAATAAAACAATAAAGCTAAAGTTTCAAAATTATTTTAATAATATAAATGAGCTACGATTGTTTCGCCTTGCGGAATCATCGGGCAACTGCTTTATTTAATCCTTATTGTTTTATTACTATAAATATTGTAACTCATAATCCATCTCTCAGTATATATCAGAGACATATCTTAACAAAAATATGATCTGTTTAGATATACCTTTAAATGAAGTAGAAGGAGTTATTTTTTGTTGGTGTCTACAAAATAATTAGTGTTATGTTTCCATATATATATAATTAGCATTTTATGAGATATAATATAGAGAAATGACAATGGCATTTCTATACAATGACCAAATTACGTAATATATTCTGAAAGTTGACTTGAACCTCCCTCAAACTTCTTTGTAATTTTGAGATGTTCTACCCTCGCTTTTCACTTTTTCAAGTGTGGTGAGTCCTCCATAAGTCACTACGTCCCTCTGTAGAGATTGAATTTAGTCGTTATTATCACATGCCTATACCTATATTTTTATTAAGAAAACATAAATTTTTGTATGTTCGTTCTAATGAATTATCAAGAACATTTTACAATGACATTTATATCAAAACATAATACTGTAATAAGCTGCGTAATATTTTTGTTTTACGTTTAATATACTAATCCTCTTAAAATTAATTTGCTCTAGTATAACATTTAATGCATAACTTATCAACCTAGTGTGAATTTTAGTTTTAAAGCTGGAAGTAAAATTGAAAACATATATCTGTTGTTAAATTATATATGCAACCTGTTAATACCACGCATTAATAAGGCCGGTAGGAGGGGTGTATTATAAGAATATTTATAAAGTTTACATATAGTAAAGACAAGAATAAGGCCTGTTAAATTTCCAATCAAGTTCAAAGTTGGTAAGGAACACATCGTATTTGAACAATGAACAGTTTTAACCAGATTCATCATGCAAATCCTGGCCATGTATGATAAAAATAATTACCTGACAAACTGATAAATATATAAATAATTTACTTTTACAGGGAAATTATCTTTTAAATAAATAAATAAGAAAACCCCTCTCTTTTGTTCCTTAGTATATTTAAAAGGGTTTACCCGGGAAAGAGGATGTAAGTTTTCCTTTGGCATTATTCTTTATATTATAAAATTTATTTACTAATAACCTTTATATATTTATATAAATTAAGAGCTTGCCTGGCTTTCAGGTATAAAAAAAAAATATGAAATATTTTTAAGTACAATCCAAAAATTAATTACATACTGATTATGTGATTTTCGTTTGTTTATTTCTTTCCGTTACAAAATTTTAATGTTTTTTTTACGGTAGAGTAGGAAGTTATAAGGTAACTTCGTATAAAAATATATACCTTCGATTATTTCAGAGATGCAATGGGGGGATGTTCGCTAAGATTTAAAACACTGTGTGTAGGCCCTATTATAATCAAGTAATCATTTTACAAAAGGTTTTTGATACAAACGCTAGATTTTTTTGTATCAGTTAATGAATATGATAATTTATTTATACCGGTTAAAAGGGAGAAATTTATGAAAACCTACATCGTTAAAATTTTCTGAAACGATTTGGCTTAATCCACTTCTAAATATCCAACATATTTCTACCTTTAGCAAAAAAAAATATGTTTGTCAATAAACTTCCATTAATTCAATTTATTTCAAACAAATTTTGGTTTAAAACTAAATTACGTTGAAGTTGAGACAATCAAAAATGTGAAACCGCAAGTAACGAAAACATACGGTTCCTGTATAGTAAAGAAAAAAAACATTGAACTTTTCACTGAAAACTTGATAATATACAAAATTTAATTTAATGCTTCCTCATTCTTACATAAAAAGACAACATGATTTTAGATTTCAGGTTTCTTTTTGTTGACTCAAATCTTATTTTGTTACTGATGCCGTTTACCATCAATAACACAACCAATATGAATGAAATTGGGTGTAACTGAAACAGGCTAACACTAAAGTCATGACTAATATTTGAAACGTGTTGATTTATTTTTACAAACATTTGGGATATGTTTGTTTTACGTGCCGTCCATCGTTTTGTGCTTCAGTCTCCTCCGAAACTATTGAAATGAAACTAGCATGTTCATTTTATTATAGTTAATGAAATTGAAAAAAAATACTTCAAAAATGGCTTCAAATTAAAAGGTTTTAAAGGGGGAATTTACACTTAGTTCACTTTATACATAATGATAGCACCAGTTACCATTTACTTATAACCTATCGCTAGGAAATGAGATTTTTAACTACTGATCATTCAATGGAACTTGTAGATATTCTTTATCTATTTATTTACTACAATAAATCCAGTAGTCGCTATTCTTAACTTCTTAAAATTAATTGTTAAATATTTTATTTTCTATCATTTGTTTGTAGTAAGTTTAAGAAAATAGATTATTATGAAATATTAGCAAGGAAGATTTTAAAATATTATTACTGATGACTTCACTTTGCTAACAGCTCTTTTTATGGATGTAATGGAAGAAAATAAAGCTTAACTAAGTTTCGCTTACGCTTTAAAAGCTTTCAACATCGTTGTTTAGTTTATGCTTTAATTATACCTAAAAGTGTAATAGAAAAGTTTAATTCTAAACTGAAAATGTCAAACTAAATAACAGGGTACCATATTTACAAAATTACTGTGTGTTTTTTTTTTTTCACTATCAGAAGTACAGAATCTAACACTTTATATGCCTGTCCGTCTTTCTGCATTATTATACAATCACTACTTATAGATTACCATTCGAATGATTTTGGTTTGGATGCTTAAATAATAGGAAATACAATCAAACTTTCTCCATTTAACTTTCAGTAACTGCCATATTGTTACCAACTTTATTAGACGTGGTAATACGTGAAGTAATTGTAATAAAATTTCTTTCTTAATTTATTTTTTGAAAACCTCAATTTTATAAATTTAAAATTGTTTTCCAAATTAGAGGATTTAGAATTAATTTAGTTTGATACAGTATACTGTACTACCTCGAAACTACAAATCTAAGAAGCTACGTATTTTTTGAAAGAATTGAACTGATTTAATCATCTCGTTTAACATTATGTAATAAATCTTTGAAACCCAAAGAAAAATATTTGTATATCAGGCAAAATGAAGACAGTTCTAAAATATTATCTAATGAGATTGCAATAATCAATTCTGGAAAATGGAGCACGTAGTTAACTCAATTTTGTAGTATTTATTTTCCAACCCAATATTATATACTGTTCTGTTTGAACTATTTGTCTAATGCTATTTTAAGCAGAAGGCATACAGTGTAATGTGTTGAATAATGTTGTCATACTTTGTAATATACGAATACATTGTTTGGACTGATGCGTGTGAGAGAAATAGAGTGTATTTGTATCTAGGAGGCTTTGAACTGAAATAAGTTATAGAAAAGGTCTTAGTTTTTGTAAAACGTCTTTATTTGTTATATGGGACTTTGTTATAGAGGTAATTTGTGTTTTTAGTTGTAATGGCTAATCATTTGTAAATACCATGTAATTTGTTTTTGAACTTTAACAAATTAAAATACACAAAGTTTTTCAAATATCTCCAAAAATGGAGTTTGATAACAGTATAAGAGAGATGTAAAGGTCGATATCAGAACTATTGGTGTCTTACCAACATTTATGACCGATACATGCCTCTTTTCTCTGACACAATAGTGAAACAAGAAGATAGTGAGGTATGAATGACTACAATAGTATATTATTTGGTGTCGAGCAACGAGACCTGTTATTGAGAGCTATTATCAGATGGCTGATGTTTAACAACTCAAACATAAAAGTATAATAGATTAAATGAATATTAAAACCAGTATCACAAAATTCTGAACTTCAGAAAAATATAAATACATTTTTGTGACATTTCTTTATTTAAAAACTGAAAAAAAATGTTCTTGGTAATTAACTAGAAGACTTGTCTCACGGACTCCACGATTTCCGTAATTTCAGAAAATCATAAAAATTCACAAATTTTATCTTTAATGTTCAACGTCTCACAAAATGGACACTCTATTTGTACTTTTCTATAAAAATAATTTCATAGCAATAACCGACAATAAACAACATAGATTCTTTCATTTCTGTAAATTCCAAAAACCTTGCATATTATATTAATTAATTTTTTTAGAGATCTATTGTTTATACACAATTAAATACAAGATATAAATTTGGAATCTCGTTTTAGGTCTAAACCTTATCATCATTTAATGATTGTTAGATGAAATGATTGAGATCTGTATTTCTACATAGTTTTATTTAACTGAACTCTTCTCTTTACCTGGATCAATCTTGCAATTAATTAATTTGGGCATTTATTGAACTGATTTCCTTCAAATATTCCACACTTATCGATGACAATACAATATTAAATAAACGGGAGTCTGAATTCCCGAACATTTTTCCTCGAAATTAATTGAAAGAAGCCTTGCAACAATAAAGTTTTAGAAGAAATCAACAAATCGAGAAGCTAACAAACCATAATAGAGCAGCAACAACAGCGTTTTAGAAAATATATCACAATTCAAAAATATGTATTTGATTTTTAAAATTGTCAAAAACTAGTAAGTATAAAAATTATGTAATTTATTGAAAAGAAGAACATAGCAGTGTCGCAACTGGCTCAGCTCATATATAAAACCAAGGGGCGCACATAATAGAATTCCATTAGGAATACATGTGATTGTCAATTAAAAAGAAACATTACTGGGAAGCTAGTAGATTTCAATATACTTGAAAAAAGCTTAAAGACTGAATAACAATTTCCTAAAAAATAAAATCCCTATATATATATATATATATATATATATCATCATAATTTAAAAGATCTTTAAACACACATATACACTAAATATCATTCATAATAAAGAATTATTCGGTTAAATAAAACAAAAAGCGCTTTCATTCTTTCCTACATATCTATGTAAAATGTGAAAACACCTTACAAAGAGGAGAAATGTATATAATCATACAGAGTTTATAAAATATAATATATAAATAAATATATATATATATATAATATATAAATATATATAATATATAAATATAGAAATCTATAAAGTTGGAAAAGTTACGGCCAAAGACACAAACATTTACGTTGTTATGAAAATTCAATTTGTATGAAATTTAAGAGGATATGTACCAAAAATTGAGTAAATTTATTTAAAAAATAATTTCTTTTAATAATGGTAGTTTAAAAGTTTATTTCATTTACTAGAGCAGCAAGTTACCAAATTGTATAAAGAAAGTTAAAGAAATTTATTTTCTTTGAAAGTCAAAAGGGCAATGGAATATAATTAATAACATAATAGGTGTTTTAGTCAGAGAGCCGGTAGTTATTCAAGAATTTGAATTTAGGCTAACAAACAGAATTATTTTGGATCGAAAAACATTGCTAATTGTTTTAACGATTTTTTTTTATAATGACAGGTCAATGAGAATGGTAATTGTTGTTCAGTAAGAATCTAAACTTATTTTTATAATTCTGATTCTTCAGTGTTTTTAAGGCCTACTTTTGCAGTAGAATTGATAAATACAATAAACTTTTTAAATGATACTATTTAAATCTCGGGGTGGGGTAATATTAATTCACTATTGTTAAAATTAATTAAAGAACATATTAGTTCAATTCTTGTTTATATTTTTAACTTAAGGTTTTCTACTGGTGTTTTCCCAAGTAAATTGAAAAACAAGCCGTAGTGATTCCAATTTTTAAGAAAGGTGATAAAAATAAGTGTGATAATTATACACCTATTTCCTTGCTACCAGCAAGTTTTATAAAAGGTAATGTATGTACGCCTCGTTCAATTATTCATGACTAAATTTGAAACAATAAGAAGAAATTACTGTAGTTTGGAACGAATAAGGCAAAGAAACGAACCCTGTTTGATTCACTTTTGTCTCTCTGAGGTTTTTGAGGGAATAAATTTGGATTGTTTGGTTGTTGGCTTGTTTTGACACTGTATATCATCTTATACTCCTTGAAATGTTAGAGTCTTTTGGTATAAGAGGGTTAATTAGTAATTGGTTTAGGACTTATTTAAATGAGAGAAGTGTCAATGTGTAAGAGTGAATGGTGTATTTTCGGATATAAAAACTGTTAGTTTTGTGGTGCCACTGGAGTCTATTTTAAGCTTTACTCTTTATTATATATATATCAACGATTTCTGTAATGCAATGTTCGCTGGTGCTATAAAAGGCTATGCTGACGGTACATCGTTGTGCCACTCCTTTATATCAATCCAAGATGTTACTGTTGTTATAAGCTGATAGTACACTCATGCGATACTGGTTTAACTGGTATCTTAATGTTACTAAAACCAGTATCATACATTTTAATCTTGGTGGAAGGAGTCTCAATTTATCTTTACTTAAATATCAATATTGTGATTGTTGTAGTGAGTCAAATTAAACTCTGTCAATATTCTTAAAATCGAGTCACTGAAATATCTTGGTATTGCATTAGACAATAGAAGAAGTTAGAAACCTCATTGCAAAATTGAAATTTGAATTGAATATTTATCTTCGTAAATTCCATTATTCGTAAAAGATATGTCCTCTTTAGATGATTACACAAATTTATTTCGCAGTCGTTGAAAAAGTCGATTGCAATATGGCATTTGAAAGCTTGGGTGGCACTTATCTCGAAAGTATAAAACCTGTGGTTGTCCAACAAAAATATATAATAAGGTTAATATTACATAAGCCTAAATATCAACATACCTTTATATTATTTCAAGAATTAAATATCTTAACATTCCTCTCCTTGTATTTGTTTAAGGTTTTGAGAATGTTTTATAGTATAAGTGGGAACCATACTGTTGTACCTGCTGAAAATAGACCGGTTTTGAGGTCTAAACTTAACCATATGTTACTCCACCCTCATAAAACGCCATTTGAACTATTTATCTGTATTCCCCTCTAAGGATGTATCATCTAATTCCTAATGTCATTAAAAGTATGAGCAATGTGAGTTGTTTTTAATAATTTTAAAAAAGTTTCCTTTTGGGGAAACCTTGAAAATGTTTTACAACTACAGTATTTGTTAGTGATAGTATGTATAAATAATTTAAGATTTACATTATGGGTGGTGAATATGTATGGTGCATATATAAGAGAATGTAAGTATTATTATGTATGATGACTAGAATGATTAAACTCTGAGTGTGTCTGTATGTGTGGAAGGGTATATGTATTTTTTTTTTTTTTTTTTTTGAGCTATGAAATATTAAATAGACTATTTATTAAGATTTTTCTTTCTGTTTTTATTTTGTTTTCACTGAATACAGATAGATTTTTAAAATAAATACAGTTTAAATAATACAGTTTGGCTGTCTGCCGTTTTCTTTATTCAAATGAAGGAGGGTCCAAAACAGACTGTGCCTTAGGTATTTCTATATTTCTCACATGTATTTTCGTAGCTCTGGGGATGGATTTTAAATTTAAATTTTATTGGTTTCAGTATTTCTATAGTTTTTTTTTCTCTTCGTATAATAAAAGTTGTGCTTTGTATGTTATACATATTTTATGTGAGAAATAAATATTATATTAATATTATTTTACAAGTAAAAAAAAATTATCCTACATATCTCCTTTCGATTCATTAAACAGAACAAATGTTTACACTCTGATAAATTTTAAAAACCGTGTTCTCGTTTTCAAACATCAGCAAAATTTTACAATTTACAAACTAAATTTATCGTTCTAGTTGGAAACAATCCCAACATAATCTGTTACACAAGACCCATATTTCATTCCTCAACAAACAAAAATGTATTACAGATTCTGTGAACCGAGAAACAGGTCCCCGTTTGAAGATTTATATTCAAAAACAAATCTGTCTTATTTTAAAAAAAAAATTCTGAATCTATGTTTTACTGTACCACTAAAAATATTCATAAAATACTTCAATGGAGCAAATACAATAAATTTTAATATTGTCAAGGGGTAAAAAGAGATTTCTTCCCTACTGAATTTTGTATACTAAGTTACATAATTACAAATTACGTAACATTAAGTAATTATAAATAAATTGATCAAAAATGTAACTACGTGTTTTTTTTCATCTCTAAATTAAAAATAAAATGCCTTATATTATTCTTTAAGAAGAAAGTTTAAAATAATTATAACGAAAAAAAAGGGGGGAAATTAATTAAAAGGAAGTAAGGATGTACTGTAAGAAAGTACACCAAATTGCTGATTACAAAATAAAATCACTTTAGTATTAGAATTTAAGTGATTCTCAATACAGATCAATTAGAAATGTGAGTGTATTTATAAACAAACAAATCTTTATAAAATTATTACTTTCCATTGTGTAGTGTTTACCAGTGGTATACTCAAATTATATAGAAACTACAATAACTACATTTCCTTATAATAAAGCTATTCTGTCCTGTCATTTGGTAATAACTTTGATGAAACCACTAATAAACTTCAAAACATGATATAAAACTTCAAAAATACATACATTCAAAAATAGCAGATGTTAGCGATTAGAACCATAAAACTTAATTTAGGTTTCAAATTAAATTTCTCTAGATAAGCTCAATACACCATTTGGTATAAATGAATATATAGCCTACCATTTATTACTATGAAAGTTATTTATAATTTATCTTAAAGAGATATTATAATTTATAATAAAGTTATATAGAGTGATTTATGGTTAAATGAAATACATATTATAGCAATCAGTGATTCGGTTATATTATAATTCCAAGAAATACATTACTGATATCCAATCCCTCTTCATTGTAAATTATATCTATTAGTCTCACGATAGAGCAAGCTGAATATTATTGTGAAATATTATAAAATTTAAATGAGTCTACTTTTCATTAATTAAATTCATTTAAGAATATAATTTCGGTTTGCTCACCTCTATTTCTGTAACTACTGGCTACAGTGTTTTTTACTGTAATGTTCTCAAAGCTGTTTTTTTTAAGAATCCCGCTGTTAGCTCCGAGTAATGCCCTTCATTACAATTATATTTCATAGTTTTTTTACATTTTTTCCTAATAACTATATCAGCGTATCAAGTTGAAAGAGATAAAATCATGTAATCTTTATTAATAGTTTCAGTAGTGAATATAACCTAATATTTAAACTCTATTGGCTGATGTATCAATCTCAGTGGTTCATGTACAACAGACCCTTGATATCAACTTATCGTATTCACCACTGAAGCTGTGGCAGCTAGGAAGACTCATTGTGGCACAATCCAGAAATTGCTGTAGACCATATATGAATGGAAAGACTACACAGATTACTTAAACATAAAGGCTATTGAAGAAGTGATTCCAATCCAAAATATATTGAGACAACATTACTCCCCGACATCAGGGGAACAACATGACAACTGACAATATCACACCAGCTGAGCTTACAGTTTGACTATTTATTGTTGTTAAATAAATTCTTGTGAAAATCGGCGGATGTTTTACCAGTAATTTTATTAGAACCAATATTCGTTACTTTTAATATAATTATTGAATGTTTTAATAACAATGTCTTAGTTAATTAATTAATCTTGTCAATTATTCTTTAAATATTCAAACGTTAAAAGTAAATGAGATTTTCAATTCTTAATTAATTTTTATTTTATTTGCAAAAAAAACAATTATTAATATACGAATATATTATATTTGTTTACATTTAAATAAAATTGTAGTTTTAGATTAGGCGGCATAACTAATACGTAAGTATGGGTAAATTGTAATTGTGCAATAACAAAAGAACTGATGCAGGAAAATCTATATAAAATTGTATATTACGAGATCACTTTATCTTGTGTTCTTTTTTTATTAATATGAATAGAATCTACTTACTCCGTTATATACGTAGCCGTAGAAAACCGACGTTCTTTATAAAGTTAATTATGGATAAACATAATATAATGGATAGAATAAGTAATACAAAGCCAAACAATGGATGGGAAAAATCGTACCAAAAAATATAAAGTTTAGTGTTTTTTTTATATATAGACTACAACATAGACTGAAAATCATTGTTTAATTTTTTCACATTTATTCCATCCAAGTCATAAACATAATATAAGCTAGATTTTTTTTTTCACATAGGGAAACTGTTTAATCAAAATTTGTTAAAATTTTTAATTTTAACTAATGACAAAAAGTAGTAAATCTGGAAAGTATAGAAATTGCTTAATTGTTACATTTTTAAATTTATAAAGCATTTTAATTTTTATATTATTTTTTCATATTAATTTATGCAGACATATAAAAATAATTATAAAACGAATACAAATATTAAGTATTAACCGATTCGACTGTATAGTGTGCAATTAGTATATTCACGGAAGAGAATATTAAAACAAATTATATTTAAAAAATATTCAGCAGACCAAACTGTACATACGATGGATTTCCTACTTTTTTAAGTATATGGGTTTGTAGTACAAACTAAATAAGGAAATGAACAGGAAAAACCTTGGCAAAGTCGGTTGTGGGTGGAGAAAAAACGACAGAATAGTAACGACTCACTAATATTCAAATTTTGTCATCTACATTTCTTTATAGTTTTATTTTTAGAAAGTAAAACTAAAGTATCTAAAAAGAAAAATAAGTTATAAATGAAAAATATTTGGTCTCAGTTTCAAAATTTTTAATACCCCCCACAACACAATATAAAGCTGGAAAAAATTTATAGAAGAAAAAAAAGTTAAATAATTATATACACAATGATAATAAACATCCATTAAACCATGATAATAAAATTTAAAAAATTCCTAATCAAAATTCATTGAGGTTATGCCTGTAAAGTGTAAATAGGTCCCCAAAAGTATCAAGTTATTATTACAAATTATGATCATTATATATACATACGATAAAAAACATCTTGCACATTCTTTACAATGTTCCGTCGTCAAAGCAGATTGATGATACTTCGTCTCTTCTCGCATTATAGCTCAGAATTCTGTTAACGAAGATAATCAATATTATTTGTTACACTCAGCACTTGTCGCCATTGATAATAAAAAAAAAGGCTGTGAAAGTGGATATTGCTTACGAAACAGAATGTTACTTCTTTTAACAAAATGTTTGTATTAAAGTATTGTCAAACATTTATGTTTTAACAGAAATCGACAACCAAATTGGAAGATGTAATTAACAACCTCGTAGCAGTAATAATCAATTTATACAAATTTATATTACAACTTAAAACACTAAATAATATGGGTGAATCAATGTTTCACAGGCCCAAAAAACAAGATCAAACATATGTATACGTAATGAAGCAATACAATCGTTCCATAAGGTTGCATCAAATCAGAATTAAAATCGAAAGTTTGGTCTTGTTTATCTGTTATATATATATATGTGTGTGTGTGTGTGTGTGTGTGTGTGTGTGTGTGTGTGTGTGTGTGTGTGTGTGTGTGTGTGTGTGTGTGTGTGTGTGTGTGTGTGTGTGTGTGTGTGTGTGTGTGTGTGTGTGTGTGTGTGTGTGTGTGTGTGTGTGTGTGTGTGTGTGTGTGTGTGTGTGTGTGTGTGTGTGTGTGTGTGTGTGTGTGTGTGTGTGTGTGTGTGTGTGTGTGTGTGTGTGTGTGTGTGTGTGTGTGTGTGTGTGTGTGTGTGTGTGTGTGTGTGTGTGTGTGTGTGTGTGTGTGTGTGTGTGTGTGTGTGTGTGTGTGTGTGTGTGTGTGTGTGTGTGTGTTAATTTTTAAACAGAAATCATCAACCAAATTATAAGATTTTTTTTAACCTCATTTCAGGACTAATAGATTATAAAATGTTTACAACCAATTTTACAAAGTCACGTATACAGTGTCATATTCTTGTAAATTATGTCTGCTGTTTCACATGCCCTTCTTCACTCAGATTTCGAATCTAATCAAAATAAATATATCACCAAAAGATATCATTAAAGTACACTTCTTGTTAAAATAATTTATTTTTCTTACCAGCATTAAACAAATAATTTTTTTTTAATTTTATAAAAGTGCCATTTAACAAGAAAAAGAAAAAATTATGTTGTATAACACCTAAAGAATTACCTCAGTCATAACAACGTCTCTAGTTTACACAATTTAGAAACAATTAAAACAATGATATTGGAATAATATTTCATAATAATAATGTTTTCAATAAAGTTTTTGAAAATAGATTAAAAAATTTTCACAACAAATGTTTATTTTGTGTTTAATAGTTTACTGACTTTAAATATTATACAAACTAAGAAAATAATATAATAACACGTGTTATATTAAATATTCAACTTTGTCAAATAATTTGGCTATTAAACTTGTCCATCAAATACAATCAAACTAACCCCACTTATCGCCAGGAATATCGTTTTATAGTATTAGAATATTAATTGACAAACATAAAAAACTCAATCATAATAAATGACATCTAAACTAACCTATGTGTACGCTGCTAGCTATAATAGTGCTCAGTACACAAATGTACAAGCATTACCGCTATATATTGACCGGGTCGTTTATTTTTACTGGTTGGAGTTTTATGGCATGGCTAAATTCGCATCGATAACGCTAGTACATAAAACTTAATAGACCTTTAATAGTACGTCCTTGTAGACCTTAACATTAATTATTTAGACCTTTAATACGAAACTGATAAAATGTCGATGATAATTGCATGTTTGTCTTGAACATAGTATGTTCATGTATATTGATCAGTTGTATAATTGATGTAAATATTTACTGGTGATAGTTCATTGTATACCAAATCCAGTTTGTAGAGATATTGTGTCTTTTTAGTGTTTAATTTCTTAAAAGAAAATTGTGTACAAATTTGTAACGTAACTAGTTAAAACTACAATTATAATTAATCCTTCGTTTTAAATATTTCTACTCCATATAGTCGGGGAAATTTTAATAGAAAACAATGTATATGTTTTAAACAAAATAAATTGAATCTTATATAAGCATTATAAATATATAATCATTAAAATAATAAATTTTATGATATATAAATTTTCGAAAAAAATTGTAATATAAATTTGTATTTTATTTTCATTACATTTTCATTTGTATTTATTTCATTTGTGATTTTATTTTATTCAAGCAATTTATAAAACGTATAATTTTAATTTCTATCAATTATTTATTGGAAGTTTAATTAAGGTTTTTTAGAGCCTATTTTTGTTAATCCTTTTATTAAGATATTTCTTTGCCCACATTGAATACCATCAAATTTTATTAAATTTTACAAGAAGAAATCTAATGTTTATTGATTTAAAAGCACATTTTAGTATATTAAAAAAATATATTTAAAAGTTTGGAATATACAAAACATGATGTTGACAATCATTATTTCCGAAGTGCATTACTAACTGTTTATAATATATACACCACGTGTATAAAGAAGGTTTTAAAGAGATGGGAAAACTATTTTAAATGCGTTAGTAACCGATTTTTTTATTAACAATTTATCTGCATTCATATAGTTTTAAAATACTTTTTACATAACCTACATATCTAGTTTTGTGTTTATCATTGATAAATCTTTACAAAGTGTGGCAGAACAGAAACAAATGTGGATAAATCCAACATTTGATTTTGACAACTAACTGTCTTTGTTTGGATCCCCCGTAATAAAACCCAAACCACTTTAGTTAGCCTTTTACCAGTAATAACCACTTACACTGTAATTACACGTTACTTACGACACAGACTTCAGTAAACATTTCTCGTCACAACTAGTTTTAAATTTATGTATACATATACATTTTTCGTTGTTGTTAATGCTGGCTCAATGGGTCAAACTTTTTTTAACTTTTGTGTTTCGTAAATGTGGAGAATAATTTGATTTAGTTTTGTTAAAGAGCGCGGCAATGTCCAGCATTAAGTGGTAGTGTAGAATATAAGTTGAGAGAGATATGCATAACAAGCTTCAATTAGGATTTTAATTGTGACAAGTTGTTTTATAATTTTCTTTTCCATGAACAGAAAAAATCTTGAGCTTTGTGGACATGGAACATACAAAAAGTATCTAAGCACCATAGTAATTTGAAATGTACGATCAGTACGCTGAGATTTTAGAAGATATAATTTTTTAATGTAAGGTAAGGAAACAAACAAGTAGGTTCCAATCGATACAAAGGATATAGAACTAAGCTGGCTTTATTAATGTATGAAATTACACAAAATATCTTTTAAACTGAAGTGTCAAGTGGTTGCTGATAACAAAAGCTGAAATCATATTGCTGCATAAAATAATAATAATATAAGTCTAACTTAGTAATTTAATTTACTTACTTAATAGACTAAATGTCACTGCAGGATAAATCAAGTGGTCAACAAGGAAGTGTTAGACATGCCCTCAGATCACATGAAACCTAATGTTTCATTAGATAAGCCATTCAAGACGAAAATCTTCCCTAGGGAAGATGGGAGTCTGGAAAGAGGTTATATAACGAGCAGGATATAGTCTGGTTTACAGATGGCTCGAAAACGGAGATGGGTACGGGCGGTGGTATAAATGGGATTAACTCAGAGAGTTCCATCGTACTGCGCCTAGTAAGCATGCCACTGTTTTCCAAGCAGATGTAGGTGCAATCTCTGAATGTATCAAGGAGAATCTAAGAATGGAATACACAGGTAAGAACATTCTGATCTTCACAGACAGACAAGCTGCAATTAAGGCACTAAACACGACTAGAGAAAAGTCGAAGCTGGTATGGGACTGCATATTATCATTGATAAAGCTTAGTCAGGTGAACACGGTCACTGTGGGCTGGGTTCCTGGTCACTCAGGTATCGATGGAAATGAGAGAGCAGATGAATTAGCCAGGTAAGGTTCAGGATCCCCTTATGTGGGCCCGGAACCGGTGTTCGGGATCTCCTATGGACATGCCAGAGCAGCGGTTGATTCATGGATACGGGAGGGGATGAATAAGGCCTGGATAAATTCAACTACAATTAGATTTGCAAAGAGGCTACTTAGACCAAGCAAGAAACATGCTGAACAACTCATATCTCTTAGAAGGGATAACATGAGGTGGGTGGTTGGGCTCTTAACGAGCCACTGTCACCTCAGAAAACACCTACACAGGATAGGGATTGCTGCAAAAAATACTTGCAGGAAATGTGGTTTGGCTGAAGAGTCCGCAGAACACGTTGTCTTAGAGTGTGAGGCGTTAGGACGAGCCAGGCTATACTCTCTAGGCCCTTCGGGGAAGGAGATGGAAACCATCCTATACAACCCTATAGGTAGCATCTGTTCCTTTATAAGGAAGACAGGTATTACTGAGTGGGTGTAGGAAGGAACTTGGGGCGGCAAAAGATATTTAGGTCGACGCCGGAGAGGCCTCTGACGGAGGCTATCACAGCCCAGTACAAAAAAAGAGGAAAAAAAAGTGTTTTACATACTACTGAAAGCATTTTGTTACCAAACTAAAACTACTGTCAACCTTTTGTAGAATAAATATTTGTTTAAAAGTGAACAACGTTATAGGTAATTTATACATTGCCTAAGTGACCAGGAATGCCATCCTGTGCTGGAGGGGAAAATTTTAAAGAATTTAAATTATTTAAAGTAAAGCTGGGATGAGACCAAATACTGTACCCGGGATCGTTAAATGTAAGTATGTTTAAATCTTCCGTTAGTCTTCCATGTATTATTTACTTTACTGGGGTGCATAATTTCATAACGTAAATATATACACACACCTTATATCTACCTGTTTATTTAAAATATAAATATGTCGAATATTGGAAATATTTTAAGACTAAATTTCCAAACTCCTTATAAATAAAATAATATTAATACTTCATATGAACATCATTACTGTTCTCGAATTACTTACGTAAATAAACGACCGTGCACAAACTTTCTAACACACTCTACACAAAGCTACATAACAATAAATTTCAATTTAAATCGGGGAGTGATATGCCATAATAGTAGTGTAAGACAAAAATTCTTGTTTTCATCCAATACAAAAAAGATCAGGGTCATTTCGGTACTAATCCAAAAACAGATTTTTTTCCTTCACAATTTGCTACATCAATTGCAGTGATAAATATACACGTTCAACCAAATTTCATCAAAGGTGACGGCACCGTTTAATTTTTTAAGGTTATAATAATTCTCGACCTACTACATGACAAGTTATTAGTTGGTGGTACAATGACCTTCCGGAACGGCAGAAACACATATTTCATCAGGACGTAAATATTAATACTTAAACATCAGTACACATTGAAGGTGATTTACGTCCCACCGTCCTTTATTAACGATGCCCCAAACCTCGGAGCTGAATTAAAACACATAACTTTAGGTTTAGCTGGTTTAGCAATACCAACCGAACCTAATTTCCCTACCTTTACAGTCTATAACTGTAACCAAGTTTTGTTTTGTATCATATCCGCTGTTTTGCTTCGTCATCTGTAGAAAAGCTTTTTCCCACCACCCCGCTTCCGGATGGTTTTTAATTGGAACATTTTATTAAATTTATTTACGTATCGTTGAATTTAATTTAAATCTACTCGGACATACGTTGTAGATTTTTTAACGTTCTCATTCCATATGAACAAAGCACTCGCCTTTCAAATAATTCCATAAGGAAGTCCTAAACTCGTCATCTCCACCAAGAGACTGAACCCCTAAACTAAAGATTTCTTTCATCGTCCTCAGGGATATAGAGAAAGGTTTCTATTATGTAATTGTAAACGATATTAAAGAAGCTTTGCAGGTCCTGTTGATCAATAAAATGAAGACTGAAATATTTGACGCCATTGTTGAAGGCTTGTCTCCCGAAGTGAAAAATTGTTTAGTTTTTGTGCATCGCTCCAAAAAGTATGGAGGTCGTCTGTGCTCGCGCGTTAACACCATCTTTACAGACAACCAGAGGGCTAGTTTGGACTGTAAGCCCGAACTTGCGCCACAGACGTGTAGACCACGTTCAGAGATCGTTTGCTTCTGTTGTGGGCGAAGAAGACACATAACTCAGCTAACCATCAGATAGATCACGTCATCCTCAGAATCCAAAATTGAGCAGCAGTTACTGACTACCATCCATCTTTCTCTAGATCATCTCGAAGATCTCTTAAAACCGTAAGATGATTTGTTATCCGTTCCGAAACGCTAAATATGCGAGTTCCTTCATGGTCCACTCGCACCTGTTTGTTTATTATGCAAAAGACCCGGTCACTATATCTGGGGGTGTAATTCTTTTTAACTCAAGAGAAGATGTGGGTCTGTACGTCCAGCACTTTTTACAACAGCTTCTTTTCTAAGCGACGGTATAAAAATTTTAAATCCAGAGTCCTAAAGAGTCCTTTACCTCTTGTGGATGTGGTTTTTAAGAGGTTTAAAATCAATGTCATCCTGGACTCTAGTTCAGCTAAATGTGTCATGTTATTTCAACGTTTAAAAATATTATTAAGCGTACACGGGACTAGAGTTTGATTACGTCACTGCCTCTAGCTAGAAGCTGTGTATTTCATTTTCATGTGCTTCCCACTTGAGAGTCGTACAATGTAGTTGGACCTTCGACTTTTTAGTGACACGTAATGTGTCTTGTCCTTTGATATTGGGATCCGATTTTATATTTAGAAGTGGGCTGGTGACAGATATTTCTGGAGGTTTAACCGTGCGAACTCATTTCCACTTGTTAGTCCTATAGGTGTGTCTCTCAACTCTTATTTCTCAGAACCTGTAGATCCATCTTAATGAACTTAAAACCTGCGCTTTCCTGAATAATTAAAGATTTTTCACATGGTCATACTAAAAAAACGGACTCAATCTCGTGGTGGAGTATATCATACTCAAGGACAATATCCCAGTCAAGAGTCAGCCTTACCAACTGGCTCCTCCAAAAATGGATTTTGTGAGGGAACAAGATCTTGTGAGAAAAGAGTAGTAGAACCTAGTCGCTCATCTTATTCATCATCTGCCTCTTTGGTTTAGCAGCCGAACGACTATCGTAATCTAAACCAGGACATAGAATTTAAAGCAGTACCTATACCCAGTCTCCATGAAAGTTTATTTGGTTTGTCCGAGCCAAATGTATCACCGTCTCCTATCTGAACTTCGCCATATCATCAGATCCCCTTATCTAATAAATCTAAAGATATCACAAGTTTTTGTACCCCCTGGATGTGCTACCAGTTTAAACTAGTCACTTTGGACTCTACACTGGGGTCCTAGTGTTAACCCAACTTATGGATCAAGTATTTTCAGATATAGAATTCTGCTACATCTTCAACTACCTAGATGACTTTAGACATCGATACCAAACCTTGGGGACAGCATTTGGAACATGTACGTGAAGATTTCTCGCTTCCGACAGAGGCGATATACCGTTAATTGGGACAAGTAACTCATTGGAATAAGAGATATATGTTTCTGGACATCTTGTTTCTTCTAGTGGGGTGTAAGTTTACCCCAAAAGGACCAAAATAATAAGAAACTTTCCTAACTTAACAATCACAAGGCCATATTCATTGTATTGGTCAATTTGTTGCCAAATTTATTCCTCACATTCCTGCGCATGTCGCCCCTATAAATCAGCTCCGGGCGAAAGTGACAAAAATTCTCTTAGGGTACGGAACAAAAGAAGACTTTGGAAAATCTCCATCTATTTCATGGGCAAATTTCCTAGAAAGAAAAAAGGCAATACCATGATCCTGGTCTCGGTCGATCCGTTCTCTACATTCGCCTGGCTCTGTTCTGTCAGAAAAGCTACAAAAATCAACAGCAACAAAACCTTAACCAAGTCACTTTTTTCAAAATTTCTGTTTTCAAAATATCCTAATCTGTGACAATGCCCATTGCTTCGTATCGTACATGCTCCGCTATTTCTGTTTTTCCCATGGGAAGAAATATGCAACTCTGTCGCCTCATAACACTCAACCTACTAATGTGGAATGACTAAATAGAAATCTTAAATCCACCCTTATTGCGTACCATTCCAAAAACCAAACTCCTTGGGACGCTCTTTTTGCTGACTACAGGTGGAAATTAGTTTCGCTCAGCAAGGGACATTTAAGACCACTCCCTATAAACTCATCTTTCATTTTCTGCCCGATAGTGCACTTAGCCTTACCTGTAACATACATGAGCTTCTTCTACCCAAGGAAGTCAACAATCCATCTTTTATTTGGTGCCAAGCAAAAAGCATTTTGAAAGCGCACCAAAAGTTTGAAAGAAACTATAAATAGGTAAGCCCATGTCTTTCAGCATAGGCGGCTTTATCGCCTAAGTTCAAAATTACAGCTTACCCAACCCAACAATAAGTCGAAAGAGTAGCAAACAACGGCCCACAAAAATATTTAGCACTAAAAAAGACAAGTCAATTGACAACGATACTGGAAAAATGTTCAAGTATGATAAAAGATGGAAGAGTATATCAAAGGCTGGACACGATGACAGGAAATCAGGTTTTCAAGGTGGATAATGCTGTTTTGATTGTTCAACATTTGCTTTTTTGTTGTGATAAGAGGAATTAGAGATAGAGACTGTAACTTTAATAGGGGTCACAAAATCTATAAAAAGTACCGGTCCACCTGACAATTAGTTTAGTGGTCTTTCGTTCACAGGGGAATTTTGTGAATAAAGAAAATTTACTATAAATTATTGAAGAACTTGATACAATATATTTGATCATTGTTGTCATTAGCTCCTCAATTTTGAGACATAACAGTAGGTTTAAAATAATGAATTTCTCTAAGACATTTTGTGCAGTAATTTTAGTCGTACAAAAAGTATTTTGTGAGCAGCATTAATTTGATCTTTTTATGCTATTTAATTTGACATGTCACAAAATTAGGTTTTCCATTTGAAAATTTTGAGTGCCCCCCCCCCCTCAAAAGGTCCATTTTAGGGAAAGGGGCAAAATTCCAAAATATCATAAAAGAAGCTTCAGGTGATCTAGTTAACAGTCCCAAAAAGGTTTGGCTCTATTTAAGTTCATAGAAACATTATGGTTAGAGAAATGACTGATGATGTGTTATGAATGTGTATATAACACATCTCTTTCTATATTAAATGTTGAGTTTGACTTATGAGAAAAATTATATAGTAGGCCTATAATAAACACACAGAACACAATTCTCATAAAAAACTTTTCTTTTTTTTTATGAGAATTGTGTTCTGTGTGTTTGTTATACTGTACATCTCTCTCTATCTGTCTGCTTGTAAATTTTTAATCCCAGATCCCATTTCCTATATAGATACTAACTTAGTCTTAAAAGAGACTGAAACAACGTTCTCATATTATTTTGGATTAAACAAACAGAAGAGACTGCCCTGTCTATGTTTAAGCTGTCATACTTTTTCTATCAAAAAAACTTACACTTCTACATTAATATTGAGTAAAACTAACTTATAATGACGGTAAAACACTTAGAAATGTACTAAATTGTGGCAACTTCGTGTCTCTTTATACCATAATATTCTTTCGAAAATTTAACTACATTTAAAGAAATAGTATTGACTTGGTCGTTTTGTTTTTAAAATTAGTATACATTTATGTAATCTCTCTGTATAAAGTAGACAATTATCTATAATTATCCACCTAAATGGGTTTAGTAATTGTAACTTACTCAACCCATTAAAACTCTTCAACAGATTTAAAGAACTTCTGTTGTAAAAACTTAGCATCAGTTGTTAGTTTATATAAAACTCAATATTCTGCCTTGTCGTTTGATAAATCCAAAATGAAAAATAATTAGGGGAAAAAATAATTGTTGTTGACTTCCACATATAGAATTATCATGTATTAGTTCATTATAAACTGTCACAACAATATAAACATGGAAATAAGTAATAACAACAGATGTCTCAATGCTACTGAATTGTTCAAAGCTTACTGCATGCCAAGTGTGTGATGGAAAACTATTTTGTATTAAACCTAAGATGTTTACGTGCATATTTTGTATTTATTGCATTTTTTATCAAAATTATTTTGATTTCTATAGTTAATATAAAATCATACACAATTAATTTTTTAAATGTCTATAACTTAGTTCTACTATAGATAAATATTTAAACATACGAAATGAAACATATAGATATCTTAAATTATATTTCTTGATAAATTTATAAGTAAATATACATTCTTCGCTGTAGTAAACAATAGATAATGGTTTTATGTAAAATGATCTCATAGTAACTTGTTGATGGTAAACTGATTTATTATCTCAAATATTGTGAATACACTAACAATCTATTATTATTATGTACATAAATTATATAACTATTTAGAAAATTCAAACACGGATTTTAAACTAATTACAATTATTTTATTTTGGAAATAATGGTCATATGATTTTAATAATTTTAAATAAAAATTACCATTATCTTGAAATATATCATTGGTTACAAAAAACATGATAGTTGATACATGAGGAAAAAAAACTAATAGTACGAAATAATAAAGAACTAAGAAACTCTACTCCTGTTTCATTTAATATTTTCTCACGTTCTAAGTTCTCCATTGCTGTAGGAAAGTTAAGATTTAATTCAGGTTTGAAGTAAATTTGTTCGAGTGACACTTAATTTTAAAGGCTAATAAAACAAAATTAATAGTGTCAAACCCTGAATATAAAAGTCAGTCAATGAATATTAAACATACCCTTCTTTATCTCAGTGTTTTAGTTCACCACTGAATAAAAATTGTAAAACTTTTTAATTAGACTTTCACCCCCCCCCCTTCCCCACCAATTTCTCGGAATCTTATAAAGCTATACAATTATTATAGAACGGCTCAAAAGCTTTGCGTTATCTTCTAGTTAACAAAAAAATTAATGCAAAAAATCGTTAATATCGCCAATAGTTTGATAAAGTCTATCTCTCCGATATTTGGTATTCAAATTTGTCAAAATAATTTTTAAACCCAGTAAAGAAGCTAAATAAACACATAGAGAATTGTATTTATAATAGATATAAAACTAGTGCTTCGAGTTCTTCTTTTGTTTAAATAAATAGTTTGTATTTATATTCGTAGTATAATTTCATGGTACTGTAGATGGTATATTATATTAAGTCTGAAAAAATTGTTATGTTTTATTTGTATATTTTTATTTTTATGTTACTATTTCAACATTGTAAATAATTAAAGTTGTGTAACAATTGTAAACATATTTTTACATATTAAAATTTTCTATTTTATTTATTTGTTTTACGCATTTAATAGGCCCAAGATTAGGTGACCTATGAAACAAAACCTACTATAATAGCCGTATTTTAAAATGTAAATTATCTTAAATAGTTTTGTTTAAAGAACCACGAAGCATGGAAATAAATAGAATTCCTCCCAAGTAAAAGCATCTCGTTTGTTTGAAATTTTAAGCACGTTAACTAATGGAGGGAACTGTTATTTTAAGCTCTATTGTTGAACTGGGTCACTCTAGACCCGACCCAAAGGCAATTATTGCAGCTACAATCGGATTTCATTACACACCCAATTAATTTCTAATAGCTGAATTACACACAACTATGTAACTAGCTTCAATAACAATGAGGGGTAAATAGTACTTAAATCATTGAATCGATACGAAATAATTCTAAGGACTATTGAACCTATCGTTGTGCGTAATAAAATGCAAAGTTTATTCGAATACAACTACTATTTACACTTGTTTAAATGATTAACTACAATAAATTTTGAACTCCTTAATAATAACAAAAGTCATTCATTTACTTTTTTAAATAATTTATTACTTGCACCACGTTCGTCAATAAAAAAGAGGTTAGTTACTGCTCAGATAATGAAACTGCACTCTTGCATTGAAATTCTCTAATGTTTCATCTATCTTAAAATGTAACTTTAAACATTCACTAATCAAATTAGCACAGGTTAAAAAAGTCAATCTGGTCTGGACGCCGAGATATTGTGGAGTTGATAGAAGAAAAACTAAATGAATCACCAGAGTGGATTCAACTTCTTTTATATGTCCAGAATAACCTAGTCTCGAGAACCACCGGTAGAATTATATTGGGTAATGATCCCGTAACATATATCGAGTAAATGGAACAATCAAAAACATTGTAAACAACCAAAGATATTTTTCGTAACAAAATCAACTCGCGATATTTAAAACGAGTCAAGTAGTTTTAAATCGAATCTACTTTAATTAACTTTATGGGTATTTTATAACGCTCAGTGTAGATTTACTCAAGAGGTTATATGTATAAAAATTGTTTACAAAGTTAAAAATATGTTTTTATTAGATTTTGTTTTAGGTAACAGAAACGCTTTCAACGTCAGCATGTTATCTAAAATTTAAAACGTTTCCTTAACTCTGTTTATTCCATCCTGTACTAAAAGTAAGTACTTAACTTTCATTGCTGTTGTAGGCCCTACCTGACTGCTTTTAATGAAGGCACGCTATCACTTTAAGGTCGTAAAGATAAATATAACGGAATAAACCAGTCATGTTGACTTAATGTTACCACTTTATAAGCTCTTTAATTTTATAAATTTAAGTCTCAATAATTTTGCAGCGAACAACCCAAGTGGAAATTAAAATATTTGTGAAGAATATAAAACAAAATTTAATTTCACTGAAAAATAACACATTAACAAACTAATAACCAAAATATTAGTAGGATATTTCGAATAAAAATATATAAGACATATTAACTTAGGAGCTAACTATGGTAAGTAAAGGCTTGGATATCCTGTAGGACCCTTGTTGGATCTGCACCTTTATTCTTGTGGTATTAGGTTAGATGCCTTTCATTCAACTCTCTCTTGAACAAATCTAGTTGTTTTCTGACTCTGATGATAGATTATCCAAGCGGCAGTGTCTTTATTTTATGTTATTTTTTCCTTTATTATATAAAGATTTTGTCTGAGCGATATTCAAATTTAAACAACATGAACAAAAATATATATAATATATACGATATAAGTACGCTGTACTGTATAAAGCTTTAAATTGATAAATCTTTACAAAATCATCCACACTTATATACCAACTGACTAAATCATTAAAATGGTTTGTATGAAGTATGATGAGCAGTAGTTCAAAAATCTTCAGATGTAATTTGAACTGTTTTCTAAAATGTTTTATCCTTCTTTCAAATTACATTTCACGTCAAAATACGCAATGACCATGACTTCGAATTTGAACTTGCTTTGACGAGCTTATTTCATTTTTGATGATGAGGGTATTTTCCAATTCTTCGATTATTGTTTCATCTCATATTCAAACTGGAAGATTTATGTTTCGTCAAAAGAGATTTTTTTCTTCTTTTTTTTAGAGCTGGGGTCGTCATCAAGTTCTCGCATGTCATCGCAAATTTAATTGCTCTAGTATTCTCTGGTTACCTGTTACCAGACACAGTTTCTATGTTCACCTCAATAGCGGAACCCACTTATCATTTCAATTTAACTTCCTTGGTTTATTTCAATTAATTTACATCGATTAAGTTGATAATTACTTAACAAATTACATTTATATCCTTCAATGGTAACCATTTGAAAATCATTTGAAGCTATTTTAATATATATTAGAGTGTGAGGCTCCGAAGCTTAGTTTCCAGTGGAATTTCAAAAATTATTCAACATAACTTAATACAATTTATCTTTGAATAAATTATTATAGAATTATATCAGATTCGAAGATTTAGATAAAAACGGTTATGACAAAAGTTATTTCAAAACTAAAAGAAAACAAATTAAATAAATGTTGCATACACATCCACACTCATTCAAAAGGCCTCCAGCCTATACAAAGGAATACTAATAATCACATAATAGTCATCAAAATTAGAGTGAAAACGTTAGGCCAATTTTTAAAACTACACAGTTAGAATCAAACCCATGTTTACGTTTTTCCAAATCCTTTTGCATTTCTATTTTCAGCAGCTAAACTGATTTCCAGCAATAACAAAAAACTAAATTTTCATAAGCAATAAACTTACACAGAAGTTTCAATTACATTGATCAAAAGAAAATTTCCAACTACGGATACTTGATATACACCAGCTTTCATAAGTTTTAATGATATATCTAAAAAAATAACAACCACAAAAATAAAGGATGTACAAAACCAGGATTAAACTAATCCATGCACCCATTTATAACATTATCACAAACATAATTACTTTTGATTTTATCATTACAGATAAACGTAACTTTAAAGATTTAAAATGAATACATTACACAATCAAACATGAAAATCATGTATCTTCATTTAATTAGGTCTCCATTGAAAGACATATATTTGTATAGAAATTAAACTAATTCAGTATGTATAGTGTGATGGGTTTATGTTGTATTTTAATACCACAATATATCGTTTATCACAGGTGTTCCAAGAATCTGTCAGCTATATTACAGTGACAATAAGTTAAAACGTGTTTACTAAAATGAAATATTGACCCTTCCAATGATAAATTGCACATGTGTAAACTTGGCTGCATTACAAATATTGAAGGGGAAAACAATATCTTTGTTATTGTTATCCATAACAACACTTATTATGATGTTAGAAAACACTTTTTGTGGAAACAATTGTACCCTATAATACAAATTAACTTGTTTCTTCCAAGATAGATTTCATTAAGCTAGATTTTAAAATATTTGCAAATTTGTGAACCAACAAATTAATTTTTAGTTAATATTTTCGAGAAATAACTTCGAGTTATATTATATACTGAGTGTTAGATTCAAGATGGCGTCCAAAAAGTGTATACAACATACTGAAAGGGTAAAAAGTAGAAATAAAAATATAATACTCTGTGTATTAATACAAGTATAGACGTGTCACTAGAGCAGTAATTCAAATAACATTAATTCCCTTCTGATGAGATGTTATTTCAATCAGTCAGATCTGATGAAATACAATCCTGTATACTTTTGTTCAAATAAAAATAATTTGTAATCAATATCATCTTACTTCGTAAACGTATTTGTTACAAATTATATTCTATTGCTTCATTCAAATAAAATTCTAATAATAAAGGTGAAATTCAGCACAGATATATTATTTGCCACATGATTGACTTAGGACTTTTACATGTGACAATACTAATTAAATTGGTAATTGTTCATATTATCGAACAAAATATTCACTTTTAAATTTTAATTTTTCGTAAGAGATAGTATGTAGATTGTAATAAAAATAGTGTAGGGTCGCTAAAGTTAGAATAATTCATTGTGCAGTATGCTTTTCAGAAATAATTAAAGCTTTTTCATCTGTTATCAATTATAAAATTGACCTTTTTTTTGTAGTATATATTCACAACAAAATGTTTCGTGGTTTAAACAGATTGATTACATTCAGATCCCTTTACAACAAATTTTTAAGACAATTATATGTTTATATTTTACATCAAAAACTTAAAATAAATTAAGGTTTTAGAATGATATTAATGTTATGTGTGTGTGGGGGGGGGGTTCCATTCCAGCACACATTAGGTGCAAGTAGAAAATTAATTAATAAATAATAACAAACTGTGATGTGAAAAGACCACTTTAAAACATCTCTTTGCTTCCCACACAGTCACTCTTCTGTTCACTCATTCTATACTGGAAACATCCAACAAAACATAGTTATTTCATTTGTAGTTCTGACCACAAACCTAGTTTTTGTAAAAGCTTTCTGGGAACTTGAAAGCCAGGAAACTAAATTTCTAAGATGGCATTTCGATAAAACTACATGTGTGAGCAGTTAGTTCTAAACATATTTACTTTTTGATCTGGTTCCCAGTATCTTGAAGTGTTTATTTCGTGTTTTTATAATAATTTTAAGACAAAAAAACAAAATAGCAAATCAGGTTTAACGATTTTTATTATAATATTCTCAAAGATAAAAATGTAGTAAGCTCTACTCTAAATACCCAAATACAATGTATTGGTCACCATATCCACAAACATTTCGTTGCGAGAGTTATTGGTAAATAAATTATGAGATTCTATTTCAGTCAAATTTTGGTGATTTGCAACTAAGAACCTTGATCGTCATCATACAACTTAATTTTCATTAAATACAAGAATTTTAGAACTACAATAGTACACTTTAGGTCTATTTTTATGTATTATTATTACTATTTATTTATTTTAAAGTTTGTTCAAATTGTTTATAAGGATAGACCATTTTCTATAACAACGTACCTCCTTTAAGAAATATATGTTGAAAAATATTGAAAAATACACATATTTATATTAATATTAACATTGTTTTAAGACAATTATGTTTTCTGATTAAATTTCCTTTTGTGACAGGTGTGTGTAAGAATCTTTCATTTTAGAAATGTTGTACTACCCGAAAGTAATTAACATTGTCTTTCGTATATTTATCTTAGCATGTTGACAGTAAGGTTTACTTAGTTAATGATTTATCAGCTTTCCTCTGTAGAAGAAGTTAGGAGTATAATTAATTATGATTATACTGGCATTGTCTTTATACGGGAGACTTCAATGAAGATCAGAGCACTGGCAGGACTTTTGTTAACGAGTAGACAGAATTAGATACCAAAATGGACGTTGACAAGCTCTATTGTCTTTAAAGGCAGAAGTGAAGTCGATAATTTCAAAATTGTAGAAATGTCTATTAGCTGGCACTGTTTGCACTACAATGTAAACATCACCACAAATTAAATTAAATAATATTTTTAAATCACCTGTTGAAACAATTAACATTTAACTATGAAATAATTTGAAAATGCATTTGCTTTGATAATTCTGTAGATAATAATTAATTTCACCATTTTCTTCACATATATTTTTATGGATTTTTCCAAAACATTTAAAAGTTACTCAGGTAACTTTCCACTATAAAATGGAAACTTACAAATATCTTTAGAATTATTTTACATTATGTGAATAAATGAAAGTTAGAGCTACTTATGTAGATTTCTAAAGACTAAATTCCTTGTTTACGTAGCATCATTAATACGTTAACCTAATCTAAATTTGTGTGTTTATTTTATGATGTTAACTGTTAGTTTTTATTAAAACATTAACAATGTATAATGCATGAAGTATTCATAGAACTTGGATTTGAACATTGGCATTTCAACAATGTTGGTCTAATGTTGCTAAACTGTAACTCCAAACGAAGGAACGTAAAATCGTCACTTTAGCCCCAAAAATGTCAGTTAAGGTGTTATCTATGAAACTAAACTAAAAAGAGGTTTAATAAATCAGCATTGACTTCGATAACATTTTGATGAAATAGACCTATACTTTAGTCTCAAGCCATACGAACAAAAATTTGTGATTCAAGTGTAAATTGGAAATCATCACAATGAATCTTGTCCTCAGACGAGTTCATTTTGGTGTTGCTAAAATTACTCCTAAACTGATTTTCATATAGTAGGTATATAACTATTATAAAGTTACTACAATGTCAGTTTATGCATGTGTGTGTCTGTGTATAGTTTATAATGAAACAGGTCCAAGGCGTAGTGGTAAAAAAATTAAGACATTCAATAATTCTCCCCATTCCTAAACCGTGGAATACTGTAATAAATTTTCTTCAAGATTCTTCCTGGCGCATAATCGTTAATTTTCCGCTATTCAATCTTAATACAGATTGAAATTTTGCTCGCAAAACCGGAAGAAATAAATGTTCAAGAGAATTACAGTTCATTAAGTACGCGTGCTTATAAAGATAGTATTTATGTTCTTAATATAGTATTAATAAATAATACGAATTAAATATCTTAAATTGTGTATAATATTGTAAAAAAAAATAATAATACCACCTAGGCATTTTCAGAATGGCAGTATCAAAGCTATTTCACAAATATGATTTAGGACTCAACTTTTCTTAGAATTAAAATTGAGGTTTGCAGAACCTAACAGAATCTCTGTAAAATGATGTAATTTCACGAGTAGAAGCTCCCAACATAAAAAAAAGAAATTTTCCTGTAATCATTTATCTGATTATATTAGAACTCATTTCTTTTTGATGACAATTACATTCCGAATGTAGTAATTGTTAACATACATTCACTCCTTAAAAGACAAAATAATTACAAATTTGCTTTGAAGAGGCTTACAAATTTGACGTTGTATTGTAACAGTTAATTATTAAAAATAACGTCTTAGCTTTAATACACAATATATCTCTTTTAAATATAAAAACACATTACCATGAGCATGCAGAGGTAATTTTTTTAAAATGGTTATTGTTTACAAAGACAATAAATTAATTTGGTAAATGGATAATTAATTAGAGTTACCAGTAACGTTTTACGGCTTATTTAAAAGTAAATAACCGATAAGGACTGCTGATAGCTTAGAGGATTTTCTTAAATTTCATAATAATTTTGTAACATAATATGTAGTTCCAAGACCTTTGAATCAAAGCAAGGAGGTATTCGTTGGATTGATGGAAACTCTACCAAGAGATTTGATTCAAAATCAACCAGGAAAAGACTAAAATTCCAACACAGTCTAGGAGAAGAAGATACAACCGTCAAATATCTCTATTAATGAGATATCTCCAACTTGAAAAGTCTAGAAAACTTCATTTACTTAGAGTCAAACATGTTCACTAACGATGCACGAAATAAAGCGAAGTCTTATGGTGACTAATAACTCCTATTTCACTCTCAAAACCACAATGAAATCTAGACGTGTCCACCGGAAAATAAAATACACCTGTACAAAAAATAAATAATAATACTTGTGCGAGTGAAAACTGAACACGTTCAAAAACCGTAGAGAATCTCCTTGATGATATTGAAAGTGTAATTTAAAATGACTTCTCGGGTATGTTAGGGATGGAATTGGGTTGAGAACAAGATACAACAACGAGTTGTGTGGCATCTTTGACGACACACCTATCTCTAAAATTGGAAAGCAATAATGAGTAGGTCACATATAGTATGTAAAATAGAAGAATACCAAAACAGGTAGTGTTCATACGCGCTGAAGGCAGGCGACACAGTAAGCTACGAGAGGGATGGGTAGATTCAATCCACAACCCACAGCAAGGAGATACTCGATATAAGGAACTAGAGGACGGTGTATTTTAATCATGACAATCGGAGGAGAATCATTGAGAAGCCCATAGAAGAAAGTATTTTAATTTTCATATTTAAACATTATTCTTACTGGGTTAAAAGTCATGAAACAACCAGGATAGAGCCTATTACATCAAAGCTCTTATGTCGAATTTTTTTAATTAAAATTTCAAAATAAATTTAAAACTAAGATTGGTAAATGATTTTACTCTTTAAAATATTGTGATATTTTAGTCATAAGAACTAACAAAAATGTTTTCATTAATTGTGTCTTCATTTTCTTAAAGGCGATAAACCTCTCAGTTATCACTGCTTGTAAAAAAAGTAGACAAAATATAAAATAATGACTCCTAGCCCTCGAATACCCTAATAGCGTCAAAGTTGGAAGAGAAGAAGTCAAAGTTGGTAAAAAAAGACCTGATATGATAGATGAAATAGAGAGATCTAACACAATACTACATGAAGAAAGGAGTTGATCCAGCTATGATTCCTCGGGATGGCTCTGCCCGTACTCACTATAAGTGAGCCCATGAGTTCACTTTGATTCAGTTGTCAGCGCTAAAGCAACAATGGTAGAGGCTCCGTTTTCGAGGCAAAGATTTTATTTTAAAACGTTATAAGTTAATCTTTATTGTTTCTAGTTAAGAGCTTAATTTCTTTTCTAAGGCGAACGAATACCTTAAAAAAAATTAATTATTTTATGTTAAACTCATTAATAATAAATACAGGTTTATATTTCAATATTCTCCTTACCCTCACACCACACCATTGCAGGTTAGGTTAATTAAGTTCCATAATATAAGGTAATTCCATTTCATCAAATATTATCTATCTTGATTGTTTCAAATTTATATTGAGAATGCAGTATAATGTTTGAGTGTAAGAAAGCTATTATACAGTGTAGATATACTAATTTCTGACTTTAAAGTGCTATCAGAGAACTGAGAGAAAATCAATAATACAAAAGAAGAGAGGGTTGGTGCACGCCCGATTTTAATTAAACTTACTTTCCAGTCTCAGTTGCATAATTTAGTTTTTACAAGTTATTCTTGAAGTAATATAAAATTTTACCTCAAAATATATTTGTGCCGCTCTTTCAGATGATGAAATTAAAATTTTTAAATGTTTATGGAAAATGAGAAAATATTTCGTAAAGATTTTTAATGACCGCTATCAAAACTTTTGAAAGTAGTAGTGATCTTTCAATTAGTAGTTTACACCAAGTGTAGAGAAAAGCGGAAAATTTTGTTTTTATAATCGTGAAAATCATAGCGATCTAGGGGATGAGATCCTAAACTGAAAGAAATAAGTTATCCCAATAAATAGAACAAAACAGTAGAATATTTCAACTGTGCACAAAATTTCAGGTTTTATCCAAATTTATATATATATATATATATATATATATATATATATATATATATATATATATTGAATAAAATAACAGTATTATGGAATAAAAATGGAATAATAATCTCCAGATACATGAAATAAAAAGAGACGAAACTTCGAGTTCGTACATGTAACATTTTCTACTACCATGGAAGAATAGTTTATTAAGTTTGCCGAGTTTCAATTTTGCAAGAAGCTTTCAAGAAAACTAAGTTTGTAGTGTACTAGAACACATCAAATAGCTATGTTTTGTTAGATGTGTCTAGTGCAATGAGTGGAGGAATGACTGAGTGGGAAGAAAAGTCGTGGTTTGCCATATTGTTTCAATTGCCTGTTATTATTTACTATTTTGGTACCTACGCATAACCTGTAAGCAAAATTTTCATTATTAAAAAATGACAAATACCTGAAAATTAATTAATTTAGTATTTATAGATAAATTAAGATAAAACTACGGAACTATATGTCATGCCATATAAAAACGTTTTGGTAATATCTTGCCAGGACTTAAAATCTTACTTTAAATATTAAACACATTATACAAGAGTAAATTCTGAATAAAACTCCAATGTATAATTCATAAAAAGTATTGTTTTTCTTACTTTTCATATATGCATATCATTAGATAATATTTAAAATTTGTGTTTTATACAAATTATGTAATGGCTGTTTATGAACAAAATTCCGCCAATTACATTAGTTTATGTTTATATTTAAAAGTGTGAGATTGCTAACGACTGCATGGGGGACGTTCTTTGCTTGGCGGCCGTTTTTCTGAATTAATCAACGTGTTTCTCTGTGTTTACACTCTGTATCGATTGGCCTTTTGTAATCAAAAAACAAGACCGAATAAAATCTTGATAGAAATCGACAAACGATTGCTCGATGAAGTAAAAACAATTTAATGTAACAAAACAATTTGGGCTACAATTTTAAAGTAAAGTCATCGCCATAACAAATCAGTTAAGCGTTATTCCTTGTGAACAAATTAATAATCTATTATACGGTATGGAACAATAATTTTATTATTATACATTTTTTTGGACATTTGCCATCATTTGTGTGTTAATGGACTTAATAATCAAGAATAGGATATCTTATCTAAAGGTCTAAACTTCTCTATAATGCCTAAAACAGTAGATTTGTTGGAGTTTATTACCGGAATTGAATCGGCTGTTCCTAGGTTATCGCCGGAACAAGCTGATCAATTCAGGTGTGAAGCCAGCATTCTACTCAAAAAAATAAAATTCCCAAAATAAACGTAATTAATGAAGAACTAAAGGCCATGTCTAAATTGAAACGCGATAAATCGGTGAAAATCTTACCTGCGGATATAGTTAATGTCACTGTGGTTCTAGACGTGGACGTCTATGAGAATAAAATTATTGAAACACTTAATGCTGGTAAATACACCTTACTCAATAAAGACCCCACAACTGGTTTCGAGAACAAAGTTGCTAGCACTCTCAGGAAGTACAAGGCTTTTTTCTCCGATCAACTTCGTACTTCACTAACACCGCATTATTCTAAACTCCCCCATATGTATGGCTTACCAAAAATACACAAATCTAAGACCTATTGTTAGTTCCCGTGGTTCCCCATGCAGGGCACTATCCAAATACCTTTTGCGCATAATTAATCCACTTGTAGGAAAAAAATGACGCGTTTGTAAAAAATTCTAAACAATTCGTGGAAATATGTAAAGATATAAAACTAAATGAGGAAGATAGATTAGTCAGTTTTGATGTAGAAAGTCTCTTCACCAATGTACCCTTACAAGAAACCCTTAACATAATTGAGCATAGGCTTTTAAAAGACAACAGCCTAAAAAAACGAACTAACCTTCCCGTTGGTGCCATAATGGACTCCTTAAACTTTGTACGGAGTGCAATTATTTCCAAGTTAATAATAAAATATATCGCCAGGATGACGGTATGGCAATGGGTAGTCCACTTAGTCTTGTTTTTGCCAATATTTTTATGAAGGAATTCGAAAAGAAAGTTATTGATTCTTCAAAATTTAAACCGAAAATATGGCTCAGATATGTGGACGATACATTTTTTATATGGCCTCGTTGTAGTAATAAATTAGCTTTTTTTTTTTTTTTTTGCTCTAATGAACAACGCTTCTGATTCCATATCCTTAACCATGGAAAATGAAGTAAATAATAAACTACCTTTTCTGAATGTGTGTGTTGACAATGACTACATAAATACTATAAGACACGACATGGCCATGTTAAATATTCTACGCTTATTCTTGAGTTGTCCAATACCCGCTAGGTCGCTCTGCTAGAGAATCTGAAGTTGATGTGATTGGCGCTAGGTGGCTCTACGGTCAAACAATGTATCAGGCGGGTAAGAGAAAACGCACTGATGCCACATATGGGACCAGAGATGCGAGGGAAGGTCGAGAATCGCTTATCTCAGCGCACGAACTGACAACACTGACTATGCTGACGGAAGTAAGTGAGAAGGTTTGTGAGAGAGAGGTCAACAGTTGTACAGTCTCAACCAAGTGGGATGCGTACAGTCAAGCACCTGCTGCTAGCGCTTTCTGATAGCTGTGTGTCAAACTTGTGTCCCGCAAAGCGTAGACTATTTCCCTATCCTATGTCGTGTCTTATAGTATTTATGTAGTCATTGGTGTTGAGAGAGATAAGGGGGTCCTAAAAACTTTAGTTTATAGAAAAAAGACCCACACCGGTCGTTATTTAAATTACAATTCTAACCATCCTAAGTCCGTCAGAGAAGGAATTGTTCATTCCTTACTTGACAGAGCTTATAATATTTGTTCTGATAAAAACAGTCTAAACTTGGAACTAACACGTATTGAGCAGGATTTAAGTTCTAACGGATATCCTCTATCCATTCTTTCCAAATGTAAAAGAGCGAAAAATAATAAAAATAATGAGTCTAAAGATGAAAATAAAACACTAGCGTACATGACAATCCCTTATGTGCCGGGATTATCGGAAAAAGTTAGACGCGTAGCCAGAAAATATAAAATTTGTACCGCTTTTAAAACACTAAATACCATTAGGCAACATCTCGTCTAAACTAAACCTAAAAATGGCACGCAGGATACTAAAAACTGTATTTACAGTATTAAATGTGAGTATGATAGCCAATATATTGGCGAGACAAGAAATACCATTAAACGTTAGAATAAAATAACATAAAAACAATGTGCGGTTAGGCCTAGTCGATAAATCGAAAATTGCAGAACATATATGGACCGAAAATCAAAAATTTAATTGGGAAGAGGCAAAAATCATACACCGGGAAAGTAACCTATGCAAACGTAAATTAATTGAATCCTCGTATAAAAAACTAACGGACAATTCTATTAGCCAATCAAGTATAGAAGTAAGGCCATTATGGCTCACATTAAGAAAAAATAAAATAAAATTTGATTATAATATCCCTATTACTAATAAACAAGCTGAATTTTACCTGTTAAATCGCCACAAGGGGTTGTAACCCGTTCTCGTGCTAGGAAGCTTAATACAACTAACAATAGGCCACTCCCCTAACAGTTTGTCAAGCCTTCTGGACCCACGTCACTTGTTGCTGTATCTTTGATACAACACGTACTTACCGTTAGTTGTGTGTTTACCGTGATTGTGTTTTTTGACTTCTCAGTTTCAGCTCTGAGATGCATGCTTAGATAATAAGGTTGGTGGTATTCTTATTTAATTTTACTTCTCACATAGGCTTAGTTTCTAGTTTCATGTTTCTTTAGTTTTTAGTCACTTGATAACGGTAATTGATTCTTATTCTCGAAACGTCGTGTTTCGTATTTTTAACACACAAATGATGGCATATGTCCGAAAAATGTGTAATAATAAAATTGAACTTCCATCATTAACAAATAACTTCAAGCAGAGAATGGAACAATAAATTCCGAAAATGTCTGAAACTCAATACGTCGTTCTACGACATTGACTACTTGGCAGTCGTTGTGCGAATTAAGCAACGTGTTTATGTGTGTTTAAACATTGAATACACTGAGCCTTAATAATCTAAAAAGCAACGCGTTGACCGACTTACTATATTTACATGGTAATATTAATAACTTACTATTACGTATTATAGTAAAACCTATATCATGGATTAACACAACTTAGCCTATAATTTAAGGATTTTTTTTCTTTTGCATTTAAGATTGTGAAATAAAAACAGCTGATTGTCTTAAAATATCGTTGTAAAGGTATCAAATCTGTTTACCTCATGGAAAAATAAAATTTGTAAGGTGAATATTTCTACAAAAATAAATATAAAACGGTGAACTTTATTATTAGTGACGAATAAAATTTATATTAGCTATAATTATTTAGGTATATTTTACAAGTACTTTAGTGACCAGATTTAGCTGCAAAATATTAGACAAATTAAGTTACAATTAAAACGCAATTTTATTAGAGAAATTTCAATTTTAAAACATTTTTCAAGGTAATGATGAAAATTATCAATTTTATTACTGAAGACAAATATACAAATTATAAGCACCTAATAAAACAAACATGGTGCCAAATTATTTATCTGTCCAGAATTTAACGGCACAGATTTACGTAAGGATTAAAATGAAAGCCCCATTAAAATATAGTTTAAATAATGAAGTTAACGAAGTAAGACGCTATTGATTATAAAATCTATTTATATGATGAAAATTAAATACAATCGTATTTCATTGGATCTAACTGATTGTATCGAGATCTCATTAGAAGGGAATTAGGCTTAATTGACAAACATGATTTAAAGTATTTTGAAAGGTTCACCCTTGGGTTACTTTCTTAATAAACTGAGCAACTCTCTCTCTCTCTCTCTCTCTCTCTCTCTCTCTCTCTCTCTCTCTCTCTCTCTCTCTCTCTCTCTCTCTCTCTCTCTCTCTCTCTCTCTCTCTCTCTCTCTCTCTCTCTCTCTCTCTCTCTCTCTCTCTCTCTCTCTCTCTCTCTCTCTCTCTCTCTCTCTCTCTCTCTCTCTCTCTCTCTCTCTCTCTCTCTCTCTCTCTCTCTCTCTCTCTCTCTCTCTCTCTCTCTCTCTCTCTCTCTCTCTCTCTCTCTCTTATCATGTCTATATTTACCAATTTTTGTTCACTTCTGAACGTGATGCTATTATAGTACCGTATTTGATGACTAGGTACCTATATTTTATCTCCTTATTTTATAAGGCGATGATACCTGGGGGGGGGGGTTATTCTCCTTTTAAACAACAAGAAAAAAATGTGGGTATATAATATCATTCAAAGCTATTTCATATAAAAACGAAATATTTGTTCAAATGTATTTGTTGGTTCATGAAACTACTCGTAAATATGACCAAATAAATAATTTATTTCCGCCTTTGAACCAACCAGTTTATGTGTGTAAACATGTTTCAAATAAAAATATCAAATGTTGGTATATTTAATACACAAAATGTCTTCCCCTTCAATATTCATAGATGAAGCCCAGGTGACTATTGAAGGATCAATATTTCAAACATCTTACTACTTTTAAGCGTCTTACTATAACTGACAGGTTCTTGGAACACCTGAGATACACAATGTATTGATTGTGGTATTAAAATATAACATAAACCCATCACTCTATACAAATTGTTCTTAGATATTTGTTTTTCCTATAAGATGTAATTAAATTAAGATATATGGTATTCACTTTGCATTATGTAATAAGTTTATTTCAAAATAATACAGCTACGTTTAAAATTATTAGTTATCAATGTACGAATCGGGGGATGGGGAGAGAGGTAGTTTATTGTTGTTAATAAGATAGTTTTTTTTTTGTTTTAGATAGATATTAGTCTAATAATTGTAGATGTAAAGAAATACATAAAGCGAGGATTTATTTAATTCCTAAAAAAAATACTTTTTAATAATTACTATGAAAAAAAAATATCGCAGTTAAAATACATTACTGTAATTATACGTTTAGTTATATCCGACAAACACCATAACTAATGGAAAGCTGATGTGAGTTACAGTGTTTCAATAATTTAGATGAAATTAATTGTGTTGGGAGCGTATTTCCATATTCCAGTTCATGCTAGAGTAGCTGCAATAAAATTTTATATATTATTCCGGGCAACCATACTTTTAATTTTAGAAACAAGTATATGTTACGACATATTGAAAATTATCAACACAAATTCAGATTTCGCAATATAGATCTCTGTGAAATATTCCGTGGCATCTTTTAGGTGTTACTTCCAAAATTAAAACTAAACAACTTAATAAAATAACGATATATCAGCAAATACATATTAATATTAATATTTTATATATATTATACAAGTGGTTACCATAGCAACACATTCAATATCACTGAAACAATTCAATAACATAACATAAACAATCTTTGATCGTAGTTTTGTTGAAAATGTTGCGAGATCTTGCCTGGTGCTACAGATCAGTAATTTTATATTTACGTTTTCAGTTGTATCTTTAACTGAACCTTTTAAAAGTGAGATCTGTACTTTCTGCACAAAATTCTTCTTTTGTACATTCAGAATTTCATATACGGTGACGTAAATGATGTTTTATAATTCTGTACATCATGGGAATGGCTAGGAATACATTTGTCATATGTATGCTCTTGTCTGTATAATTTATGGAAAACTCTGAAGGAATTTAGGACAGCTGTTGTAATTTATGAGAAGATAAAAAAGGTTAACACAAAACGCTCAGTACATTCTATGATTATTGGAGAAACAAAATGAAAAATTGTGGACATGTTGTTTTTATCGGAATTTCAGAGGTCACTTTCTGTATACTGACTGACATAAATAACCACAATTATCCCACTACGTTGAACTATCCACTGCATTTTTTCTATTTTCTCATTTGGAAAGCTATGGGCGATGATGACTGACTTATTTATTGATTTCGATCCTTTATCAGCGTTTACAATGTTTAAGGAAATATTAAAGAACGTTCCTCACACAACATCGTCTGATATCTCCATACTGAAAGTTTTTCCTGCCGTCGAATCTATAACACCTTCTACTTACTTCAAAACGAAAAGATTAGATCTTTAAATGAAATAATCAATGATATGTTTGAAACTCTGCGTTCAATCTCTGACTACTACAGAACTAATATCGCCTGGTTCATAATTAATACTATTCGCATGTTTGTTGCTATATCATACAGATATCAGTAAGAGAAAAGATTTGATAAATCATATGGAATTGTATATATCGCGATTGTTATTTGTTTGTTTATTATTATAGGTTTTATCTCCTGTACACTTCTTGAACATGAATTACAAAATGTGAAGAACACTACCAATGTATCAAACATGAGCAAAATAACGGACTTACGAAAACAAATGGAAAAGTGAATCATGAGAAAACAGAAATATTTTGTTGGTTCATTAACATAAACCTGATTATCACTGTAACAATATTTAATATAATAATTCCAATTTGCCCCTAACCACAATCACTGGAACTTAATAAAACACAATTATGTGATTAATTGTTCTTTATTGATTATATCCACTTAATGCCCTGATGTACATTTCGATAACATTGTTATCATCATCGGAGGGTCTTGCTTATAAACTAAATCTAACCTTACATATCTATTACTGAAATAAAATTAAACCTAAAACTATGATAACCTGAGTGCAGACTGAACATATACTAGAAACAAATCATGATTTAGATTCGAATAACGAATTAGTAAAAAATGTAATCTCTAACAAGTTATTGAATAGTTATGAAAGCATTTTCATAGCAAAAGACAATGATTATATGTTATTGAATGCAGATAAAGGACCTATCCCTAATTCTTGTCTTTTCTCTTTGTTGAAACCAAAATATTAACTTTCACGGTATTCTTAAGGAAATAGATTTCAAGTCATGTAAAATCAACTATGTATTTTAGTTATAAGATCAATACAGATATCAAGTTAGTTCTATTTATTTATGTAACATGTTAAGTTAGAATATAAATATGTATTTTATTAGTTGTAAAATCTATATTAAGTATATCAATGTAACATAATATGTATTCAATTAGTTGTAAGATATGTATATATATATATATATATATATATATATATATATATATATATATATATATATATATAGTGTGTGTGTGTGTGTGTGTGTGTGTGTGTGTGTATGTGTTTGTATGTGTATGTGTATGCATGTGTATATGTGTATGTTGATATGTATATGTATATATGTGTGTATGTGTATATATGTATATACACATGGATATTAACTTTCTTAGTAATCTAGAGAAAATACAGATGTAATAAATTAAGTAGTCACATTATTTTGTATTGTTAAGTTATAAAGACTTTTGTAAGGAGTAGGCCACCTATTCTCATTAGCTTTGTTAGAGGTACAGTTATCTTTCACCCCACTCCATAGGTCAAAGACATATAACAATAACTTGACAAACGGCCAGCCCAAGCCCTTACTGGTCAACTGATCTGTGGAGTGGGAGGGATTTTAGCCTGCACTCAGGTTATCATAGTTTTAGGTTTAATTTTATTTTAGTAATAGATATGTAAGGTTAGATTTAGTTTATAAGCAAGACCCTCCGATGATGATAACCATGTTATCGAAATGTACATTAGGGCATTAAGTGGATATAATTAATAAAGAACAATTAATCAGATAATTGTGTTTTATTAAGTTCCAGTGATTGTGGTTAGGGGCAAATTCGAATTATTATTGTGAATTTCACCACAGTGCTCAACAATATTGAATATTTAATATTACTACTGCGTTAATTTTTTCTATAATAAAAAAAGTAGTAACAATTCCTTCTTTAAAATGATTCGGTGCATTTTGAACCTTAGTCTTAGTAACAAAGATATATCTTATGGCCTGTTCAATTCCAACCCGAATTTTATTCAAAGAGTATTTAATGTTACTACTGAGTTTGTTCTTGGTAATAGAACAAAAGTACCAATGTAAACATGAAACAAGTGCAACAGTGGTCACTGTAGCTTAATAATAAGAACAAATAAATATCTGTGGACTGTTCCATTTCAACTTGAATATTAATCAAACAATGTTTAATGTTACTACTGAGTTTCTTTTTGACAATAGAATAGAAGTGATAGATTGAAACCTGAAACAAGAACAACAGTTGTTATTGAAGTTTAATCATGAGAACAAAGGAATATCTCGTGTTCAATTTCATTCTGTAAATTTTTTGAAAAAATTTTTTTTTAAATGTTATAAATTGAAACAATGGACACTGAAGCTAATCATGAAAAGAAATAAATATATTCCGGTTTTATTTCAATCGGAATGATAATGCAATAATTTTAACGAGATCAACAGAAATCTTTTTAAGATTCATAAAAATGTTTCCCTATTCCATCGTTACACCTCTAACATAAGTTATATTAACACCGGTTAATCAACTTCATACCATAATAATTTCCTCACAATAACGACTACATTTGATTAAATGATATTACTGAGCTTTTTGGCAAAAAAAAATACAACATGAAGCAAATGTAACAGTGGACACTGAAGCTTATCATGAAAACAAAGAAATATCTTGACATTGTTCTATTTCAATCTGAATGTTAATGCAACATTATTATTGCTATTATTGTGTTTGTTTTTGGCAATAGAACAAAAGTGAATACGAGATATTCTAGTGTAATGTTTTAGACAAAAAGGTTTATAAACCATGTTCTTTATCACAGATAAACTTCTTATCTTAAATATTCTACTCTTCAATTTGTTGATTCCAGTAACGTAATTTATTTCCATAATTGCTTTTAGTGTTGCTATATAATATACAAATCTTATTTGCATCGAGAACAAGTCAGAATTACGTTTCAATGTTCAAATGTGCCCAACCTGATGAAGACACCATGTTGATGAAACAGCTGTAGCCCTATTCAAAGTAATATTGACTTGTTCCTAACGACCATGAGGTATTTATATACATAAATACTTTAATTTTATTTATTTATGATTCAGTAAAAAATATTAAAAATAAATTGAAATAAATATAAATAGAATTATAGTTTTTCATCATAATGTTTACACTGGAGCAAATTTTGGAGTTATCGATTTGTTATTTATAGTTAGAGTGTATTTGAATTATAAAATAAATTTCAATAATTTACAGAAGCACCTTCTTTGAATATATCTATAGTCTTTAAAACTCTACACGCGAAGGCCGAAGAAGCTACTTTAGTACGAATCGAAATATTTAAAATTAGAATATATATAGGGTGCCCTAGATTCAAGAAGGTATTGTATGAAGTGCGGTAAACACTAATGTTTTTTTTTGTTTTTTTTTTTTTATAGTAAGAGATTTCATAACATTATAATTATAAAACAGTTGTCGAACAAGGTTGTACTGTCAAACTTAATAATATGTTTTAAAATCGTACAACTAATAATTTACACACTAGATTTGGATTTAAGTTCGTAATAATTTAAATATCTATCTGCAAAAATAACTATTAACCTCATATACGTGTATACAGGATGGAACAAAACGCTTGCTACCAATAGTTAAGAAATATATGAATAAGGTTCCTTACAACTAAGCCAAAGGACCTATATTAAAAAAAAAAAAAAAAAGTATGTTATTGAAAAAGCTTAGCGTAGTATATAATTTCGTTGTTGTGCAATTTGCCTAATTGTTAGGCTGTATTATTAATGTGTAAATTTTAATAGAGTATGATTTTTCTTTTACAAACTACAGTATATAAAGTGATATTTTGTAGAGTTTGTTGTTTCGATGAATCCCAAAAGTAGACTACGTTCCAAACGCAAGCTTTATTAAAACGTTTTTCTTAACACAACGAAATAATTATTAGGTGTTTATACACCGTTGTAAACTGGAGATTTCATAGAATAAAAATAGGTAAACCTAAAAATTGATCAAAATAAGTTGCATTAGTCTGATTACCTTTAAGCGGAAATTGTATTTGATTCGATTTTTCTTGTTGTTAATTATAGACAACAAACCTTTTAGTCATCATTGCTTTGTAAAAAAAAAGGAGAGAAATAAACATAAAATAAAATCCTTGAATATTCTAAAATTTGAGGATCGGAAAAGAACAAGAGTTGGTCAATATAGACTTGATATGAAATATAAAAAGAAGGGATCTAACTAAAGACTACATAAAATGTGTAGATCCAGCTAGGTTACCTCTGGTTTGCCATGACCGTACTCACTATAGTGTGCCCCTGAAGGTGTATTTGATTTAAGGTTTTTAGGGTCCTGTGATCAAAGTTGTTTTTTAACAATTATTCCTGATCTAAAATTCTGTTAATTGTTGCATGTGTTGGTTACAACACACACACACACACACACACACACACACACACACACACACACACACACACACACACACACACACACACACTGATATGTATATATGTAGATACTTAGGTATATATAGGATTTTCCATAAGTCCGAATCTCCTCTAAGTTTCTAACGAGTAAATAAAAAAATTAAAAAACCGCGATTTCTGAAAACTGTATTAGACTAAAGAAGCTAACTTTGACATAAAGATAAATATTTTATTTCACAATTTAAAATAGTTGCTCATGAGCTGAAAGTGATGGTAGACGACAAACTTAATTTTGACATATTATAAACCACCATTTTGAATAGCGATGTCTAAAACCTAAACAGATTTTAAAATTCTGTTTTAGACGTCAAAAGATCATTACGTCATATTTTATTTCTCTATTTCAATAACTTTATTAAATCCTTCTAAAATCATTTTTTCTTTATGGCCATCTTGCAGATAGAGATTACATTGTTAATAATTTTAAATACCTTTTTTGTAATCAAACTCCTCTAGACCTTAATTTATGCATAGGGGTATATATTAAAAATAAAAGATTTTTATTGGCTGCCGTTGATGATAGGGGCAATATAGTGACCTCCGATTTGGGTGATTTTTCTCTACTGCTAGAAAAGGTTACATTGTAAATTTTCGAATTGTATTCCTAAAATCCCTTTTTGGGCGTAGGACCAAATTATTGTATAATATGTCAAAATTTATTTTCATTAGTTTTTAAAATTTCACAAAAATGCGTATTGGTATTTTACTAATGCGTATTCAAATAGTTTACAACTAATTTAGGGGCCAGGGGCAGGACATTTGAGACAGTTAAGTTATATTAAATCTATTAATAGTGTTATGGTTATGTTAGTTGATGTAATTGTGTTATCTCATAGTTATGCTATGGTATGATTAAACTAATATTAGTTTAATGGTTATGCTTAATTTAATGTTGTTACGTTATGGTAATGTTGACAAATACGTAACTTTGCAGGGCGCTAACCGAGCTAGGAAATATCCAGACATCAATCTCAGAATGTTGAAATGCAATTACATCTCGACTTCGTTGTTTGTACTGTTCTTAAGTGGTCGATTAATGTATCATTGGATCGTAACATTAAACTAAAGTGAATTTATGATTACATGTAACTGATTAACACTTTTCATAGTTTATATATCACTGGGAATGAAGTAACTCATTCTTACTTATGATAATTTACTACTGGTGATTGAGGAAGTATTTTAAAATACTTGGCATGTTGCTAATATACAAAAGGATTCAAATTAATTGTGATGTTTTGTGTATAACTACACAAGCTACATTAAATGAGTTTTATAGCTTGTATATTTTTTTGTTGTTGTTCAGAGGAAAAAACCTCCTAGTCATTATAACCTTCAAAAATAAGTTGCTGGGCATCATCATTGTACTTACCCAGCGTGAAAAGTTCATCACTTTTATCTTGTATGAAATGTTAAATTGTATTTGTAGTTCGAGTGATCTCACTCGGTAGTTCAAGTTTATTTATATAATAAATATTATACAAGTTTTCTGAATCTCATAATCGTGATTCACAAATCTCTTGAGTTCCGATGCGGCCTAGCGGGCCTCGTAATTGTGTATATATGAAAAGTATTAACTCGCTTCGAGTTATATTCCAAGCAAGGACGCAAAGTTACAATTAAAAATAGCCTCTAAGGAAGTCTCGTCAAGACTTGTAAGAGCCTCGTCAATGCCGTAACTGGCGAAACCATGGTCGGCTAGACCAAATAAATTATAGAATTTTACAAAAGAAAAATAGTGTTTTATTTGTTAAAATGGAATTCTATCAAGTACCGTCGGTCATCAGTGTAAACAATATAAAAGGTGTTTAACCAGTAATTTTACGTTAAAAATAGTAGACAGATCTAAAAAAAAAAAGGTAAGAATAGATAACACAAATCTTTATAAGAGAATTCTTTAGCAATTAATCTTCCTTATAAAAGGAACGTATATAAAACTAAAGATCGTTAAAAAAACTAAGATAGCAGAGTAAAGAGTAAGGAATGAACATATATTATATGGGTATATAAATATATATATATATATATATACTTATATAATTATATAACTTAAACTAATATAATATATATATATATAACTTTAGGTAAGAGTATTCTCGCTTTAGTTAGAAAATACGAAAATTAAATCAATAGTTAAAATTAAATAGATATCAATAGAAATTGATTTTCTCAAATATTCTCCACGATGTTCAAAGTTAGTCATAAGAAAATTAGAAGACAGAACGATTATTGAAATTCCAACATTGACTAAATTCGTAGCAGCAGTTAATTGGGTATTGATGGGGTGGAAGAAGATTGACCAAAACGAATATTATTTTGAATACTAAAAGGAATAAGAAGAAGTGAAAACCCGGTAAAATAAATAAAAACTACTCTACAAATAACTCAACAATTGGTATTGGAGGAAGATAAATGGGTCGATGAGGAAAATAATGATAAAGAATTTGGACACGTGAAGGTGCTTGAACATTGGATACGAATAAATGATTATAACAAACATAGAGAAAGTTGTGTAATCTGTCAAAAATAGTGTTTAACGTTGAAATTCTGTTTTGCAATTTCCCTCCCTGTCTGTTGTCGTTCGTGCATAGCTCGGATGAAGAGATTTAGATGTGTGGGAATATTTAAACAAATATCGATACTTGTTATAAAGTTAAAAATATAATATCAATTTTCTCAGTATCCCTATTTTTACTCTTTTGGTCAAATAGTTCAAATGTAGCTCCTAACAATACAAACATCACAAATGCATGCCTTTCCTGTAAACTTGTTAGTATGAAAGTTAACGAATAAAACATAAAATAAAATTATATAAAATATCTTAAAAATAGAGTCTAAAATGTTGATGACCCATGCGTATAGCAATACATAAACAAATTGAAGAATAAACTACAAAATATCATAATAGACTATAACGTCGATATTGAGGATTTCAAAATTTAAAACAAATTGAAATTTCTGCTTTTTAAGTACAGAGCATCAACTAAACTATACATAGTAAACTCTGAATTCATTGTTTTATTGCTCTTGTGTTTTAGGGCATAAACTAATATTATAGGAATATTTAATCTATATATTTTGTGCATGATAATACAACTCCACTTTCTAAGACTCACCACATTTGAATACATATCGGCCATTTTTGTTGCTTAGGTTTTTTTGTGTATGAGTATATGAGAAAGTTAGTTTCATTATTATAGCAACAGGATAGAATTGTTTTCATGGTAAAAACATTAAAAGACCTTACCTAATTATCCGGCATACTTAAACAACAAAAATTTATTAAACTGTTCTCACTATTCTCTCTTGATGCCCCATAATCGTTCATTTTCCGCTATCATTTAATGATGATTGAAACTTCATGAACAAAACTGGAAGAAATAAACGTTCAAGTTAAGTACACTTCAATAAGTATGAGAGGGTATACAGAGATTGCTTAAATTCTTAACATGGGCTGAATAAATAACACTAATCAGATATTTTAAACTAATTGTTTACAATATTGAAGACCTCCATGTATTAAAATTACCCTCATATAACTTCCTATATTTTAGACTACTTACCTCTAAAAATAAATATAACATTTTCAACACTTTCAAAGGGATTAAAGTCAAAGATGAAACTTTGACTTAATTATCTATAAATTACTAAGGGAGTAATTTAAGAATATATTTAACAGGATTAAAGTTTGAGATGAAACCAAGATGTGATTTATCTAAAAAATGTGATTTAACATTATTCTTAAAGAGATGATTAAAATTTAGATGATATTAAGATGTATAAAAACTTTCCATTACTAAGGGAGTAATTTAACATTATTCTTAAGGAGATTAGAATTTAGATGATACTAGGATTCTATTTTTATAATTATTACTTAATGATGGAATATTTGTATTAATATTGTTGTTTGTTCGGACATTTGCGATGTATAAGAAACAATACACGGCGTTTCGAGTGTATAAATCAACTCTCGTTATCAAGTGCGTAACTTACAAATTAAAACATGCAGACATACAGAACACACGCCTAGATGTCTAGGCCTATGTTCGGAAACTAAACCTAATGAAAAAACTCCTAGGACAAACCCTGAGCAGTCAAAAACTAAAAAGAAACTCACGTGTGATCAAGTAAACACAAGTGAAAAGAGATCATGAACGAAGTACACAGGCATCTGACAAATACCAAACAGCTGACCGAACAAGGTCTGTTCACAACCACAGTCACAGAACGACTTACGGTCGTGAAACAATCTGCTAACTGGGAGAAGGGAGGAGTTAAGAAACCGGTAGTTCTATACTACTTTGGCTGATTGGGTTGTCCGTTATTTTTTTGTATGAAGCTTCAATTACTTTTTCATTTATATACATTATTTTCACTGTGTATTAGTTTTTCCTCTTCCCAATTAAACTTATGATTTTCGGACCATATATGTTCGGCTATTTTTGATTTATCTACTAGGTATAATCACGTGTTATTTTTGTGTTCTTTTATTACTATATTTAGAGGTCTTTTTGTCTCGCCTATGTATTGCCTATCGCATTCAGATTTTATACTGTAAATACAGTTTTTAGTATCCAGAATGCCAATTAGAGGTTTTGTTTGGACGAGATGTTGCCTAATAGTGTTTTTTGTAGGAAAGTATAAAATATAGCGTTGCTAGAAAATATAAAATCCGAACCGCATTTAAAACAAAAAGTGCAGGTATATACGAAATTCATCTAGTCATTTCCATCATTTCAATTATTAGAAGCATTCCCAGTATTTATAATAATTTCTCATTTACCACTATAAGTTATAAGTGATTCCGAATAGGAATAAGCTACTTCATCATTCCCGGTGGTTTTTTAAACTAATAAACTTATTATTAAGTTACATATATCCATAAAACCGCTTTATTTTTATTTTACGACCCAGTAACAAATTAATCCACCACTTAGAAAGTGTATAGACAACGAAATCAAGATGTATTTCCACTTCAACAATGTGACATTGATAAGTGTAAATAACCTGGCGTGGTTACCTCCTTGTTCTGTGTAAAGTTACATGTTTGTAAACATAACCGTTACGTAACACTATTACAATTAATATAACCATAGCACCATGTTAGCTTAATCATAACAAACACTATTATGTTAAACATAACATAACCATAACACTGTTATCATGTTTAACATAACTAAACAGGCGTCCCAAATCTCCCACCCCTCTTCTCTGAACAAACAATTGAATACAATTGTCGCACTTTTATAAAACTTATTAGGAATAAAGAAGCTATCATTTAACATATACAGCAATTTGGCTTGTAAGCTATTGGAAAAATGATTAGGCTTACAAAGTACATTTATGTAAGATTACACTTCCCAGACAGTAATTTGCTGCAAGTCAATACTTAAAATATCAGACCTCAAGAAATCGTTCACACATATTGTATAATAGTTAGTACAAATTCAATTTTAAACTATAGGATAAAATCAGTTATATTGCTAGAATGAAATATTTGATTCATCAAAAATTAATAAATGCGTGACCATTTTAACCAAAAGGGATTTAAAAAATCTTAAAATATAAAAATGATAATGGAGAGATAAAAATCTGATGGAAAACCGGGATCTTTCTCCAGTCACTTATAAACAAATACACAACTTTAAATATTATACTTAAAAGCAGTTTAAATTTAATTAATAGTAACATAACAAGTATAAATTTAATAAAATCAAACGCCTTAAAAACGAAACAATTACCTTTAAATTTGTGATAATAATATAGTGAGTAGTACATATATAAAATGGTTTTAAGGGTGTGATTATAAAATATGTAAAACTTTATTTCGAAAGGTATGTCTTGTGTTTTGTTGTTTAAAGCCTTGAGTATTGAAGAAGAACTAAAGGACATTACAAATAACGCGAGTAACCTAACTAAGAAGTATAATATAAATGTAACCACAGCTTAAGATAAAATAATATTAATAATAATATTTCAAAATTGTGCAAAAAAAATGTGTTTTGAAGGTGTTATTTCTAACCTCAAAAATAGTTAGTTTAAGTTGGATCTTCGTGATACTTAAGAAAAGCACCATTTTTTCAGGGTGTAATTTAACATTAAGTCGAAATTTATAAAATCTTATTTAACAAATAAAATATATAAAATTTAAAAAAATATATATTTAAACCTACGATTTACAAAATTATATTTAAACAAATAAATGGTGCGTGAATGGATACCACACATCGTTGAAGGGATTTTTATATTTTTAAACAATACTTTTTATGTATGTAGTCTATGCATGAATACTGAAACTAGAATTTAAGTTGAAAAAAAGTGTAAAGTTTATATTTCGTTACATAAATAAAAATTGTATTTTAATCACTAAACCTATCTCAGTATTTATTATCGCTTATTCAATTGGTAATATCTAAACACAACCAAGCAAGAATTGTCCTTAAGAATTATTTTCATTATAAATTATATTTTTTAAAGATTTATATTTTAACAGACATAAGGCACTACCCGTAATAAACTTATTTTCCACAGATATTCTTTAAACGGTTTCGTTTTAAAATATTACTTTATTAAAAAAATATAATTCAAAAAAGGGTATATGGATTTACCTTTAGATATTCAAATTTCTAAAAAAGCTGTAATCACAGTCAATGTTTTCATGAAATGAGATTTATTACTGAAACATTTATTAGTCTGGGTCTCATACATAGGTATGATAGAAGATTGGATTTACATGAAATGACATTGAATCCGAAAAGGATGACACAGAAAATAATTTTTAATTTTCATCCGACTTATAAAAAGCATAAAATAAAAAATTGTAGTTTAACAGTCAAAACAATTAAAGATTTCAATCATAATTCTACAGTATTGCTAAGGAAAAGCGGCGTAGCACCAAACGACCTGACTGCATGATTTATAATAAATCGATCTTGTAAACCGATACTGTCTAGATCACTTATTGACACCCAACAATATACATAAGCCGAGAATTTCAAATTTAATTCTATAGCTAATGTAACAAGGACATTACTAAAGGGGAATAATAAACAATAATGTAATTATAAGAAATTATCTTGTGTCCGACCAACAACCATCTGAAATAATCGCAGATTACCGGTTTCGGTGGTCTAGGCCACCATCTTCAGATCCACTCAAATTATGTCTCAAACACAATCAAAAATCATAAATTTATAAATATTTCCTACTTTGGAATCGATAAAACCCGTAAATATTGTTTTTGCTTGTCATGATGAATAAACACATACAAAAACATTAGCAAATAAAGGTTATATGCTTTGTGGGTGGCTTGGTTCTTGCACTGTGGAATAATGACTACCTTAACTGAACATCTATCTCTTACCTCATCACTGGTAGCCTAAAACGTAGGAGCGTTAAGAATCTGACTATTGTTTATATTTTAAAGTTGTTCCAAATTTTATAAGAAATCTCAGAGAAGGAAACAATGTAACTATTATGTAAATTCAATTCGTGTAAATTAAATATAAAGATCAAAAAAAGTAACGTTTATGGAAGTTTTCTATTTTTTGGTTAGGTAAAAAGTGTTGGAAAAATGTGTGCAATTACTCGTTATGCCTCGCTTACACTATATTGTTTCTTCGTTTTTATTTAAAAGTATGAAACGCGTGCTGTATTCTTAATCAGAACACGTGCGTCCACATCAGAACGCATTAACTGTTTTTAGTGACCGCTACTTTAAAACAGAAAATTAAATAAATAAATCTCACACATACATCGATCAGTCTAGGTGTATAAAACGTTAATCCTAAATTGCATAACGACTGGTACACATTAAAATACATAATAAACCAATAACGAAAATACCAAATAGACATGTAAACTAAAATCTCGCTCTACTCGGTTCATTACAGGAATAATAAAAGATAGAGTCAATGACGAATCTTTGATTACGTCTCCCAAAATAGTGCAGGAGAATTTAGTTTAAAATATTTAATTTTCCCCCTTTAAAAAATATAAATCATTTCCGCGTTTATTATAGCAATAAGTATTTCTTTAAATTGCTTTTTTAGCCAATGAATAGTAATAAATAAGACATACAATACGGTTTATAACACAATTTTATTTATGTACACTGTACTAATACGAAAAACTGAAACCATTTCCACTAAATTGAGTTTTAGCGACTGCAGGAGCTGCTGAAAACCTGACTCCTAACAAAGTAGGGTAGGATTCTGGAGACTTGTATTGTTGTTGTTGTTGTTCCGGCAAAGTTTGTTGTTGTTGTTGTAGTTGCTGCTGTTGCTGTTGTAGCGGTGCTTGTCTTCCCGCTGTAGATTGTTGACCTAAGTATTGTTGTTGACTGACTAACTGAGCATAGTTAAGATATTGTTGTTGCAACAACGCGTTTTGCTGTTCTTGGAGTTGTTGGGCGTTATACGCATCCTGAGACTGACTCTCCTGTCTACCTTGGGCGTTATTGAAAAACTGTTGTTCCTTTGGTGAACCCTGATCTTCAGTAACAGGAGTGAACTGTTGAGCTCCTCTGTTAGTCTGGAAGGCTCTGCTTAGGGGATAACCGTAATATTGTTTTTGATTTTGAAAGTTAATTTGTTTAGCCTGGTCTTCAGCGCTAACCGGAGCACTTTTGACCTGAGCGCAGCAAGTCACAATCAACTGGGTAAGAAGCAACACACTGCAAAACACCTGTAAACATAAGGCATATTATTAACCCTAATTTGTGAATTTATAACCTAATGCCATTAGTGACGTTTGAAACAAATATGTACGTATTGAGACATTTTGTCGCAGAGTTCCCTTGGTAGAGGCTTGAAATGGAGATGTAACAAAAGGTGAATCACGGAAACTATTGTAATGATCATTACTATTTTACGCACATAATTAGACAATGTATAGATTGCGACAAAAGTAGATTAATAACTTACACTGCTCCATCTACGTCATTTGATGTGCGTCCAAGTACTTGAATGCATATTTGTTAATAAATAATACAATACAATATTTTCCACGAAGTAGTTATGAAACAAAATTTACTTACATCCAACGCTCTAAAAATGATAATTCGGAAATTAACTGTTAAAAAATGCAAACAAACCTTTAACGCCGTATTATAAAATATGAAAGTTTATAGATTTTTTACTTTCCTAAGCCATTTGTAAAAAAATATAAACAGATCAAGTGTAAATTTAAAACATAAACAAAATTACACTGACGGTGACCAGGATGTATTATTTTTTTTTTTTTTTTTTTTTTTTTTTTTTTTAGTTAACAGGTGTACATGTTGGTTTATAAATACTTCACAAAGTTTTATAATACAAACGCATTTCAAACAAGGAAAACTGAAAAATATATTAAGAAGCTAGTAAATATGATTAAAATATTTCTAAGCTTATTGTTCAGCCTAAGGTCTATTATGCATACTATGTTATGTACGCAATTTCTTACAATTAATAAAAGCTATTGAGATCTCATTTCTGTATGCATCTGTGTATGTGTGTCCCATATTAACTTTTGTTTGTGAAATGATTTTAATCAAATTTCACATTACTGAATTCCCAAACATAAACAGTAGAAAATTTTTATAATCAAAGAGAGTAATTTTATTTGACGTCGGGAAGTTTTTTTATTAAGGGGCTCCACTTTTTTGTTAACTTATAGAGTTAAATTTACAGAGTAAATATTCAAATTCTAATAAATATTATCCAAAAAATGTTTTATGGCAATTTAAAAAATAAAATAAAATATTAACCCCCTTATATTTTCATTTTCTTATATTTTTATTATAAGTGTAATTCAAATATAAAGTACAAACTGTGATATCGAACAAACTTATCAGAATTTTTTTATTTCAGTTCTTTGCAGACTCATTATTTATGAAATATTAAAATTATTTACGTCACATATGTGGGACATTGTAAAATCCAATTTATTAAGGTGGGGAAAATAATTTCCGACAATTTTTGACTTAGGAGCGAAACATTCTTTATTTATTTGTATATGTTATACAACATAATAATGCATCATATGGTCCATAAAAATACTTTTAAATCCGTATAAATACAACATCAATAAATCAATATATTGTTGAGGCCATTATATAGAGTTGGGCCAAATATAAAGCAGTCTATAATAATAATCGTCATGATTTTACAAGAGGACCGAAACTTTTATGTTATCAGGCCCATATGTTTACAATAAACGAGTTTTATGCTACTGTATTAACAAACTTTCGAACCACATAAAACTATAAATAAATTTTAAGAAATTTAAAAACCGCCTAAGACAACTGGTATTGTCAAAAACCTTCAGCTCAGTGACCATATAATGCATTCATAAATTTTGCTTTGCTCATTGGGTGGAGTCTAGTTGTTAGACATTTAAAAATTCAAACTATATTTTAAAGCTGTCTGTTCACATTATAAATATTTTAATTATTGTGTTTTTATTTAATTGTTATTTTTATTGTATTGTTTTTTTGTTTTGTTTAATCTTTGTTGATTCATTTATTGTACACTATTTTATTATTGAACATTTAATTAATTGGATTATATTTATCAAAGTTGAAAAATGACTCTGGCCATAGAAATTGTAGTTTGTATACGGCTAAAATAAATTAACTGAATTATAATTTGTGATTAAACAAACAATTGTCCTTAATTTTATATTAAGAAACCTATTAATCTTTTACAACATGTATCTGAGACACATCATAATAAAAGTGTTTGAAGAACTGTACTTTTAAGATATATGTAATATTAGATCGTTAGTTAGAAATAAGAATATCACAGACAATAAACAATTTGTTCGTATTTTATAGCACAACCTTTGTTATATTTCATTATAAAATTCGTAGTAACCTCAGGTTTTTATATTAAAATCAATAATATCAACTAGCCAGTCCCCTAAATACCTTTTACTGGTATTCTATTATTAACTTTTATTAAAAATTCCTAGAAGTTAAAAACGCACAGACTTGTTTTATAGGGTATTGTGTTTTTCCTTTAACGCTCATATGTTTCTTAATACTTTCGAGATAATGATATATATAACAAAACACAAACAAGCTTGAGCGCATTTATATATGGTGTCCCGAAAAACCTGAACTAGCTATTTAGTTTCGAATTATATACAATATAGTATATAGAAATAGATAAGAAATTGAGTTCAGATTTTGTATAGGCATTTTGTATATTACTTTTTACAAGTGTACCAAACACAAAGACTTTATTTTTATAATGTAAAAATAGCGACCGTTTGAGACTTTTAACGTCAAATATCTCCATAACCGTTAACTTTAAAAAAAATTAAACGACCGCCAATTTGATAATTTCTGGAGTTAATGCTTTTATTAAAAAGAACAAAATGGTTGATAATAAAACGGAATTCGACTAAACGTTTTTTGACATTTTTTATTCGTTTTGATGTATATAATCGTAAATTATTACCTAATTTATATTTTTCGGGACACCCTATATATACACAGAGGGAGAGATATTTTAAAAAACGAAATCTTTTTTTGAACACCTAAGGCATTTAGTATAATGACTTAAAATACTAATTTTTGATACATTCAAAATTTTAATTTTTTTATAAAGTCACAAACATAAAAACTTTAAAACCTTGTAAAAACCCAATTTCTGAATTTTCTTCCTATTTTTTTTTTCTTTCATATTTGTAATGGTGTTAAAATATCGAGGTTATCGGACTTTTTTAATTTTTAAAGACAAATTAAGACCATTTTCAACAGTAGCTTATTTCTCATAATGTTCATTAAAACTGACTCAAGCATTTTACGGAGGGGAGATCAACTTTTGAGAGAACAATTTTAAAATTAAATAAATACTAATTACTACATTAGTTGTACATGAAAAAATAAACTCAGTAAGATTTGTATAAATTTAAAACAAATTATAAATAAAATTAAACGCAATTAGACACTATTTTTTTTTTTAATTATGATACAAAAATAAAAATTGATTTTATATTTATTTTTCCCTATTTAAATTCCAATTAAAATACCTAATTCCTTCACAATGAAATCAGTAAATCTAAGCTAAAAGTACGAAAGGTGCGCCACAGATTAAGTGCCTTGGATCCCAATTTAACAAATGCATCATAGAGTTTCGAAATGATGTACTCCTGTCTATCTATAGAAATTTTTTCAATTTTTATCATTAGAACAGATGGTTCCAATTCACTTATCATCTTCAAGATTAATGTTATATTGGTGTCGTATGTAATTATTAGATTTTGTTTTACCAAATGGTGTAAACAAATTATTACCACGCATTATTTTATCTATTTATGATGTAAAGACGAAACTGATATTCGACGAAAATTATAACATATATTCCCAATCTCTAAGAGTTATCTACAGGCGGGTATTTAGAGATAACCGTTCAGAAAACATTGGTTTTTTCTTCTATCTGGTATGAAACTTCTCTTTACTTACTCTCACCACCTATACTTTCTTCTCGTCTATTCAGAAATAGAAATACAAAAACCCATTTTATCTCACGTTCGACCAGACAGCCTACTTACATACATTCTACTAAAATTATATAAATGGCATTGTAACCTGAATACTATTAAAACCATAAAATGTTTAACTGTCTCTCTACTCACCTTGAGTGACGGAATCATTGTTGTAAAGACTACTGTGGTTCTATGCTACCAAACATCCAGTGTTTGCAGTTTTATATACTATTTGAAGTCTTATTGTTATTCAAACATCGCACTTCATTATTACACTACAACTTGGCACCAAGAACATTACTTTCACACAGGTAGATCACTTCGGCAAATTTAGGCGTTCAATCAACTTTAACACAATGGTCAATATTGCAATACAACCATGGTGTGAATTTTGTGTAGTAATATAAGATACCTAAATATTATGTATTAACTTTGAGATTTTTGATAAGTTGGTTTTCATATTCATATTTATACAGTATAACACACAGAACACAATTCTCACAAAAAATACGCCTAAGTATCAGACGTGTTTCAACGACAAGGTCGTCCTCTTCAGTGATACACGAGCTACACCAATCAAACTATAACTATAGTAGCTATGTGTATCACTGAAGAGGACGACCTTGTCGTTGAAACGCGTCTGATACTTAGGCGTATTTTTTGTGAGAATTGTGTTCTGAGTGTTTGTTAAACTGTATAATTTTTCTCATAAGTCAAGCTCAACATTTAATATATTCATATTTATTTTGCCAAAAATTTCTTCTTGTTTTCGATGATTTTCGACGTTGTTTAAACTGTAGATGATTACCTTCAGCCTTTATTTTTGTCACGCACTATCTCTAAGCGGTCTTCTGATAGACTCTACATTTTCACGTTTACGTAAATAAGACGGGTCTTCTATGGAATGATAAAATTTTTAACCAAATCGCTTAAGGATTGGGAATAAAAATAAGGTGAGTATTAAATTGATTTTTTACGGCAAATTTTCAGATCGGGTAATCAGAATAACATAACATTTGAAGTTTTATATGATTAGGAGGAGTCCCATAGAATGGTTAGGTTTATGTCAAAATTGCACTGTAATGTGCGAAACAATGAGGATATTTACCAAGTACAAAAATATTTTAATTACTCTCAGATATGATGATATTTAAAATGTATATTGTTTGTAGCACCGACTTCGAATTTCTCATCTGTCTGTAAGGTTTAACGGGTTTGTTAAATAATAAATATTTATTAAATAAATTTTAATGTTTGTTCTTATTTGCAGATTTTTATTAACGTTGACTGAATGTTTTTGTAAGGAGTTTTAAATAAAATTAACAATAGTTTTTACGTATCACTGAAATACAAATTAATCCCAAACATATTTAACAATTTTGCCGAAAGTTTTAATATTTATATTTTTAAAACGAATTTCGGATCGAATTTGATCATAAATAATTATAAATGAATATCACATCCGTTTTTAAGGTATAAATCATGCTCAAAATTTCTGATTGATTTTGATTAAATTTATAACGTGTACATTTTTAAACAATTATTTTGAATTTAACATCTTTTTTATCTAAATTAATGTAAAGTCAGTATTTTATATTCCACGTCAACTATTTTTTTATTTAGATCAATGGAGGCTATTTGAATGGGTGGTAGAGTGACATCTAGAATAATTTGATTCACAAAATTTAATACAATAAACTTTAATATCTAACTGTACATAAAGTTTTAAATTGAACGCTTAATACAAGTACTATACATTTTTCAATTATTAAAGCACGCATATTCATACGACTGTCTACATACTGATGAACTATGAATTAGACCCGTTCAAAAATTCACTACTTGATCATTTTCTGATGTTTACCAAGACGTCTACTTTACACACAATTCAATCCTTGATAAATTGAAGAGTTGTGAGTAGTCTGATCTCAGTAATGCAGTCAGCTTGCAAAGTTGGAATCTCATTTTTGTTGTTTCCGTCCGTACTTTCACCATCCTCTAGACTACGATATATTTAAACTATCATCTACCTTAGTAAAACAAAGCCTGCATCTATCTTACATCTTTCCATCTTTCTTAGGTCATTATAGTAGTCATCCGTCTGAAGTACATAAAATACCAAAATTCCCAAGGGTTCCATTAGGTGACACATTCCATATGAAGTAGTAGTATTCTCAATTCTTTATTTTATCCCAAACTGGTTTAATTGATTTTCATATCTAATCCCTTAATTTTTAAAACGGCCTTCTCTTGTGCAACTAAACTATTATGTCTAAAGTAATAATATAAAATATTAACATTTGTAACAATAATTAGGACAATTTTTAGTTTTTCGATTAACCCAGATTTATAACAATTCATATATTTTGACTGAATACTAAGAGTATTTTTATAAAACCTGTAGTAAGATGTAAACCTAATCACATTGTGTATCTAAACATATTTAGAGTGATAATATATAATAACAACAATGAACAGTATAACTGGCTTCTCGTTGGAAGCGTAAACAATCCAACTACTGTTTATATTTTAAGGAAATCGCACAAAATAAAACAGTGTATCTAATAATTATGTAATATAAATTATGAAGTAACACATTATTTGATATATTTGTAACTCTACGAAATTCGTAATAGTTTTAATTCTTAAAAATTAAAATAAAAAAACAGTGCTAAGAGAAGGGTTTTAAAATTTTTGTCAGATAATAAATTCGTGCGGGATAGTATTGAAAGTTTAAATTTTATGCTTTGTTTGATTCTTCTTAAACTACTAATTATTGATTTTGTTTAAGACTGCTCGTTATGCGTCGTTCACACCATTATATTTAACATTTCGGCAGGCTACTATAGACTATTCCTAGTCAAAGCTTTCACGTCCATGCCTTGAAACTATGCAGTGCTTGTTCGCCATTTTAAAACAGAAAAAAAACAATCTTGTACATACATCGTTGAACTAACTAAGTTATAAGAAACCTTATTCTATTACGATTAGAGAACACATTTGAAAGTAACTGCTTAACAAACACATATACATATAGACGAAATTCCAAATAGAACAGTTAAAAAATTCGCTTCGCTCGGTCAACTCTATAATGAATTATTAAAAATCCTACAATAAATATATTCACCTTTCTATATGTCATCAATATGTACCATCATCATTGTAAGTTTTACGTTTAAAATGTTCGTAATATTTTAAGTTTTTAAAATATTATTAATTAAAAATATATTTCTGCACCATTTCACTTATTGTCAGACGAATTTAGACATGAGTACGATATATCTCTAATCAGACAAGGTACAGGGCTAATATAAAGATAACATATGAAAGTCAAGTTTATAATTTAAAATTACTACTTATCTGATTTGATGGGAAGAAACCTGTAGAAACGATGAGTTGGCCGTGACTACATTTTGCAAGTTGTCCGTAATACCCTTCTCTCCATACCTGTAAATTCTTAACTAATTGAATCAAGCAACATATATCGGTGTACACACAATTACTCGCAACAGTAACAAAAACCACCAACGTCTGGAATTTCAAAATTGTTAAATTTATTTCATCGGATTTTGCCTAATTAAAAAAAAAATTAATTTTCTTGCGTAATAAGCGAGCAAGTACGGAAACCTCAAAATTGAGAATAAAAACCAGTCTAACTAACCACGAAATACGAGCTACTTTATTTACTATATTGATTAAAGTTGAAAGTGTAAAGCTTTTTATTATTATTTTGTTTCTTATATCCAACTGAAAACTTGAAATATTTCGTACGAGAAACATATTGCGAATTACGTTCAGCCTAACTGAGGCCTGCTTAAAATCCGCTCCCGCAAAGAATAATTCAATAGATAAAGTAGACCATTGTTGTGGAGTGACTAAACAATTCAAACATTACGGGTGATAATAAAATTTATATTCACTTACCATCAGCAATCCTGCTATTTCACTAATTTTATTATTTAAGACACGTGTTTCGAACTTAATATTCGTTCATCCTCAGATCTTCATAATACATTAAATACACAAATACGAATACATACAATACAATTAATTACAAACATAAAACTCGATGTCTTATTTTCAGTAGCTCTTATACTGTAGTTCACCACCGGTGTCACGTAGTGCACCGAAATAACATTGCTCCCCGTAAGTGAATATAAATTTTATTATTACCCATAATTATAAGCAAATCCAAAAATTCTACTATATCAATAATGCAATCATTGTTTCAAGTCTATACTCTTATGTAAAGGCAAACATGAGACAGCTGTTTCAACCAATTTGAGAAACACAAACTTAGCTGTTAATATCAAAATTTTGGTAAAATTTAAATCAACATTTTAACTTAAAACGTCTCACTATTGATTCTTTAATTGTTATTATTTGCTGTCTATATATGTCTAAAATGTATATTCATAATTTTTCAAACTACAAAGTGTAATGAAAACTTTATATTCTCCTGCAAACTTGATAAACACGATTTTTTAAACTGAGACTTTGGTTTAACAAAAAGACTTAAGATATAATATAATAAAAATATAATAAATAAATATATAAGTGTAAATTCCATTGCGTTAAACATACAGAGCTGTACTACAACATGCTAACAGTCTCATTCCATACATAATTCATTGTATAAATCTGGCTTCTTGTAGGCGGGTTCTAAATCAACACGTGCAGACGCGTTCAATGTGGAATAATAGTGCTATTTCCATTTTATTGGAGTTGTTTTGATATTGATTATTAATTATTAACTACAGTTAAATATTTAATATACAGTTATATCTAAACTGACAAATACGTACTTTATAACTTTGATTTTAACAGAATTTAACTACCAACAATAAAAAAATAATAATCATGAATTATGTAATATGATTGGAATGGTTTATATAAATCTCTAATATGCTCCTTTCAGCAGCTCATTTTAAGTGATGACGGGCTTGCAATCCCGAGGGTCCTAGCTGGATCTACACCTTTTTCATGTAGTCTTGAGTTAGATCCTTCTCTTCTACAGTTCCTATCGGACCTTTCTTAACCTACTTGTTTTTTTTTTACCCTGACGTTATTAAGTTATTTGAGGGCTAGGAGTCTTTCATTTAAGTTCTTTTCTTCCTTATTTTCCAATGATGACCCAGACGTTTTTCGCCTTTTAATAAGAAGAAAAGAATAAAAATGAATCAACTTAACATCGCATTAATGTAGAGGTTACAGGGAACTAACACAAAAAACAAAAAATAATCAAACTTTTTATTTAATAAATTGTTAACATAAAATTAAATTGTTTTAAAATTAATGTTTTAATTAAACAATAAGTATAAAGTCATTGGACTGCAATTTGCTATATATATATATTCTTTAATAGTAGAAGTACACCTTCTGTAGAGGGAATGGAATCTGTCTATTCTGTAATGTTTATTTAGTATCAACATTTTTACAAGGATAGGCTATATTCAACATTTACAGCTTTAATAAATGAATTTTACAATAGTTGAAGGTTTTTGAAAATTATATGCTCGACTATTTTTTCAGTTCATATTATTGATAAATAGCGATTCTAACAAGTTATTCCAGGAAATAACATTTTTACAAAAAATTTTCAGTTTACAATTTGCTTACATGTTTACACACTCGTAACTGCTCGGCCACGAACATATTATTATTCTATGAGTCCGAATACTTGTTTTTCCAAAACAGCTCTTTGAAACTTTAGCGTTCGTAAGTAAATTTAAAATGACAAAAATTAATTCTATCACCTTTCCAGATTCAAAACTTAAAGAAACTTTAAAAAATACTTCGTAAAATTTCAAAATGGTAGAAATTTAGAAGACTGTTACACTTACAACGCAATAAATTAGATCAAAACTTTCAAATTTTAATTCTTCCTGTAATGATATATACTCTCTGATAAAAAATAACTGTCTTTTTTTAAAAAATATATAAAATTTTGGATCTAGCCCATCAAAATCAAATTAGTTTTTTTATACGAGATTACAGTACCAAGTTGCTAACATGAGCTTACGCAACTGGAAACGTTTCATAAAGATTTGTTTCGAATTTTTTTCTATCATTAACTATAAGTAATTAGTAATTAGTAATTGAAATAAGTTTAGTTTCGGGATAAAAAAACCACAAAACAAACAATGTGTGTACGACATACAACAAATGATTCCGAAACCTTGCGAAATATAATTGGTGTATGGGCGAACGCCCTAGACGGCTTGGCGGCGCAGCGTGTAGTTTAAACGTTGAATTCGCTGTCCTATAGTATCTTGTAGGCAACTCTTACACCTACTTTTATATATGTAAACTAAGGAGTCGATATAAAAAATAATTGAATAAATCATTTTCGAAAAGACTGTCATTCAATGACCCACTAACAACAATCCTAATTATTATACATTTAGTAATGATTGTCTGTACAAGTGTGGGCATCACAACGCTAAATCATTCATGGATCAAACAAAGGATCCCTGAATTTGGGTCAATGTAGAGACACGCCTTTGTACACACTTTCTAACAGAGAAGTGGTAAGAAAAAGATACAATCTCATCACACCATCATGATCGGTCGCGTCGTCCAAGCCGCCGACTCGGAAATACAGGCTAATTGTGGAGCATGTAAAACCATACTAAACACTTTGAAGAGCTTTGAATGTTTGTTTATACGTTTACCTGTTTTACTTAAAACTATTATAAATAAAAGTATGAAGTTGTAGTCAATTGTAATTCATTAACCCATAAAACGTATTATTTGTTCCTGAAGATTAATATGAAATTATGTGTGAAAACATTTATATATCTTTCCTTAAAGATATTTGGAATTATCATTATAGTTTATCACTCCGATCACGATTTGTTTATACTTATTTTTTAAGTTGGTAAATTGTTTTCCGTGATAACATGATAGAGGAAATCAAATAAACTAATTACTTCCATTGAAAACCATGTTGAGTAATTTTTCATTAAATTACCATGTTGAAAAATTTCATTACGCAATCTGCTCCATTAACAACCTTTTGGTATTTTCCATAGAATAAATTGTTCATTTGATATTAATTAAGTTACAAAAAAACCATTCAACTATGTTAAAGCCATTTGGAGATGTATCGATTGAGAAAATAGTTTTATATTAATTTATTCATAAAATTATAAATTATTTTGCTATTTTATAGAGGCTCGATAAACAATTGTTTATAATGGTTACTTTCTTAAATGTTTCAGATGTTTATTTTTTTAATATCCAGACGTTTGTAAATTTTATGGAAAAGTAATCTTACTACATACTTTTACCCAAAAAACATGTAAAAAATATACGTAAACAATTTTTTTTTTGTGTGTGTAAGAATTCCAATGGAGAATAAAATCTCATATTTGCACAATACAAAAATGAAAATCTACAAATTTCAGAACTACAAATAAACTCAGGTTATTTGTTCAGAAAATAACTGAAATCATTAGATATTTGTCCAAAATATATTAAATTCTAAGTCCAAGATCTATAGTTGTAAATAACCCACAAAAATGACTGAAATTACACACAATTATAATAAGTTGCCTCTAATATGTGACCGTTACATCAACTATAAGTAAATCGGGTGTTTCAAAGTTGACTAAGCCGACCTTTAATTATCTCGTAATCAATGTTATGTCACCACATATGTATTGTAACCCGGCAATATCGTTGTAAATGACAACCTAATTCATAGTTTTTATAGAGTAGACTACTTTGCTTAAATTGGTACCCCTGACAGAACCTATGCATTTTATTAACCAATGACCGAAAAATATCTTGAAGTGTTTCCCTCTCTAAGTGATTTCACTTCCTTTGGAAGTTTAGCCGTGACTGAGGTGCAAAATGACATGAATATATCTTAGTTAAACTGTAAAATAAAATACTTGATTTGAGAATAACAAATTATCCTATTATTTTACAACAACACAAGCTGTTTCTAGTAGTTAGCAAAGTAAATTATCATTTGTCGCACTAAACCCAATTTTTTACATTTAAATACGAAATTTTGACGTTACAGACACCACGTGATTGGTTATATAATATAACAACAACACAATAATATTTTCGAGAAGAATTTCTTTTATTATATTTGCTTATTACTTATTTCCTGTATAGCATTAACTGTGGTAAGACTTTGACGTGATAATAAATGTGTACGAACTATGTACATTCGATTTCTGCCAAATTGATTACTTAAAAAATAGTTCATCTTTATTTTGTTTTAAATAAAGACGAACTTTTCAAGCTCTTGTACAAACTACACAGTTTTCTTAATTTTCAATACATTGGGAAATAGAAATATATGACATCTGACAAAAAAAAGATGAAATTCAGTGAAATTTCAGCAATCTGTGTACACATGAGGTGTATGTATAGAATTATTTATTCACCCCTGGTAGTTATTTCAATACAACAGTTTGTCGATACCACCACTTTATATATATTATAAAATAATCCTATTTTAGCAATATATAAGAATAAAAGTATAAGAATTTACTTTAAATTCTATTTATTTTTCGCTTGTTTTTCAGTCACCATTTTGTATCTTAAGTATATTATGTTTTCATAGAGAATAATAACACATAGATGTCCCCAAAGTAGGTCAGATTTAAACATTTAACTACGAGTAAACATCACTGTAACCAAACTTTGGACATCTTTAAGTTTAAATGTGTCGAGTTATCATATTTCTGAAACACCACATGTATGAAACAAAATTGTTATTTAATTTACATATTATGCATACATTTGTTTGTTTTAACGTTAAATAAATTCCAAATGTTCACGGTTAAATAAATACTAGATGTAATCAACCTTCAAACGTTGAAATGTAAGGATTTTAATTAAATAAAATGAGAACAGGTTTTATTTACTGTACAAGGAATTAAGTTGTATTTAATGTACAAAATATGAATAATGAATATTCGTAATTACAAACCCGCTCGAAATGGAATGCATCTGTGATGAAAAAGTCTTACACTCTACGTTTTATTTTAGTGGAAGTTGTAGCTTGAGACTGGAGAGCTGTATGAAACTGTGCTTACAACTGGAGAGTGAGCAGCGTAAGACACAGCGGGAGCAGCTGCGTATGTAGCTACGGCAGGAGCTGCGTATCTAACGGCGGGAGCTGCATAAGATACAGCTGGTGCAGCGTAAGAAACTGCAGGTGCTGCGTACCTCACTGCTGGAGCAGCGTATCTAACAGCGGGAGCAGCATAAGAGACAGCTGGTGCGGCATAAGAAACTGCTGGAGCAGCAGCATAAGATACAGCTGGTGCGGCGTAGGAAACTGCAGGGGCTGCGTATCTAACAGCTGGAGCTGCAACCCTGACGGCGGGAGCGGCGTAAGACAGAGCTGGTGCGGCATAAGAGACTGCTGGAGCAGCGTATGAAGCACGGAGAGCAGGAGCAGCATAAGAGATGGAAGATCTGGAATATCCACCGCCATAATAAGAAGAGCCGTAGGCGGGTGCGTATGAAGAAACAACTGGAGATGCTCTCAATGCAGGTGCGGCGTAGGAGACAGCAGGTGCGGCATAAGATACAGCTGGAGCAGCGGCGTATGTTGCAACAGCAGGGGCAGCTACGGCGCGGACAGGAGAGGCGTAAGAGTAACCAGAAGACCTAGCATATCCACCACCGTAGTATGAAGAAGCATAAGAAGGTGAAGAATAAGACACTGCTGGTGCTGCAGAGTATGACACAGCTGGGGCAGCGTATGATACAGCGGGGGCGGCATAAGATACAGCTGGGGCAGCGTATGAAACAGCTGGAGCGGCATAAGAGACAGATGGTGCTGCATAGGAAACAGCTGGAGCGGCATAAGCATAACCACCACTAGTTGATCTTGAGACAAACTTGCTGACTGAAGAGTGAGGTGAGTTTACTGTTTTTGAGATCTGAGAGAGTGACTCTCCGTTGTAGCCCTTCTGTGTGCTCTCGTGTGATGTTCCGACGGAACCGTCATAGCCGACGGATGTACTGAAGGTACTGTACGCCGCAGGACCTCCTGCACTAGCTACTGCCAATAAGGCGCTGAGAACAAAAAGCTGAAAACAAAAAAAGCAATGAATTTAAGTTTTTTTTATTATTTCATTATTAATCACAGATGTAAATATCAAAACAGTGTATTTAATGTTATTTATTAATTAGTTGATTCTAATAAGACCCGTAAAATTTTAATACTTTCCCATTTCAAATTATTATGAAACTTATAACATTTCTATAATAGTTATACCTGTTTTTTTGTTGTTGTTTTTTTTTCTTATTTTATAGAGTTTCACTTTTTATAATTTGTTTCTTAAAAAACATGATCAATCATTTTGTAAAGTCTCTTGGCTTTGTCGTGAATGTGATAAGAAATTGAAAGAAAAACCAAACCTTATTAAACTGTGCACAAACATTCTCGTCTTGTTTATAGCATAATTAACGTGAATATGTGTACTAATTAATTGTGAAAACTGGTTAAAAAGTGCAGCCTCTAAGGTGCAATTGTAAACAAAAATGTGTTAAATTTCTGATATTTTGTTATTTTGGTTTTAAGAAAACTTGTTTAAGGAAAAACACAAATTTTTATTAATCGTATTATTATTCTTTTTTTCAGTCTGAAATGTGTTTTCTCTATAAAATGACAAAATAACAACATTTCAAATGATAACTTTATGATGCAACATATTTATATATATTTATATATACATTTTTATTGACAGGAATAAATCAACATTAAACTTGTGTTTTTACATAGTTCTATTTTAATTACGATTCCCGGAATTGAAATTTTCATACATGCAACTTTTGATAAGTTTTTTATCCGAACCAGAATAGAATGACAAAGGTATGTTTATTTTATTTTATATGTAATTAATTGTGTCGATTATTTTTTTTAATTGAATCATAATATTGTTACCCAAACCACTAGAGCAGATTATTTAATAAACGTTGAAACTATTTTGATGAAAATAATCTCATTTATCAGGTAAATCTACTTATTGGACTTTTTGGGTTCTCGTTCTTCTTAAACAATAAATATTGGTAAAAAACCTATAGACTATTTATACCACATTTTATGAAAAGTGGCAAGAAACTGAGACTCTAAGATAGGACACAGACACATAAATTACAGTGTAATCATAATATCCCCCTCCCCTCTAAAGAAGGTGGGTCAAATCAAAAATATTAAATGGTAGAGGGTCTTATAGGATGATAGAATTTTAAAGATCAGTTGCACTTATTTAAAATGGCTGTCAGTTAAATCTTAAAACACAACTTGGCACAGACATTTTTCAAATAAGACTCAGTAACAGTATGATTAAGTGATCCTTTCGTTGTATTTTCCTATGTACAATGTCATACTTGTAGTACAACCATAATAATTAGAAGGATTTAAATCCTTTACGTACCAAAATAAAATTATTAAATAACCGTTATTGTCTAATAAATCAATAATGGCAAGACTCAGACCCCCAACTACCTACCCTGAAGATCAAATTTATTTATAACTTATCAGTACAACAATTTTCGCTTTCTTACCGAATATAAACAATAATCTTTAGAATTAAAACTGTTAATTCTTCCTATCTTAATACTTCTAAACTATGAATGTTACTTCCAAATTACCACTAAACATTGCAACTAACATTAGAGAGACCTATTAATCGAAATATTTTTTGTTAGGATCTGCTCCCCGGTTTAATTGCACTGTTTTATTTTAAATTTTGACCGATAGTCATTTATGGGTGTCACAACAAAATTAAGTTCAGTTGTCGGCGTCTTTCTCTACTCTAAAAGATTTTTTTAAATAATTAATGAAATGACACAACTTATCGCTTAAGAAATTTAATTTAACCACTCATAACACCCTCCCCCCCGCTCTTGAAGGTAGAGTCTATTCTAAACTGAGCTTCGGATTTTCATTCAAATAACGTCTAACTCAACATAACAGTTGTTTAGTCATAACTGGTATATCAGACGTTTGTGACAGTTACACAAGTTATAGCAGCTCTTGACGACCGGCAATGACTAATATCCTTGATATCACAAAGCAGTTATATCCCCAAGGCTAATTCAAAATCGTAAACCAAGACGACTTGAATCCATTTAATACCTCAAATATGTTTTTAAATCAATTAACATACTAAACAATTTAAAAATTCGTAAATACCTCCAGCTGTTTCTTTGAGTACTATTTCTTGATGGTGTGTAATTGGTGGGATGCAAAATCGAGTTATTATCTGTTTTCAATCAAACACTACTCATATTTGGGACTAAATATTAACAGTGCAAGGATACAGTTAAGAATTATAACTTAAAGGGTTATATTTCAAGCAGATATTGAAAAAGTAGAAAATTGAGTAAAAAATATGAGTTCAGAGTCACAATAATCATAGGAATAGCGAGGTTAACCAATATTAAACAAAACGATTTACCCTTGCATTTCTTACAGAAAAAAGTTGGGGTATAAAAAGATCCTCTTAGCCAATTTTTTTTTTTTTTTAATTTCTTCCTCTCGGTGTAAAAACAAAATACTACCTAATATAAATATTAATGAAATCAGTATGCAAATTGATTCAACAGCTTCTTGGGAGCAACGATAATTCCGGACGTTCAAAAGTCCGGACACCCTCCAAAGTTCTGTAGATTCCGATAGGTCTAAAACGAAATGTAGATTTTAACGGAATGACGTCTATATATTTTTTTTTAACGGGAACATATGTAACCCAAGAATTTCTAACACTCTGTATTTATTTCGCTTAGTTACAGTTTCTCGTTCTAAGTGATCTTACCGCCATGAAGCATGGACGTTAAGTATAAAAAACATTGATATGTAAATGTTGCATCTAAATATTTCAATAAAATCTCTAAAACTAATTTATCATTAATTTTATACATGGGCTTATTTCGAGATCTCTTTTTTTTACAAATATTGAAGGCAGCCGTATTGAACCAAACTGAATATCCCAATTGTATCAAAAGATTTTAATCAAATGTATGTACCCTTTAAGGACCTAAGCAAATCTTTCTGTTGGTTATCTACCTACAAATGAATATAGGTTATAAATTAAAAATAAACTCTGATTTTTCTTATTTTAAATTTACAAATTACGCACTAACAGTAATTTTGTATTGTTGCAGTTACCACATAGAGTTAGAAATGTTTACATTTTACTTAATTTTTACTGTAATCGCTTGTACTAATTTTAAGGTACTCGAACAACTGCATGACTAATAAATTTATAATAGAAGTTTTTATATGTTGAAGTATTTTATGGCGATGATCAAAGTTAATTTTTGTTTTCTTTTTTGCAGTTACTTTCCAACCGTAATTTTGTTTCCTTCATTATTAACCTACATGTTTCACCAACATTTAATTTTAATCGATTGATCCAAATTTAAAAATTTTGATGTTTAATGACTATGTTATAGACGTTTTATTTCTACCAAAAAGTCCAAATCTTTATTATTTTGATGATATGATACTTAATCAAATAAATTTGATTAAATATACATTTGTGTGTAAAGTAAGAAAACATTTATTTTTAAGTAAAATTTATTTATTAAAATAACAAATGTAACAAATTTGTTGTGTATATAAATATATATAGTGTACATATAACTTTACAGTAAGTAATTTTGTGTGTACAAATATGTTTTATAATTAACTCTGTGTGTGTTGATTGTAACTAAGTTTATTCAAATCTCTTAACTTTTCTTATGTATTCCTTATGTGATCAAAATAGATAAATAAACCATTGAAGGTTTCTGAAACATTTTATATTTAAATGGAACTTGATAGTGCATGACTGAAACTTCAGAAGGAAGAAATTAGTGAAAATTGCACGCAAAATATTCGTACGAATATTGTAATTAGTCTGAGATAAGACTAAGCTTAAAACAGTTTTTTTAAGATTTCAAGTCATCTTAAATTGGTGAAATTTAAGAATATAAACAATTTGTTTTTCAAATAACATATCTAAAATTTTCTGAAAAAACATACGATTTTGTTTAGCTAACAAACTTGTCCAGGTTATTTTTGAAACGAATGTGTAAATAAAATATAGGGAGAACCTCACCCAATCTATTACCGCTCGAGAAGCTACTCATAAAAGTAAATAAAAATTTTAAACTTTCCACAAAATGAATTCTACGATCTGCACACATTTTATAGTCATACGTTTTACCTATATTTTCAATAAATACTTTAAAATGTTTTACGTGTTTATATAATATTATAAATTAAAGAAAGCGTCTACTACTTACCTTAAATGCCATGTTGAGAGTGAGCAGGGCGTGGTATGCCAATGTACCAAGTACCAGACCTCAGTGGCTTATATATACAACAACTGATGTTGAAATCTATATCAAGGTGACCAGTGGGACTTAACCCCTTCTTCTAATGTCAACTTCTTGCTAAAATATTCTATATTTTGCATCAGCCATATTATATCTTGAAATCAATCTCAAGTAGTGCTTTAAAAATGGTAACTTTAATTTTGTAAAATACTATTGTGGATGGGATATCTCTTATAATACTGACACTGCAATTTATTTTGAAAATACTACTGAACAGTATTGTGTTTTATTCATAATGATAAAGGAATCGCTGATTTATTTAAAAAAATATCGATAATAATTTAAGAAAACATTTTACCACATACTCTAAATTTAAATAAAACATTCTATGTCTAAAATTCTTCAAACCGTTTCAAAAGTACCTCTAACTAAAATGATTGAGTACATAATATTGTATTCGTTTATCTTGCAACGGAAAACCTCATGTTATCTTTCATCCAATGATATCTATAACGACAACTACAGGAATTAAGGCTAAGAAACTGAATTATAACCGTATAAACAATTAATTAGTTGTAAATACTCTCAAAGTAGTACCAACTTTAATTATATTTACAATTTTAACGTAATGTTATTAATACAACTGTTAGTGAAAAAAACACTAAATCATTTCATTGACATTTTATCAATGAAAACTTAATTTCTCTTTATCTAAGTTATATTTTCAATTATTATACAAACACCAAATTTGACGGAATATTTTTTAAACTAGAAATCTTACGATTGTAATTCAAAATCTAATTCCATGTACTGTATGATTAAATCAATTCTACAAATAAATATGAACGTTCTATTGAAATTCGCATTTTGTTTAACAAAATTAACTAAAAATTCACTTCCAAAGATCATTTCAAATACCGGTATTTAATAAAAAATGAACTTAACTTGTGAGATGGTAATAAAACTCATACACAAATAGTTTATTTATTCAGACTCGTTTCAACGACGAAGTCGCCATCTTCAGTGAAGCACGAGCTAACTAAACTATATCACTTCACATATATTTCTAATTTATTTTAAAAAACAGATGCAAAATTTGCACAAATTGACACACCCAAATTAAACAAAAATAATGTTTGTCAAAAAAATATCGAAAAAAGTCAATTTCTTTATTAGTTTGTCTTCTTCTATATATTTCTAAATGAATTTAGTATAGAGCCCCCCCCCCCCCTATTACGTTCTTGTGGTTATTTAAAAATATTTATACATTTAAATATAGCCTATGCTCGCTTCGCTTTTGCTTGAAACTCGTCCTAAGTGTATTTCAATTAAAATCAAGTTATCAATTTATGGAATTAAGGTTTGTTTTAAAGATGATTTCTAGATTGTGTTTGGACTCAATACACTCGAAACTGATGAATTAATCTTAAAATTGAAAAGTTGTCAAACACAACCGCTTTTTAATATTAAACTATTATTACAAAGTCTATATACAGAGTGCTCGAAAAGTATGGAAATTGTTTGATAACTTTGAACAAATAACGGCAGAAAAATAAAAATTCGTCAAATTGAACTAACTTTTTACCTATATACGGCAAAATTTTCGTAAGTCCAAAAGGGCTCCTAGAGGGTGTAAATACATTTGCAAGCGTAAATCGGTATTTTGTATGATTCAATATCAAATCACATTTTCAAGACAATTTTATTCTTAGTACTTTTTTAAAAATATGTAATCAATAAGAAGATATTAGCTTTCAAACGTTGTTGAAATTATAAAATGTTCAGCTCTAGATATAAAATTTTTCCAATTTGAAATTTTTTAAATAGTCTAAAAAACTATTCAATAAATCCAGTCGATTTAGTTAAAAATGTATAAAATGATCATGCTTGTAATCCGGATCCTGAATCCTCAGAGACAAAAATTGCCGATCTGTTAACTCAGTTTAACTGTTGATTTTAAGACGACTTTATCTTACAAATTTTTTATTAAGACCTTACTTCTGGTTCTAATTCTTGGATGTTCTGTAATTTCAACGATATTAAGAGTTAAGCTCCCCTAAACGGTTTATTTAAAAAAATAATAAAAAAGTACCAAAACAAAATCATTTTAAAATTTGAATTTATATCGAATCCTGTCTTTATATATATATATATATATATATATATATATATATATATATATATATATATATATGTTTAAATTCAAAATTAGTACGTTACACCCTTTTCGAAACTTTTGGTCATTACAAATTGGGTTTTATATAAAACGTTAGTTCAATTAATTCGTTCAAAAGTTTCGGTATAATAACTGAGTAAAAAAGCAAGGTTATTGTTTACTATTACTATCATCATTATTATTTATGTTATGACACCACAAGTATAAACACGAATTAACACTAGTAGCAGGACCAGATTTACTCTTAAGCATTTCCGCTTGGTATGTAGGTTGGACCATTCTAAGAATTGGATGAAGTCAGAAAACAGACAAAAAACAACATATGGTCGGTAGATAGTGGATTGACTGATTATTAAATATCAAAAATACAGTGATTAACTAACAAATAAATGTTTCCCTATAACTTACATTTCGTAAAAGAATTCATACATTTTCAACTGTTAAAATGAATCCACGGAAGTTCACAAATAGCTTCCAAAAATCGCTATCTTATTGAAAATTCTTCCTTAAAATTGTGAAATTCGATATAGAGTTTTATATAAGACAAGAAGAACTTATATAACAGCTTTTCAAATTTTATTCAAAGTTGTTCCATTTTTCCAAAAAAAAATCATTAATCATTGCACTAACTTTCTCAAACACCCATTAACAAAAACAAATTCCAACCAAAAATAATATCTGTTGGCACATCCTCTTGAATATCTCTCTACTAATTTATATGTCAAAAAAAAATAGTATTAATTATTCTTCCATTTATTCTCATATATTACTTAAGGGAAATGTGTTTTTATAGAAGAGTCGCCCTTATTATCGTTTTATTTTAAATATTAAAAAAAATATATTAAATATAACTTACTTCGCTTTTGCCATAAACCCGTCCTAAGTGTACGCCATGCTTGTTTTGAAACGTTTCTTTAGTGTAGATCATAGCAGAGACGACATTCAGACAAACAGCATTTTGAAAACCACGTTTCTTGACTCAGGAAACCTCAAAACTGATATTTCTGAGATAAAATTAACATCGCTTTTTGACCCATCTCATAACTTTCCCTGTTCTACGTGAATAGGAGAAAGTAAAAATGGTAAATCTATGGTATAAATGTTTACACCATATAAAACCACCTCAATAAACTTGGTTTGATTCTACAAATTATCAGCTACATTTTACCTAATCAAATCCATCTTATTTTATTCAAATTAAATTTTTGAAAGCTTCTAATGCCCCCACAAACACAAAATGTCCTTATTTGTATTAAAAACACAATCGGTATTATATATGGTTGAAATAGCTCCTTAAAAAAATTAGTCTTACGGTCAATAAACAAAAAATTGGATAGATAAACATATAGTTAAACGTAAAAACAAATAATAAGTCAACCATTTTGTATAATGAAGAATTCAAAAGTTTAATAATGTTCAGATCACAATAGAGATTGTAGCAAGAATCCATCAAGTAACAGAGTATTAGTTCTGTCATAGAGATAAGCAACAAACTACCAATTGAAATAACCATTTAATTGCAATTATTTTAGAACGGAAAAAATAAATATTTAAATTTTGGAAAAATAAACATATTTAACGCGTTTTCAAAAGAGACTAAAAAGTATAAAATAATTTCTCCTTTAAAAATCAATATTCATAATCCCAATACTAATTGTCCTTACAATTGGTGTTGATGAATTTTAAAAGAAAACAAAATGCTTGTTACAAAAATGTTCTGTCTCTAGACCATCAGAATATGTTTAAAATCGATTATAAAATTTGTGTGTGAACTCGCCAAAGCAAGTTAATAAAAACGCATTAAACTTAAGTTAGAGAAATATTTTTATCCGAAGTGTGATTACAACCACTTGTGCACGTTTCAATAAAACTGGAAGGAAAACCATATTTAAACCAAACTTACGTTTTAAAATATTTTATATCAGATTGGCACATAAAAACCGCAATTTCTCAAACTGGGATTGAACTCAGAACGTCAATATTTATAATCCTACAAACAATAATATAAACATAATTGTTTGTAATATCACTTATTCCCTCATTACAAATGTAATGACCACAATAGGTCAATGAGTGGGAATAATGTATCAAGGAACAAATAGTGCTAAGTAAGCATGGGTGGACTTGTTACTGTTACATCATTTACTGTGCAAGTATATTTCTTGTCGTATCGATCTGTCCTAGACGCTAGTCGTGTAAAATACTGCTAAAATACTGAGAGTAGACGACAAACTTATCTTTAAACTGTTTATGAAGGGGGGGGGGATATATCGTACTTTTTCTAAGAACAAGCTATATAAGCTTATATAAGCTATTTATATAATGTATAAAACTAATAATTATTAATTTATTGTTTGTGATATTTTGTAAATATAGTATTATTTCTAAATGAATTCAAGAAAGAAAGGCCAAATCGGATTATATTTTCAGGGGGAAATATTGTATAATCCTATTAAACTCCGTTAAGGGTTGTTCTCAACACTGGCTCTTACACACACAGCTACAGTGAAGCGTCTCTAATGTAAAAGTATTGCAGCCTAAGAATTGCTTCCAAATTAAAATTAAATGTTAATTATGAATTGCTTATATATCAGTGTATGTATGCTATGATTAAATAAATTAAGCAGGGGGAAATTAATGAACTTCGTAGTTAAGAAGAACAATTTTTTTTTAAATTTAAATTATGTGTGTTGAAACTACCATTTCTTCTCATAGAAAACAGAATCATTTTAATTACTAGGCCTAATATAACAAATAATGTATTAATAATTAAATAATAAATTTAGTTAAAACTTTGATTTCACCGTCAAAATAGTAGATTCTCCATATCTATGCTATTTAAATATAATTTAAAACTGATAACAAATACACATAAGTTGCATATAAATAGTGGAATTAGGGAAAAATCACTAAATCCTTAGAATTTTACTTAAATACATACTTCAATTTTGGTTTTCATTTTCCACTTAAATATTTCAAGGAAAATATATGTTTTTAATCAAAACTTTCAAAGAGAAAAAACACAAATCTCCCAAGTTCTGGTGTATTGTGTTATTAAAATTATTTAAACAATACTGACTGCAACTAGGAGAAAGTTTAATTCCTTTTTAAATTAAGTTTGAACTTTTACAATTACCTATTTATATAACAAGTGTATTAAAAGTAAATTCTTATAATAAATGTTTTCGAAGAATGGTTGATACTTTAGACTATACCCAGAGAAAGATTTTAGTTTGTATATCTGTATAAAAAGAAACTACTTTAAGTTTAAATCAAAGAAATTAAAATTAACTATAATGTAATTGTAAACCTTAGTACGTCAAAGAAAATATTGTAATCACTATCAAATTCCGACTTATTTACTCAAACATGTACTCAATCAATTATATGGCAATGACAAATGTTAGGGTTTTAGTGTGTATACAAAATTTAGACCTCAAACTGTTAAAATGATTTACACGAAATTTTGAACGTAAATTTTTAGGTCCTGTTCCTGAATATGAAATTTTGTTTAAACACTTCAATACATTTCAAGACTTAAATATTGTCTGAAATACAGCCATAAAAAAAATAAGCATTTAGAGTTCAAAAGGAAATACGGCTGGCAAATAAATGCCAAATCGATTCATGACATAATAATACTTTTCCTGACGTTGATGTTCGTTTTTGTTCAATTCGTTTGTTAGTAGACCTCTCTTTCTTCTGAAACAGTTAATTCTTCATATCTTTATGTTTTGTCGATAACGCGACTCTGTCGGTGCTTGTAATTCTTCATATTTTTATGTTTTGTCGATAACGCGACTCTGTCGGTGCTTGTAATTCTTCATATTTTTATGTTTTGTAGATAACGCGACTCTGTCGGTGCTTGTAATTCTTCATATTTTTATGTTTTATCGATAACGCGACTCTGTCGGTGCTTGTAATTATTCATATTTTTTCATATGTTTTGTGTTGCATGTTATTATTTACTTTGTTCAGGTTAGCGCTAGAACAAAATGTTGTACATATACAGTGACTGAATCATTAAATGAATCATCTCAATTAAATATGAAAGGAAAACATATTAAAATAGCAATTAAGAATTCATTTAATTTAATTTAAGAAATAAAACGTACGGGGTAAGATGTGGCAGAGGTATAAACATTTTATTCGTGCATCGAACACAATGTTTATTTTTGCGTCCCAAGTACACATTGGCCACTATATGTAGTAAGTTCAACACCAGCTTCTTCACGTTGAAAAGATTTATAATAAAAATCAACTCTAGAGAGGTTTGCCTAATTACACTTTTATACCTATCTTAAGTATGAAGTATAGGATTCACTGAGTCTAAAAACGTTTTTCAGCTCTTGAAGGAGGTAATAAGAGAATTTGTTTAAGTTACAACCAACAGACTCTTGTAGAGAATTATTAACAAGTAATAACTTGCTTATATTTCCGTGTAGAAATCACTTTTGGAAATCACTTCGCTTGAATTTTCAGCTGAATTTAATCCTATTTTTAATAATCAAATTCAAAGTTATGACATAAGATTAAAAGATGACCTCATATGACTTCTCCCATGATCAATGTGGGTTCCGAAAATCGCTTATACTACGCTACCAAATTCAATAATTTGCTACCTTATTATATTTATAATCAAAGCTGCAAATCAAAATTTAAGAGGAGCCCGTACCAATATCTGGCTTGTACAGGATTCCATTAATTTTCCAAGTTCTTGTCACTCTAGACAAGTAAAATATAAGTAATATTTTAATATGTTGTTTTAAATTGTTATTTTAATGCTAATATTGTTTTTATTGTTTTATTGTTATTTAAAATTTTATCCCAGTTATTTTATTCACTCTTTTATTGTTTAGTCGGCATGAGTCTAAATTGTAATTGAGTGTATGTGTGAATGGTCTATTTTTTTATATTTATTTATTTTTATGTCATGACTTCTTATATATATATATATATATATATATATATATATATATATATATATATACCACATCTGTTGGGGTCATTTTAAACGAAACATGAATAAATGAAATGTGATACCAGTTTTTTCGATGAAAGCCCAAGTACGATTCCACTGTAATATAACTATAAATTTGACAGTTTACAACAAACCTCTACTGCTATTTAATGTTCTGTTATTATAGTTTAATGAACACTTTGCTGAAATATGTGTTGTTAGGCATGAAATATCAAGTTTATAAAGTTGTTTACATGAAAATATTTTTTTTATAGAATTAATTACATATCAGTAAGAAACTAACTAAAACAATAGCCTTAGTAAATTGTAAAGGAATATTAACAGAAATTCTAGTTTAGAATATATTATAAATTGAATCCATAATAAAATAGCACAATTAAACTGAGGTGTTTAAATGAAATGTATAGTTTTGGATTTATATAATTGCTGACTTAAATTGATTGACTGATTCAACCTGTTCAATATAGAGAATAGGAAATGTTTTTTGATGTTGTCTTAAAAATAGTGCACTTTACACACAATCGTTTTCAATAGCAGAATTAAACAATAAAGGCCAATATTTGGAGGCAGTAGTTCGTGGGTATATTTATGCCCGCCACATCGTTCAAGATACGTTTTGTTTTAAATTCTATTCATCTATTAATTCATAACTAGTATTTATAACATGTCTTTCATGCAGATTTAATATTTAGTAACTCCCAGTGACTGTGTATGCAATTAATTTTGTTCTGACGCTCAGCTCAAAAAAGTGTCACTAATTATCATTCCAGCAGAAAACATGAGCGCGTTAGGCCAGTTCGCTTTGAACATAATAATTTTAATTAGACTATAGTTGATCTAGTATTCTTGTAGAATGTAGTTCGTAATAACCATGAATGATGAAATAGTTTACAAAATTTCGTCGGAAAGTTTGTCAGTTTCTTAAATTTTATAGTAAAACTTAACTCATAATTCCTAAATTGAACTCCAAAAATTAAAATCAGCCACGGATATCGTTAAAGCAATTTGAGAACAAATGAGCCGCCAAAAGGGGAGAAAAGAAAACTTGACTTCGGTTAGTACTGGTCAGTTTAAAATGTCTGCATGTTGATCGAACCATTTAACTACGAGCAACTGTTAGGGGCAGACACGCATTTCTATTGTTTTCTCACTAAAGACTTCTCTTATAGTCTTAGGATAAGTATTTAGCTATTATAATATTGGAATAGCACATTAATGCCAGTTTACCGAAGTGAAATAATTTACCTTTACTTATAAGTTAGACAAAACGCCCTGTTTTCGCGAATTGTCTAATACCAAGATTTAGCATTAGTTGTAGTTAATTGGCTATTTATTGTAATTTAATTCGTCATAAGCTTGGATTCATTTTTGTAAAGAAAATATCTCTTTTATAATCACAACTTACTCTTAAGGATTGAATATTTGGCGAGGTAAAAGGTGAATGTATTTTTCTCTTTTATAAAGGACTAAAAGTAATCTTTTAAAAGGTCATACGTCATTCAAATATGAATGTTTCACTATCAATGATGAATTTTCATTTTTAAGAACTACTAGTATTTATCAAAAATATGATATGGTATATATAAAGCGTGGATATTTTACTGACAACGGATGTTTTCCACTCTAAGATTTCAAAAACGATGTTTCCAAAAGATTATACCCAATATCAGGTTTTTTTTTGTTATTCAGGACCTACTAACATCATCGTTTTTTTGAATAATCCATCAAAAATAACTCAGATAAAAGTAACATGTCAGTATCGTTGCCTACAACTTTATGTAGCTTAAAGCACACGTCCGTGTTGTTACATTTTTATCCACGTTCAAAATTAAACGAATTAATCTTATTAGAAATAAATCCCTTATGGCTATAGTGAAACACGAATTATAAAATAGAGTTTTAAATTTGACTTTGCACTCATGTATCTAACTTAAAAGTAAGATATTAAAGTGCTACTTACATTTTCTAGGGAATCTAACTAAAGCACCACATCATTCTGCTGTTTTATTTCTATGATAGTGCAAACCCTTAAGAACGCACGTTTGACCCTAAAAAACTATTGTTGCAAATATAGCAACAATGACTCTAGGTGACCGTTTGTCTCTCAGCAAAGTATTTTATTTTAATAAAGCATGAACTTCATCCGTACCACAAAGGTACGGATGAAATTGATAGTAGGGGGGGGGGGAATGGTACCAGAAGCATACAGTAACCTTCACAAATCCGTTAAAATAAGTATTTGCAAATATACAAATGTATTTTTACTTTATTTATTATTATTTCATTTTTAAAAACATTGAAATTTGGAATGTAGTATAGTGATCACATCAAATATTTAATTTCTAAGTATAAGAAGTGTTCGAGCCTAGAGTTTTAAAAATTGTAACCTATAAATTGTTTTACTAAAAAAAGTTCTTTATTTTAGAGAATTATGTATCTAGTAGTTTATATATATATATATATATATATATATATATATATATAAGGTTTTTTATTAATTTTTGTATTTTAATTCCCATATGCTTCAAATTAGTGTTCCAATGCCCGCGGTTTTATCCTCAGCATGCCTTTATTTTATCCTAAAAACAACTCTGCTTGACTCTGACACTAAATTATTTCCGTTCTACGTTAATTTTAGCAAGTGTGCTGCACATTGGGATGAATGTAGATGTAATTCATTGCGTAGTTCTGAATATTGACATTGTAAGCGGAATGTTAATACACGGATCTGGTTTTTACTTTTTCTTCTACACTATTTTAGGTTCAGATAAAAGAAAAATACGTACAACATAATAGAAATGATCATTTTTTAAAAAAGATAAAAATATAATGTTATACATACTTATTTACATTACGTATTTAAAGTGTTGTCTTTTATTTTTGAAACTAAATTTTATATATTAACTTTCCTAAAAAAACTAATGTTAATTGAGACTTCTAATCATTTGTAAAAATTTTAATTTTCTACAAATTAAACTGTTGATAGACTTTCATTAAGTTTTCAAAACAATTTCTTCCGTGGTCCAGTGATGTACTACTAAACCCTTTTTTTTAAAGTTGATTAGGTGGTACTTAAAAAATAACATTCCATGTTAGTAGTTTTGCAAAAATAGTGTTGTTTTAAAAACAAGTTCTACATAGTTAACATAAATTTAGTAACTATGTAAGTTAAACATACGCAAATGATAATATTTACAATTTATCATTTTAGAAATTGTAAAATAGAAATTATAGTTATTACGATCGCCCTTATGGTAACAGAAACACCCGAATCCATGAAATGCCTACCAATCCCCTACACACTGAAGTACTTTAACACCATGTTTTTACTCACTCTATGTCTGAGTGTTAATAAACGCCCTATAAATCTCAATTTCAATCCAATTTCATTTCAAATTTTGTATTTAAAGTCGATTTTACATACCATTCAAAATGTTCGTTAAATAAGATAATCCGATTATAAAATTCTTAAACTCATTTTTCAAAGATGTCTTTTTACTTGTGTCCTATAACATTCCACAGTAGCTCATTTTGTGCAGATTTAAAACCTTTTCCCAATGATTCACAATGTTCCACCTTTAGAAAAGTAATAAAAGACTTAACTAAAAAAAAATCTATTAAACGTAACCTCTAAATTATTCAAAAACAAAAATAATAGTTCTAGTTGTGGAAATGAAGGGTATATTTCAGTAAAAATTAGGATGTAAGTTGATAATTTCTTATCTAATCTTTGAATGTGATATAAAAATTCGTAAATTTTCGTAGTTTGTTGCAAATTTGTTATTCTTATAGTTATTGTTATCGTTACTGTTACCATTACTGTTAGCATTGCTGTTAACGTTACTGTTATCGTTATCGTTATCGATACCGTTACTGTTAACGTAACTGTTATTGATATTGATACCATTACCATTACTGTTAACGTTACTGTTATCGTTATCGTTACCGTTACTTTACCGTTACTATTATTGTTATCGTTATACTACCATTATTGTTAACGTTAACTGTTATCGTTATCGTTACCGTTACCGTTACTGTTATTGATGTCGTTATTAATATTATTATTATATAACACTTCCACACTACCACAAATATGTTGTCAGTTTTTTGGCTATGAATAGGACCGGTGGACCCTAATCTCGAGTGTCGACGTTTCCAAAACTAAGATCATAATACTGTAACTAAAATTTTTAAATTATAAATTATCTAAATATCACAACTGTGACATGTAACTATTAATCACCTTTCGCAATAAAAATCTATAAAAATTCAAATGATTTTCAAGGCTAATCAGCAATTTAAATACGTTTGTAACAATGAATCACTTAGAAACTGAAAGTGATGTAATAATATTTAAACTAGACGTCTGTAGGCGCCTTACATAACCACACACACCTCCCTCCCTACTTGTGTGCTTGTTTCATAGCACACTTTGCTTCTAATGGGAATTTTATTCATGATCTAGGGGAAAACTCTAATGCTAATAAAACTGTCGATCTCAATACACAGATTTATTTCAAATGCTGCAAAGTAATGACACAATCAGCTGATTTTAAATTAGTATTTAGAAACAGCTGTAATTTCTAGTAAAACTAGTTACCACTACAGCTAACTTCCACATTGGAAAACTCGCTATTGTTGTCGTCCACATAGTGAGACACAAGGACGGGACCTTCAGATTTTGTCCTTCTAACAACTTTTGGAGGTCTATAAAATAATTGTGTGCCTGAGTACCCTTGGTATTTTTTTCGAAACTTTCTAAAACATGTCTGTAATTATCATAACATAATTAGGATATCCGATAATTTGTTACAGTTTGAAGTAGTCTCTACAACTTAAAATGTTGAAAGATTTCAATTACTACAATATTTTATTTCTTTGATTATGAAAGACATATTCCAAATTGATAAATTTTGTAAAGCTTTACTTTGGTTTAAAAAAAAATAGTTACACTATTTCCGTCGATTTACATAGTTGAAAATATTTAGTTTTTTTTTTTTTAATTCACTAAACTATTTAGCAACAATTTATTATCTATATTATTTATTATTAAATGTAGGTACTAAAACAAGCTAATAAATCGGAAGAAAGACATTTTACAAAATTTATTGAACGTATAATGTTATTTTTAGACTTTAAACTATAAACTTTAAGGTTTTAAAGACGAACAATTTGATTACTTATAAAACTTATACAGAGTGATTCTAAAATATATAACTAAACTTGCAAATGATTGAAATTTCAAGAACGAAGAAAAAAGTTCCTTTAGATACTATCCAAAAACGCTTTTTTAAAATTTATTTATTTGTAAAAACACTCCTAACTGTAGAAATGAATGTGATATGCAATCCAAATTTCAGACACAAATTTTGAATGTAATCGTTTAACAGTGTAGTACACTAAAAATCTAGAATTTATTTTGTAAACTTTTAAAATGGCGTTTGTTGAAAGTTTTATTGTCGAATATCTCCAAAGATTAGTTTTACACAAAAATTACTACATACAATGTTTTGCATTTTCAGTTATATTGTAGATCAAAGAATAAGCCATTTATTGAAAAAACTATATAAAAGTTTCCTTGGTAAAGGAGTACAACATTTAGAAAGTTGACACCATTTATTCCTTATTAATAATAAAGCAAGATGAAAACTTCGACAAAATATTGTCAGAATTCTAAAATATTATTTTATAAAATAAAATTATCTTACAACATCCAATAAAAGATATCATATTCACCATTGAAAACGCAAAATCCAACAGTTCATTATTAGAAGATTTGTAAAAACATATAGTTTTTGGATATTAAAAAGTTTTAACAGCTGCCATTTTGAAATTATACTATATAAAATCTTGGTATTTGGTACATTGGTAAAAGATTACAAAAAAAAATAAGACAAATTTAGACTCAATATTACATTCATTTCCAAAGTTACATTTTTTTACACACACACACACACACACACACACACACACACACACACAAATTAAACAAGGGACAGAAAACTAAAGTTTTTATCTATAAACTAAGCATTTGGTTTTCTGACGGTCATATTCTTAATTTGTGCGAGTACAACAATTATCTGATGTTTGTCTACATATTTTATGCATCACACAGAAAATACAGATTTTTACTGATTGTTTACAGCTTCATCAATCTTAGTAATTCCTAAAACACTTATTTTGTATATGAAATTTAAGTAGAACCTATTCTAATTAATTCACATTAACAATATATATATATATATATATATATATATATATATATATATATATATACTATCGGAATTACTCGTGTTTCGCTACGGATAATAAAACATTAAGTATAAATATCCAAACTATTAAATTCAAATAAACCACCTATAATATCAACCATAGTGATGATTTAATAATTAGAAGGATTTTTTTTTAATTTTACATTTTAAAACTGAACATTTTGTAAACTTTAATGAAATCTATAATAATTGCTAGCAGCTACCCGTGGCTTTGCTCACATAGAAATATTGATTTTTGTCCTTATTTGTTTGTTTCTTTCCTTGCCATTTCTTGGATTGCCATGTTGTTAATTTTTTGCAGTAGATTAGAGTTAGAGAGTTAATACTGTAGGCCTAAATAATTCTCAATTTGGTTGAAATAAGCCAGCTGTTTGATTATCAGCTGACATTGTAATTTGTTTTCTTTATTTTCCTTATTTAAAGTGATAAATTACTTGATTTACTTAACTCAATCTTAAAGTGATGGGACTTTTAAGTTAATTCTATACATTCATACAATTAACTATTATTTAAAACACCGTTTCTTATAACCATAAAATCTTGATTCAAAACAAAAACAAACTTTGAAATGTAATAAGTCAGGGGCGAAATTAATACTGTAGGCCTAAATAATTCTCAATTATTTTAGGTTGAAATAAGCTAGCTGTTTAATTAATTATCAGCTGATATTGTAATTTTTTTTCTTTATTTTCCTTATATATAGTGATAACTTGTAGGTTATGTTAAATTACTTAATTTTAAAAATTTTAAATTCAAATTTTGAAAAAATAGCTTCGAGGTACACAAGGACACCCCTCGGAGAACCTATCTACGAAATTTCGTAATTCTAGTCCTCGCTATTTGTCCGCTAGATCGCACGCAGACAGACAGACAGACACTCGCTTTTATTAATATATATATATATACATATATATATATATATATATATATATATATATATATATAGGCCAAGATATCGATGCTGGTTGTCGACAAACCCAGTGCAATCCGTCAGAAAAGGAGTAATTCCTACATTTACAAATACCATAATGGTAGCATTCAACTTTTATTACTTCTACTTTGCTAAGATTCTTAATTTACTGATAAAATCCAATTTTATTGCACGAGATCTTAGATGACAAGACGGCCAACTAATGTGTGGAGAGAAATGACCTTGTCTATATTACTGGTTGTCACGACCCAGTTCAGAGATGGCATTTGGCCTCTCCAGGATGGAATAAAGATCACTTGTCCCCCCTTCTCTCCCAAATCACTGCCACCTTGAAACCGTAATTTTTCCTTGGTTGTAGAATGCTGTTTTATTATAGAATAGTCTGAAAACACACTTCATAATTGCAAGGTTGCATTACCTTATTTGTGTATAATAAAAACAGATTTAAATACGATTTTGCAGCAACCAATTATGATGGGAAACTTGATCCTCATTATCCGAAATTTGACGAGTATAATATGAAACTGTATAGTGTACAACTAAAAACTGAGGATGAAATAGAGTATTTTGAATAACTCTTTTATTATTATTATTATTATTTTGTATTTCTCTATACAGAGTGTTCAGAAAATGTCGTGGCAAACTTTAAGTAAAAAACGTTCTTATAAATATATGTTCGGAAACGCTTCTTGTTCCAATTTCTGGCGTTTTGTGTCTTTTAGAAATCACATGTCAGTATCGTAATTTTAAAGTAATTTAAAAGCTTTTCAAATTATTAAAATTTTAGTCGAAATTAGGTATATACATTTTGAATGCAAAGGTTTACCAGTATACCAAAAATCAAAACTTTATCTCATACATTTTCTAAATGGCTTCCCGTTTTCATTGTAAAATTAATAGTTTTACAGATATCAAACATTAAAAATTTCAGACAGTCAACATCTCGACAATTTATAACATAAAATTTTCTTTTTTGATATACTAATAAAAATATGCCGAAAAAATATGTAGGCGTATACCAAATTTCAAATAGAAATCATAATTATTATTTTTCACAAAAACACAAAATGCCCGAAGATGGGTTTCCCGACATAAGTTTCTAGGAACTTTTTTCTTTATTTTGGCGCATGTAACCACCACTTAAAGTTTGACACAGTATTTTCACAACATCCTGTTTAAACAATCAAGAGAATTTTTTTTTTTTTAACTCGACAATTTGGTATTTCGTCTGCCTATTTGTAAGTGTATTTGTTACGGTAGTTATGGCCACAAGCAGGCAACAATCGTCATGAAATTTAGATTCTTTACAACTAGGCCAAACAATTTATGTGCAAAGTTTATTTATTGCAATTACTCAAGACAATTAATGAGCTGTTGATGTTCCAAGTAATACAACACTCAGCGTTCCAAAGTATTAAAAATATAATGATGTAAACGAAGCATAATGAGTAGTCGTACAAAACAAAACTTCAACGAAAAATTAATTTTGATCTTTTATTCAAACATTTTCCTAAGACTTTATCACATGACCAAAATATAAAAGTATCCACATATTTTACTTATTTGATGTTTTCATTTATATGAATTAAAACCTTTCTTGTTTCCTATAGTTATATAAATTATTATTTTGATAACAGTTAGACAACTGTTATTTAGACAACAGTTAGACAACTGTTAGACAACAAGAGATTTCCTCTGAAACTTGATATAACTTTCCTGTAACTTGTACATGGTTAGTAGTCGGATTCTTCACGCTTCTCACGCAAAGCCTACTTGTAGTGGGTTTTTAAAAAACTAAAAAAGTGGAAAACCTTTCGACAACATAGCTTTATAAGGGAAAAAACCATAAAATAAAGACCCTCGAATATTCTAATAGCCTCAGGGTCGGAAAGGAAGAAGAGTTGGTAAAGAGAGACATTCACTTGATCAACTTACACTGTACGATTTTAAATTTGATCACTGTAGGTTTTTTATTTGATCATTTTTGATCATTTAACCACATTGGTGTATACCATTTGGGGTTAACCCCGGGTTCAACCCCCCCCCCCTAATTTTGACAAATAATCTTTCATTTTGTTAGGCAACCTACTCTGTATAACTGTCCAATTGGCTTAAGCTAGATCAGTAAAAGGTTAGATTTACTATCAACAAAGTTTATATTAAGACATGTCCTATTTTGCAAATTATAAAATTCCAAACCTTTCCAATAGTGTTAAAACATTTACAGTCTTAAACCTTTTAATCCAGCCAGTACAATAATGGATTAAGAGGTTACATTGGCTATGAACAAAGGTAATGTTAAAAAATGTCTTATTTTTGAAACCTTAAAAGACTAAGCTGTTTGAAATTTTGTATATTTATGAAATTCCTCGAATTACAAGCATGTCAAAAATGAAACAACGTTGTGTATTAAATTTGCCTAAAATCTTAATTACAAGTGTTTTAATTTTTAAACCCAAGTTTTTTACATATTAATCATACGTAACCTGATATAGCCAAAATAATATTTGTGCTTTATTAAAAGACTAAAAACTTTAAAGAGTGTGTGTTATAACACCAATCGAATTGTTAAACATAGGTACATACCTAAGGTATTATACGGGTGAATAAAGTTTTTACTTGGGATATCTTTAGAGTTTAATATTTATGTCAATAGTAAAAAATAATAAATACTCGTTTGATAGGCCTGCATTATTCAATCTTAAAGTAATACAGGAGTATAGGTAAAAGGTAAAAAGGCTCTTTCCAAATGCACATACAAAACAAAATCAAGGTTAGCCTAAAGTCGTACAATATGAGTATATATGAAAGAGCTCAAAAACTTGTATCCATTTTTATTAACATCTATGTAAATAGTAAAAGTGAATAAATACACGTTTGATAGGTTTACATTATTCAATATTTTACGAATAAATAACAGTCAAGATATGCTAATTTGTTATAGTTATTAAACCTTAAAATCTAGGGGAAAAGAGAGTCTAAAGAAACAAAAATATACATACAGAAGATAAGCAATGTTAGTTTAAAATTTTACATTATAAGAAGAATAAGTATGGTGAAAATACACTAAAATTAAGTTAAACATATATTTTTACTGTTATTAATGTGTCGTAACAACTCGGCCTCTGGTCTCGATTAAGCATTAAAATTGTGAAAAGTATTCGGACAAAAGTGATTGTAATATATAGTGTTTCTAACAAATACTCTGTACAAAATGTGTCTGCATACCATGGTTTATAACTTGATAGAAGAGTGATCAAAGTACACAAATTTAAATATCCGGGTGAACAAAAAACCCGGAAATATATTAATGTAAAAAAGTACTGTTTTTGTGATGAATGTAACAACTACAACTAGGCCTCTGGCCTCGATTAAGTCTAGAACAATTTTGGAAAATGTTTGGATAAAATTAGTTGTACTGTAAAGTGTTTTAACAAATACAGTACACTTGAGTATCCAATAACTGTACATTTGAAAGAGTGTCCAAAAACATACAAATCTAAATAACGGGGTAAACCCAGCCCAAAAAAGTTGGAAATATACGAATACAAAAGTGATTAAATAAAGTTAAATACCTATATCTAACAATTTTATCTAAATCAAGTTAAATGGGAACTGTAGATTCTGTAAAACTGTATGTTCTTTAAGCCAAAAAACACATATTAGAGAAGAAATGGGCTAAAATGAAAGTTATAAACCTGGACCTCTATATGTTGTAAAACCAAAAATAGCTTGCTCAGACGAATAGGCCTAAATGAAAATTATAACCTGTACAATTTACAAACCCAAATATATCCTCTACAGTTAACCTATATCTTCTGTAAACCATAATTGTGAATAAATAACATTAAAAATGTACCTAAGTATACATATTTACCCTGTATATTCTTAAAAGTGTGGGGGAGTAGACTCCAAATGATATATGCCAATTATAATTAAAACCTAAAGTTGACAGTGTTCTAGGTTAAAACGTACAGTGTGAGATGATCTAGTGTAGGGTAAGAGAAGCGCAATTCTTCTTCCTGGTCTGTCTGTCTTTAGTGTATGTTATGTATAAGTATAATAAATATAAAGGATATACCACATTATAATACATATATACACTACAGACAGACAGAGCAAGAGAGAATATAGGGGACTAACCCAAGACTATTTGCAGAAAGACTATCTTCATTCGGAGATTCATCTACATCGATGAGTACAATCAAACATTTACTCCCACTGAAGATAAATCAAAATAAAAATGCAAGGAGCAAGCCACCCATAAAATAATAATTTAGCTCTTATTGTTTCTCCTTGCAAGTGGTGTTCCTGTTTACAGTAGCTGTGGCATTAGTTGCTGTTAGTTCTTGTTGTGTCATATAGCGAGTTAAAGACAGTACCACGTTGTGGTTACAAGATCGATTTATTGGATGTATCCAGATCTAAGGAGCAAGCTCTCCTAGTATCACAAGACCAGTTTTAGTGTTAGGGTTTGTATGACCCAACAAACAACTGTTCTATAGTGTATCTTGGAATATTTACCCCCTTCTTTTTCTACTCTAGACATTTTTACAGAAGATAACAATTTTAATTACTAATCTTTAAATTGTAAGAGATATATTAGAATTATCTTTTTTTGAAAAATGTTGACTTGTGAAAAACAGAAAGGGGTGGAAACGAAAAAAGTTATATTTATCTATTATTGTCATAGTGTTTTGTCTGTTTCATATCATACTTAACCAGATATCAGTTTTAGTTAAGATGTATAAAATGTATAAAATTTCGTTTTTGTGAAAAACAGAAAAGGGTCCAAACGAAAAAAGTTGATTTTTCTATAGTAGGGAAAAGGTTGTAACTTTTCCATACTATCCTCATATAGTTTTCACTTTTATTTTTGATATAGAGGCAAAAACCTAAAAAATTAATCGTTCTTTAAAATGTTAACATTGCAGAAAAGGAAACGCTAAAAGTAAAAAATTCCATTAATTCATAGGAGGCATAGTTTTATAATTATACCATAACATGCTTAAGTCGATTTTTGCCCTAATTTTGATATAGAAGCGAAAACTTCTAAAATTGTCTGCAGTGGAAATATACCGTAAAAATTCCACGGGGGGTGTAAATGTTCCACACTACACCGGCTATCTTAAATCGGACAATTTAGAAAACGGAAAATAATTATTTGTAGATAATATTAAACTTACAATAAAAGATGATAACAAAAATGAAATGAAATCATATAATTTTAGTAATTAACAGGATACAAGCTTAAAATCTGATTACAGATAACAAGATTGGAGTTCAGGTAACAAGAGAAACAAATGCGAATTGCCAATTTAAATATTTCAATTAATTAAGCTATAAGGGTTCAATTTTCTTAATTTTTTCAACGATAACATTTATTTAAAACCCCCAACAAATAATATTAAATGTTGAAGTAATAATATACCTAGCTAAAACATGGGTGGGAGTAATAATATTTAAATCTTTTTTTTTTCTTACAATTGTTATCTCAATTCAAAAAACACAAAATGTTATAAACTTTGGAAAACACGGCTTTGTAGAAGAGAATTGTTCTAAAAATCAAATAAATGTTCCAAAAGGGTAGAATCAACGGTTATCTTTACTGGTAACTGTAATAACTGATATAATTCTTTCAACCTGCAATATCTTTTATAAACGAGTACTATATTTACAAATATTTAATTGTCACTTTGATATGTACCATCGTTTCTGTTACTACTCTTTGAATTACACCACCAATATTAGCATACCACCGGTTGAGAACCTCTGCTGACTGCTGACTCTAAAGGTTTTTATTTCATTCAAATTTAGTATTATAATTAGTGTGTTTTAAATAACTTATCAATTTTGAATGAATCGTATCAAGTCAAACATTATCCAAACTCACTTGAAAGATGTTCAGTTTGTAACACGCAGTTATGTTGACTGACGTGAGTGTGCTCCATTAAGGAACTCGCTTTGTTCTCCCCGAGGAAGATGGTATGAATACAGCCAAAAACTTATTTTTTGAAATTAAGCGTAGTCATTAATCAGGCCAGGGTTGAACTGTCAGTATTCGACTCTATGCTGTCGATTGTTGTATTGTTTCAAGAGAAGTAGAACAAACGTTTGACTTGATTTATCGGTCAACCACTCAAGAATATTTATTTAACTTTTAATGTTTGCGTAGGTAAGAAGTTTCTAATATACTTAGAGGTGAAACTTGTAAAGCTGCTAGAGGTGAAACCGTAAATACAGATTAGACAAGCTTACACAAATACAAAATCAAACGATAAGCCAACAAAATTTATTATTACCATCTACTTATAAATGCTGTTTCCTGTGTTGTAGATCAATAAAATATGCACAAACTTTCTCCCATCCCAAAACCAAACACAACTATTCCTGACAAAAAATCTAAGTTCAGTAGATATCAGTCAAAAGGGAAATTTATCATGGGCACCATCTAAAAAAATATATATTTATATAAAGCCGTAACTGCTTCGATTGAAAAACTCGGCCTCAGTGTAAACAGTGTTTTATTAAAATCGAGCTTTAATGACTGCGGTTAAGATTCATTTTGGTTTTTTGCCAATTATACCTGAACCAAGAATATTTTTACTTGCGATTTTGCTCACGGATTTCCGTCATTACTCTACATATTTCACTAAAATTTTATTCTAATCGAAAGCGCTGATTTTGAAAAATTACGTCTTTTTTATAACAGGCCATATGATCAAATTTTTTTGATAACTCACGAGTGGCACATTTTGAAAAATGGCAACGAATACATTTTGTTTTGTTAACACATCGATTTTCATAATCGTTTGGCCGATTTTTATAAAATTGAAATTTTATGTTATTTTTCTTACAGTAGCTACCCCCAAATTTTGAATTATATTTTTTTTAATACCCAGATAGTAGCAAAACATGACTAAACCCCAATTTTGATTAAAATCAATCCACACGTTTGAGCTATAAAGCAATCTACAGACGATAGACAAGCAGTCATCATTAAAACCCTTTCTTGACCTTTGGGACTTAAAAGTCCCTGCTAGTAAAATGCTATACAATCTGATAATACATGTTATAATGTTGAAAATAGTTACTGCAATAATTGGATTGGTAAAACAAAATTTTTGAAGGTAAGTTACATATATATTTTTTTTTTGTTTATTACAGTTTACATTCTTATTTTATACGTTTTACTATATTTGTTATATTTGACATAGTTATCAAAACATGTAACAATATTGTAGTGGGACTTTTGTAAAATATACCACAAGATTTTAATTTGAGTATTTTTAAGTTGTTTTGAAGAAATTAATCATTTTCAATTGATAATTTTATATGTGATCTAGAAAGGGTTAAAAAAACTTTTTTGTACACAAGAGACATCCACAAAAAAGTAGACATCAATTTTTTGGCTCATCACATAACTTTCTCTGTAATACGTTATGTGAAATGTGAAAACTTTATTTTTCAGAAGGTTTGATATATTGGGTTGGATGTGACATTCCTTCATTTGTCACGAATTTTTTAATAATTTGCCTATTTTTATATATTGGATCTTACAAGATGATACATTTTATTTTTTACCCATAACTCCCAAATTTCCAATTTCAAAGAGAGAAACCAACACGTTTTGTTTGGGTTCTTAGGCTTACAATGTTATTAAAATTGTAAAAGCCACGCTGAATTAACCGTTCAGAGGAAGTTTCAGAATTGTAAAACAACTGTTTGTTTATTTATCGTGGGTATAAAATCAAGATCACTCTACTATTTCATCAGTTCCAATAGTTTTTTTTTTTTTTTACTTTCTTGAAGCCATTTATGTTTGTTAAAAAGTTGAAGCTTATTTTTTTGTTCTCCAACTTTTTCACACACAATCAAACTCAATTCTCTCAAAATTTAATTTAACCAATTTGGTAAAATTTTACAAAAACGTAGCTTCTAAGGACACAAACAAAACCTATTGATCACCAACTTTCCAAAAATTCCGGTTAATAATTACCTGTTAAAAATTATAAATTTATAGACACCGTTTTAATAAATCTATATCTTAAAATCGGTGCAATCAAATACGATCAAATTTAGCTCAAATGTGAACACTTTCATAGTTTAATTAAACAAACAACATAAACGAACAAACAAAAATAAATAAAACATTGCAATATATTTTATACTCCTATATGAGTATAATAATATTAAATTTCTGTAGATGGGTGTGTGAAAGGGATGTTGACTTTAGCGATCCTATTTTCTATGGTCACGCAAGTTTCTTTCTTTCCCAGACTAAAATCTTGATTGATGAAGACGACGAAGTAGGCATTGACATTGGCTGGAGTTGAGATTATTAATGGTGTCCTGGATAAGTACGGTATAGAAACCAATTTTGTCCATAGACTAAATAAAACTACCCGTTTATTGTTTCGCAAATACGTGGTACAGAGAAAGTATTGTAATAAGGCAACAAAAATAATCGATATTTAGATGTTCATGGAAATATCCTATTTGCGATCCCCTGAGTCCAAAAAGGTGAGTTTTTGAATGATGTCTGTCTGTCTGCCTGTCAATAGTTCTAGTTGTGTAATAAAAGCTAAAAAAATGGACCTATTTTTCACATTTGATATTTGAGCATATACAGAGTATCCCAAAAATGATTGACTAGCTATTCATTTTTAGATTATATACATCAAAATGAACAAAAAATGTTAAATAAAATAAGGCCGTCTATCCCCCATTTTTTTCTTTTACACAAAATCATTATAACTCCAAAAGTAAATAAGATATTGAGTTCAGATTGAGTGTAAGCATTTTTTATATTAATTTTTATAAGTATACCAAACACAGAAACTTTATTTTTTAAATTTCCAAAATGGCGGCCGGTTAAAATTTTTAAAGTCGAATGTTTTGAAAACTTCAAACTTTAAAACGAGTTTACAAGGGACAAAAAAAGAAAGAAAGAAATGTGTTTTTTTTTCCTTACGATAACGATAATCGAAAAAACTAAAAACAAAATTCAATTGTTTATAACACCCAAAAACAAGCAGTAGCCTAATATTTAAAAAAATAATTATGATCATTTTTATCCATAGAAACCAAAACATAAACAATTATTATTTACTAAACAAATAAATTTTATTAAAAAGGTTACTTTTTATTTTGGCTAATAATTATGGAGATATGAAATAACTCACACTGTGACACAAACCGAATTTGAGTCTGTTATTGAATTGAAATCTATATAATAGTATTTATTTGGTTACCAAGGATAAAAAGTACCATAATTCAAAATTTGTTTGGTGTTAAGCTAATATTGGATATTATAGACAATTATCAAGAAATCGCGTTTTTAGTTTTGTATCTATAAAAATCGGTTATCCTTTTATCTACAACAAAATTTTATTTTTAAAAGAAAAATAATTTGTTTCCTATATATTTTTCTTAATTACCGGTTTTCGAGATATTTGAAGTTAAAAATAATAAACAACCGCCATTTTAAAAATTATAAAAATTAAGTTTCTGCGTTTGGTACACTTATTAAACGTAACGTACAAAATGCTTACACCCAATCTGAACTCAATATCTTATTTACTTCTGGAGTTACAATGTTTTCTCTTAAAATAACAAAATGGCGGATAGACGGATAATTAATCGGAATACGGCTAAATGGTATTTCACATTTTATGTTAGTTTTGATGTATATCTGAAAATAAGTAGCCAGCCCACTTTTTTCAGGACATCCTGTATTGACTACCAATATCTGAGGATATTTTAAATTTTTTCTATAACTTAATATTTTCGGCTAACTACCGGCAACACGCAAAAATCTAATTTTTCTCAAAATTAATTGTAAAAGTTTTTATCAAATTTTGCTCAAATTTAGCCTATAAATATATCCATACATATTGGTCGTTATCTCTTCAATCCAGTTCCTGAGTTATCTGTTTGAAATGGGAAAATGAACCCCAGGCGCCATCGTAAAAAGTTCAAATATTTCAAAACCTAAACAAAATAAAACAACAATTGTTGTTATAAAATATAAAATTTGTATTGTTCACTAATTAATTTATAACTATATTTACACAAATAACAAAAAAGAAATCAAAAATAATATACTATCAATAAAATCAACAATTAAAAAAGAAAACAAAAAGAAGCACAACTGCACAGAACCGTTTGAACTAAATACAAACCTTTCTGCTAGTTAGTTTGTTTTAAAGTATTCTAACATTAAAATAAAACTAGTTTCTAAACTGTGTTGATCTGGTGGTCAAGGACGTTTCTAATAGACTACGTGTCGTCGCTTTGCTATGATACAATCATTTGATTAGTCACTGTTTGACTAAAAGTATTCAAACATTAATTTCTTCTATTTAATGAAACTTGTATACGAACAAAAACCTTCCTAAAAAATAGGAACAAAAAATTTCATTATTTGTTTAATAATCAAAGAATGAAAGCACATTTTCCATTCTATTAGTGCAACTAATGACTGTGTACTATGACTGTTAGTAGTGTTTGTGTACTGAGGATGATGACCTAGTCATCGAAACGTCGTCTTGTATTTATGTTGCACAAATAAAGTGATTTTTGTGGAAATTTGTGTTTTTATTCATTTGGTTATTGAATTTTCCACAAGTGTAGGTCATTACAGTTGATTTGTTATTGTTATAATATGTGAGATGTTAAAATAAATAGTTTTAAAGACAGTGAGTGAAATCTTATTGTTTACCGATAGTTAAACAGTTTAATTTCAATTTCTAAGTTTGGAATGTATGAACAATGTTTTGGTTCAGAAATGGTACGAAAAATGGTAACAAAATTTAGACGTGTATACATTTCATTTATCCAGTTTTTTTTTTTTTTTTAATTGAAATAATATATCAAATTAAGGTTTTCATTTGTAGAGTAATAATATATAACTCTTACCTAACTACGATTAATACAATGCGGCTTTAACCAACGATCTATTTCAATACCAATATTTTATGGTTTTATCCATTTTATCCTGTACTCCTCAATTTCTGTCATCGGGTAGACAAAATACCTTCAATCGTTACTAATATAGTTTCCGTTTTTACATACTTGGATTCTTATTGGCTACCAGCATTTTGTTCCAGCTAACATATAATTAATTTAGTAACAATGACCAGCATTTTGTTCCAGCTAACATATAATTAATTTAGTAACAATGAGTGGTGAAGAGGTGCTGTGCGCATGTGTGTGTACGCCAAACATTTCTTTTTTAAATAACTTTGCAAAAATGTTGTTTTTGTTCTTAAACAATATTTTTATCCGTCACAATTTTCTATTGACTTTCAACAAGGGCTGAAGAAATACAAATATACAAAAAATAAAAAGATAAATTTTTACAATTTTTACGTACTTAAAACATTATTTTATCCTTTAAATGAAACCTAGAAAAACTACACGTTGAATCCTCATAAAAGTTTTTCAAACTTTATGCTATCAATCTTAGCAATTAAGAAAATGAATATTTATGGGAATGTTAATTAGAAACCAAGGAAATTAGTAAAGTTTCATGACAGTGAGTACATATAACTCAAATTATAGTTGAAATACTTATGCAGAATATTTAGGATCATACCAAAATATACAAACTCCACCAGGAAGGGAATGATTGTGTAATTAGGAGATTCATCATGGTAGAATATATGCATAGTATAAAAACTAATACACGACATTTCGAGAGTATAATATTAAAACACAAAAGAAAGTGTAATAAAAGAAAAAACACCAACGTACCTAACAATCTACGACCATGTTGGAACGAACTCTAAACTTTGACTGCACAAGCCTAGTTTAGACTTGAGTTCATTTCTTAGATTATAAATTTAGTTTTAGTTTCTATCGTGTTCCTAGACTACTAGGCTTAGTTGGTGTTTTTCTCTATGTTCTAATTTAACACTTGATAACGAGAGTTGATTTATACTCTCGAAACGTCGTGTATTAGTTTGTATATACAGAAATGATGTCAAACGTCCTATTTCACAGTATTAATAATATGAATATTCTAAGTTAAGTTCACATTAAATAATGGCTTGCATCACCCCTACTTCAAAGATTAACCGATGTAAAAGAAGAGCGGATTTTGTATATCTGTGTGTTTAACCTGCCAAGATACACGTAGCTATTATCAATCTGCAGGTAAGAAGATTTACGAAAACAATTTCTAGCTTCCATCAGTTTAAAAATCATTTACTTTTTACGTTTTAGTAACAAACGTATTTAACGAATACGAAACCCCAATTTAAGTGTCATATTAGGATAATTCCAACTAAAATTCCGTTTTCTAGAAATAATCATAGTTTTAATTTCTAATTATTAAGATTAACGGGTAAAAGTTAAATTTCTAATCAATAACTCGTTTATTATTAAACTGTATTATTTATAAAAAAATAAAGGTCGTAAAGTCCGCAGGACATCTAATTGACTTTAAGCACTCATATACAAATATTGATAACAATTTGACATCTTTACATATATGAAAGGACGTTTTAAGGGACGTATTATGAGTGCATTAGAAGAATATGAAATTTACAAAGCATTTAAACAGAAACCGGATAAAATAATTAATGAAAACTTTCTTTTCACTCAAATTCCCTTTATGAGAAAACCATCAAATATTATTATAATGTCAAAGATTGAAGTTCATGAGATAACAGAGATAGATCTAGGATCAGATATTTTTCAGTGGATAATTTCCTTAACCGTACTCATGTATTTTAAATATTACCATCTAAATTTTACTTTATATTTTATTTATTCATCTTTTGGTGTGTTTATTTGTATCTGATTGTGTTTTTGTTTTATTATTACAATTGACGAATTCTGTGAATGATACTGATGATGGGATCGTGATCTCGAAACGTGTCTATGGAAGACGAACTAATAAGTCACTGACGGAAAACAGGTAATATAATTCTATGGCTATTTAATAAATGTATTAAATACATTTTATCATCATATATCAATGAGAGAAATTATACCAGACAAATCAATTCAAAACAGCAAACATAAATTTAACAATTTTTTTTTTCTCATAAAATAAAGGACGCTTATACAACTGTACTTTCACAGGGTACGATTATTCAGTAATAATTTATAGTTATTATCTAATGTTGTATTCCTCCAACATGTTTATTGGGTTTATTGAGTATCCAAAATTTCAACAGTTGTTACAGTATAAAATAAACTTGGAGGTCTATTATTATTGCCCCATATAATGAACTCGTATCACTCCTATCCAGAGAGGGAATGTCTCTCTGAATTAGCCCCAAAGTGCATCTCCTATTGGGTCTTTGGAGTAAAGTATGGGCTCGGTAGCTAGCATTCTGTGAGAGGCAAGCTGTTGGAGACCCCCCGAAAACGGGTATATCGAGGTAAGGGAATCAATGGATTTCAATACCTCTGTTCTGCTTTGTTCTGGGATAGTACCACTATTTTCTTAACTTCCCTTCATAGTATTTTTCCTCGTCTGGCGGTTGTAGTTAAAAAAAAACTCCATTGTGGCTCAGCATACTATCTGTACAAAAACAAACCAGCAACAATTGATGCTCTAAGAGGAAGTATAACTGAAGTGGCTAACAAAATTCGACCTGAAATGATACATGTGCTTGGCTGTTATTATTTAAGATTAGCACATTGTCAAACAGGAAAACAGCTGAGGGAAAACAATTTGAACATTTACTGCAATAATTTGGTTCTAAGGTTTATTTGCAAACATTTATTGTGACATAATCTTCACTTTAAGTTTGGTGATGCTTATTTCATGCGTCTATTGAACAATAAAATTGGATACGAAAGAAGTTGAATGTACTTTATTTAATTTTTAATTATAAATGATTTATTATTATTGTTATTATTGATTTATTGATTTATTACTTTATGTTTTGATTGTATGATAATTATTAATTTTATGGAACATTAAAATTTGGTAGTTAAGAAGTTTAATGTACTTTATTCTATTTTTACATTAAATGGAATGTTTAAATTTACTTAAACAGTTTGAAATATGGTTGTGCAGTTTTTACCATTGATTTTGACTTCAAATTCTACATTATGTATCACATGACCACCCTCCCATTAAATAAAATAAAGTTAAATTCAAAACGGCGGATCCAAGATGGCGGATCAATTTTTGAAAACATAATAAAATAGTATTTTTTTTAATGCAGTAGGTTCCTCAATCACATCTACCTGCAAATTTCCCTTATATACGAGATTTAAGCCGTTCTCATACTTTTAACCCACCCTGTATATAAAATTAATAATAAATTAAACACTCCAATTTTCATAATAAGTCGTCATCATCTTCAATTGCTACACGTTCAGGTTTGTGTAACAACTGAAGATGGTAACTTTGTGAATGAAACTCTCTTATCGGTGCGTTTGCTTGTTGTGTAAATTTAGAGTGATTCATTTATGATACGTTTCAATGAATAACTCATTATCTTTAGTCGTTACACGAACAGAAATCTGTGCGCCACTCCTACGTAAGGTTGCTCAGGGCTGGTACATGGCTCGTGTAATTGTACGTCTAAGTGCATAATTACTTAATAATTAAAATATCGCTCGTTGATGCTTGCTTATTGTAAAAATTGGAATGTTTCACTTACCATTGATTACAAATTCTTTGTTCAATATATAAAAAATGTACAAACATCAAATGTTAGACGTGTTTGATTTCAATATATGTTTCAATAAAAAGAAATTTTTAGACAAACAGGAAGCAGAAATTTTACAAATTTAACACTCCATCAAATTAAATACTTTCTCCTTTATATAGAAAGCCGTAACTGTTACATAATTGATTATAATACGGAAATATGATGTTTGTTCAAGCGACGTGCTGAAGCACAATTTGGGGCATTGCCAGCACCGAGAGTGAATTCAATATGGGCGTGCCTTAGGGTTATCGTTCGATTCGACCTAGTTCACTCGTCCTACCTTGAAATGACAGATCCACAATCAAAATCTTATGTAATGGAAGGGGGGAAAACCTGTTTAATGAACTTAAAAAAACTAAAGTTAAAAGCGACATCCATTAAGTGAACTCTTTTTTTTTGACGTAAATAAATCTCGTGCAGAATACTTCGATGTCGTAACAGCGGAACTTTATAAAAACCGGTTTATGCGGGTAAATATTTATGAAGCAACAGCTAATGGTACTGGTAAATGAGAACAGTTAATTCAATTAATTTATGTTTCATCACACATAGTGAATTGTTTATTGTTCTCAGTGAATCTGTGATTACTGGTGGAATATAAAATGTGTAGCTTCAACAATGAATCGTTATTTTAAACAATTACCGTGGGAATATTTTAGGATGTCATATAACCAAATATTTACATATATATTCTTGTAGGGAAATATTCTGTGACAAAATTTTTGAAGAAGTACTGGTAAAAATTTTTGTAAATCTGAATTACTGAAAAACAAAGACCAGAGCACTGTGGTGACAATATATACAGATACACTTTCAAAAGTCACTTACCACACTTGGGAATAAACAAAATAACAAAAAACATTATAATTTAAGACACAAAATAAAATAATGTTATATCTCTGAAGATGACAACTTTGTTGTTGTAATAGCTATAAGGGTCTAATAGGAATAAACATTTTACTTTTGACAAAAAAAATTGTTTTTTGTTATTTTGTTTATTCCCAAGTGTGGTAAGGGACTTTTGAAAGTGTATCTGAATTACTGAAGATGAAGAGGAAATAAAAAGTTAGATCATATTTTGTTTGGGTTGTTTTAAGTTAAGAATTAGAAAAAATATGATATTTATTATTCATGACTGTGACTATTACATGACTTGACAGCTCAAATTGTAATGTGACCTATTCGACTATGAAATTATATATTGTTTCTGTGAGTAATTAAATGTAGCGCTAAGACTTTTATCGAACTTAAAATAATTATTCTAGTTATTACGTTCGCTTCCATTGTCCACCGATTGTATTTGTATCCACTAGAAAATTTACCAGCAATTTTTACTCACATTATATCGTTTGTATGTATGTAAATGGGTTTTTATAGTGTTTTAGTACACTATGCTGACAGACAAAAACATTTCCTCGTAGGCTCCTTTTACAATCAATCATTGTCAAATGAATGAAAACACAATTTTTCACAAAAACCGCTTCATTTGTGCAATACAAATACAAGACGACATTTCAGTGACTAAGTCATCATCCTCAGTTGTTTACATGGACACAAACCATGTACACTGACAGTAGACTATAACTTAGTGTAGCTCAATTAGGAGTACAAACCTAGTAATTTTATATCTCGCATAATATATTTTATTCCATTTAATAATTACTGGATGTTCATAAACAGTTATCTACCTTGTAATAGATTTCTTGACTTTTAATGTGCAATTTAGTTTATCTTTGTAGGATTATTTGTCTTTATAAATACCAAACTGCCTTCAATAGGCCATCGATATTTTACTCCCTGCTGTTGCCATTATAACCTGGATAAAAAGCAATATAATCTTAACAAAAACTAATCTAAACAAAAGACTAAAGCCAGTTTAAGCTTGCTTTTTTACTAGTGAATGTAAATATAGAGGTTGCAACATGAAGTATTTTCTTCTTTTTTCTTTCTATTAAGTGCAGATGTAGGAAAAATCTTGTTAGTATTTCGAGCGCAAAGTGTCACTGTCGCACTCGATAGATTGATGCACTCCGCTTCGCTGTCGATTCAACTACTTTCTCTCTCGATGCAACAATGACCAACTTGGCACCATGTTACACAAAATAGCTATTGATATAAAACTTATAGCACAGTAATCAGAAATGTCTTCGTCCATTTGTGGAAAAATAATTGGACACCTATATCTTCCTATATTTTCTTAACTACACTATATTACTATTTACAATATTACCAAAAATAAGCCTTATTTCTTTTTTTTCCACTCTTACTTTGTAAAACGTCGTCATAAAAAAGTAATTCAAATTAGGTCATAAAACTTAATTGTTTAAAACATAACCTCAATATTAGACAAAAATCAGCAGTCAGTGTTCTAGAAATCGGAATTTTAATCTCATTTAGCATGAAACTACTTTGTATTCGTTGAATATAATTTATTTAATATTTGAAAACTTCAAAATGACAGCTGTTTGGAACGGTTTTTCAGTGTACTCTTTATGATTAGAACTAACTATTTTTATTATAACTGGCGATCTGCATATATTATTGCCAAGGTTGAAACAGTCGCACAATCAAATAGACAAAAGCAACACCAAACATTTCCTTCCAAACATATCAGCTACATGTCATGTACTTTTATTCATTTTCAAAATCGAGAAAGTTTCCTTTTTTTTAACTTGTTATATTTTTTATAGTAATTGTATACTTTATTCAAATTTGATGCTAAATATGAAGCCCGACAAAACAGAATTAATTATGATGCGACATAAGCGAATGAATGCTGTGTTTAAAATAAAGCACAATGAGCTAGAGTAGAGTCACCTACACAAGTGAAGCTAGAAGCAATATGAAGAATCTAAAAATATTCATCATACCATAACAAAAACGTTTATCCAGTATTTAATTCAAGCTTAACCATAAATATTGTAATACCTTTAAAAGTGATATTGATAAATTCAAGCAAAAACTTTCAAACCATGTTTTGTCCAAGAAAATCAATTTTCAAGTTATATGCATTGCTAGATTCGTATAATATTTTTGTAACCGATTATTGAAAATATACAACAAAAAAAATTGAGTTAAAAATACATATAATAACCTGTTTAGTCCTTAGGTAAAGTTATTTCAATGGTTTCTTTGTGTGCAATGGACATGAGTTGTTTCCAAGAGTTGTTATACCTTGTGAGCAGTGCAGAAGGGACGTTTTTGTACTATATTACAGATCTTCAGAGATGTTGTAGGCGATGTGAATATTGTTGCTTGTACGAACGCACATTTAGTTGTTGTTGTTTTTTACAATACGAATGAATAGTCAGCCGTGTCCTTTTAAAACCCAACTTTTAACGAAATAGTTGTTTATTTATTAAAATCATAAAGTTAACTACTTTAACGCGTAGCGGACATTTCTCAAGAAATATTAAGACACTTTATACACTTGAATTTCATACAGAAACTTTTCCTGTAACTTTTAGATTATGTGAGAGCTGTACAAAATATAGTTTGGCATGTTACTTACTGTTAGTTATATTTTCCATTTCAAAATCGTGTTCCGACATTGTATTAAACGATTAGGCCTATTATTGAATTTGAGGTTAGCTGAGTCTGTTTATTGTTCAGTAAGAGGGCGATAAACCTGAATCAGCTGCTTTATTCAGCTTGGGATAAAGGATCACATTTTTAATCAATGTTAATCTGCGTGAAATGATTTTCTTTTTCCACGCTAAGTAGTAAACAGCTACTTAGAACAGAACCTATAATATGAATATCCTTACTACTTCTTTGTGGCTTTTTTGTTGTAAACCTTATTATTACAGTGATGTTGATTGATGTTAATTCAATTTGGAAAGTTTATAATGTTATTACAGCTTAAGGTTGGCCAAATTTAATAAATTTTTGTATGGATTTTATCAGGAAAGTGTCGTGAAACTAAAAAAATATGATGCCCATTTTTCATTTTCATATAAGACATACAGAATTGCAATTTTCTACTGGAGTATGCCGCTGGTTCACTGATGCGGCATTAATAAGGGTCAGTTTAGGGCTGTCGAGACCAACCCTAATTAGCCACGCTCGACTGGTGTTCCCACCTCAAGATAGGTTGCTTTTGACTATAGTACTAAACAGAACCTGTTCCTAGGTCGTAAATGATCACTTTAGACACAGTTGTAGGGAAAATATATTATTACTATAGCAATATAATTTAATCACAGTTATAAAAATGATTACAATGATAACAGTACTTCAGAAAAAAAACTTGACCTAATTTTAGCATTAAATTGATAAAACTTTAACATTACATTCTCTTCTTTTTTTTTACGATTTCTAAAAATATTAGTGTACGCGCATTTAACGTTCGTTCTAAAACTATAAAACATATACTTCAATTACATACAAACTAACAAGTAAGATATCTAATCCATTAAATAAATATTATCCTGTTTTGCCTAAAAGCTGATTGAGTCAAATATTGCAAAGAGAAAACAGCTTTTTTCAAGTTTTTTTGTTCAACCTTAAAACGAAAACATTGTTCCGGTGTAATAGTCCTATTATTTAGAGAACAATTTAAATTGTCTAAGCTAAGACTATAATATAAAAACCTCCACTTCCTAACACGATATAATCCATTAAGGAACAAGTAATCCGGTCGATATTAAATTTAGAAGTGTTACTACAAATGTCTAAAGGTAGAAAGGGCGTGATTTTGAGGAAAATTGAGCAGTAAATGGAAAATAACTGCAACTTTAGTTCCTTTTACATAAAAAGTTTACTTCGTTTCAAGAAATTTATTAGATTTCTACAAAGAATAGCGTCTAAGGAGAAGATGGATTTCTCAAAAAACGTAATAACAAGTAGCAAAGGTACGCAGGACAACTATAGAAAGACACCGGTAGCTCGAGCATTATATAAACACATGCACTGTTTAGGATTTTAATTATTTTGTATTGTTAAATATACAGTACTGGTTTTGTATAACTGTTTTTTTTTTTAAATAAACGTCAACAATTTTTTAAATAAATAAAATTATAAATGATGTCAATATAAAAGGTCATCAACAATAAATTAGTATAATTGCAAATAACTCTAGAAGGACAATCTAATTGAGGTAAAAGAAATAACTCGGATAAACCAGTTGCTACGATTATGCACTAAAAGTAAATGTCCTATATTTTGTTTTTAATGGCATTCAATATCTTGTAAATCCAGTTTTACTGCTTGTAAGCAACCGTATGCATGGTGACTCGTTGCGGATCCTGCAAGAACAAAACATCGGTATGTTGACTTTATATAAGTAACTCTTAAACGAATCAGAAATAATTAATGAACAGGATGTATTCGTTTGTACTGAAGAACAATGGGGCGGTAGCAGGAATTAAAACTATTCAATTAGAAAATTAACTATTTACAAGCCTATAGGTTTTTTTCCAAGTAATTCCTTACGTTAAAACATAGTGTTTGGTACATCGTTTTGTCATTAAACGTTTTCACCAAAATTTAATCTTTCTTTCTTCGTTCGATTTTGAAATATTCGATTTCTAAGAACTTCCCATCGCTCATTTTCACTTTTTTTTTGACAATTCTAGAACTGTTTACGAATAGAGTTGACAACGACACCAATAGACTCTGCAAATACAAAACTGTTTTATATATTTTATAAATACGAATGTTTTTCTAACATAACTGTAGTGTAGCCACTTACAACAAATAAATGTAATTATTCATCGAGAACTTCAAAAACCCGTGAAATATGAAGTAAAAAACCCACTATTTTTACTTGAGATATGCAGCCTCAAAACTGGTAGACGCATGGAGGCTGCTTTATTCCATACAGTATATTTTTTGTTTATCTTAAATTGTTTATCTTTGTTTATGTTTAGGATTTAGAAGTAATATTGTTTTGGTTTTTCTTTCCTGTTGTATATTTTAATTTAAAGTAATGTATTATTATGTCATATGTCAATTTATTTGTTTTGTTTTAGTTTGTTGTTAAGGAAAGCTTTATTTTTTATCTTAATGTCTTTTTCTGAATCTAAATCATGTTTTGTTTATTTAAATGTAATAAAAGGAATGGAAAATAAATAATAAAATATACGTTGCATAATGAATCATATACAATTAATTATGTTTATGAATTCATTTAACATCTTCTGACAATAATACAAGTAGACACAGTCAGGCCAATGAGAAATGTTCATATTTCTAGCAGGGTTGTAGCTAGCCTGGTGCAACTGTCCACCACCAATGAAAGCGGAGTTCATGTTCAAATTATTTTGAAGGTATCCCGTGATAAAAAGTTCTGTAACAAGTAATTACACGTCAAATAACACGAATATTTAATTAATGTTATCCCATATTATTGCTGCAATTGCATGTGAGAAAATTATTTCGAAAATAACAAAGAATATGCAGGCAGGACAATGGTTGTATAAAGGGGATTCGGGATTCCCAGATCGTCCGCTATTAGCCTGAATAAAAAACTCGATTGGAAATTTAATATAAAATTTAGAAAACATAAATATTGCCTCCAATACTACAAGAAAATCTACTCTGTCAAATCTATCTCTATGACCTTTTAGACATAAATGACCTTCGAGGATTATCGATCAAACTATTAGTTGAAAAGGTAGCCAAAATTTGCTCAAAATGGAGATATCGACTCAATTTTCAAAAAAGAGAGTCACTAAGGTGAAAAATCATTTTGTTGAAGTTCGTGAAAATCAAAGACTCACTAGCCATGTTTTAAGGTGACAATATAATATTATCCTATGATTGATACTATATGCTCACAATTTAACAACCGGTTCAAAGGCATGATGTAAGTATTCAACCCTTCTTTCTAGCGTCTTCTACTTATGATCGACTGGAAAAATAAGCTGACAAATTTGCATTAACATTTTCTGACAATATAACTTTTTTTTTTTTTTAGATAGCAAATATTATCAGTTAGAAGCTCATTCCAATCAAATATTTAAAAAAAAAAAAAAAACATGATTGATATGAAACAGCTTGTTAATTCTTTTCTATCCTGCTTGTTGTAGATACTTAACTGTTCCTGTTACAGTAGCCAAAACTGTAAGATCATTTTCTAAATTAAAATTGATCTATCTATTTTCTAAGTCAAAAATTACTATGACTCAAGAACGTCAAAGTGATTTGGCGTTATTACCAATACAAATGAAAGAACAAAACAGATTAACGATTAACGTTGATAAAATCGTTGATATCTTTACCGATATGAAATCAAGAAAGAAAATCTTTAAATCTCAAGTTCAAACGATGTTTTTACTGTTGAATAAAACATTTATTTTCCCGATATCAAGAAAATTTGGACTTTTTTGTTAAAGTCTTTAGCCTTTGATTTTTTATTTTAAATTGTCCTTTTTAAAATTGTTTTACGTTTCTTACTACTAACGTAGTTAAATGATATTTATAATTTTTTTTTTTTATTTTGTAAGAAGTTCAACTAATTTATCCTTACAAGGCCAATTTATTTTTATTTTTAAAAGCCTATTATTATTTTAGTTTTGTAAGACCTTAAGTTATAAATAACATATGTTCTGATTCTGTTGATCTTGACGATAAATCAGTATCTAACTTTATATGCAAACTAGCTGTTACCACCGGCTTCGCACGAGAATATTTCAGATTCAAGATTTTTAGCACAGCCCTATTACGCGTCTACAGACCTACCCCAAACCATGTTAAAAAATCCATAGCTCCAAGTTTCTTGGATCCAGAAATATGAGGGGCAAAAACACCCTTGAAGTGGAACATTTTCAAAATCCTTTCTTAGTACTCGTCTACAGACTTGGCCCAAATCATCTTGAAAATTCATAGGTCTAGGTTTCTTGGATCCAGAGATATGAAGGGTAAAAACGCCCTTGAAGTGGAACATTTTCAAAACCCTTTCTTAGTACGCGTCTACAGTCCTAGCCCAAACCATCTTGAAAATTCATAGCTATAGGCTTCTTGTGTCCAGAGATATGCTTTAGAGGTAAAAAAACACCCTTAGAGTGAAACATTTTCAAAAACCTTTCTTGGTGCAAGTCTACAGACCTACCCCATAGCATGTAAAAAGATTCATAGCTCTAGGCCTCTTGGATACATAGATATGCTTTAGGGGTTAAAAACACCCTAGGAGTGGAACAATTTCAAAACTCTTTCTTAGTACGCGACTACAGATCTACCCCTAAAGCATGTTTAAAAGTTCATAGCTCTAGGCTTCTTGGATCCAGAGATATGCTTTAGGGGTAAAAACGCCCTTGGAGTGGTACATTTTCAAAACCCTTTCTTAGTACGCGTCTACAAACCTACTCCAAACCATGTAAAAATTCATAGGTATAGGCTTCTTGGATCCAGAGATTTCGTGATCAGTGTGAGTTTTGACTTTTACATATATAGATAAAAAGGTAAACCAAATAATTAACATGTCATTATTTGATACCATTGTTCCTCAAATTTGTAAAACCAAGTATAAAGTGGGCATATTGTTTATGTATGATTAAATCTAATTTATAATAATATAATGTGTATATAAATTAGATTTAAAACTCTTGAATTCACTTTTGTCAACCGCAGTTAGGGGCCTTTTATCTTGCTAAGCCACTGGTTTCTAGTATTCATGAAATAGTGACGGTATTTACACATGGAGTCTAGTCTTGTGTCAAGTTCGTCTTTCTACAATATTTCACTCTTCTAATTTTATTTCATTTTCAATTTATCTCATTGGTTTGAATTTCTAATATTTAAATTTTATAATTATCCTATAGAAGTAAAGAACAATTTTGATTTTAAAGCTTGATTTAAATGTGTAGGCTATTACTTGATTAATTTGGTTTCAAAATCATTTCTATAAAAGAAAGTGATTTAAATTAATCCAACACTGTTCGGGCTAATACTGAGTAACTAATCCCAAATATTCTAAATGACGTATAGCGAATATTTTGAATGAAATTTGATATTGTACGGATCACGAACATTCAAATGAATTTGCAAAGACTACCTGATTTAACACACCCTAACCTATTAATATGTTTAAGTCTATTTTATTCATCAGTAATGAGTTCGTTGATATAAATATTTTATTCGTAGCTGGCTTACTTGAAGTGTAGGCTGAAGAGTGTTTACGTTTAGAAACAGCCTCGCATGTGCGCCAGTGCGCATGTGTGGTAAAGTTCTGAAGTGAAAGTATATTCTGCTTCGCCATGTTAGTTGGCAAATTGCCACTACACTGTAGTTTGCGTCTTTTGATTTCACCGTATAACTATGGCTACAACAGTGCTGTCACTCTCGCTTAAACATCACATTCCCATTTATATAAACTAACTTACGTGTAAAAAAAGGTGACAAATATATTTTTCCGGTACTACTAATTAATTATCGTACCAAAAAATTTTCAATAAAAATTATAAATCTGTTTCATTAAGCGTCGCTTTTCCATTAAAATACAATTTATCGTCGGCCTAATTAACAAACCAAGTAACTCCAAAAAAATCGAATTTTGGATTTTAATGCTATTACATTCATCTATGGTAGCTCTATATTCCTGTCAAAACACCAAACTCCAAAAAAATTTAACTAATTCTAGAAACGGAAAAAACAAAACACGTATCTTTTTTGGTGGGAAATTTGTTAACGCAAACCTGGTAACTCCTAGACGTGGCAGCCTGTTTCAATAGTGAAGCATGTGGGTTCTGTAGTGCTTGGCTGATTCATTCTGCCTTTGTAAATATATGTTTTCAGTTCATCCGGCGACTCTCAAATTTGATGGTAAGTTACTTTAATGTTCTAACCTTAGCTTATTCTCGCCTGTTTAAGCTCAAATATATTAGCAAATCGATAAATTCAAAGGGCATTATAGTTACTTGGTTTGTTTACAAATCAGAATGTTAGGTTAGTTTCCTATTCAGTGGAGTTACGGGTTTTGTTACTTACCCTTCGTTTGTTGAATAATTTACCGTTGAAATATGTAGATATAATAAATTTTTAAGACATTTCATGTTCATTAATTATCAACTATATGAAACGATAAGGAGTTTAAGACAAAAGTCTAAGTATTTTAAAATAATAGGAGTTACGTGTTATGTTACAAACCTTTTATGGAGTTACGAGTTTTATCGATGAGTCATGACGGAGTTACGTGTTTATACAATGGTGGTTTACATAAGAATGGTATTAAAGTTTTGGAGTTAAGTGGTCAGATTTTCAAGTAAAATGCTGACCACTAACAGAATTTTGTTTTATTTGCAGCAGAAAAATGTATTCGAGAGCAAGAAAAATTTTAGACCTAGCAAAATGTGCAGCTAAATCGTTTGAAGAGAATACATCTACACCATCAGAGAAACAAATAAACGTAACTTCTGGGGCTAACACAACAGTTGACAGTTGTGATTCCAAATCCGGTTTATGCACCGACATCGTAGAAAAATGCACCAAGAAATCACTTGAAGAGAACAGATCTTTTCCAGAAGAAGGAATATCAAACTCAACTCCAGACAACACAAATGTTGGAACTGATGATTTCCAATCTGGATTTTTCATTGTAAACGATGACGGCACCTTATTTCCAATACAGACAGTTGTAGGAGACTCCAGTTTGGGTTCTAAAAGTTTTGAAAATGTATCCTTCACTTTAGATGTTTCAGAGGGTGAAGCCCTGTCAGCAGTTAAAGAATTAACTTGTGACGAAACCCTGAATAGCCTTGATCATAATTATTCCAGTTATTATAGCTTTGACGCGGAAAAAAATACTAGCAGTCATGACAAGGAGACAGCAGTTAAGACAAACTATGCTTCAGAGGGGGATTTAGGGGTTGATGGTTCAAACAGATTTGTGGTATATGCTGAAATGCACAATGAACAAATTCCAAAATCCAAACAAAACTTTGCTTTTGATAAAAAGTCTTTAAAGCCCCATAGTGAAAAATTACAAAAAAAAGTTGAACGTAATACCGAACACCTGATTGAAATGGATGTTCAATATACAAGAAATGAAGATCAAGTCAGAGTAGAACCAGATATAGGTGTTGATGGTATTGACACACTTGTGGAGGTTGCTGAGGTGGGTAATAAACCAATTCTAAAACCCAAACCTAAAGTTTCATTAGCTGAGAATTATGTAGTGCCCTATGGTAGAGAATTACATGAACAAGTTGAAAACATCACGGAAAACCTGATTGAAATGGATGAACCACATACAGGAATTGACGATCAAGACATAGTGGAACCAGATAGGTTATGTGATGTTAACAATCAGCTCTCAAATAGGAAAAGAAAAAAACGACATCAAGTTTCAGAGGATGACTGGCAGTGTAACCAGGCGAAGATTTTACGTGAGCAAGGGAGGGAATACATGGGAAGGAAATTAACCAATGGGAAAGTAACAGGATACATTCGTAGACCAAACAGAACGATGAAAAAAATCACTTGCAAGTGTAAAGGAAGGACTTTTAAATGTCATAACATTTCAGAACAGGAGAGAAAAAAGATATTTGACAACTTTTGGGCGTTAACATGGAAAGAGAGGAAAATGTTAGTGAAAACTTCAACTGATGTGGATTTGACACAAAGAGCTCGGGATAGATCAGAAGAAAATAGATCAAGACGATCGTACTCCTATAAATATTATTTATTTATTGATAACATGACTAAAGTCCGTGTTTGCAAGAGTACATTACTTGCAACTTTAGATTTAGGTGAGTGGATGGTAAAAAACTGGCTCGAAAATAGCTCAGAAAAAGATGATGATTTAGTAGATGACCCAAATCCGAACGAGAATCCAACAAAGATGAATGAGAATACAGCAAAGAAACAAAATGCAAAAAGAATGTCAAGGCAACATGATTTAAGCAAAAGATTGGAATCATTGAAAGAATTTTTATTAACTTTACCGAACGTGGAATCGCACTATTGCCGGTCGAGCTCAAATAAACTTTACTTGGAGCCAAATTGGTTATCAAAAGCACAACTGTATCAGTTCTATGCAGAAAATTGGTGCAAGGCAAAAGATTTTAAGCCACTTTCTTCTTGCACATTTCACAAGACCTTCGAGGACCTGAATTTGTCCTTATACAGGCCAAAAAAGGATCAGTGCGATACATGCAGGGCATACAAGCTAAATCACATTACTGAAGAAGATTTTGAAACCCACAGAACAAAGAAAGATGAAGCTAGAGAAGAAAAGGCAAAAGATAAAATGAATGAAGAACATGTATACACAGTTGATCTTCAATCACTGTTACTATGCCCGAAATCTAATGCTTCATCCCTTTACTACAGGCGTAAACTTTCGGTACACAACCTCACTATGTTTGACCTAAAGACAAAAGATGGATTTTGCTACCTTTGGAACGAGACAGAAGGGGAACTTTCAGCAAATGAATTTGCAAGCATTTTAACACATTTTGTTGAATCGCAACTTCCGCTGCGTAACAATGCAACGAAAATCGTAATATTTAGTGATGGATGTAACTATCAGAACCGAAGTGCAGTTATGAGTAACGCCCTCCTACATGTAGCCGCTAAACACAATATAACTATAGAGAGTAAATACCTCGAAAAGGGTCACACTCAAATGGAGTGTGACTCTATGCATGCGACAATTGAACGATATTTAAGACACAGAGAAATAAATGTGCCTGCCGACTACATAGACGCATGCAAAAATGCAAGGCAAAGTAATCCATACAAAGTGATATATTTGGATCACTCTTTTTTCAAAGACTTTACGAAACCGTTGATGTTCAAATCAATTCGTCCTGGTATTAGAAAAGGGGACCCCAAAGTCACAGACATCAGATGCTTGAAATATGATAGTAATGGAAAAATACATTACAAACTGTCCTTCAAAGATGACTTCAAAGTACTACCGGCGTGTGATGATAGCAAAGAAAAGGTTGATGAAGGATCCAGAAAATCCAAAAGGAAAGCCCAAGATCCAAATAAATCCTTGACCAGTTACCAGGACAAAGTTCGAGAATTCCTTGAAGCTAACTTTCAACCACTCTACAATGACAGACTGAAAATAACAGCGGCTAAATATCAACATTTACAAGAACTAAAACCGAGTATTGCAAAAGACTATCACTCATTTTATGATAATTTACCAATGTAACAAACTTTGTAATTTTTGTGTATAAAAGAAATGTAATACACGTTTTCAATGCAAGTTGTGCTGTTCTTATTTTATTTCTCCTATGTAGATAATATTCTCTGTAATATAGTAGGGTGAAATGGTAGTTAAAATTAATAGAATATTAGGTTTAAAACCACTTAACTCCCTAATTGAAAGTTCGCAAACCACGTATCTGTTAAAGTAAAACCACGTAACTCCGTAACTATATCTGGAAAAACTACTAACTCCAATAATTAATTATATTAGGTATATTAATATAAAGAAAAGTTCCCACTGATATTATAATTATATTTATATTGGTGTTTTTAAAAATACAAGGTCAGTAAAGTCTACTTTTTCAAAGTTATTTAGTTTTTTGTTGCTCCTGTAAAAACAGGATAATGTGAGTTACGTGGTTTGTTAATTAGGCCAACGTTATATAGAATAAATGTATTAATTTAAATAAGTTTAATAAATAAGTTACACTTTTTATTCAAAATCGCAGACTTACTGGATTGGATTTTTTTTTTTTTAATTCATATGTTTTCTAATGGTCCACAAACTTTCTCATTCGTACATATTCAAAATATACAGAAATCGATTATTTCAATCGACATACTTGTATTGATTGTAGTCGATAAAACAATCGTGTACTGTCTTTAGTTCATTACATAGTAATTTAGACAGTACGACATTGTCTACCATAGTAATAACAACAGTACTGTACTTTTAAGTTTTAATGTTGAGGTTGCGTACGTCGTGTCGTAACATCAACAGACAAATTCGTTAACTGCACGGACTTCTAGCACAGTGATCATTAACGGTCGTTTTTAATGATTAACTGTAACCTAGAATAAATTATTTGTCGTGTACATCAACACAACTGATTTTATTGTTGAAGTCTAGTAAAGATTTGCTTTTGTTAGATCTAATTAATTTTTAAAATAATATTATGTAGTAAAAATACTACTTGAAATAAAAACTGAGAAGTAAAATAATTAAATTTTTAAAAATGACTATAATACTCAAAACTATTTTAACCAAAGATATATTACAAAGCAAAGCGGGTGAGTTAAGTGCCATTGAACTCAATGAAAATCTAATGACTGGCAATTTATTTCGAACTTGAATTAATTGTGAAATTTGTACAAACTTCATAAGACTTCATGTTGGTTACAGTGCACCTTCATACTTTATGCGTCAATAAAAATCCTACGATTCGTTATTCTTGAACACGAAGGTCTAAAGAAATTTTCACAAATTAGATTAAGAATTTTTTTTAGAATAATGACATAATTCGTTGATTTCGAAAATTACACAGAAGATTTAGTTTAAAATGCTGTCATCCTTCATACAGTATCAACCTAAATATGTATATCTCATTTGTAATAAAGCATATTATTTAGGTGCTCCAAGTCTAACGGTTGTCTGATCTTGACAACCAATGAAAACCATATATTCTACTCCATTCAAATTCTTTAAAATGACAACAAAACAAATCAAAATCAAACACAAAGTTGTTTTTTTTGCCTTCATTAGATAAATTAGTTTTATTATCTATTGGTAACAGCTTCATTTCTTAGATAAGATGGGTCAGGCCTTATCATAAGTTGACCGATAAGATTCTTTTCATATTAATTATGTTAAGTTCATTTTACAAAAGGAGTGACCACGCTGTTTCCAATTTACAAAATGGCCCAGCATTTCAAGTAGTTTTATTAGTTTTAGCAATCTTATCTCATTAATTAAAAATAAGGAGGCTGAATGTAAGTTATAATATTGTCTATTCTGTGTGGGAGATCACGGGATTGCTGTTAAAATGTTATATCTGTCGAGGTGTATCCATTATTTGTGCAAACAGTGTTATTTACAAAATAGAATTACAGTAGCTTCTGGTTACCATAGCAAAGCAGGAGTTTATGGTTATAGACCAAAGGATGTAAATAAATATAAAGGTAAAGTAAAGCAAGATTATGAAAAAAAAAAAAACATTATCTTCTTACAATTTCAGTAAATTTAATAGGCTAGTTTTGTACTGAGATTTGTTACCTAGCTTCATTTATATATTGTATACTGTAGGTCAAAGAAAAACTTAATAATTGAACGACAGAACAGATTTTTCATAGTAAGCTAATATTCACATGGATGAAACTTTAGAAACATATTTTGGCATTGAAATTATTTTCATAATGATTGATATAGATACAATATTTAATAGGCCCTAGCTACACTCATTCCCTGAAATTTTGTACAAATTAATAATTGACATTGATAACATGAACACAAATATTTGGTTTTTAGGATAGGTTAGGTTATGATATACTTAATTCATGTTAAAACTACTATGAAACAGAAAATTGGAAAAAATAGGTAATTGCGCAATCGACTACCACAAGCTTTTTACCAGCTAAAACACCTGTTACATAAATGACAGATATTATAAAAATAATATGTTGTGGGATATGGCAGTTGGATGCAAGTGGAACAAATATTCATGCTACTTGTCCACAAGAGTTTGTTGTTCCTCATACAATCCTTAATCTATTTTCGAGATTTTTTTGGTAATTGTGCAATTGACTATCACATTACATTTTACAATTACTATCACATTTAGCTTTTTACTAGCTAAATGTTTACAATTTGATATAAACACCTTCCGTTACATAAATGACATTCCTTTACCTCGATTTACACTTTTCAATGATTGAATATGGAAAGAACTCGTCTCGTAAACTTTTTAAGAAAAGTAAATTGACACCCACCGTTTATTCTTTTAGAAACCAGAAATTAAACTAAGATTAATTTTTATTATTTTTTTAGAGAGAATATAAAATCAGAAATATAACTACGGTAGCCTAAATAGATTTCTTCTTGAATCTTTACTGTTATCCCTGGTTCGAGGGTGTTTTTTATGTTTTCCTGGTCCAACATTTTCGGGTAAGCTTGATGGATCTCTGGCAAGATGACTTCCATGTGCAATCTTTCTATTTAATTTGTATATTGCGTAATTTATAATTTAAATGTAGGAATTAATGGTTATAACATTATATAACTTATATTTGTAATTTATTGTAACAACTAACGTAACATTGATGATTCATTTGTGTAGAACAATCTAGATAAACCTAATTTGATCTAACATTTTGGCAGGAGCAACAGATAAGAGAAAGTGAATTAATGTAGAAACAGTGATTTTCAATTTGAAAATTAATAAAATGCTATACAAATTGAAAACAATGAATAGGCTTCATGCTTATGGGCAATGCCTTTTGATGATAAAAACAGTAAAGCATTAGTAAAAGTAAAGAAGATTATGTTTGACAAAAGTCATATTAAATGAAAAATTGTATAAGTTTTTGTTTTTTTTTAATAGGTAAACAATTTTGGCAACAAAAAAATGTGTGCAGAAGTTTTAATAATGTAAGTTACCAAAAATAACAGCATAGGGCAATTGGACGTGGGTAAGTACAGTGGTCCAAATAATATTATATGAAATGACAGAAGAATGATTGTGTTCAACAATCGATTTGTGTTCTGCATAAACTAGCCATGTGGCCAAAATTATATCTGGAGGCCTTCTTATTAGATAATTATCGCAATAACCCAATGAAAATAATCTACTATATTGTACTTTTAGTAATGTAATTAAAACATTTATCAATTAATTTCTTATAGGCTGTGTATTATAATAGGCTACTTGTAAAACTGACTATTTCTTGATTGTAAGAATGTAGCCTAAAAGCTATTTTTTAAATTTGAACTAACTCCTGTAGTAGTCTTATACAGTGCAATACTAAATCTATAACTTATTAACATAATTACTTTAGCTCTAGTAATAAAAAGTTTAATGTATAGCCTACAGAGTTTGATTTGTTTGACTGATTAATGTTAGTAGTAATTTTATAGATTTAATGTATAAAATAACTAACAGATTAATAATGTATCAAACTATTGGTCCTTCCTATAGGATCTTATTTCATCTTCTATAAATATATCAGTTTTATAGAAAAATTATGAACTAATAAGCTAAGTATGTATAATTTGTAATCAATGGCATCAAATATGACATACTGTATTTGATCGTAACATAGACTAATTATAATGATTCTGTTTAAGGTGTTTGTTCACTTTATACAACAATCAATTAGAAAGCTCAAGTCAACTAAGACTAACGTAGAATTTAGACTAATTTATAGAAAAACACCTTTCCGAAATGAGGGTTACTATTGGAAGCCTATATGCACACTAATCCATTAATGAATATAATATATAATGGTAAATGTTGTTGGTCCATTCTTAGAACAGTTTATAATAATTAATGCAAAATTAAAATTAGTATTATAATTTGATTTTCCAATATGAAAAATAAAGGAAATTAAATATATCTTTTAAGTTTTGAAATAATAGCTGAACTGTGTAGTTGTACCTACCACGTATATTTTGTTAGTATCCTCTGTATATTATTATATCCTATAATAAGAAAGTTTTGTTTTTATTACCATACTATAGAAAAAAGTTCCAAAAAATTATATCAGTCTAAGAGTTATGACATTTAGGTTATTTATAAAATATCTTCCTTATAAGTCATTAAAAACTTAGTGATCCTATTATTGGTTGTGCAGCAAATGATGATGAGCTAGCAGCTAGAATTCGAGAAAGTAAACTTTATCAATTAGTGACAGCATATAGAGAACATGGGCATAAAATGGCAAATGTCAATCCAGTGGAATTCAACGATAAAAGGTAATTGTAATAAGTAAATTTTACATTATAATTGAAAATATATTTTCATAATTTGTAGACAAAAATGTATATTAACATTGAACAAGTTTCTGTATGTCAAATCTTATTTTAAATCCACGTCATTTTTCCTTCTTTATCCCTTTTTTCTTAATTTTATATTTGTAAGGGCCAAAAAATAGGCCTCTTTAATATGTATATCTCTGCATCCTCAACTTCTTAAAACCCTGTTTTGTGCCCCCACTAAAACTAACAATGCATTTATGACCTTGGATTCTGAGTATGACACTTCATTTTCAAGATCTACATGAGACGTGTCTTACCATCCACTCATCAGATATCATTATAGAGAACCAATACATTCCCATCTTATAAAATAGCTGGTATTCTTAAACTCAATGTTAATTGAAAAAGGTGATTTTTCCTTGGTTAAAGGTAACTTGTATAATTAATTTATAGCAGTTCTTGTTGGCCCCAGTACTATCTGGCACCCCAGTGTGCCAACCCAGTTTTAATTTCTGTATTCCATCAGAGTTAGTCAGGACAGACTGAACAACACCAGTAAAAACATGTAATTTAGCATAGTTTTTATATTTAGGCTAATATTCTTTACAGTAAAAATGTATATGAGGTTGTATTATTCTAGGGAAAAATCTGTGAAAACCCCCTCCCCAACAACTACACATATAGTTGTCCCAGCTATAAGAGACTAATGTTTCTCCCTGCTGCTAGCTTGATAATATTAGCTGTTGGTTATTCTTGGGCTATGAAATTCTTGTCCTTTCAGGAACTATTTTCTGTAAAGAGGAAACTAAAATAGATTGTGGCCTCGTAGAAGATACAAGAGTTAAATAACTGTGAGGAGAGTAAATGGCCACTAACAAAAGATACCCTATAAATAGGTGACAAAAATGTTCACTATCCAAATTTGGGTAGATGATTTAGAGGGTATAATTTAAAGACCAGAACCCTCCTTAGGAATAGGACTCCATTGAAAGGTTTTTCTCAGGGATGTACTCATCCCTATGGCAATAATTTAAAAAAAGTTAAGTTTTTTCGTTGTAGTATATATCTCATAAACTATGAGAGATACAATCATTTTGAATACATGGTTCGAAAGAGGAAGAAAAATACTGTAAAATATTGTCAACTTTTAGTATTTGGATAAGTATAACTTCTTACAAAAAATATATGAACAGTGAGATTGTATTTTCTTGTATTGCAATGTTCTGTGTCATGTGATACTCCCTAGCAGCACACCAATTTAATTGAATTCTTAGATTTTTACATTTTGTCATACATTTAGGTTATATAACAATGGAAGGTTGAAAAAAAAGAAGAAAAAAAAGCTTTATAATGATTTTAAAATTATTCTGATACATCTTTTTTCTAGGCTAAAGTTGAATTGAAAAAAGTGATTTTTAGAGTGAAAAACTTGTTATGAATTTATGATTTTGTATTATTTTTATAGATCCTAAACTACAGTTATAACGATTTAGAAAGCACACATCGAAAAATGAAGAAATTTTCTATACAATACTGTTACTGTAGGTTAGTTGAATAGTTGAACAGAAATATGGACTTGTGTAAATTAGACAAAAAAGATGTAATTTTATATTTCACTGCTACAAATGTTGCCACGTTACGAAATACACAAACTTTACTAATTAATTATGAACCAATGGTTTATGAACTTTTGGTTGTATGAATAACAATGCTTGGAACCTAAGCTTTACAACGGTATATAAATTGTTATGGAATGATAATTTTTACTAGGGTAAATGTTGAATTAAAAAAAAAAGTGATTATCGCTGCACAGGATGGGAGTTTGTGTAGGGTTAAACCAGTTGGAGGGTTAAATTTTGAAAAGACATAATTTTTTATATTTTACCATCTGACAATACATATAAAAAACTACAATTTTAATAAAAATGGCATAGGCTACTTTAATGAAGTCTCTAAGTTTATGCGTTAATCATGAATTTTAAACTTAAGATTCATAATTGGAGTGACAATTTTCATTTATTATATCTGTACTGGTTATATTTGTTAATACTGGTTGATTTTTATAGTTTTAATTTTTATTGATAATGATAACAATCAGATCAATATACAAATAACTCATATCTAGTCTACAGTTTTAGTCTACTCAGATATAGTCTACAAAACTAAGATTCTGATACTGATTTAATTAAAGTAAATTCTAATAATTCGTTAAATAGATTCATTAAATATATCACTCCTAGATATATTTTTAAGAAACCCCTATTTTACAACTTTAATTGTTATAAACAATATGTTTCGGACATTTCCCCCACAATGGATTGAAACTGTATACTTGTCTGAACCCCCCCCCCCCCCATTAAAATATAGGATGTCATGGACCGAGCACTTATAGAATTTTTTTGTTAATATTATGACTCCACTAAAGTCAACATCAGAATAAATAATACTTACATATCTATAATTGGAGGGATAATAAGTTGAGGCTATGAACATGCCAAGCAGGGATAATAGTAAGAGTATGAACATGCCAAGCAGGTCATGACTTACATCGATGATAATCTCAATATAAAACAAATTAATTTTAATAGGAATCGCCATGCCTAAGCTCTTTATCATCACTGATTACAGTGAGGTATCGATGTTATCACTGTAGAATCAAAACTTGATCACACTTTCTGGTATATTATAAACATGCCCACCTCATGGGACTTCATGTTGCTTATCACACTACAACTCTGAGCTATTTTCTCGCTACAAGGATATAGATGAAGTGTTTATTATATTTAATCGTATACTTTCTCTGAAATGAAAGAAATTACTGTATTAATTTATAATAATCAATGTGGCACTGTTCATCACTTTTATTTTTATTGGTTGGAATAATTTTTGAAATTTCTTTCAATTGAATTTAGAATTTACCATTTACAAAAGTACATTGGTTATGTTTACTAATTGCCTCACAATAATTTTCATAATTGATTTAAAAATATTTGTGTGTAAGCTATCCTTGTGTGAAATATCCGTTCACTCAGTTACATCAGAAGTTTTAAGACAAATATTGCTCAGAACCCTAAATTTTCTAACTCTCATCATGAACAACACAGTAATCTCTTAGCATACAGTTTAATATTTACAGTTAACTTCCTGCTCACTGTAATAAGCTTATTAATGTTACAGAATAACCAGGACAGGAAAAAATAATTTTAATACTTCCTTAAGTTAGAGTCTTGTGATAAAGACAAAGACATGAAGATTTATTGATGAGGATAGTATTTTGAACAGTTTGATAAGAACAAAAATGAACGAGGTTTTGAATAACTAAGAGTTGGGAAGGTCATGAGTTGAGGATAGAGAAAGTGACTAGAAAAGTAGTATCTACACAAGCGACACGTGTAATGATACAGTAGACTTGGCATTCAATGGTCCGGAACGGCCGATGGTCCAGCACCATCATGGATATATAGTATGTACCGGTACATAATATTATGTACCTGTACATACATAATAGATTTGTTTTACATTATTATGGGCGGAAGCGTGCTTGTATGTAAGTTGTGGTTCGGCAATGCAATAGACCTAGTGTACTTGGAAATGTTTTTTGGTAAGCTTCAGTGGTCTTTTCAGACAGAGTCAGACAATGAAGAAATAGAATAAAAGGAACAGATCAGCTAGTTAGAATTGGCAGACATACATTAAACAAGTTTATAATTTTTTGCTAAAACAAACTCACGTAATAACTGTTTTGCAATCATGGATTTGCACTTTGTGAAAAATAGCTTTTTTAAAAAGAAAAAATTATTCTAGAAAACAAAAGGACATTAGAGATTATTTTAAATAAGACTTGTAAATTAACAAATTACTGTAGGACTTAACTAAACTTTAATATACTGTATTTAATTCAAAGTTTGTTGTAGGCCTTCTGTAGTTATATTATTGTAGTTGTACATACATACTGTATATAAAATGTAGCGTACAATAAAAAAATAAGTTTTGTTCTACACTGTACAGTATTTCTTTTAATTGAAACATTTACCATTATCTTGCTCCTGGTAATAGTAACAGTAATTGCTTTTAAACATCATTTTCCAATTGTATTCATTGTATGAATTACTATTTACTGATCACACATGGAATCACCCGTTAATCCAGCATTTCCTGTATCGGAAAAGTCCCAAACTTGCCGGATTATCGGAAGTCTACTGCACTGCTTTAGTTTATGCAGAATCATTGCTTGAATATTTTGAGGAAGATGATGAGTGATGACATTCTTCTGACTAACAAGTCAGTTTTGAGATAATAAAAAGTCAAAATAAAAACTACCAGATAATTTCAAGAAACAATATAACTAGAATAGTTTGTTTTTCCCAATCAATGTTTTGTTTATTCTTTTATATTTTTAAGTTTTTATAATATATTGTACTTATAATATAATATTATTATAAATATTTTTGTACATGTAGTGTTTTTTTTTATTATTGTTATGTATTGTAGTGTATATTGTTTTTATTGAGTGTTATATATTGTATTGGTGAGTTAAGTTATTATACATAACTTTATCACCTCAGTATTATTTGTAACAAAGTTAGGTCTTTTTTTTGATTATCCACAATTTATTTTTATCCGCAACTCTTCGTTACCACACCAATATTTACATGCATAAATAAGATTTAACTGTAGTTTTATAAACTTAATGTTGTCTAATAACATAGCTTATAGATATATTTTTTTAACATAACCTGATAATAGATTATTTTTGATACTATATCACAAATTTAATATTTCTGGTTTGTTTCAGAGATGTGCCAGAACTGTTACCCAGCAGATATGGTTTAAAATATGAAGACAGTTTCAACTATGAAGGAATTTTACATTGTTCTAAAACTAAAGGAAGTCTACTTGAAACTATAGAATATTTACAACAGACATATTGTAACACTCTGAGCGCTGAGTTTATTTATCTGCAAGTGTGTAAGAGAGAGATTCTTTTACTTTAAATAAATTTATACTCATGACAAACAATAAAATTATAATTGTTTAGTACTGTTTTATGTAACTGGTCATCAACAAAAAACTTCTCAGCAAGTTTTTAACAGATCTGATTTTATTGTGTGCTGATTTTTCCCCTTCCATCTATTCTATTCTATAATAGAGAAGGCATTTCGTTTCTATAATATAGCCTCTAGGACACTCTCTACCAGTCATCTCATCGATAGAACTGGTTTACTTTATAAAAGTTCATTGATAGAACACTTTATAAAACTTACAGTACCTATTCATTTTTATATACATTATAAGAACAAAGAGGCTTTATATCTTGCAAATTTTATATCTTGCAAATTCTAGATATCCAACATGTTTATCTCAAGTTTTTAATATCTCATTCTGTTATACTCCATTATGCTCAGATGTTTCCTCAAGTCCACATTGAACCAATGTTTGATAAAACATTCTTCCCCACAAATGAAAGATGCCCATTTATACAAAATCCCTTAATGTTATGTTATTGTCACTCAGAGATCCATTATTCCTAGTCTTTAAACCACTTTTCTCTTCCTTCATTGATTTCATTTAGAGAAATCTTTGATTGTCTACAGTTATTCCACTTGGATAAGTTCAAAAATTATTCACATATTCAAGCTTTAAATATTTAAGTGTACTCGGTGAACATTAGGTACGAACTTTATTTAAATTAATATTTGGAAACAAAACTAATAAAACATATCTTTGTATGATATCATATTATTAAAATAAATGTTAACCACATACTAATTACATTACTAGGCCTGCCTAGGCTAAATTACTATCACATATAAAAATAATGGAGAATAATTTAAATATGAAATGATCAAGATCCGTTAAGCCAAGTTATTTACAAGAATCTATCAAATAGAGTGTATTCAAGGGGAAAAATTGATACCCAACCAGGTAAGGTCACTAACATATGGTCAGTAAGTTGAGGCCTAATTTAACACTTTAACCTTATCATGAATTTTCATTCACTAACAGTATCATCCGGTCTCTCAGACCGGACATTTTTTTCTCCATTTTAGTTATTTTTTTACGTGAATCTCAAGATTTATTTCAATTTAGGTTCAATTTAGCGTACATGTATGTATGAATTAAAATTTGGCATTACAGTGCTTTAAAAAATTTGAATTTGTACCATTTTGTAAATAATCTATATATATATGTATAAGGAAACGAATGGCGGGGGGAGTGTTTTCGACAAAAAACACTATTTGTTTATTTATTTCCAAAACAATTTCTAGCCCTTCTTGTCGGGCCGGGAAGTGGTACTCTCATAATGTTGTGTTGGAGCGTTCGTCTTTGTTTGTTTTCTTCTCTTTTGCAGCAAATACTGTCAGCTTTGCCCCAAAATAATTCAGATCCCCCTCCGGAAGAACAATATTTTAACAATATAATGCATATCATTTTCATCCTCTATTCGGGGTTCTTCATTTAAACTACTCCCGTCACTAGTTTCCCTATCAGGATCTTGATCTGAATCATCCACGTCTTCGTCACTTTCATCCTCTACGTTGTTGTAAAGGAGCTGCAAAATATGATCATTGAAGTCAGCGTCATTCACTCTTATATCCTGGGAATGAGCCATGTCAAACACAAAATAGATAGGGAACCCAAAAACAAAAACTATGTGCAATAGTATTTACACTGGTAGATACACCCACAAAATTTCAAACGTAATGCGTATCATTCGGTATCGCAGGCCGGGACTCGCCAGACACTAAACGTATCGTCCAGTACAGGAGACCGTAACAAAAACAATAAAACACTGCTACATGCGGAACGACAGCTCAAGAGGCCAACTGAATGCTAAAAATAACTATTGGCCAGAAGTTACTTGACAGCTACTGAGCGGGAGAAATCAATCGAACTATCAGGTGTGCCAATTTTGTAGAGCCAAAATTCCCGTCCGATCTCAGAGACTGGTGATACGGTAAAGTGTTAATTAAAGATTAAAATGAGATTAACTTATTTATGAAAACAAAACAAAAAGATATTATTGTCCATATGAATCATGTAGATCTCACTGTATAGCTTATACTAACTAGATACAGAATTGTGCTTTAAGCTTTAGTCAATCTTGATATTCAAACTTCAACAATCAACTTCAACTTCTCTCTCCACTTCATTTTTAAAATCCAAATGTGTTAGAAGAATAAAGTGAATAAATTACAGATATGATAAATTACTAAGTATATAATAAACTTAACGTGTCAAACCACTTTTGTTACTAGCTTTTGAACTAATGTTGTTTTACAAGATACAGTTGAGACAAATTGTCTGGTGTCTTAAGAGGTTTTTCTATTCTCATCTTTTAGAGGTTTACCATCTCTTGGTAATGTTAACCTTTTATATTATATAAGTTTATATTTTGTATGGATAATGAGACACAGGCTTTATCTTGAAAAGTGGTCCTTGGTATTACCCCAGATACCTTATATACGAAAATATTGTATACAGTATCATGCTACGAAAATATAGTTTCAATCATAAGACCGAGAGATAACGCTAGTAGTATGAGCAAGGGTTGACCGATAGCATTCCCCTCCAAAATTTGGTGAAAAGAGAGAAAGATTTGATTTCTTTCATTTAGGTCTCGGAACTATCCCTTCCCCTAGCCAAAAAAGTACGACATTGCATATCAAATTGAATCAGATTCCTAACAAAATGAAGTGAAGTAATAAATTTGTCAATGAAGTGAAATTATTTTCATTGCAAAAGAAAAACATTACCTTTGGTTTAATAATTGGTGTCTTACACATTTTCTAGAAATTAATACCAATATTAATAATGGAAATTAATAGAAAAATTAAAAGAAATTTAAAAATTAATTTAATCAGTCTGTAAACCGTATAGATGGCTTGCAACCACTTTCAATATTGAATTTTGACCCCATGAGGCTTTGTAAGTTGAACACCCCTGATCTAACATGTAGTTTATATGTTCTTTAGAACTAATGCTATTTAAAATTTGGCAATCAAACATTTTATTCCTTACAGACTTAACTATAGATTTCTTAATATTTTTTCTCCACAGGTTCACTGAAATATATTTTGAAATGATTTTAACAGCTTTTGAAGTAAATGAGATTGAAAGAACTGAAGGGTAACTTAGACAATAGTATTTACCAAATTCCTTATTAAGTCGATCCTCTGTGTTAGAGAAAACCATCTTCTTAGTACACTCACTGCAGTAGAAATTTATCAATTGTTTTCTTAACTAAGTAACCTGCATAATAAGCCTCAGGACAACTTTGTAAAGAAGGTTTATTTTCCATAATCTCTTCTTCATCTGAAGTTTCACTTTCAGCACTATCACTTTCTTCTTCGCCATCTTCAACATTGTTAATCTCTTCCAAATTTATAGTTGATTTTGTTTCTTGTGGTTAACAATCAAGATACAAGATTAAATCTTCTATTAATTTATTGTTTTTAATGCTTTATACATTATTTTGCCAAGCTAGTATTATTGAATAAATAATGAATTCAAGTGAAAAATATACGACCTAGACAGGGAATCGGACCCAGGACCCAAAGCTTTACATGCCAACGCTCTACCAACTGAGCTATCCTTGCGGCTTCCCAGCACAGGGTATACACTTCTCACGTGAATTTGTTTTTGCTGTAATTTTTGAGCTTTGGCAGATAAATTACCTCGTTACAAACAACATTGAAACTAATCTGTAAACTCGCCTTGAAGCCTTTATCAATGTATTTAATTATATTAATTTATTGTTTTTAACGCTTTATTATTTTACCACATTATTTTACCAAGTATTTACCTAGTATTATTGATTAAATAATAATTTCAAGTGTAAAATATATGACCTAGACCTGGAATCGAACCCAGGACCTTTGGCTTTACACGTCAACGCTCTACCAACTGAGCTATCCTTGATCGCTTCCCAGCACTGGTTTTGGTTGAAACCTCCACACTGTCTAATCATCAAAAATAGGTTTTCTAAAACATCTTGATTTAGACTTGATGTTAATATGTATTTAAAGGGTAGTATAAAATTTATATTTTTCAGTAATATCCTTAATTATATAAAATACATGTAATTAATTAGGTTAATGTAATTATTTCATTATCTTCAGATCACATCGGTGTCACCAATTAAAGTGAGGTTTAGCAAATGCATAATTTATAATTATATTATTTTAACCACTTAATAATAATTATTATTATGGTATTTTTGTGTAAGATAACAATTAACAATTTTAGTGAATTAATAGTTATTATTTGCTAAAACATCTAATCAAATATAATTTTTTTTTAATGATTCAAGACAGTTTTGAGAGTAATCTTACAAAGGTTAGTTAAAACTTAAGAATAAAAAAATGCATAAAATTTCTTAAACAGTAAGAACATTATGTTTTTGAAAACTTGACCTCTTGGAACCACACAGCTGTCAAGCACATATTATATAGCCTTTATAATAGAAAGTCATAGTATAGATTATGATTAACTAGAATCACCATGTCAACACCAATCTCATTCAATTCATTTTCTGTATGCCATGAAAAGTGAAAATCAATCAAAACAACAGAGTTATAATTTAAAATCACACCATGTAATTCATTCAACAATTAGTATAAGTAAATTATTTAAGTTAGATAACTATAACTTTATTTAACAAAAGGACGTTGTATAGAAGAAGACTTCTTGAATTGAAACAAAGATAGTTATATTTTGTTGTTGTTTTTTTTTTCAATAGGCTTGAGTAATCTTACTTCAATAACTATTATTTTAGGATGAAGGAGAAAGGGACTGGTTTTGTAAAGAGTATGAAAAAGTAAAGCATGAACCTGTAAGTCCAGAATTAGAAAAGAGAGTGGCAATAGAGATGTTGAAATCTCAAGCTTTTGACAAGTTCCTGGCTACAAAATTTGTGTCTTTGAAGAGATATGGAGCTGAAGGTGCAGAGTGTATGATGGCATTTTTCATTGAATTTTTTAGATCTGTAGTCAGAGGTAAGTTGAAAACCAATTGACCTTTGAAATATTTTTATTATTTCTGACTAGAATTGATTTATTGTCACAACAAAGAATTGATATCCTACTTTTAATAGCAAGGAAAACATGAGTTTTTTTTTATAATTATTAATTTGCTCTCTTCTTATTTCTATCAATTACAGATATTAGTAATCCAGCAACCAATTTCAATCTTGTGCGAGATATTAAAACAATATTCATTTTTATTGAAACTAAAAAGAACCAAAGATACTCATAACAAATTTAAACATTACGTGAATCAGTAATAGATTTTACATAATTTATTATATTCATTTTACAATTATTGAAGATATATAAATATTGAACTTGACTTGAGATGTTTATAATTAAATTAGTGTCGTAATTAAACTACAATAATCAAATAATTTTCAGTAATATAAGCTTGTTAGGTTGGCATTGTTGGAAGCATATCTAAAAGGTTAGGTTTAGCCCAGGTTAAGGTTTATTATAATTGATTTGTTGTAACATAAAATGTTAAAGTTTAATGTAATATTATTATGAGACTCTAATCTAATATTGTGTATAAGAAATTTAGCTTGAAATGAAGGACTTAATTTAGATTAATATATGTTCAATAATATTGTATGTTAATAATACTTTATGTTATGTAAACAGAACTAGTCAATTTGACAGTTTATAATTAAACCTTCTAATATAATCTGTGATAAAAGGCAGTAATGTCACAAAAATATTAATTCTGTAGTTATAACTTCAGAGGCAATAATCGATAGTTAAGTTTGGCTTCAACTAAAATCTATGTTTAAGGAGATGCAGATGGGAGACATTAGTTTCCTTCAGCCAATTGAAAGTTGAGCTTTTTGGGGAAAATCTCCATACTAAGTTCTTCTAGTTAGTCTTCATTAGAATAGAGACTCGAGTAGACGTGTGTTGGAAGAGTTAAGAATTAAGAAAAATTTGCTTCTACATTACGAACAGTTTTTTTTCATGTCAGTAAAATGAAGTGTAATGTTTAAACTATAGTAAGAATCTAGAAATTGAAATGTAGAAACTCTTTTAAAAATGAGGAAGAAACCATTAAATTTATATGAAATTTTCATTTTTGTAAAAAATACATATTGTAACAAATGTCTTGTGCTGTAGTTGACAATGAACAATATATTTACTGAGATCAGAGTCTATCATTTTTTATAAAAAAATAAATTACTTTTAATAAATTATCTCATATAAATTGAGACAACAGATAAAAAGAATTATTGAATTCTAAATGATCTTCTGTTTACAAAGTGTTAGGGATAAGTAATTAGATTTAAGTTAGATAAGTATAAATTATTCTAAGTCATAATTTAGGCAACAGAGCATCGACAATAGTTGGGAAATAATGTAAAAAGTTAGGAAACCACTGAGCTTGGAGCCACTAAACATAATGTGGAACACTAGAGAATATATAAGCCAAGACTGGAAAGAAAAGGAGGCTAGTCATTTTGTTAGTAGACCAAGCTAGGACCAGAAGATGTCCAAAAAGAGAGAGACCGTCAGAAATTCAATCTGCACTAGAGAAGGAGTCTGAAAGAGCGCAAGGGTCAAATATCTAAAATAAATTTTAAGTGTTTTCTGGTTGTATTATATATATATATATATATATATATATATATATATATATATATTGTAACGAAAAGGTGCTGGCTAGGGTCAGTGAACTGCATACCATCAATTTTATAAGAAATAAAAGAGTTGACAGCTCATGGACAAGCCCATACCTTAAAGAACCTGAAGAGTTTAAAGGCAAGGAACTCATTTAGAGATACCTTAGAGTAAGGAGAGGTCAACTTAACGAGGTTGTACTGTATTTCAATTGTTAGATTAAGGAATTATACTATTGCTGTATTTAGATAAGTGCATCCTTAGCAAATCAAAATTAAATTAAAATTATTATAATAATAAAAAAGAAAGAGATTGTAACAATAAAATTCATTTGTATTAAATAGTAGAAGTGTGTTTGTTGTAATATATATTACATAACCAGATAATAAACTTAACATGAGTATAAAATTATAATAATAACAAGAAATCAATGAAAATGCAATTCATTTTGTAATGGCTAGACTCATAAGTACAATTAAACCACCAATCTTTAATTATTTAATGAACCTATTAAAATAATTCTATTTCATAACAAAAGTAATCATTAAAAAGACAAAACCTATTGAATGCTTTGTAATCAAGTGATAAAAAAGTGTGAATGATTAAACTGATGAAAGTGGATGAATGATTTAGATTTTAATTTTTGTAGCATGTTACAGTAATCATTAGTTTAATTATTGTAGTTAATCCATCATTGATGATGGCATCATTGTCATTGAAATGTGTTTTATTGAATAAACATATTTGTAATAAATTGTGTGCAAGTTTTATGTTATATGTTTGAAGATATAACCTAAGTCGTTTTCAGTAAACAAGCACTCATCATCGTTCACACAAAATATAAAACAGTTGAAAACTTAGTATCAAAATTAGCAACTCTTATGCTGTTTTTTTAATAAAAATTTGTGGTGATAGTGTGTGAATTAAAATAATAATAGTTCAAAATATTAAATGAATGTGAGATTTTATATAATTCACACATGTGATCCTCTCCATATGTGAAAGCCTCTTCATCAGAATATCTGACTATCAAGTTGTGAAATTCCTTATAGTACAAGAAGTTGTAGCATAGTCTGAGATGTTATTTTTGGTGATATATAAATAGTAATCCTTGATTTACACATCATTATTGTGTTACATTTTATTGTTTGTTTTGATGATACAAACAAGGCTCCAAGAAAACAAAAATTATATAAAGAAATAGTTTGGCAAATTATTGATAGATAGTAGAAATACATGTTACTTGCGATACTTGCTTATGTGTGTACCATGTAATTGGCTGTTTCGATCTGAGCCAGGGTTATATATATATATATATATATATATATATATATATTGTGAATAAAATATAGGAAACTATAAAATTTATCAAAAGTAAATTGTCTAATTATTTTATTTTAAAATGGCAGTTGTGAAGTGAGAGGTTTTTGTTTTATAGATACTTTAATGTAATTGTTATTTTTGGCCTGGTTAAGATTTACAAATATTATTTATTCCTATTTTTCTTCAGGAGGTGTAACAGAATTAGTCATCGGTATGCCTCACAGAGGAAGACTTAATCTGCTCACAGGACTTCTGGAATTACCTCCTGAATTGTTGTTCAGAAAATTAGTTGGACTTTCAGAATTTCCTGATTCTGCCAAAGCTTCAGGCGACGTAATCAGCCACTTAAGTAAGTGTGTATATATATATATATATATATATATATATATATATATATATATATATAGCTATAAGTAAATTAGATGGTAATAGATACTAACTTTGATAACATGGTTCTGTAATCTGAATTTGTCAACTATGACACATGTGATCAGTTGTAACCATGTGTTGAATTATTTATTATTAGGAATAAGTTGACGAAAGAAGCAATACCCATGTTCCACCTCAACAAAGGACTTAATGGTTTGGTAGAACATTTACACAGAAGAAAATCCTGGAGTGTAATAAATGCTCATTGTGCTTCAAAAATAACTTGGTCATAAATGGGAACCATCTACTATTATGTTATAAGCTCTATATCGATCAGATAAAGAAAGATTGAAGGATATGACCGAATTATATTCATACTTGTATTTCAGAAGGCTAATGGATTAGCCGAAGGTTGCTAAAGTACGAAGGTTTCTACAGTGAAACTTCCTTTAATGGAAATTAAGTGTCATATGTCAGGGAAACAATGATTATTTATGTTTTATATTAGTTACTGGTTTTAATCATAATTTTATAAATATGCTTGTCAAATAAAATAATAGTTTATTTGTATGAAATCAATATGATTGAAACATTGCCAGTATTAGAGTTGTGGCAAAAAGCATCTAATATCCAATATCCAATTATAATGATTATTTATGTTTTAAAGTACTTAAGAGTTTTAATCATAATGTTTTTAAATAATATGTAATATGCTTGTTCAAATAAAATAATTTGTTTGTATTAAATAAAAATGTTGAAAGACACTACTGGTATGATAATCACACCAAAAAGCAGTGCTATTAGTACCAATTTTACTTATCCGCATGTTAAAAATTAATACACTACAACGAAAAAACTCTACCTTTTTTAGAGTCAGACTAATTACGCCCCCTATCTTTATTAATACGAAATAGTCTCGAATCCTGAGATTTTTAGCCTACAGGATTCGTTCTCGCGTGACAAAAAGAATAAATTATCCAATCCACTGGAAGTTTTTGGCTTACTATCTTGCTGGCCTGGATTGAATAACTTCTTCGATAATTTGAGTTGCCCCAAATTACCGGTACCCCCCTTTTTATTTACGACTTCCAGTAACTGTATTTAAGATTACCCTATTTCTCAGGGAGAACACGAATTTACTTTATTTTCTAATTTTAATCTCGTAGGTGTGTGCCCTTAGGAATACCTTTTTGATACAATATATTTTACCCTTTTTTATAATAACAAACCTGAAAATATAGCATATAATTGTGTGACCAATTCTAAATAAAACACAGTTTTAGAGAATATATAAAAAAATTAATTCTTTTAATTAATTGAAACAAAAACAACTGGAAATAATAAGCTTGACACAAGTCAACAAAATAAAACTCAAAACAATTTCTCTAATAAAATTAATTGATAACAACTAACATATTTTTTCTTTTGAGCAGAAGGCAATCACTCATAACTTTCTTAAAATTGATCTATATAAAGATTTCTATTTATCTCTGAATTTAAATTATTTAATTTATCAAATTTATTTATCGAAAAAGATTTTTATCCACACATGAGTTTGACATTATCTATTTTAATACATTTATTTAATTACTCACAAAAAAAAAAATTATCTCAGGAAAATCAGTGATACTCTAAAATCGGGCCAATTTTGCCCTTTAAAAAAGGAAATTTGGATTTTCTCAGACCTTGTCCGCCGTGTTGAAGATCCTGAGTCCTGGGATGCTGATGGTCCTCTGGTGTCTGGTTGGTTGTATTTAGCGATTAAAGTTGTCTTATATCTTTTCCATGGAGTTTAGAAGGCTGGCTGGTTGTTCGAATCTATCACCTCCTATCACTCTCGATGACACTTCTTAATATTTTGGCATAGTAACACTTAAGCTTCTTTACTGAGAATTTTGAGTCGGCAAACTGGCATAGCCACCCCTGGCACTTGTTCAAACTATTTTTTCAGAGAGACGTTCGGGCATAGTCACCCCTAGCACCTGTTCTGCAAATTTTTTACGAGAGACCCGTCGGGCATAGTTACCCCTAGCACTTGTTCCAACGATTTTTTAAGAGAGACCTCTATGAGATTCGTGCGGCTCTTTTTATAGCCAAAAACTATCGTATATCGATACCAATTTTTTTCCCTCACTGGACCGATACGATAGTTCCATTTATGGTGTATTTCCATGCAATTTCTTGATTATTTTTGGTGTAGGTGATTCAGTTATTTATTATTACTTTATTTATTACGTTTACCGTTTTTAAATTGTCCTTTTTAATCGTTTTGCTCTAATTAATCCTTTAATCTATTTTTGCTGTAAGTTGGTATTCTGGCTCCACCTACGACTACGTCACTTATCCTTGAACATTTAAACCCTGCAACTTGTAACTGGCCGATGTAAAAATCTTCATTGTTTTCCTTTTAATTGTCTATAACACTTTTCCTAACAGTTTTTGCGTTTTTACTTAACTGGTGTCTTGTAGCTCTCGACCGCGGCAATTTCCCGCACTTCGAATGACATTTGTCGGACTATTCATTCACCTTTAATCGCTTACGTAAGAATTTGCGTAATTTACAGTTTTTAATTCTTACACCTTTAAAGTTTTTGTTTTCAAACTTTGTCACTTTGTTTATTCCGTGATTTCAGCGCACTAGCCGTGATAACATAATTCTACGACTTCCCGTAGTGATGTAATCCAGTGCGTCTTTTCACACCTTTGGGTTTGGGGTTTATTTATTGACTGATTTTCCTGAAATTTACACAACTCTTAGATATTAGGTTTTAACTTCTTTTTGCAAAATTTCCACTTCTTATCTTTTTTCGTTTTCATACTATATCGTGAAAACCATAACTCTTTTGTTTTAATCAAATTAAAATTTTTAATCATTAATTATGATATAACTTTGTTTATTTAATTGCTTCTATACAATCCTTTTCTCAAAATTTATTTTTATTTACTTTTATTAGCTTTTATACTTAACCTTTTCTGCTAACTTTTTAAATATCAATTTTTTCCAAATTTTAGCAAGAATACTTTTATCTTAAAATTACATTTTATTTTCAGAAATACCAAGGTTTTTTATTTTTTATTAATTTTGAAAATTTTTAAATTCTTCATTTAAATATGCCGTAACGTCTGTTAGTTAATATGAAATAACAGTACTAGATATGTATTGCATACAACTTGTATTACAACTACATATCCTTATACATTATTATTTCATATTTTCAAAATTCATAAAAAATGATTTTTCAATTCAAAATCCGCCGACATAGGATTTTACTGTTAGAACAAGCCGGCAAGAGTTGACCTTGGACCATTTCATAGTTCAATCTCACCGACCGGCTATAAGCAGTAAAAAGTTCTACAAAACATCCAAACCTTGCATTGGGATTATTTTTTGATATTTTTCTTTTTTGACCAAAATATAACCCCATACAACGAATTTCCGTTGTAACACGTTATAAATTAATCTTTTGAATACTCCTATAATTACTTTTTTTTAAATCATAGCGTAATTATACGTTAAGAAAAACTCCCAACACCCTTACAATATCTGTTTAAATACTTACCTCTAAACTAGTAGTTGAAGCAGATGTTCAATATCAATGTTACATAAACAGACATCTAGTGGGAAAAAACTTGGGTAAAAAACAGACGATAAATAACAGCTGATTGCAGTTGTTTCAGTTCACGACCTTCTATATTAAATTAACAAAAGCTTTATAATCGTATGCAAATATAGGTATGCCTGTATTTGATGTACTTACCTTAATTGGCAAAAAAAAACCTTGCTCAATTTTAATTAGCTGAGGACGTGTTTATGGAACAAGCAGGGCAAGTTTAGATCCTAATTTAAATGTACAAATATTTTGTCAAAGGCAGGGGCCATGGTTCATTTTCACTTTTTGATTGACAACTACTGGAATAATATTTTTGCTGATGATTAGTTTTTGGTTAATTTTTTTATTTGGTTTTGAGGGTGGATGAGTAACAAAGTTTGTGCAATGTCTTTTGCGACGTTTATTTGCTTTACTTTACATATGTGTGTTTAACTGTTTATAACAATTTACTTTCATTTTTCTCTATTAATTCATTTCTTAAATTTGATAGTCACAGCTACAGAAATTGATGTGGAAGGAGAGCCACTTCAGATTACGTCTTTGCACAATCCATCTCATTTGGAGGTAATGTTTGTAAAATTAATTTCTTTGTACCATGTAATGAAAGAACAAAAACACTCCTTAATGTCCCCTTCCTTTCTAATCATGTTAAGTGTTGTGTGCAATTTCCTGTTTCTCTTCTTGAATAAATGCCAATTTGATGTAAATAATATTGTCTCCAGAATTTTTACATGAATGTGCATCATGTATTATTACAAAACACATTCTAATGTGAATACTGTCTAATAATCTGTTTTAAAATTTCAGTCTAACCGGACTAAATTATATTTTTACAATGCTTATAAATGCAAAAACAACCCCACCCTATTGGTCCAATACTAGCCCGTTAAACTTGTATGAACTCAAAACTTTAGATTGGACTAATATTTATAAATAGTTCTTATGTTTTACTTTATTTCAATAGTATTAATTATATGTTTACACAACACCGAAAAACATATGTCCAATTAAGCCGAGGAAAATGTGTAAAATGATGTAATATTTTTAATAATATGGATCTGAATTACAGCAGATTTTTGTGCTGATAAGTATTTTACTTTATGTAGTCCACACTACCAAAAATTGAAATAGTATGTATACTATTTCATGCTTGTTACATATCTGACACGATTGGAACAAAGTAGTCAAAAATTCATTTTTTAATTTAATTTTAAATATCTGAAAGAGTAATATTGTAAATACAAACTATTGTAGTTAGTATTCGTAATATAGGAAAGAAAATCATGTAAGTCGTTGATTTTATTTAAAACTAAGAACACAATCTAGGACGAGTGTTATCAGTGGTTAACAAAATTCTATATCCCCCACTGATTTGGATTACTGGCAAAACCTCTATTTTTTTCAAATTTTGTACTGTTATTTTCGTTTCAAAATTGTAAAGCAATGAGTGATCCTTCAATTATTTTAATTTCAAAGATTAAATTAATCCAAACCTCATGGGATTAGAGAAATATATTATGGCTCCCTCAGAATATGGAAGCTACAATTGGTAGCGAATTCTGGTTGAAAATGATAGAACAACAGTGACAAGAATGATGTGTTAACCACATATAAGCTGACTGAATATACATCTAGCAGTCTGAGTTTTTTTAGTTTTTGCAACTTTTGCTAATTCATACTCAAAAACACATATTTTGTTGTTTAAAAAAAATTGTTTACCTAAATTACCATTTTTTGTAAGAAACATGATGATCCTAATTACACTACTAAGGATGCAAAATATACCCATGATTGTAAGAAATCAGATATATGTCTTATGTTTATGTAAAAGTAAACGGTGCAAACATTTTACATAAGTTTTCTCATACACCCACCATAGTTGAAATAATAATAAAACAACACTATTCATCCCCAAAAATGTTAGTTCAGTAGTTGTCAGCAAAATAGTCTTAGATTTCATTCTTTCGTGTTCACTTAACCTACATTTAAAACTACGGACTGTTTGGCCTACATTACAAATATAAATAATATGGTTGGGTCATAATGACTCTAGTTTTTCCAATCATTTAAAAACTCATTTAGTGTCTGATTTTTTTAAATAATGTTAAGTTTGAGATTCTCCTTGTAAATGCAAAAAGTAGGAAATTAAATTCATTATAAATGTTAGAGATTAGGAGAATATTTTGTAAAGACTCCTGGTACTCGATATTAACTGGAACTCAATGATCAGGTAGAATTTTTGTCAAACTCACCTTTGCTAAAACCATTGTCTTCTTTATGACCACATGTTTCCAGCGTCCTTCTACTCCCCCCTCCCCCTAGCTAAGTTACAGTTCTTCTTTTTGTAATATATGGTAGTTTTCAATATCTTCCTTAGTCTTTGTTAAGCTGCCTTGTAAATGCCGTTGCTGGCAAAACCATGGTCCGCAAGACTCATTTAAATTGTAGAATTTACTAAATATTGTGTTTGTTTTTTTTTTTAATAAAATGGAGTTCTACCAAGTACCTTCGGTCAATAGTTTAAATCACATATCAATGTATGTATCAGTTGTGACTGTATCTAGCAATTGTGTTTGTAAAGACAAAATAAGGCTGTATTAAATACACACTAAAGTTAACTGAGTATTTTTTCAGATAAATGTTAATACAAAAGTTTATTTGAAAAACAGCTGAGTGCAATCTTTATTTTCATTATTTGAGTATGTAATGCTCAGAATAGATAATGATAATTGCATTTTGATTTTTAAATGTGCAGATGTTTTCAGTGAATTATTTTTTTATGTAGTTTTAAAAAGAATGTTTACAGTAGAAAAAGTATGAAGTGTTTATAAACTTTATACAATGACATTAGACTACAGATTGTAAACGAAGTATATATAATTGGCATGACTATTCTCTGTTTATTATCGGTGACCAAACTACTTATGGAGAACTAATTAACATCTCTTCAGACTACAAAACAGCTTATGATTAATTTTTTTTCCTAACAGTTCCAAAATAGCTGACCTTGAGAGGCTTTTTTTACCTAGTATTTATAAATTTAATCTTGTTTCCCTTTTGTTGTAAACTCATCTTGAGCATAAATATTATAAGATGGCATCAAGTTAAAATGAAGTGAACAACGTTTGTTTTTGTTTTATTATTATTTAATTGTAACTTTCAATTTTCCACACTGGTTTGATCCATTAATCTTCACATTTCATCAAAATTTAAATAAAATTGTTAGATCAGATTTCGAGATAACAGCTACTTGCCCCGATATTTTGATTTTAACCAGTAACTGGCAAACCGGTATTTTTGGAAAAATGGCAATCAATATATTTTATTTGGGTATTCAGGAGATACATTTTAGGAAAAATTGTTATCATAATCAATAGAATTTATGTTGTCTTTATAGCAGTAACTCCAAATTTTGAATTATCAAAAAATGGAAAACAAAGTCCCGAAGTATGATCAAAATATGCCCAAATACCAAATTGGATTAAAATTGGTCCACTCATTTGAGCTATAAAGCACTGCACAGATTCTCTATGTAAGAAACTTTAACTTATTCTGTGTAATTATTCTTCTGTACCATCTGTATACAATAATATTTTTAAAATACTCCAATTAAAACAACTTAATTACATTTAATGACTCTGAATTATCCATCCTTAATCTCTTCTACTCTTTTTCCTTCTTATATCTCATTATTTACCTTTAACAATAAATCAATCAATTGGTTATTATCTATTCATTAAATTATCCACAAAGTGTCCTTCAAGTGTAGAATAACTGTTAAAAAGTCTACTAAGCATCAATCAAGTGTTTTTAAAAGATCAATTAAGATCTTTCAAAATAAGAATGAATGACTACTAAAAAAGAATAAGTCATTACAGCTCAAAACAAAACTTCATTTGGATACAAAATTCCTGTGGTATTATTGTGATGGTATTAAGGGACATTAGCATAAATTTTCTTACAATTTTAAGACTGACCATGTAGAAAATTAAAAGAAAGCAACATTTTTTCAATGTCACCTTTTAAAACCATTTTTGACTGATGAGTTATTATTTCCCAATTATATTGTTTATTTCTTGATTAAACCTCAAACCATAAAGTTATTATAATATGATAAACGTCATCATATAATCAGGCATATTCAGTGAACTGACATTGTCAAACTGTATAATATGCCAAATTATCAGTATTTTTACTCTATTATGAAATGTTTATTTATTCAAAATAATTGTAATAAATAGTTATAATCAGTACTATTAGTATAACTATGTACTTCTGTTTAGGCTGTAAACCCTGTATCAATGGGGAAGACAAGATGTCGTCATCTAGAGCTTTCCGAGGGTGATTATGGAATCACTAACTGGAGTGACAAAATTCTTAATTTACAAGTAAGATTAAATATGTATTTATTTATGTTTAGATTTTCGTATGGATAGGAGACACAGGCTTACCTTGGAAAATAGTCCTTTGATATTCACTAATAGTACACAAATAGAAGAAAACAATAAAACAAAATGGAATACAGTAGTAACAAAAATAATAAGAAATCATTCATCTGTGGTTCAACACAGATCCATCCTCTGCAAACAGACTACAACAATTTATTCTTCTTTTTATTCTCCCTACTGATTGAGAAAGTGAACAGTGTTTACAAAATATTTCGGAACTTTAGTGTTATATTATGTTTTTTTCTATTTGTGTACTACTAGGTAATGACAAGGACCACTTTCCAAGGTAAGCCTGTGTCTCCTATCCATACAAAATCTATACAAATAGGCTGTCTCCTATTAATACTTTTGCCTATATATTTATTTAATAACCTGCATTAGTCATACTTCAGTCAGACACAGTTTTTGTACAGTTATGTTATGTATGGTGTGAAAAATAACTGTTGGTTTATTTTTTAAATAGTAAAAATTGGGCTAGTGCTATCCCTTATATTGGTAAAAATACTTGAAAGTTAGAAGATAAATTCAAGAATTAACCTGTGCTCTAGGATTGTGATGTATTGTGCTGCAGAATAGTTTGGAAAAGTTTTATAATTTTCTAACTACAACTCCTAATTTCCAAAGATTTTCAATTTTAATTTTTTTTGTTTTTTATATAGATTAACAGTTGAGATACATTTAATCCATAAACTTTTCTTTAAGTATATATGGTAAAAATTATAAGTACGAAGTGCTATCAGAAAGTTCTCGGTTTGGTCTTGTAATTTTTTTTTTCCTTACGCCACTAATAGCTCCCATCTCCTTCAGAGTAGTCTTCTTGCGAATTGATACAACGAATCCAGCATTTTTCTGTGTTTGGAAAGTGTCCAAAAAATCCTTTTTCTGTAGGCTACCAACCACCTCCTGCATTTTTTCCTGAATATCTTCAACGGTACTGTATATCTATAGTTTTTATATACAGTATGAGCCAAAACGAATAGTACGGAAAATTGATTTTATAACAAAGCTTCATTAGACATGAACATACTATCCGGTGTGCCAGTATCTGATTACTTGATACCGAATGAGTCAGTGTACCAAGTTTTGTTGAATTTTTCCATGCCTGGAAAGTGTCAAAAATCCTTTTCCTGAAGGCTACCAAGCACCTAGTGCGTTTTTTAATGTCTTTTATAGTGTCAAAACAGTGGACCTTTCATGTGAATTTTCACTTTCCGAACAGAGCAAAGTTACAGGGGACTAAATTTGGTGAATGTGGAGGGTGTCGGATGCCGGTCATATTGTTTTTAGTCAAAAACTGTATTTTTTTCCATTAAAGTGTAAGCTTCTGCATTGTTGTGATACAACAGCCAGTTTTGATTGTTCCACAATTTAGGCCTTTTTTGTTGCACATTCTCTCTCATTTGCCTCAAAATGTCACTATAAAAATTTGAGTTCACTGTAACACCAGCTGCCACGAACTCATGATGGACAATTCCGTTGATGTTGAAAAACATGTTTCTTCTAACAGTTCACTACACAGATCAAAGCTACGCTGTTTCTGATCCACAGACAAAAGTTAAGGAATGAATTTTGTAAGAACACGACTGATGTCTATATTATCAATTAGAATATCTTAGCAGCATCCATAGCTTATGCCGACACTTCTACACGAATCATGGATTGTTTGACAACAGTCTCCATGAATGAGTTATCAAATTTTTTCCTTTTGTTTATAGAAGGTCCTCCTGAACGATGACCATCTTCAAGAGAAGTTGTGCCAGCCTTGAAATGAGCGTACCACTCAAAAACCTGTGTTCTGTTTATGGATTGAATTTAAAAGCTTCTCAAAGCATTGCAAATATTTCAGTACAGGATTAACTAAGTTTAAAACAAAACTAGATGCAAGCTCATTGCTCAAATTTATCAGCCATCATAAAATTCCCAAATGAATGTTAACACACGATTGATTGATTATGTTTAGAGTTTAAAGGGCTGTTTAGAGACCAGCTCTGGCACCACCCCGACCTAAGGCCTATTATGCAACTAAAGCCACCTCATTTTTGCTTAGCAGGTTTGTTCCCCATTTTAAGTAATCCACTAACTAGCTCTTCCAACGTTAGTTTCCCAGAAATTTGGAATCCAAAAACCTTTGGCCTCTTATTGCTTTTGGCCTCACAATTGAAAATCTGTGGTCTGCGATCTCCTCATTCTTCTCCCAGTCTACACACAGTTTCACCATGATAAGAGGTTCCCGTCCAAATGCACTCTCAGACCACAGTGTCCCGTAATAGTCCCATAATCTGTCTAAGTTGTCCTCTACTTCAGGTCATTAATGTCTTCTCAAGTCATTAACGTCTTCTCAAGATTACCTGAGGGGATGAACTTGATTTACTATGGTTGTGCCCCATAAGGCTTCCCCATCTTGCTGTGTATGTGATTAGGAGAGCTTCTTTCTCCAGATAGGAGTTATGGAATTTCGGTGCTGTATCTTCCTCCTTAAAGGTCAGTACTTCTCCTACAATTATCTTCTGAATTGCATCCTCTGTTATCCTGATTGTTCTTCTGAAAGTTATGTCCAGATAGCTTTATGGAATTATCGCTATCTTGTAAGCTTTTGGACATCCTAGATGGACAAGCCTCCGGTCTTGCGATCCTGACTCTTGTCCATCCTGACATCGTAACGAGGTCTTTTTCTTTCCTCTAGTCTTGGTGAGCTCCCATCAGACCTTGTCCTTTTGGATTCTTGACTAGCCTGGTCTGTTTCTCCAGAGCTTTCTCTTGTTTGAGTTGAATGTCTATCCATATAAGTATTTTTTCTATATGGTTTTCTGTTTCTGGGTTTAATAGTTAACCCCTGTACCACTCTTCTCACTTTACGCTTTTGCGTTCCTGAAAGTTTTTTTTTATATCAAGATGAGTGTCTACGTCCTGTTGCAGAGTTTGAGGACTAGATTCCATAGGGGTGTTTTCATCCCCTATTTCCTCCACCCTCATCTGGTTACTTCTCCTTGAGTCGTTGTTTATAAGCTCCCCAAGGTCATCTACTTTTTTTGTTTTTTGAATTCCATAAAAGTATCACGAGTAGCTAGGGTGGCAGACGTTTACCCATAAACAGCCTCAAATGTATGAGTAAGGCTAGATTAAACTGGAGTTCGCCTGTTATCCAGAGTTCGCACATTTGATCAGACTTTCCTCTAACCACCCATCCTTTGGCATATGGTGTTCCACCTGAGATTGGGGGAATAGACAGACGAAATTGTGAAGATAGTCAAGAAGAAATGAATGTCCACATGTGCCGAGAGCATCTTATGATACAAACAGAAGAGATATAGGAAAGTAAAAACAGTGAACCACCAGCGAATGATTAGATATCCTGAATGTTTCTGGTTGTAAGAAGGATTTAGATAGAAAAAGGGTAAATTGTCCATTTATACCTATAGACATTGAGTCGCCAGAGCCTCGTCAGCAATCACAGGCTGCACCAGCAACAGGTAACAAATTAGTTATCGTGAAGGTGAGGTTGACATTTGTATGGGAGAAACTATAGCTTGCGCATCCACATTTCTTACACCCCTAACACACGATTACAAACACAAAACTCGTCACACTGACTCAATAAAAATTATTACATAATCGGACCTTGGCAAGGCAGCTTCCAACAACCATGATGATTACAGTCCGGGAACTGTCTGATAGAACCTCATATATTTATTCTAAGAATTGATGATCCAGAGATGGGAAATTTGAGAATAGTTCTGTACTGCAGTACATAAAATTGTATATATTGTTTTTAAGAACATGTATATATGTAGTTTAAAGGTAAAAAACTATTGCATCATCCATCGCCTTAACAAAAAGTATAAAATGGAGACCTATATAGCCCTTGAAAATACTCTAGTAGTATAGAGAACAAGAGTTAATCAAGACAGGCTTGATAGGAAGGATGAAAGATAGAGATGTAATCCATGATGGAGATCTAATAATAGATGAAGAAAGGTGTATATCCAGCTAGTATACCTTGGGGGGGGGGGTTGCCACACCTGTATTTGCTCTAATGAGCTCCTGGGGTGGGTACCATAGACTGCAATTTTTTTTTTTATTTTTTTTATTTTGTTAAATCTATTAGACTAATAAAAACAGGGAGGAGCATAGTGCACAGAAAACTCAAGACCAAGCACCGTGATTTATTTCCATTTTAGTAATCTACAGATTAGTGAAAATTTAATTTCAGTACAACTCATAAACTATTCCTTTTTTCAAGGTATCTTTGACCTTATACCTACAGCAGTTTAAGGTGTTCACCCATTATTTGGGTTATAAGAAAAATAAACTAACACAAATTTTCACACACACATTTATAGATCAAACATGTTTCAACAACACAGCGACCATCTTCAGCTTGATCTTTGAGCTACAATGATCAATATATAACTTATTGTTCTTATAATTAGGTTAGAGTTTATAGGGCACATGCCTATTACCTTTAGATTTTGTATGGATAGGAGACACGTGTTTACCTTGGAAAGTGGTGCTTGGTAATCCTAGTAATACACAAATAGAAAAACACTAAAGTTCTGAAATATTTCTTAAACACTGTTTAAATAAATAATTAAATAAAAAAGGAAAGCCAACTAATTTTGAAATGTTTGTTGATTTAAGTTGGGCGCCATTTTGTAATTATTTGATTACAAAAATAAATAAAATAAAAATTTATAACTCTAAGAGTAAGTACTAATATCTCGTAGGTCGTGAATTCTTTGGAAAAAGTGTACTTAATAAAATACTGGATAAAAACACAGAAGTTTTTTTTTATTCTGAAATGCACATTATTTTATTTAAAGACCTTATTGTAGCAAGAGAACATATATGAAACAAAAATAATTATTACATATAAAACATCTTATATATATTTTTTATTTAAAAAATCATTTTTAAAAGGATTTAGTTTAAGTTAAATTATGGTTGCAACCTATTTATTGAATTAAAATTATTATAATATATTGAAAAATTAATATTCTTTTCAACTTTATAAAAATATCATTTATTTATGAATTCATATTCAAAAATGTTAAACTAATAACTTTTATCAAGAAAAATCTTTTATGTTTAAAGATTTTAATATTACATTTAAAATAATATATCATGTCTTCTAAAATGAGACATCAGACAAAACTATAAATACAAAATTTAAAATTCAACAAAATTAAAAGTTCTTAATCAGTAATTTTTTTTTATTTTACATAAATAATAGTTTATGTGTGTTATACCAGACACGCGTGGTTGTTTGAATTTAACTTTTTATTAAAAAACACTAACTTTTCCTCGTTGCAGACATATGGTGTCATTTCACCACAATCACTTCTATTGTTTTTTAAAGTTAATCTTTCAAGTTCTCGTTTTTTCTTATTAGAACACACAATTGTTCACATTATTATTAGTTCGAATTAAGATGTTCAAAATACTTTTTTTACATTAAAAGCCAAAAACTTAGTCTTTTTATATGTGTTTTCCGGGTTACGTCATACACTTTGCCGGTTACACAATATTATCAAATCAAAAACTTTTCACTTCTGAAAGTTCGTTTTTTAACTCAAAAGAAACTGAATCATAGTAGTTCATAACAATATATGTTAAACAACTCATAGTTATTTAAGAAAACACTTTCTTTTTGTACTTCCATTTCTTTGGAACGATCATGTCTATCAGAGCAGCGTGCTCCTGCCTTGAAGGACTGAATAATTTTCCACTTGGTGGTTAAACCCAAGCTTTTAGGCTTTGTGTACAAAACGTTTACACTGCACTAATGTTGTTTATACATGTTTTGTCTTATTAATATTTAATTTAGGGTGTTTGTATAGTATACGTGTATAGAATAGATTGTTTTATTTGAATAGATAAATGACATTCGAGTACTTTTAAAATGTTAACAACAGATTCATGGAGATGGCGCTATAGCTGGGCAAGGAGTCAATCAAGAATGTTTGTTAATGGGAAAACTACCACACTTTGAGATAGGTGGAAGTATTCATCTAATTATAAACAATCAACTGGGTTTCACAACTCCTCCAGAAAGAGGAAGAGGGACTTTGTATTGCTCTGATATAGGCAAACTTATATCAGCACCTGTAGTGCATGTAAACGGAGATTCTCCAAAGGTAAAATATTTAGTGTTTAATAAAAAGTTGATTGGTTCTTACCTTGTTTTGTCATTCAAATCAACACAGTAGGTTTCAAAACTGTTATTCGCTTGATATACTTTTGTCAGTAACTTGGCCCTGGCAAGCTCTGTAACTATACAAATATCAAATTTGATTAGGTCAGCATTTCAAATTCAAATTTTTGAAACAAATTCATTATATTTTAATTAAGTAAAAGCATTTGTGTTGGTACCTTTACTTGCAAAAATGAAAATTTGTATTATAAAAAAAATTACTCAAAAAGTTGCTGCATTTTGAAATTTTATTGAGTATATTGTCCATCATCTCAATAGTGTGAAGTGATTATGAGCCGTATCAATTAAGTAGATGGTTTCTGGTTCAGTCCTTTCAGCAGTTTGCTTTGGCTATAAATGAAGGTGGGATATTACAAAGATATCTTACTAGTATTTTAAATAAATTTCTTTTCCAAATTCATTAACTACAAACCTTACTTTAAAAAGATAATATTTTAATGCAATTTTCATTGTTTTTTACCATAAAAATTGACAATGAAAATTGCCAAATACAGATACTCAAATTTCAACATCAATATAAAATTAACCAAGTGATCTAAAACAAATCCGATTATACTGTAATTTTCCTTGTTTAATTCTGTGTTGATTGATGTCAAAGTCTATTTTAATTTTAATGCTGTATTATTTTATTGCGGTTGGAACAAAAATATACCGTTTTTTTCAACTTTTCAAACAAGTGTCCACTTTAAAAATTCATAATTCCAAATTTGTGTACAATGTTTATCCAAGTGTTTATGTAGAATACTGCAATTTTAGATTTTTAGATTGATAAAAAAGAAGTAATTTTACAAGAGTACTTTTTTCATCACAGAGTTATCGTACAAATTCAATTAAATGTAATTCAGACATGTAATTTTGAATAAGTATTTAATACAAGAGCATAGTTGAGTCCACTGAAGTGTTAGTCAATTAGTGCTTAGAGCTGGTTTTATTGTCTCTAGTTGTGTGGTGTTGCCACGTTGACCTTCACTCACTGGCTGGATCAAAACAAAATATTTAATTAACCAAGCAAACTCTATCTTCACTAAGATTTTGTTTTAAATTCATCAATAAAGAATTTTAAAATATTAATTTAAAAGTGTTAATTTAAGGTGAACTTTGTTTGATCTGTTTAAAAGAACAACATTAGTTATTACAGCATAGTAATCAATTTTACTTTTAAAAGTTGGAAAAAAACTGTACTTTTTTGGTTCCAACCATAATAAAATAATATACATAGACTTAAAAGAAACTATGGACTTTGTCATCCATCAAAGTAAAATTAAACAAGGAAAATTCTGGTATAATCAGATTTTTTTAGGACACTTGATTAATTCATATACATCCAAACTGCCAATCAAATTATAGATAAAGATATATATATAAATAGAAGAGGTAAAAACAATTTGTATAAATGTAATTAAATAACAAGTAGCAACAAGAACAAAATTTAATTTAACTTTAAATAAATGCATAATAATTTAGAATATAAGCTATATAGAGGAATTTAAACTTTAAATTGTATATCTTAATTAATTATAAAATTCATAAGCTAGATGTATTTATTAACTCTCAACGATAATTTTATTCATTTATTTTACTAAAAGTCTCTGAGTTAATAATGTCATTGTATAAGATTCGTCATAACACACAATACATTATCTATAATAAACACAACAATACTCACAACAAAATCATTTAAAAAATGTAACATATTATAACAATACATATAACAAAATCATATGCACAACAATAACAGTTAGAACAATGAGGGTCCCTACAATCTTGTCAACAGTGCTTCATATATTCCTCCACAGAGTAACACGATCCAGACAACAGCAACTGACTCAGTTTGCTTAAAATATTTATGATCATTTATTGCCACCAAATCAGGTAGTAGCATATTCATGAATAATGCCCCAGCTTGCGAAGGCAGCTTACTAAATAAATTCAATCTGTGCTGTTTTCCACAATAGTTACAAGCCTTTCTAGTCCAGTAACTGTGGAAGTTCTTATTTTGGATTTTTTCACATTTAAATTTGAAATAAAGAATCGTTTCAAATATACAAATACAAGACAGGTGAGGAGTTTAAGAGCTTTTAAATGCTTCTCTGCACAATTGAATTCTAGAAAGTCCTCCAATTACCCTAATGGCTTTCTTTTGGAGAACAAATACTCTATACACATTCTGATGTGAGGAATCTCCCCACAAAACAATTCCATACCTCAGATAAGGGTATATTAACCCATAATAGGCTGTTATAAGTATCTGATCATTACAATATTGTTTCAGACTCCTCAGTCCAAATATTCTACTACTAATTTTAGTGCTGATATAGTCTACATAAGTCTTCCATGACAATTTATTGTCAATGAAGAGACCAAGGAATTTTGTTGAAATCACTTCATCGAGTTCACTATCACCCAACCCATATTTGCACCAGTCTGACGCTAACAGCGAGCCACTACCTATAGTCGTTTATTGTTTATTTGTGCGACTTTAACGATTCCCCCCCCCCCAATTTGAGGTTCATAGTATAATACGCTTTTTTAATGCGAAAAAAGTGTGCCCTATCAAAATTTACAGACAAATAACTGAGACTTATGGTAACGTGGTGAAGCTTCAGTTCGAAAATGGTGTATCATGTTTAGTAGCGGTCGGATGAATATTCATGATGAAGCTCTGGCTGACCTTCAGTTGACCTCAAATCAACGATTGAGGAAAAATCCAACACAGGATAGACATTTCACTTTAGATGAGTTCATTCTTTTCTGAAGTTTCAAGAACAGTTTTTTATGAAATTGTTGGTGATAATGTGGGCTATAAAAAAGTGCCAGGTGGGTTGTTTTGACAGATGAACAAAAAAAAGGATGGGAACTATACTGACTTCCCAGTCGGTACAACAAGGATGGCAAGGACTTTTTGAACCACATTGTTACTTGTGTTGAGACCTGGATTTCATATAAAACTCAAGTCAATGGCATCATTCCTGATTCTCCCATCAAAACCAAAAAAAAAAAACAACAAAAACATATTTTGAACACCAAAAAGGTTATGGCTACAGTGTTTTGAAATCGAAAGGGTGTTCTACTCATTGACTACATCCCTAGATGAGAGACCATAAATTCAGCAGACTACTATCAGACCCTTCACCGAGTACACAGCTCCGTTCAAAACAAATGGCGGGAATCAAACCCAGGTCTAGGTCGTATATTTTTCACTTGAAATATTATTGTATTTTTAATACTTGCTGGTAAAAAACTTATTAGCGTTCAAATCAATAAATTAAAAATTAATAAATACATTACACAAAGGCTGCAAAATGAGTAAAAATTCATTTCAATGTCGCATACACGAGGTAATTAATTTGGTAACTCAAAAGTTGCAGCAATAAAGCTAAGTCAAGTGAGAAGTCTACGCCCTATGCTGGGAAGCGACTAGGATAGCTCAGTTGGTAGAACAGTGGCACAAAGTCAAAGGTCCTGGGTTCGATTCCCAGTCTAGGTCGTATATTTTTCACTTAAAATATTATTGGATATTTCAATCGTTGAAATTATGAGTGAACTGATTGAAGAAAGTGGCAATGAAGAGTCTGTATCAGTAATGACACACACCAAGGGTTTAACAGTGCTAGACACGGCAATATTATGTCAAGCAACAAGCAGAAGCTATGCCGACTGACACCATGCTTTATAGAAGATTGCTGCTAAAAAACAAAACTCTATTTTGAAACAAAAGACTGGACAATTTATTAAAAATTTTAAATTGTCTTTCTTTTTAACTTTGTAATATATTAATAACACATATCCACTGTTTTATTTAACCATTTCTTGTACTCATTTAAACATAACTCTCTGTTTTATTCCGTTAATTTCAATTTTTTGTAATTCAAAATCGTCTCACCCTCAATTAGTTTAATTTACCGCTCCTATACTATATATTTTTAAGTAATGATTGGGGTAAGGTATAGTTAATTGCCTGCATTACTCCATTGAGTGGATCAGTAGATATTTCATGGTCTCATGTTTCAGTGTTTCCACGAGGAAGATCGCAATTTATATCATAAATTGACTAATAATAAGTTGGTAATTTGGTTTACAGGATGTTATCCGAGCAACCAAGCTAATTACAGACTATCAACGGAACTTTAGGAAAGATGTCTTTCTAGACTTGAATTGCTATCGACAGCGTGGTCACAATGAACTTGATGATCCTACTTTTACTAATCCTAAGCTATACAACATTATTAAAAATCGCAGGTATTGAAGTAACAAATTTCTCTATACATATTATTATTCTTTGTTTAGTTAAAGTGTGTTATTTTGTTTTGTACCATTTTATTATTATTATATATTAATATTTTAGTATTAATTTTATATTTCCCTTTTTTTTCTTTAGTAAAATTAAATTAGTTGATAGAAGTAAATAAAATTGCTTTACAATCCTCTTAGCTGCTGAACAAACAATAGAATGGCAGCAGCTTTTTCCTGACACATAGTTATCCTTGTAGCAAAAACATTAGTTCACCAGGACTCTTTTCTCTGTTCTTTTTCCTGCATAACCTGTTTCATTTCTTTAATATGTATGTTCTTTTTACATGGCCAATTCACAAAATCATTTACATTTTTTTCTTCTTTTTTTGGCAATGGGATTTGGCTCTCAAAAATTTAAAATATAATTATTATGTAAACGAAATATATTTGTCTTTCTACCCAAAAATTCAGATTCTGAAATTATCATAGGTGCTATTTTCAAAGGTCAGATATCTCAAAATGGGTTCAAGAAATTTCAATAATTTTTTCCTAGAAATGTATGACTCAGACCAATTTTAATATACCAAAAGAAACCCTGAACACTATTGGTTTCATTTCAAAATATATTTTCCAAATTACTAGCAAATATTCTTCTGAATCTTCACTCTTTCTCTTCATTTGTTTCCTTTTCATTCTATGCTTTTTACAATGCTAGTTTATATTTTTTTAGAAAATAACTAAGTTTTTTTTTGTTTTTTTTCAAGAACTCTGATGAGGTGTTATTAAATGAAGAATAGGCCTATCATCATTTTGTATCATTGTCATACAACTGTCACTTACCACTAACTTACGTTTAGTGTGCTGGTTTTCTCTAAATTTTCTTTGAGAATCATAACTAAACGATCGTGGGATTTCTTATAAAACTATAGTTAAATATTTTTTTCTAATAACAAAAACCCATTTATAACTCACAATCATAACACACAAAACTTTGTAATAGGACAATAAAAGAACTAAACAGTTGTACAAAAATAAACAGGTGTTTGGTGTTAAACAAACAATAGCTTTTGCCCAGAAGTTAGAAACATAATAGACAAATGTTGGAAAGGTGTATAAACACAAAATGTAAATAAAATATAGTTTGATGATGTGGAGTTGGGACTTGCTTGGCTTGGTGATAAAAATATAGTGCATGCACTTCTTAAAACTGTAAATACTTTATAAAATGTCTTTACCTATATTGTATTATATACCATTTTCTTCAGCGAATTAAGGAGATTTTATTTAGCCAATAACATAAAAATTATGTGTTTTTACACTTCTCTGGCAAGCTTTTCATCTTGAAAATATATATCTAAAAACATATTTTTATTATAAGTGAAGTGACCCAGTAAGTAAATTAATTTCTTTTGTTTTTTTCTCAGCACAATTCCTGACAAATATGCCGATGAGTTGCGAAAAGAAAATATATTAAGTAAGGAAGAAGCTGATGAAACTGTATCAAATCATATATCTTGGCTAAATAACAGTCTAAAAAAAGTGGATTCTTATTATCCTGAGGTAGGACTTTGTTTATTGCATGTTTAATTATATCACTACAACAAAGTTGAATATTATGTTAGAAGGAAAAACTAAACAAGTCATTTTTATTTATCCAGTGTATGAAGTATAGGGCAAGTTGTTGTATAAAGTATCATCAAAAAAGTTGACTCCCGTTTTTGACTGATTTTTAACATGTCATCTGTCCGTAATGTTGTTGCTGTCCATAAGGATGTTAACAACAATTTGCAGATTTAATTCTGCATGTAATGGTATGATCTCTTTATGATGACAAATAACGAATCATGTTATAGTCAGTCATATAATTTTGAACCCTGAGCTCACAATAATATGTGATATTTGTGTAGTTTCAAGATCTAGCAAGGCCGAACCATCAACAAAGTATGGCTAATGCCAAAAAAGTAGTGATATACACAATTATGAGGTTCAAAAAACCTGTGTAAAAACTGTGTTAACCAAACTTACTGGATAAGACACCTTGATCTAGTAAGTTAATTAAACATTTCGTACAAGGCCCGTGACACCAAGAGGATTTTCTTCTATTACATTGTTTGATGGAACTGGGTAAGTAACATGATGGTACTATCTACTTGTTTATGAGTTATAACATTGTTTGATCTTCTTTTTCGTTTAAAGAAAACTGTTTCTAATTTAATTTTCAATTTTGTTTCCTTTGAAACAAATTACATTTTTACATAAAACAAGAACATTTTTTAGTAAAAAACTACTTTATTAGAAACTTCATTTCAATTGCCAAATAACCACTGACTGAAAAATTGGTCTGGCATATATGATTACAAAATAAGTTATAGTTTGTAGTCTGTAATTTCGTCCCATTTTTCTTTTTCTTTTAGTACACTTGTTTTTTACTCTATTTCAATCACATATTTTTACAAACAAACAGAAAATAATCGTAGTTTACATTCATAGTGATAAAATTGTTAGAAAAAAACTTTATATGTTGTATGAGAAATCAGACAGACTGAGAGAGAGACAGCTGGTATTTGCACTCTCAATGTACTCAAGTTACTGATTTTTATATCAGTGTAATGTTGTTCTGAGGTTTTATGTTTATTAATAGTAAAAGTGTTTGTGGTATAGTATTAGTTTAGTATTATTTTTTGTCTTTTTAATTAAAACATCCCATTACAAATACAGTAGGGTTTATTCATAATTATTAAGTTAGGTTATGCTACAAATGTATCAACAAATGCAAATTTATTTATTCTCCAATACATTCACAAAAATTAAACTATCTTATACATTCAATCATATACAAAAAGGAAAATACAAACCAACACAATAATAAATGAATTATATAAATTTAACTAAAAATGAAAACCATTAATTTGTATCTATAGTTAAAAGATGTGTCGAGGGTTATGATTTTGGTATGACAGTGTTTCCTTAATAAAACTATTAAATAAATATACCTTATAAAAATATAACAAAAGTAGAAGTCAAAAAATATATAACTTCATCTTGTTACATCTATAGCTCTGTTGAATCAAAATAATACTGTAAGAAAAGAACTAAATCCATTAATACAGAATTCTAATAATAATAAAATGATAAAATAAGAAAACACCAAAGTAAATGATAAAAGAAATCAATTGGAAAACATTCGTATCCTAATTATGTAAATTATATCGTCAGATGTTTTAAGAAGTTATACTTTCCGAAATATTTTCTTAAATTAAATTTTCTCCCTAAAAATCAGTTTTAGTTTAAAAATTTTTTATCATTTTTCATCAAACATTTGTTGATTCTCCTCAACATTCAATAGAAGAAAAACAAAATAAAAATTGTAGTGGATTTTGACCGGGTTTTTTGATAAGAGTACAAATTATCTTTCAACACCATCTTATAAGTATAACGGAATTACCGTCTTCAATATTTTGCTTTTTAGGATTCTATGATGGCCGTTTCAGCTATTCAGCCATCTCAGGTTGAATATAATCAATATTCGAAATACCAACAACAAAACGTTATAACATAAGTGTAATTTTGAGCCTGGTATGGTTAATTTACAACTAATTTTTAATGCTTTAAGCTTTGACTTTGAATTTCAAAAGTGTCTTCAAAGGATTAAAAACACTGACTCCAATACATATTTCTTATTACATAATGAATTACTTCAACATCGACATTACATGATGCTGGACTCAAGTAGTCCAGTATAAGCTCTATGTCACGATGAATCCTATACATCTTCTCAGTAATGGCCAGCAAATATTTGGTTGTTAGAATCATCTGAGTGGTAGGAACTAGAACACCCAAGTTCAGAATGTGCTTCTTCAGTTTATCCTTGTAGCAAGTGTCATAATTTTCACAGTGCAGGATTATGTGCAATGATGTTTCAAGATCATAATGCTCTTTTCTACAAAATGGATGATCTGCTATCCAAAGTGATGAAGTTAGCTCTTTCTGAATTTTTAAATAGGGCTTTATCATTACCATTCTCAATCCAAGATTCAGTCCATTATTTTTTTAAATTCTGCTCTAGAATTTTACAGCAAACAAAGATCATAAAACAGAATTTAGGATGCATTTTAAATTTTGCATTTGTTATTCTATTCTTACAATGTTATCAGCCTGTTCATTTCATACTTCACTATGGCCTGGTATCTACTGAAAAGTAATTTCCTTGCTTATGTTCTACAGAACTTTCTGAATTTCAATAACATAATATGAATAAGAGGACGGTTTACATTTTGCCAGTGCCCATAAGGAAGCTTTAGAGTCTGTAAAGATGCAGATTTTTTTCTGCTGAAAGATCTATCCAATGTTACAATCCTGCGACTATGACCAACAATTCTTACACTATCCTTTATTAGCAGATGATGACATGTATACTTCCAGGTTCAACTTAAAGACACTTGAGCCAGAATTTTTGTTGGTAAGATCCAATGATTCATACGTATAAACTTTTAATTTCCCATTGTGTTTTCTGTCAGTAGTCTCTAGTGTGGCTTGCTTTAGATACAGTGAACTATCTTTTATGTTGCTACACTGTTAATTTCTGTGTTGATGTTAGGTGCAGTCCATGACCAGAGTGGTATTGGGTTGACTAGTGGAATGGTTTGTAGAACATGATCAACAAATTAGTTCGTTTGCACTCTTATCCATGTCAAGTTGGTTGGATGGGTGGTTTTTCTACAGTATGGTGTACTTAGTATGTTTCACATATGTTCTGTATTAGATCTATGTCTTTATAGATTCAATTTCCATGGTATTAATAATAATAGATGTGGTTCTGGGACACCCCAAACAGTACCGTAGCATTGAGTTCTGTAGTGTTTCAAGTTAACTTAATTGAGTGAGTGCTGCACTGCCCGAAACCTCGTATCTATAAGTAATTTTCGGTCATATATATTGCAGATATAGTTGTTTCTACATTATTGTATCTGCTATCCATGTACTTTTTGTCACAACTTTTACTAAATTAATTCTATATAAGATCTCAGCATGTGTTGAGGAAATATGATCATTTCAGACCAGCTTCTCATCCATTGTGATTCTGTCCTTTACAACACAATAATTATTTTTGGGTGAAAATTCTAAGTTTATAATGTCTAGTAAAAACCGTGCACTCTGACTAAGTTCTCGAAATTACAAGGCTCCATTTTTCCGCCTACTGCACAATGTTATCTCAGTCTTTGTTTATATTCTCTACAGCATTGTTTTGGTTGTTTTTGGACCATAATTAGTCATCAGCATAAATGCTAGCTTGGATGTTAGAAGGCAAAACTAACTCCAATAATAATCTAACTATGATATTTTTCAGGAAAGTTACTTTAGAAGACAATGGACAGGATTTAGCCAAGCACCAGCAGCTATTACATCTTGGGACACTGGTGTTGATACAAACCTCTTACGTTATATTGGCACCAAGTCTGTTTGCTTTCCAGAAAATTTTGTAAGTTGTAGCAATAGAATTTGCAACCACTATAAAAATTCAACAATATGTTAAATGTAGAGATAATATAAATAGAATAAAGAGCCTAGTTTAGTCTAACCTAAACAACTTATGCTGATAATGATTTGTCTTGTTTATTTACAAGAAAATATTTTTGTGTATATATATAACCTAAAATATAATATAGCACTGTAATTATTTGAAATTTATGTATCAAGGATTTAGAATTTCAAGTTTATTTATTTTTATTTATTTATTTACTCTGCTGTTGACAAATAAACAATTTGCATAGCAGGCGTCACAGCCTTAATCCATATCACAATACAGGGTTATCATAAAAGAATGGTGGGGTTTGATTAATTCATACGAAGACGGTAGAGATATTTTGTGGTGTTGTATTGGTATCGCTGATAACCTATAACCCAAAAATTTGTTTAACAGCTGTTCTAACGTCAAAATTAGTTCTTGCAGTGTTGTGGTAGTGTGTTTTGTGTTTTCTGGAGTGTTCTGTGTGGAGTGTGTTCTCTTATAAATAAAAAACAAAGTTTGTTTTGTTGCTGACTGAATTCAAGTCTATAATTTCAGTGCAACGTGCATTTCGACGTGAAAACAGAAAAGATCCACCACATGAAAATAGCATACGACGTTGGTTCAAACATTTTGAAGGAACTGGATCAGTTCAAAAGCAGAAATCATCTGGCAGGCCAAATGTATCAAACGAAAAAGTTGAACTCATTAGACAATCTGCAATCAGAAGTCCTAAGAAGTCAATACCTTGACGAAGCCTAGAGTTAGGTATTCCAAAAACAACAATCCATAAGGTTTTACACTAAAGACTGAAATTACACATATAAAATCCAGCTATTGCAGGAATTGAAACCTAATGATGGTGCAAAACAGTTTAATTTTGTTGTGGAAATCAATCATTTTTAGATGATATAATTTTTTTCAGACGAAGCTACAATCCATATCAATGGGTCTATTAACAGACACAATTCACGCATATGGAGATCTGAAAACCCGCATACAATTTTTGAGAAAATACACGACTCGCCTAAAGTTAATATTTGGCATGGTGTGATAAAAATTCGTCTGATAGGGGCTTTCTTCTTTGCATCAATTATTGTTTTCCTCAGCTGGATGAACTCGAAAACATTCAACAACTTCTTTTACAACAAGATGGCGCACCCCCACACTTTAATGCATTTGTCACAGACACTTTGAATGAAATGTTTGGACATCGATGGATTGACCGGCAAAGACCTATACGCTGCCCTCTAAGGATTCCAGACTTGACACCTTGCGATTTCTTTTTGTGGGAATACATCAAAAACCTTGTTTATCAGGAAAAAATTTCATAAAATATTTAATTACCTTAGGTCTGTCTTGTGACTTCGTTGTTGGTTGCTTCTTACATGTTTTGAGGCCGTAACCCCATCATCAGAAAATTACTTTGTTCACTTTGAAGAACTCGTCATTGATTATATTAAAAAGCACATTTAACACAAAAACATACACTGACACAAAAATAAAAACAATAAAAACACATCATATGAGCTTGTCTGACATTGTTGTGTGCTCTGTCATGTCTATCGAAGTACTGCTAGTTGAAGTTATTAATATTGCTGATAACAAATCATGTTAAGCCTTCTGAAGATGTTTCAAGGCTGTATCATATAGTTGATGTGATTGGAAGGAGAGTTTAACGTTCAAGATGTTATCTGGATCGTTTTTGAACACTCTATAAATCTTGAATTCTTCCTTCGCATTCAATAATCTGCCTTTAGCGCAAACGTTCATTGCCTCTACACTGGACTGGAAATTGCCCGGTCTATGGCTGCTTTCAGCAAGATAACGTGCGTAATTTGATTTAGCAATGCTGGTCTTTTTACAGGGAAGGTGTTCTTTAAAGTGGTCCATGAAACGTCTCCCGATCTGTCCTATATAATATTTAACACATTCCGGACATTTTATTTTGTAAACGCCAGATTTATATTCTATGGGGGTGTCGGATCTATGTTTAAGGGATGATGAAATGCTATTGTTTGTACGGAATGCAAGAGTGATATTGTGTTTCTTGAAAATGTTATTCAACACATTTGGTAGGAGGTTCGTATAATCTGAGGAAATGTATTTGTTGACTCTACTATGAATAAAAACTATATTTATGTACTTATTTCTTACATAGTTGCCTTCAACTTCAATACAATTTTCATACCGTTTCACTAGCTTCTTCAGTTCCTCTTCCAAAAAATTTTACCGCCTCCATTTAAACCAGTCACTTTTTCAATTCGTTATCATCATCAAACCTCTGCAATGCAAGCCAGAGTTTAGGGTTAAGAAAGAGAAAATAATCATTAGAAGCTAGATCAGGGCTATTGGCTGGATGATTAAAGATTTCCTAATGAAATTGTTTCAACTCACTCACTGTGAGATTTGCTGTGTCTTGCCAGACCTTGTCATGCAAAAAATAAAATTCCACATTACACCATCATACTTAGTTTGTTTTGTATAGCTCTTCCTAAGATTATGTTATGCAATATGAATCAGCTGATCACAATTACACAACAAGCAAGACACCCCTTTTTTCCTAAAAACAACCATGAACTTCTTTACCAAACGATCTTGTTTAAATTTCTTCATTCATGTTTTTTGTCATCAAAAATTGGATTACTGCTTGTACTTTACACTTTCCGGTATCAGTAATTGTTGCACTCATGATTCATGTAAACATGCTACAAGAGCGCCAACTTAAAAAACAAGCCTCATATAATGTACATTATTATACTATAATGGAATGTACACTTTCTCTTTTTTTTCAGCTTGCTATGAACTATTTAACATAACTCAATTTTTTCTTCAACCAGAACTCCTTCACTGCTTTTTCCTCTTCCAAAACATTTGTCTTTTTTCTTTCGGTTTTCTTTGCTGTCAGATATCCTTTACTTCTGCTACGTTTCCCCAGAGTCAGTTACTTTTTCCTCTTTTCCTTCTCCGTCTTCTATCATAATAAAAATAATATATTATTTCAGAATATTCACCCAACGCTGAAGAAATCTCATGTCCAAGGAAGGCTACAAAAAATAAACGAAGGAACAGGTCTAGATTGGAGTGCTGCAGAGGCAATGGCTTGGGGATCTCTCATGTATGATGGTATGCAGGAGGCTACAGTTAGTAAATTTAGTCATAAGATTAGTGGTGTCTATAATATCAATAAAAAAACCTGAAATGCACAGTTATGTGTACATGAAGTCTTTTAATAGTGCTAATTTATTAGGTTTAAATTCAATTGCCATAAACAAAACAAAAATCCATATCTCGTAAATTAATAAAATTATATAAAAGTTCGATTCCCCATCTAAACAGTGGCTCCCAACCTTTTTTAGCTCACGGCGTACTATACTTTGTAGTGAAATCCCACGGAACATATGCGTCACCCCCCTTCCTCACTCCATGGAGAGACAAAGTGTGGGTAAAATTCCTCTCTGTTAGTCAGTTGTTAATTTATTATAGGCTGGCAGAAGAGAAATATTTATTATATTTTGGTGTAAAGAAAGAAAGTTGAAGGTGAACAGTTACGGAATTTTTTAACTATAACAAAAGTGAGATCTAACTAGTTTTAAGTGCGAGTGCAGCAAAATCAATGACGGGAGCTGTAGACTCTGCTGGAACATCCGTAAAGACCAAGAAAGTTATTTAAACTTTGGATTTATATGCAGCAGACATGAAAACCGTCCTGTATGAGAATGTGTTGTGTGTGGATAAAAATTAAGTAACGAATCCATGGTTCCTAGTAAATTGAAAAGACATTTTAATAACAAACATAGTCATTTATCTGAGAAGGATAAGAACTATTGTCATCAGCGGAAAAAAGTAAGCAAAACTTATGGTAAGTAGAGCAAGTATGGCTGAAAAAGGACTATTGGCCAGTTATAAAGTTGCTGAAATAGTAGGGAAGAAAATGCATCCGCACATTATCACAGAAGACATAATTTTACCTTCCTGGAAAGAAATTGTAAAAAGGATGTTAGGTACAGTGCGGAGAAGGAAATATCCTTGGTTCCTTTATCAAATAATACTACATCTCGATTTATTGATAACATGCCTTCAGATATCCAGTCCCATGTACACGAAAAGTTAAGCGACAGTCACATGCTTAGCATTAATTTAGTAAAGACTAAATTTTACTAAAATTTATTAAAATATTTAGATTTGTTTTTAGCTCGACGAATCAACTGATATAAGTAAGAAGTGTCAATTACTGAGTTACATCAGATTTGTTGGTGAAGATGCCATTGTTGAACAATTTCTTTCATGTACTGAACTGCCATCGACATCAACCGGAGCAGATGTGTACAATATCCATCATCTTGGAACAAAATGGGCTCACTTGGATAAATTGTCTTTCTGTTTGTACAGATGGTACACCAGCAATAACTAGAAGATGGAAAGGATTTGCTTCATTCATTGTGAGACTCTAATGACAAAGATGATTCCAACTGAACTTCAAAGTGTTTTAGACGCAGTCGTTAGCATGGTGAATTTCATTAAGTCTAGACCTCTTAAAACAAGACTTCTGAAACAAATGTGCAGAGTGCACTATATCAACATGATGCTTTGGTTATCCATACTGAGATCCGATGGTTGTCAAAAGGTAAAGTTCTGGAGAGATTGTATGTGATAACAGCTATTAGATATGTTTAGCTTCGAAAAACCAGACCTCACTGATCTGTTGAATGACAAGGAGTGGTATGCAAAGGTATCCTACTTGTTTGGTATCTTTCGCCATTTAAATTACCTAAATGAGAGTATGCAAGGAAAGGAAAAAAATTTGCTGACATTAACTGATAAATCAACGGATTCTTTAAAAAAACTTGGAGTACGGAAATCATAATTATGTAGAGAAGAAAAATCTACAGATGTTTCCTTTGACTTTCGAGACAGATCCGCTGGGGAATTTTACATCTCAACTAATTTTAAATCACCTCATGGCTCTTCAGATTAATATAGCCAAGTATTTTCCCTCCATCATTGTCAAGAATTATGATTGGGTGCTCAATCCATATCCTATGTCCCCAGAATCAACCAACAAAATTTCTCTGGAGAAAGATAGCAGTTCGCAGAACTTCAGACAGACCGAACACTTCAACTGAAATATGGTAAACTATCACTTACCAAGTTTTGGATGTTAGGTTATGGGTTTTATATTATTCACTTGTTCTTAGCTTAACAATAAATATTATGGTAAGTATTTAGTGAAATTATTTCAGTAATGTCACCAAAGTTACGAAATTTTGTTGGCATACATAAAAATTCTTGCAGCACACCCGTTGGGAACCACTGATTTAAAGTCTAAAAATACCATTTTATAAAAATTAAAATTTGTATAAATTTTCAGTAATTGGCTAAAAAATTAACTACCGTACTAATTTTAATTTTTTTTTTCCCCCCCTGTTTTAACTGTTTTTTGCATAGGCCTTTAAATGCTTCAACCAAGTTGGTAAAATTGTGACTACTAGATTTGAAAATCATAAAAAAATTGTATAAAAAACCAACTTCCAATTTGTTTTGATTATTTCAAAACAATTTATTCAGTTATTCTAAATAACAATTTGTATATAAAATTTCATACAAATTTAACAGACATTTTCACTTTTAAAGAAGCTACAAATATAATATTTAGGTATATCAAATATTTATTAATTGAATTTGAAAATCAACTCAAAACTTGTTCTACAGACTGAAGTTAAGTGCTTAATTTAGTTTAGGCAGAAAGGATTCATGACAATCTATCTATATGACATTATCTACCACAGAGTAAATAATAATGTCTTGACCTTAAATATCGCTTGAGACAGTAGCAAAATTAACGGCTCTTATTTTGTTTTATTTGAAACCATGAATTCTGCAGGAAGTATGTAAACAATCTCTTTTTTATATTTTGTACTGAATAAAATAGAAAGTAGTGGTAATAAAATCTAGTAATAATAATCTATAACTTGTAATAAATTAATTACATATTTAATTGTTTAGGTTATAATGTAAGAATCAGTGGCCAAGATGTTGGCAGAGGAACGTTCTCCAATCGTCATGCAATGTTGGTTGATCAAAAATCAAATGAAATGTATATTCCTCTTAATTATTTGGCAGAAAGTCAAACTGGATTTTTAGAAGTGAGTGCACATTGTCTATACAAATATTATTATGGCAAAATCTTAATAAATAACAAACTAAGTTTCATAAATTTATATATATATATATATATATATATATATATATATATATAAATAGAGAGAGAGAGAGATGATTTATCTATTTTTAAATAGATGATATTTATCATGTAATAGAAGCTTTCAAACTCTAGAACATGAAAGTTTATAATGCACTGGTAGATTTTTTAAAATGTTAATATTTTTTAACCATGTCATGATATTCCATATTAGTGTAATAAATTAAATATTTGTTTGTATTATTTATTATACCGGCTGTCTCATATTATTGTAAGTTGTTGCACTCTACACAAAATATTAGTTATTTTTTATTTAGTGCAACAGTTTGAGTTTGTAGTGTTGACAATGCTAGAAGTATGATAGTTAGAGATTGTTAAGTTATTAGTGCATTGTTATTTTACCATGAATTGTATTCAGTTGTTTAGTAGTAAGGTGGAATGTAATGTTCTTTATAACTTATGTCTTGAAAATATTCCCACTATGTTTCATCAAGTATTTCCTATATGATAGCCTACTACACCCCAATCTGATTGGTTAATTAACTACACCCCAATGAGTTAATTATCTATGTACTAACCTAATAAATTATTTATGTTGTCATAACTACAAAAACTTATAGACCCTCTGTTAACCAAAATTACAGATAAAAATAGAATCATCATTTTTTTAAACCTAGGTAAAATAAATGAAAGTAGTGTTCAATTTCGATAAAATTTAGTCATAAATTAATTACATGGTATAAATGAATTGTACAGTACTGTAAAGTTTTGCAATTTACGTTAAGAACAAATGAATTACACTACAGTTTTGAAAAAAAAAATCTCACTTTTTTGTTTTTTTCTTCTCATGGCACTTTCTAGCGGCAATATTTCGCCATCTCTTCATGAGTAAAATGTCTACAAGCCTGGCTTCTTCTGATCGTTCAACAAACCGTAAGGCAAACTAAAATATGAAAAATACTTTAGTACAATATACAGAATTTTTTTACCTGAACAATTTCAGTAACATAAAATCCGACTGATCCAAAACTTACATACTGCAGTGAATTAAAACAATCAAATATTTGGAGATACAGTAGTCCACAAAAATATCTAGCCTTAATAAACCTACCTCTAAGGCATTGAATATTTTGTCGGCAGTGGTATGGCCGCCCACTACTACTTCCTTGTGCGCAACGTCTATTTTGTTGTCGTTTGTTGGTTGGGGCAACACCATGTCAACAATATCGTGTTCTATGAAATATCAAGTTCTCTCATCACCATTTATCCAATCGGTTATTTCATCATGATTGAATTCTTCACATCTTCATTTAAATTTTGAAGATTGTCGTCCTCAATTAATACCCCGCTAAACAGGTTGATCCAACATTTTTTAGAGATGAGGATTTCATTTTCTCCCAAGATTGAGCACACTAGTGCTCATGTTAATCGTTTTTAAAATTTCTGACACAGTCATTAACTCAATTGTATCTTGTAACAAGAATTCTAGAAAAAACCTTGATAGTGAAATTTGAAGGTCTAAAGGCTGAATTAAACTTTTCACATTTGCACGAAAAAACTTCACAATTATTATGTCTCCATCTTGCAGATTCTGAGAATGTGTTGGAACATTATCAGTCAGTAGAATTGCCTTTCTGGGGAGATTTTTATTTTAAAACAACTCGAAAGACATCCATGAACTTTTCTGTTTTTTGTAGTATACAGTAAGTGCATTTTTTGCAATATGTTTCAAACGTCTTGGTTTTTTGGACTTTCCTATGCACATAGGCCGAAGACAATGTGTTCCTGATGCATATCTGCAAAACAAAACTGTCACTCTTTATTTGTTCATTTTATGTCAAGGAGCACTCTTTTCATATTTTGAAATAAGTGAGCTTTTTGGCAACATTTTAAAATTTAAACCAGTTTCATCTACATTGAATATTTGATCTTTAGTGAAACCTTGTAAAAAATCTTCTAGCTCCGTTTAGAAATGTCTACTGAATTGAATTCTTTTGATAACTTTTCTCCACAGACATTTTTTATTTCATGTGTACCATACATATTTTCCAAATTTCAACCATCAACTTGGTTTAAATCCTTCACCTGCCTCTCTCATCATTTTGGACAGTGTCTTGGTTTTTTCTGAATTATTGGTCCCATCAGCGCCACTTTCTTTTCTCTCTGTTGTGTAAACCATAAAAATACAGCCTCATTTATTTTTTCGTTTTGGCACGTTCTCATAGTTTTCTAGTTAGGCATGGTTTACTCTTTGACATGGTTTTATTCTCATCTAAAAGCAATGCAAAAGATTACCGACAGGTCTGATGCATTGTAGTGTAATTTCATTTGTGTAGTGTTTGGTCATTTGGTGGCTTGTAACCACTATCATGTTTCCACAAAATATTATGAAAGTTTACCATACCTTCTTCATTAACTGACACTTGGGCACCTTCACCATTGTTCTCTTCAACTTCCGTGTCATCATTATTTTCACTTTCAAGATGATTTTCCTCGCCGAATTCATATTGAACTACATTAATTCCTTCTTCCTCTTCCTCTTCCAAATTTCCATCAAGCTCATATCCCTCACCCACTTCTTCTCGAAATAAATCTTCATACTCTGCAGCTAAAATCAGTTAAATGAACATCACTTTCGTGGTCTGATCCATAACAAATATCGGGATAAGTCATCAGCAAGTAATAAGTCTCTCAATTCGTCTGATCTTAAACGATCGTCCATTATTACTTAGTTAAATATACGGGAATAAAAACAAACATAGGCCTATAACCCAATTCTTACTACTAAATGTTTATACAGGATAAAAACAGTTTTAAAGTAGGCTTAATTGTAATATAAGTGTAGGCCTATTCGTAAACGTACAAATGTTCTTATAATCACCTCAAATGTACAATAAAACTTAAAACTTAATTCAAACGATAAATAATCACAAATCTCTCGAGAAATCATCAAAACACAATTAAAATCACATTAAACTGAACCAAAACAACGATGATTATGACACCACTTGTGCAAGAACAACAGGTGTTTATTTAAAGTGAGACCACCACAATTTTTACGATATAATGTTGCAAGCCTGCTGATCATTTAGTTCAATAGTTCTTCACTAGGTTGCAGCACTCTACAGGCATCATACCACAGTTTGAATATTACAAACAATAACATACATTGTCGGCCAGTCCTGCAGGACGCCCGAGCATTCGTTGGATTTCATGTTGGTCCGATCGCAAAGGACAACTGCTGTGGAAAAAATCCGACTGGTCTGCGAATGGCGGCGGCCAGTAGAGCTGGCCACGCAATTGCTTTGGAATAGCGGCAAATATCCATTCCGATGGCAAAGGGTTAATAGTAATTTTGTAAATTACAAGTGAGGTAATATGTTGGGTGCAGAAGAATGGGTACTTGTGAAAATCTATTAAAAGCATGATTTTGTGACAAGATAATTTGAATGCACAATGTCATTGTGAAAGAATATATGTATTTTCATTAAGAAATTTGAAAACTATGGGATGAAATTAGAAATGCCACAAAATGAAAATATGTAATAACAATAGCAAATAATTTATAACAAAAAAATAATTTGGACAGATTTGGTTCAGAGCCTATCTAAATCAATCTGCAGAGTATAAAATTCCAAAGAGTTCAGTTCATCGTATTGTGCCATCATGTAAGTTTACATTCCATTTTTATTTCACAGTTTAACTGAAGATGATTGATGTATTTATTATATTTATGTGCTTAACTAATTTTCTAAGGTGGGCAATTTTGTTGAAAAGTACTTGAGTCTGATAAAACAACATTCACTCTTTCTGGACATGTAGAGCATAACAACTGTACTTACTGGAATAACACTAGTACCAACCTTGTGATTGAATGCCAACTTACTCTGCTACTGCCAATAACTATATTTGACCAATTATATCATTCATGGACTTCAATTAGTATATGATAACATTTTAATGAAATAATTTTTCAACTTGATGGGGCTCGGTCCACCATGTATTGTCCGCAACTTCCTAAATGTAATCTTCCCGAGTAATTGCAGGAAGAAAATCTACTGAATGGACTCATAAATGGTCCGCTTTAATGAACCATTTCGGGAAGGGGTGGAGAACCGTTATAAGTTATTAGATTATATAAGTTTACATTAATAAGTGTAACTTCCTTTCCTAAAATTGATGAAGATAAAGGACTTATTCAAAAAATGAGAAACAGCATTCCAGAAAGGGCTTCAACAATGTGTGAATGTACAATAAAAACAATTTGAAAGCTTAAATAAACTTAAAAGTTATTTAGAAGTGCAATAACTAATAGGACACCCGATATATAAATTCACATTTTAGTTTTTAAATTGCTATATTGAAATTAATACTTTTTTATTTTCAAGTAATATTAATATTTGAACACTTTTAATACACTTTTATAGTTATATGTTAAGTATATTCAAATAACAAATTCTATAATAATTTGTTTTCGCCATTCCGAATATTAATATACTAATTCAAATATAAAAGACTTACCGTCGTCAATATTCTGTTTGCGTCATTCAAACGACGGCCGTTTCGGCTCTTCAGCCATTATCAAGTTGTAAAGATGTAATCTGGTTTCTCTTCGTCAATTACAAACACTTATACACATTACACAAGAGCAAAATTACACACGAAACACTTACACGTACATACGATTAAAATTGATTCATGAATCATTGTCTACGTCCTTACTGCACAGAGTCTCGAATATTACTGGTATCACAGATTGACATTGGGATTGCCCAAAGACTTACATAGGGCAGACTGGAAGATCGTTTTACAAAAGGTTTAAAGAACATATTCCTACAGCCAAACAATATATGGACCATACAAGAACCTTGTCTAAATTTACTGAACACATCATCCAGCAGGATCATATTTATTGATCAATAGAAAACACCCTTAAAATATTACATCGATGTAAGAAAGGAAATTTCATGAACGCATTAGAACAGTATGAAATATACAGATATTTCAAAATTGACAGTAACTTGTTGTTAAACGAAAAACTAAACTTTAATTCCAATGCATTGTACGACACCGTGTTAACTCAAGTAGATAACGTAACTCAACCCCTCCCAATGTCAATCTGTGATACCAGTAATATTCGAGACTCTGTGCAGTAAGGACGTAGACAATGATTCATGAATCAATTTTAATCGTATGTACGTGTAAGTGTTTCGTGTATAATTTTGCTCTTGTGTAATGTGTATAAGTGTTTGTAATTGACGAAGGGAAACCAGATTACATCTTTACAACTTGATAATGGCTGAATAGCCGAAACGGCCGTTGTTTGAACGACGCAAACAGAATATTGACGACGGTAAGTCTTATATATTTGAACAAATTCTAGATAGAAAATAAACTATTTTGATCTCTCACATGCCTAAAACTCAACAAATCAATTTATATATCTTGGAACTGATTGCTAAGTAAATTTTAAATCTACTTACTTGTAGATTTTATTTTATCTGCATTATTTTTAAAATTTAAAAATTTCAGATTGCAAGCAGTCATCTGTCGGAAGAAGCTGTCCTTGGGTTTGAGTATGGGATGAGCATAGAGAGCCCAAAGCAGCTTATTATTTGGGAGGCCCAGTTTGGGGATTTTATGAATGGAGCACAAATACAAATAGATACTTTTGTTACTTCTGGGGAAAGTAAGTATTTGGTAATAATATAAAATATATATTTTCATTTGTATTTCTACAAACAGTTAGATAACTATTAATTTTATTAAAAAATATACAAGAGATATTTGTTTTTCTATTTTAAAAACAAATACACAGATTTTAAAGTTATTTTAAATAAATGGATAACTAATTTATGAATAAAATTTTCTAAATATTTATGAAAAGCAATGATATTTAATGAAATATATATATATATATATATATATATATATATATATATATATATATATAACGTTTATACTTAACTTGGAATATAATTAAGAGGTAATTTTTTTTTTTTAATTCCTACTGTAAAACCCTGCTTTACAGAACTCTAAACTGGAAAACCCCACTTAACCGCATAGTATCCAAAAAAATGGTTGTAAATAAAAAAATTCATATTTTAGTAGTTGTGCAGTGTCCTGCGATTTACTAAGCACAACCATCTGACAAAACATATGCATTGTATGGGCATTCAATGGGGAATCACTGTGCAGGAAATGTGACCTCCAAGAATAAATTGAAGGTCTGATCTTTGAATGTGATTGCCTCAATCAGGAAAGAATCGAGACCTTTCGGTATTTGAAAAAGAGACGGACAATCCCTAAAGACAACCTTGTCAGAAAGATTTTGAATTTGGTGGAGCTTACGGTTCTCCTGTGGGTATTTAGGGTCATCTTTTGGGACTGAAATAAACCCTTTTGGCTGTTAAGCTAAAGAGATGAACCACCCAACTGATGAAGAACTCGGTGTCAGTGGGTTACCTTTATTCTAGTTATCATATGATAGTGACGCCACTGCAGTCTGAGTCGTCAGTCAGTCATTCAACTCACAATACACTATAGAATGGATCATAAAATCACTCCCATATTTCGTAGTTTACATAAACTTAAATTTTGTTGAAGAATCTACCCCAACAAAATAAATAGAAAATTTTTAATTTCTTATTTTTATTTTACAGAAAACTAGTTCAATACAATCAGGAGCTAACTTTAGTGAGTATAGTAGGCTTGGAATCCTGAAGAACTTAGCTGGAGCTACATCTTTTGGAATAAATCCCTCTTTTCATTGTTCATAATAAGGTCCCCCTCTTTCACCTTTCCTATCAGGTTGAACTTAACAACTTTTGTTCTATTCAGAACCTGGCGCTAATTAGATTATTCGAGGGCTAGGAGGCTGGTTGTATAGATTTTTTTCTAATACAAAATAAATAATATAATACTTTATATTACTGAACTAACAATATTTTTTAATATAAAATATAGTTTTTGTAATATAATAATATTTTTAGTTAAAATAATACTTTTATGAGCACACTGTGGCGAACTTAAAGATTGAAATCAAACCCAATACCACAATTTAATAAAACAAACTTTTATTTCCTGATGTACATTTCAGTAACATAGTTACCATCCTCAGAGGTTGCGTATTAAACAAACATTTATTAAATTGTGGTATTGGGTTTGATTTCAATCTATTTTTAGTTAAGTTAAATATAACAAGTGTATTAAGTGATATCACAATTAAATGTATCAAAGTTTTGTTAACTAGAGTAAGGACATAACCCTTCAATTCCATTGTTGTATGTTCATTCGCAAACTAAACATCGTGGGGTATCCAGACTTTTTGAACTAGTATATATATTATTTTCCCAAAATCAAAACGTTTCTATTTCTATATCGATTTATAGACAAGAAAAACATTTTACCTTTAAGGTTACAGACAGCTGTTCTTCAAGTTGTATGTAATCTCTCATATTTGTTCATTACATATTGAGGTAGACATATGAAAAAAGTTGAAAAACTTTTCTTCCTCATTTTTTAGCTGATTGCTTAGGCTCACAAATGCACTTAATAGAGGTCTCTCTCTCTGTTAATTCGATGCACCCATAGTATATTGACAGTAAATAAAATGTATTGGTGTTCCATCTTTTAATTTTTTATTTCTTTCCAATAATAATTAGTAAAAGTAACAAAAACAAAATTATGTTTCAATTTCTAATAACTTCACTAATAAGCAAGATGATCTAAAAATACCCACTTTTTTCACGTTATAATTTAATGTAATGGGGGAGGGGAATAAAAGGAGAGGGAAAAAAAGCTAAACCCTAAAGTTGAAAAACAAATTAAAAACAGTAACTGAAGGAAAAGAGTAAGTTTAACTAATAATCCCTATTAGTTAATTAATCCGTTTATGTTATTCACATGTGGTAAATAAATAAAATACTATTTTATGATAAAAGTATTAAAAATATATGAATGTAAGAGTAAAATTTTGAAGTATGAGTATTTGTTGAAGCTAAGTGGATGCGTTGCAGTGGGCTGGTTATGCTTCTACCTCATGGCTATGATGGAGCAGGACCTGAACATAGTTCTTGCAGGATAGAAAGATTCCTTCAATTATCAGATTCAAAAGAAGACATTGCTGATGGTGAAGATGTTAATATACATATTGCAAATCCTACTAATCCTGCTCAGTACTTCCATCTACTTCGAAGACAGGTATGTTTTCATCATAAAGACTGATAGTCATTTTCAAAATGGAGCTTAGAATTTTTTTCAGGGTGTAATGGGTATTAGACATGTACGGCAAATTTATTTTGTTCAATTATTGTTTTTAGTTGATAAATAAATGTGATAATAATTCATATATTTGAATGGTTTCAGAGTCGCCATTTGTTAAAATGGTTAATATTGTATTAATACAGTTGATTTAAATCTCTTTTTAATAACATTTTGATAGTTGATGTTTCCATAGCAAAATTGTAGCAACTATCCTAATATCAAATTTCAGAGACCAAATCCCAAAATGTTCGGATGTGTTTACGTGTCATCTCTACAGTCCAAACTATAGCTTTTGGGAGAAGCTGTCCACTAAAAACATAGATTGTATATTTTTCAACTGTCATAAAAATTGTAGATGTACAGCTACACCAGTAGGGAAAGATTAGTGAAAATGGGATAAAAATAATTTAAGTCAGTTGGAGTAATAATCCATTATACTTATATATAAGTATAATCCAAAAACTTATACCGGTACTTCAAGTTAAAAATTTAAAAATTTTTAATTTTTTTTTAAAGTTATATGGTGTTTACAATCTTTGAAAAGTTAACAATTTACTATTTATCAGTTTTCACAGACCGTGAAGAATGGGAATTTTCGCCATTGAAAAAAAAGCGGAAATTATGTGTAAATTTTTCCAACAAACCAGGAAATTAAAAATAAGCACTTATTACAAAAGAATTAATTAAACAACGAAATAACAAACATCACAGGATATTGTCTGTTGTCTAGGATTCGGACATCTGTTTAGTAACAGCAACCAGTTGGTAGTTCTTGGCTGTTTTCTTTACAATTTGGGGAGTTTCCTTTGTCATTACTATGAACCTTGACTGTAGTATCCATCTTCATTAAACTGAGATGATAATAATAACACTGCTAAATGTTTATTTTTTATTTTTATTATTACTTTTTAATTTAATTGCTTTAATCTATACTACTTAGGTATGTAGCCTATATTTCAGTTCCTATTATACACAAATTATAAACTATTGTGTAGTTCACAGTATAAATTGTACACATTACTCCAAATCAATTCGTCTTCCATAAAAAACTACCACTTAACAAATATTTGCTTTTAACGAAACTTTTATTTTCCTTTCATGTGCGGAAAAATTATGTTGAAATTATCAAACATTGTTGACAGTTTTATTCCATGTGTTACATCTGATTTGTAGCGTACTCTAATTAGTCAGTTCATAGTGATCATGTTTCACCATTCTTATGGTATAATTTATAGTGATATGTACACATCAACTAAGTTGATAGGTAGTTGTTGCTGACTATCATTTCTTTCTACCGTTTTACATTCAATTCATATGAAAACATTTGTATTAATCTATTTTTTTAATACATCAAAAAAAATCATTTAATCTAAACACTACAGCAGTTCCTGTGTAGACTGTCAACCGAGCCGAGATTATATAAAAAGGAACGACATTAATCCAAATCAGTTAACCAATTGTGAGGGCTAGGCGATTCACATTATGACATGGATTTAATGTTGACAAACAAATGTTACGAGGATCTGGAATTAACAGCCTATCACATTGTACTTTGGGTTATCCATACTCAATTTTTCACATTCAAAATTCTAAATAAATTATTTACATGCAATCTAAAAATTACTTTATATATTTTGTTATAAAAAATAAAACAGTAACTATCTTTTCATATTTTGTATACAAATTATTGTAAAGAGTTTTACAAAATTAATGTAAACCGATGGTTTTTACTTGAATGATCATGTAAATACCGCATAATATCAATAATAAAACGGTAAAATGAAAGATAATTTATTTTAGAAGGATTGATATAATTGTATTTATCAACAACAAATTCTATAATTTTAATTTTATACTTCTGTTGTTAACTTTTTTGAAAATATGTGTTTTAGTAGGCTAAAACAGGCGGCCCATGACAGGGCTACAATTTTAAGTCATTGTGTATCGGTAAATAAATATTCTTCCAGATCCTATACCTCTTCACAAAAAGTACTAAAAATTGTATCTGTGTAGTAGCTCTGTCACTCTAGGAAATTTCTCTATTAATATTTTTTCAACTACTACCTCCCCTTTCCTTAAGACCCTTTCTCTCTCCCTACCCCTCTTTAGTATCGGTTCAATTTCTATACTCCCATTTAGTTTATTTCCAATTTGTTTTTCACCTTGTCTATTGTCTATATTTTAAGCAGTCTTCTTGGTTTTATAATGCTAAATATACAAATTGAAAATGTTCATTTGTATCTACAGACAGCATTCATACAAGTTCAACGATTATTGTAATCTCCATTAATTTTTACTTTCTCAGATATATTTGTCGTGTAGAGAAAGTTATGTGATGGGTAGAAAATATCAATGTTGAGTTTTTTGCAGATATATTATCCCAAAGTCCAAAAAATTGGATTTTGGAATCATGCCTGTCGTCTTTACAGCCCAAATGCATAGACCGATTGTAATCAAATTTGATATGTGAGCGTATTTTGTCCATATCTCTGGACTTTTTTTTGACATCTAAAAATTGAGAGTGGCTGACATGAAAAAAATTAGGATTTGCTAAAAATTGGCTATACCCTTCAAATTAAAAAAAAAATTTAATATAAAATAATTCATATATAAACATGTGTGAAGAATCGCAAGTATGTTACAATCAGGAATACTTGGCAAAAAAACAAAAGTACACTTTCACTGCCTTTCAAAATCATGATTTTAATCAAATTAGATTTACACCAAGGTGTGTTTATGGCACAAGTTTAGACCCATTAAAATGTATAAATAATGACTGAAAACTGCCAAACTGACATTTTAGTGACAAATAATTTTAGTTTGTTTTTATTTGGTTTTGGGGATGAATGAGTGAAAAAGTTTGTCCAATGATTTTGCACCGTTTATTTTTAGTATTATATTGTATAAAACAAGTCCTGAAATAAAATAATATGTTGAATATAAAATATGACCAAGTACAAAATTTTTACACATTTTGTTAAAAAGATTTAATTTTAATTTTATTTCGTTCAAAAGTTTCTTTTATTTTCTTAACAGATATAAAAATTAAATATTTAATATGAAAGAATGATGAAGTTAATATGAGTGAAATATTATTGCATAGAAATATATCTGATAAATTATTTATTTACCCAAAACCGTTAAATTTTATTCATTAATATAACACTCGATTATCACATAGTTTGTTTATAATAACAGAAACAGAATTTAAAATTATAGTGCACCACACCAACTACAAATATTTAGAAAAATAATAGTTAATGATTAAATCAGAAGCTTTAAAAATTATAATTGAAAGTGTGATATGTTGCTACAAGTGTTATTTTTTATGACACTAAAAGAAAGTTTAAATTTATGATAGTTTTTGTTTATACTTTTGTAGAGGAAATTGGAAGAACCTGCTATTGACAAATAACATTATACAATTTACAACATTGACCGAAGGTACTTGGTAGAACTCCATTTTAATGAAAAAAACAACACAATATTTAGTAAATTCTACAATTTTATTGAGTCTTGTCGACCATGGTTTCGCCAGCAACAGCATTTTCAATGCAACTTAACAAAGACTAAGGAAGATATTAAAACTAACATATAATATTACAAAAAGAAGAACAGTTACTTAGCTAAGAGGGAGGGAGTAGAAGGGCGTGGGAAACATGTGGTCATAAGGAAGACAATGGTTTTAACAAAGGTGAGTTTAACTCCCTCCCCCTTTGCTAAGTAACTGTTCTTCTTTTTGTAATATTATATGTTAGTTTTAATATCTTCCTTAGTCTTTGTTAAGCTGCCTTGTAAATGCTGTTGCTGGCGAAACCATGGTCGGCAAGACTCAATTAAATTGTAGAATTTACTAAATATTGTGTTTTTTTATTGCAAATAACATTGTGCATGTCTGCGTTGTTTACTCTTTCCTTATCACACTTCATTCATTGAGTCGTTATTTGTTCATACAGGTGTGAGATCTTCTCTATTCTGTTGTATTGTGTTCATATGACAAGTTATCTCTTGTCAGTGAATATTTATTTTCTCATTGTATACTCATTATGTAGTGATTATAATCAATAATTTGTACATAATTACAATTTTCTTTATTTTTGTTACGTCAGTGAATTTCTTCACTCTGATAATTCTTTTAAAAACTTAGTAAATTTTAATATTTTTTAAGTATTATATGTGAATGTTCAAGTTAAATGATTTCCTGACTTTTTTATTATCTTTATTTATTGGCATGGGATGTTAGGCTTTGATGTTTGTTAGACTCTGAAATCTGTGCAACAAAACATACTATTCCTAGACAGATATTTCGTACATCAGGAAATTTGGTAAAATGTGGAAATTTGATTGCTTTCGTTCTGTGAACACGCTGTTTATGATGCATCTAAATAATATGTATAATTAATAGTTAGTATTTAAAGTAATGTATTTCAAAATAACAACTGTATTAAATCTAGTATTTTTCTTATTTAATCTTTAGATGATGCGAAACTATCGTAAGCCTCTTATAATTACAACTCCGAAGATTTTGTTACGTGCTCCAGAAGCTACATCATCTCTTACTTTACTTGCACCTGGTACAAGTTTTTCTCCAGTATTGGGTAAGATTACTATTTATGATTTACTCTTGATGAAATTTTTCATTTTCTGAATTCAGTAGCTTACAAGAGGGCGTCCCACACGTTCTCGGCCCAAGATATTCTTTTATAGAAATCAAAGTAATTGTCATAATTAAATAAAATTTGCCACAGGCCTGACTTGGTGGGTGAGAAGTGTGGTGTCCCACTCACTGACATCAGACCAAGTGTTTGAAGTGATCGCTATTAAGTCTGCACACACTTCGCCATGTTACAGAAGATTGGTCCCACCATATCGGGAATCACAGCGTCAATTTCTTGCCTAATGCTGTTTTTCAGTTGCATGAGAGTCCGTGCCTTGTTATGGTACACTTTTTCTTTTAGCATGTCCCATAACTATGGTTTAATCAAGAGATTCATGGAGACAGGTATTTGAAGAGAAACAAATAATGACTCTGCCCTCATTATTCATTTGTGCAACTATATTATTTGTTAATATGGATATTTATAATTTTATATATAACACAATTAATTATGCATACATACAATACTAAAAATAAGAAGAATATTTTTCTTCAATCTCATAGAAATAAAATAGCTTCTTTTTCATAATGGATCAAAATTGCATAATACTGTACCATTATATTTCAAAATATTATTAATGATGAAACATGTATAACAAAAATTAAAGACTTTTTCCTAGATAAGGTTTGTTATTCAATCATTGACTTTCTATTTTGTATCTGAACATTTTAAAAGTTAATTATTTAATAGATTTATAAGGACAGTCTGAATAATTGTAAATTATTGATTAGTATTGTAATTATAATATAATAGTTATATTGTAATAATTTTATAATTTTATATTGATGTTGCCTGTTTGTAAAAACAATAACATTGTACCATGGCAATAAATTATTCATTTTCTAAATATAATCTGGTGAGGTAAGGTTAGGTGACCTTGTGGCCAAATTCTCATGGACATGACTAGATTTTCCAAGAAAAACTAAACTTCTTTCAGCTGATCTTGGAATGGTGGTATAGTCTGTATAGAGTTCCTTGTCATCATCAAACTGATTTACAAATTCATGGAAGATTCCCATGTAGAGACTTCAGTATCCGCTGTTGTTTCATAAAAGATGGGATCAATAATGCTGCACCATGATAAATTTGCTAAAAATATGCAGCACACCATACGCCAAATTTAACATCAAGAAGTGGTCTCTCTTTCACAGTGTAAGGATTCTCACTAGCCCATAACCGGGATATTATGGGAATTTATGACGCCGTTTAGACGGAACCATGCTTCGTCTGTAAACAACGTGTAATCAAGGATTATTGGGTATGTGCGTTGACAAATTGCTGGAACCAATTACAGTAATCATTCTCTTCTGTTTGTTGAGAGATTGCATTGTACAACAATGATACGGATATGCATGTAACTTTGCTTCTTTTTGCAGGTTGTTGGCATTTGTTTCTGGAAAGCCACATTTCCTGTGACAATCTATGCCAGAACTTACTTTGTGAACGTCCTTCTCCAACAATGTTCCTGTTGTTTTGATGTTATTCACCAAATATTAAATGATAGACTTTGCAGGCTGTTTCCAGACACAAAAGAATATAAACACTGGCATACCTTTATGAAGTCCGTTTTTCAGTATATGCGGATGATAAACACACGCTGTTCTACTGATTAATAAATCTTACTGTACTCAAACACAAATCACTATATACTGTTCATCACAACAACAAGATCACAAATTTACAATTGTAACAAATAACCATGCGTTCGTACAATAGCATAAAATGGTTGACTCGTGCATGCATACACCTAGAAAGTCTGTGCCACTCACTATGATAGCATAAATGGGCCAACTCGCTCATCCACATGGTTAGAAAATTTGTAGTGCAGCCTAATATTTCACCACTCATACCAAGGTATGACCATACAAAATGTTATTTCATTATGGTGTAACAATTTGAAGGTAGGCTATAAAAATTGTTAAGTTAAACTAGGTTATCATAACTAAAGACTTAAATTTAAACGACAAAATATAAAAGAGGATGGGACTAGATAATTACTGAAGTAATAATACAAATAATAACTAATATGTAATTTCAAATAAAATAGACAAAGTAAGATAATATGAACTTGAAAGTTAGGGTTATCCAGTATAAACATTCACCCAAAGCATTAGTTCATTAATGAACCAAATACCATTATATATAATCAGATTTGAGAATAATTCATCAATCAGTAATAATAAGATTTAAGATAATAAGTTGTTTAGATAAAAAATACTTCATTGAAATTGAGTAAAACAAATATAGATAGTACAAAGGTTAACCATATTTGTTTAAAATTAAAACTGTAGAAGAACAAGTGACGTAGTTTGAGTTATGATGTCACAGGAAGAATTTAGAGCAAGATGTTGACAAGATTAAATAATTAAAATTAAATAAACAAAACTAGATATAAAAATAAATTATGTAAAAATTATATAATAGATTAAGATAAATTAAGAACCTGAGAAAAATTTAATGTTAAGGAAAAGTGAAACAGACGCAATTCGGTGACTAGTGGTTACCTGCCCTACTGCATCATAACAGACCGTAACTAGGTAATGTTTCATAGTTGGCTTGGCCTTCAGTATTGAAAAAGGATGTAAGATGGCTTGGGAATATTGAAAAGGAAGGAATCAGGAGTGATTTTTTTTTTTGCGATTTTTGGGCATGGAGAAATAAGGTTTTCATATGCACACACAATAAATAATGGTGTAAGAAGAAATAAGAAAATAATTTATCATTGCAAAGTTAATTGTGAAGTTAGTAAGAAAGAAATATTAATTTTAAAAAAGTAAAACCAATAACAATGCATTGTTGAAGTAACGATATATATATATATATATATATATTGTAATAAATGATAACAGGACTTTTGAATTAAATAAACTATTAAAAGACAATCAAATAATAATATTGAACAATTCCAATATTAAAGTAAGGATTAGTTGTAAATAAATTTTAGTGTGAAACATGGAAATTTTAAAGGAGACAATACTCAAAAACCCCTTAGGGAAAGAAAGTGGGAAATATATTTAATTGTTATTAAATATTGTTTTAAAATAATTTATCAATACAGTAATTACCTATTACATACAATATCACAAAGAATGAATATATGTATGCAATTTCTATGTTTTGTTAAAAAAGTTATAGTTATAATTATATCAAATAAATTAATAATTTTTTATTGTATTTTTATGTACTGTAATTTTAGTTGAGAGTAAATAAGAGTTACTGGACACGATAGGCTAAAGTAAATCAACCCAAGAGAACTGTTTTGCCATCTTGGTAATTGTTTTCTTCTTTCATACTGTTGGAACCGTTAAATACTTTTACTTTTAGTTTACTTTTATAGACTTTTTTCTTATAATAAGAGCATTCAAATTTCTTTTGTAAGTTTGGCAACGCAATATGAGTTTCTTAATTGAAAAAAAAAAACTAGTTTAGTTGGTTTTCCTTTTATAACGGCAATTACTTTAATTTCTATAAGTAAAAACCTGGGGCCACAACTGAGTGGGACATCCTGTATTAACATAACTTTTTTGAAGGCAATGGGAATGGAATAAATTAAAAATTAATTCCAGAATAATAAGGGATTTTTTTTATTACTCCTAAGAGGTTTTATAGGTTCAAACCAAATTTTAAACCTCTATGGATGTAGGCTATACATGGAATCGTTATTCTTATTAGACATTTTTTTTAAGAGAAGGAGAAATATTGTACACAAATTGAAAATCCTCGTTTGTTACATATAAGTACAAATACAGGGTGTTTATAAAAGAACTCCTTGATTTAAAGTTTTATTAGTACACAGTAAAGTTAAATTAATAGTTATAAAACCTATATATTACTAAAGAGAATGTTCTCAAGTTTTTTTTTCATACCTAATAAAGTTCTATATGAGCACCATTTGTTGGCCTGGCCACGTCTAAACGATATTCAGTTTCTTTCCAGGTATTCAGCAGCATATCAGGCGTGAGGGATGCTACAGCTTCAACAATCCTCTCCCTCAGATGAGCAATGTCACGGATCTTCTCGGAATACACAATGTTTTTTACATGAACCCAAAGGAAAAAATCTAGTGGAGTCAGATCTGGGCTCCTTGGTGACCATGCAAGTGGCCCACATCTACCAATCCACCTATTAACAAAACGCAAGTTCAACGCATCACGGACACGGTTGCTGTAGTGAGGTGGCGCGCCATCTTGCTGGAAGAAAATTGGTCCCTTTTCTTGTTCAATATCATCTATTTGTGGGGAAACGTATAGTTCTAATATATCACAATAAATATTCGCATTAATTCTCTTCTCTGTGAAGATGAAAGGTCCGACGATACGATCATGCATCAATCCACACCAAACATTGACTTTGGGCAAGTCTCGCTGATGTTCTATGAATTCATGCGGTGGCTCTGACCCCCAAATCCTACAATTGTGTCGATTGACAGACCCACTTACGTGAAATGTCGCCTCATCAGAAAACATGACATTTTCCAGGAAGTTCTCATTTTCTTCAATGCTGTCCAAAATGAAGACTGCGAAATCGACTCTTTTCACTTAGTCACTGATCTTGATTTCATGCAGAAGTTGAATCTTATACGCACGTAATTTAAGCCTCTTTCGCATCACTTTATACACGGCAGACTTAGGTATTCCCAACTCCAAACTTCGTCTTGCCAATGACTTTTTAGGGCTACGAGTACAAGACGTACGGATTCGTTCCACATTCTGTTCAGAGACTGAAGGCCTACCCGGTGACTTTCCTTTTAAGACACTACCTGTTTCCCGAAACTGATTATACCAATTGAGAATAGTTTTGTTAGTAGGTGCAACACCGCCATATTCACGTCTATAATTACGCTGAACTGTGATCACTGAACTTGATTGAATAAACCAAATCACACATTGAGCTTTTTCCTGTGGCGTAGCCATGACTGTTGAATAGTGACTGGCCGGCGCTCTTCCTCCACCATGCTCGCTCTAAGGTCATGTACGGGTGCCAACTGCGATCGAATATTAGCCAAAAAATCTTGACAATATACTGAACTCAAGTTCGAAAACCGAAAGTTTATTGCTGGTTTCGTTTTTTAATTATGATTTTTTTAAATCAAGGAGTTCTTTTATAAACACCCTGTACATCAAACAACATGCTTTTGATGAGGAATGTACAGTTCTAATATTATTTTGTGTTAGAGCCCTTTTAAAAAAAAAAAAATGTTTTAATCTTTTACGATATATATTAATTACATTAAAATAAATTAATTTTATATTTAAGAAAAAATTCTTCAACAATTTTTAATTTATGGGGCCCATTTTTTAAATCATGAAATTTTTGTATGTTTTATAAAACAAAACTCATACATGTTATGCATAGAGTAATATTTATTCAACAATTTTTAATTTATGGAACCCATTTTTTAAATCATGAAATTTTTGTATGTTTTATATAAAAAAACTCATACATGTTATGCATAGAATAATATTTTTTATATATGCCCATTTTGAACATTTGTAAAAACTATGTTTTATTATGTATATGTGTCGCACATCAAAGTTATTATCTGACAAAATAGATTTTAAGTTTAGATTTTGTATGGATAGGAGACATGAGCTGAAATTGGAAAGTGGTCATTGGTATTATCTAGTAGTACATAAATAGGAAAACGCACAAAAAAAAAACACTTAGTTCATAAATAGTTCGTAAACACTCTTCACTTTCTCAATCAGTCGAAAATGAACAGTGTTTAAGAAATATTTCAGAAATTTAGTATTTTTATGTGTATTTTCCATGTTCTTAGATTCCATCTACTTAGGTAATACCAAGGACCAATTTCCAATTTAAGCCTGTGTCTCCTATACATACAAAATCCAAATTAATAGGCTATGTGCTTTATTAAACTCTAACCTAAAACAAATTTTGACAATGTTTTATTTATATAATGCTCATTTTCATCCCGTCTAAGCAATTTTTTAAAGTTTAAATTTTGTACTATAAGCTATTTATATGAGATTCATGACACTGCACGTATGTGAAAAAACTGGATGCTTAGATAATATTTCTACTTGTTCTTTCTATAGGAGATGATTGGGCTAGACCTGTGGATACAGTGAACAAACTTCTCTTTGTGACTGGAAAACATTATTACGCTCTACACAAACAAAGAATGGCTTTAGGTCTGACAAATGTTGCTATTATTAGACTGGAAGAACTTTGTCCTTTTCCTACTTATTACCTTCAACAACAGCTTGAACTGTATACAAATGCTAAAAGTAAGCAATTAAAAAAGTTATGTTGGTTAACAAAATAAGATGATTTGGTGATATTTAAAATATTCTTGATATGTCTATTTACATGTAAATATTATATGGATGTTCAAGAATGATGCAATCTGAATGTTTGTTTTTTTATAATAAGAATGTTTGTTTACTCGTAAGAATAATTCATTTTTATTAGAACTGTCTTTTTTTTCCAGGTGAAATTCAGAATGTTCACTATTAGTTAAAATAATTAGTAGTCATTAGCCACCCTATATCACTTCACACATTGATCTATTTCTAAGTAAAAATTATCTCAAATTTCAAACTGAGGAATGTTAGCAGTTGTTGCACTCTGCAATAAACTAGGCAATCTATTATTGCTGCCCTATTATTTTGTATCTCCTTTGTGTAAGTCTCAAGCTATTAAGAGAATGTCTCTCTGTAACCTTATTGGGCCCCAGGCGATAACTCTAATGTTGATATAGATTAAGGACCGAACTTCTGTAAGAGATATAACAAGTGGTCACGTATGTTAAGTCAACCAAACAAAAATGTATGTTCCTAATTTAGCTTTTTTAAACTCTGAGATAATATAAGTCTTTCCTCATCATACCTTCTTAACCTTTCACCTTGTCTTTAGAGTTATATGGAAGATAGGACCTAATGGTACAAATTTCACCCTTGAAATAAAGACAAATTAGCTATCTATCCTGAAGTTTAGAGTAGGTACATGTTTAGTAATCTATTGTGGGTGAGGTACAACTGGGTAAGCTGTCCTCCATCATCCTGTGTCATAACAATGTTTTATATCCTTCATGTTGTTTTTTATTCTTGTTATGTTGTTGATGATTATATGAATTTTACTAAACACTCAAAATGTTACTATTCCAATCTGTTAGCAAAGTGTAAAGGTTAATGGTTGCTATTTATCAAAGACATGAACTTTTTAGGTTTTGGTTTAAATACAACTTTAATACAAGGTTTTTTGTAGTACAACTGGTTTTGGTATTTTTCAACCCTTAGTATGAATATGTCGATGGCTCATCTAAAGTTAACACTTTGAAGCCTAATTCTCTATCGCGCTGCTTTCCTACTGTGCCTGGGGGTTTTGGACATGTTTTTAAAAAATTGTGGTATTTGTTATATTTATCATATATGACTTATTATATATCATTTTAAACCTAAAGAAATTACCTTTTTAAATATATATATATATACATGTAAATAGATATTTTACTCACAGACAACACTCCTTAGTCTTGAAAAAGGGTAAAATACACACACAAACAAAAATAGCTACACAGCACTTCACTAAACATAATTGGCCTTTGTATGATACAGTTTGAAACATTCAAGGTACACAAAGGGGTACTGAACATTCTGGGTTCACCATAACTCAAAAAGTATTTAGTATTCAAGAAAAACAATAAACAAACATAACGAATCTTGATTACTCAGTCACTAACTTTGAACTAAACAAACGTCTGCTACGTTCCTCATAGACGTGTTACGTTGCCTAGCATCAGCTTTATAATATTTATATCTAGTCCATATCAACAGCACAGACTATTCGAAAATCAAAGACATGCAAAGATAAATAACCAATTAGCTAAGCAAAAGTGCCGAAACCCGATCATATGCCGACATCGCGATCGTATAGAATTATTTAGCGCAGCCCGATGTATACTCGGGCTTCGGCGGCGAGCGCTGTCGCATTGCCCGACCTATACTCGGGCTTAGGCTTCAAAGTGTTAACAGTGGTTTGCCTGCAAGGAAATTGATTTGAGTTGACGAAACTAAAATTAATTATACAAAAAAAAGAGTTATTTTTCTAATTTATTATCTCCATGTTGAGTATTTATTATTATTTTTAACAACCAGAGACTCAACCTGTGAAAAACAAAATAAAGTGTAAAATACCATACATTTTTTAAATACAGTTTATGAGTAGAAATAATTTTTAGTAGTGGATTGTCTGGATAGGTTAATAGATAGTGGTGTTTTGTAAATTCATTTATGGAATTTATTTTTGTGTAGATTTTGTTTGGTGCCAGGAAGAACACCAAAATATGGGAGCCTGGACTTTTTGTAAGCCAAGATTTGAAAACCTGTTGGGATGTAAAGTAAGTATCATGTTACTTAATTCAATATATGACTCTTATTAGTTTAGTTAAATATTTTTCTGAATTTCCAAGATTTGAAACTAAAGCTTTAAATTATTAATATATACGAGGTACTATCAGAAAGTTTTCAGACTGTACAAACCAGTGCCCAATTATGTAATACCTAATGAGCCAGTGTGCCGAGTTTCGTTGCATTGTGAAGTCGTGTTCGGTCTACGAGTTGTGTTTTGTAATTGTGTGTTAATATTGATTTGCAAATTTTATGATAACTAATAACTTTGACAAGCTTGTATCAAGTTTCGTTTTAAACTTGGTAAATTGCCTACTGAAATTTTTGCGATGCTTTAAGAACCATTAGAAGAACATTCCCTAAACAGAACACAGGTTCTTGAATGGTACATTCGTTTCAAGGCTGTCAGAACTACTCTTGAAGTTGATCATCATTCTGAACGACCTTCACAAGCAAGACGGATGAAAATTTTGAAAAAATGAGATAACTTATTCACGAAGACCATCGTCAAACAATCCACAATTTGTGTACAAGTCTCGTCATAAACTATTGAAGCTGCTAAAATATTCTAAATGAAAATTTAGACATCCGTCCTGTTCTTGCAAAATTCATTCTTTAAGTTTTGTCTGTGGATCAGAAACTGTGTTGTTTTGATGTGTACAGAGAACTCAGAGCAACTTTTAAAAATGACCCTATCTTCATAAACAGTGATGAAAGCTGGTTCTATGGCTATGATCCAGAAACAGAACGGTAGTAAATGTCCATAATCACTGAGTCCAAAAAAAGCATGTCAGGTCAGAAGTTCAACAAAACCATGGTCGTCGTGTTTTTCGACATCATTCATCACCGTGATTTTCAAAGGCATTGTTCATCGCAAGTTCGTGCCAGCTGGTGTTACAGCAAATTCAGATTTTTATTGTGACTTTTGAGGCGGCTGAGAGAAAATATTCTACGAAAAAGGCCCAAATGGTGGAAAGACCAAAACTGGCTGTTGCTTCACAACAAAGCACTTGCTCAAGCTTCAATGAAAGCAATACAGTTTTTGATCAAAAAAAATATGGCCACAAATTTCCACACCCTTCATAATCACCAGATTTAGCCTCCTGTGACTTTGCTCTGTTCCCGAAAGTGAAAATTCACATGAAAAGTCACCGTTTTGACACTATAAAAGACTTTTTTTTTAAACCCACTAGGTGCTTGATTCACCTTCAGGAAAAGAATTTTGTTGACACTTTCCAGGCATGAAAAATGCAACAAAACTCGGCACACTGACTCAGATATCATGTAATCAGACGCTGGGACTCCGGTTAGCAAATTCATGTCTAATAAACTTCGTTATGAAACCAATTTACAGTACTATTCATTTTCACTCAAAAGATATCGACCTAACATATACAAGAAAAATTTATTTTGTATGTCTATTTTAAAGTGCTTAGTTTCTACTTGCTTATTTAAGGATAATGAATTATGTTTCAGCTCAAATATAGTGGTAGAAAACCCTTGGCCACTCCTGCTGTCGGCATAGGAAAACTACATAAAGAAGAAACCCAGCATGTTACTGAAAATCCTTTTCAGATCTATTAATGATCTATTATCAGATCTATCTGTAATATGTACATATTCATTCCATATACATACAATGTATGTGCTAATTTGTAAATGAAAATAAATAAAAAAGTATTATTGTATTTTCATATAGATATTACATGTTTTTCCTTGTTGTTTAAAAGCAAAAAACCACTTTGTCATAAGTACCTTAAAAAAAGGGGGGGAAAGAACATAAAATAAACACTTACATCCTATAATATTTTAATAGCATTAGGGTTGTAAGAAAAAAAGAAGAAAAAAGGTGAATGGGGGAGGAGCGAGGTGGGGCACTCCGAAATCATCAAGAAGATAATGAAGAAATCTGTGTTGGAAATACCATGCAAACCGAGTCATGTTTTTTCGAGTTTCACATTTTTCAGTCTCTAAGTTGGGTTAGTATTTAGTTCAAAATATGACATAAGCTAGATATGATGTCGGGAAACTTGTGTCATCTCTCGTATTGCAATCATATATTCAAAGCCTTGTATGGACGGACAAACAGTGTTCCAGAATTAGTTAATGTTATAGAATCGTGAGTAAATGATTTGTCTGAATGCAAAATGTTAAATATTGTATTTCCACTAAAGCAATACCATAAAGTAAATAAGTATTGTAAACTTTTATAGTTTAAGTTAAATTAAGAAACAATAATTCCCAAAATTAAAACATAAGATTCAGTACGGGGTGGTAGTGAACGCATATAACTGTCAGGTTATCCCGAATTGGTCCAAAAATCCACCAATCACAGCATTTAGCAGTCAATCTGGTACAATGTACTTCTTGTAGACATTCACTCATCTTCCCTCGGCAAGAGTGATCGTGTTGACTCTCTTGTCAGCACAAGAACTTCTCGTTACCAGAACGATACTAATCTTCAAGAGTAACGCTTCAGATGGGCTATTCAGAAGAACATTTTTTTTTTTTTTTTATTTGAATTTTAATAAAATTAGTGATCAGCGTCCTGGTATAGACAATTAAGTTGTATTTCAAAACTTATCTTCTCACATGAGTATATATTTTCAAATATTGTAACATATATTAAACGATAAAAAACACTAAAGAAACATTCTAGTGAAAAATTGCATTTTTCAAAACAATTAAACTTTCTTTTGAAGTTGGTAAAATAAAATAATTACCAAAATATTGTTGACCAAGAAATAATGAGTAAATTATAAATTGCCATGTTTTGTAAAGTGGCCAAAAACAGTAAAAGTTAGTTTTAAAGGAAATAAGACAATAAACTTTTAACCTTGAAAGACATTATAGGTGTGGTAAATTTTATAATTAAAAGTTATTTAATAGACTTCACCCACCTTATACGTAAAAGAAAATTGAACGCCCACAGGAAATTGTTGTCAAATATATTAAAAACTATTCTTTGAAGGAAACCTTCAAGTCATACAGAAAACACAACACAAAATCCTGTACATAACAATTACACACACGATGTTTCACGGAGAAACAAAACGCTTCACGTCCTCAGGTGTTAGTCCTACAGGTGTTCATGGACATTTTTAGTCTCAACCTCTCCGAGTGCCTAACACAAGTCAACTGAGAAGAAATCAGACATTGATCATTTAAAGGTTCAACCTCCAGGTAGTTCTATTGATTCTCCGGCCTACAACTTTTCAAAATTCCTAAAACTGATTACTGTATATCTCCTTATTTGGCCATTCTGATACCTTTGTGAGGAACAATTAGCATTTTGTAAATATGCTTAGGGAGGTCAATATTGATGGCAATGACTTTATTGTGAGTTTCGATGTTGTCAATTTGTTTACCAACATCCCTGTTATTAATATGTTGGATATAGTTGTGGATAAATTACATGGCGACCTTACCTTAAAAAATAGAACAAACATTCCTGTGGAAATATTAAGAAAGTTATTAACAATGTGTGCTAACTAATTATTTCCAGTTTGATGAAGTTTTTTATAAACAAACTATTGGCTCTCCCATGTGAGGTGTGCTTAGTCCCCTTCTTTGCAATATTTTTTAGGATAATTTTGAACAGAATTTATTTGCCAAATCTGTGTTTAAACCTAAGTTGTGGTTGAGATATGTGGATGATATTTTTTGTATTTGTAGTTATAGTATGGAACGCCTAAATCAATTCTTAATTTTGTTGAATAGTATTTCAGATAGCATGGAAATTGAGACAAATAATAGTTTGCTCTTTTTGGATGTCTTTGTTACAAAAAAAATTTAATTTGGAGACCACCGTATACAGTACCGTAAACCTACTAACATAGGACAGTATTTAAATTACCTGTCTAACCACCCAGCACATGGTAAGATTGGCTTGGCTTGTGGTTTGTTTAAGAGAGCTCATACAGTGTGTAATAATGATGAATCTAAAAACAAGATATCCAAAAAATCAACAATGACTTATTAAATAATGACTATCCTCAATCCATTATTGACAAAGTTATAAAAAACAAACAAAATTGGCATAAAAAACCTAGTGAGAAACAACAAATAGTGACTAACTAATATACTAAAGTGCACCAAATTTAGAAGAATACACAAAAATTTGAATGTGCCTTTTCTTAAACAACACATCCAACAGCTAGTATTAAAATTTTACACGGGGTCTCACCAACATCACATCTTTAATAATTTTCTTATTAAGCAGATACAACAAAATATCTGACAAACACAGACTAAACTAGCTCTGTCCCTAAATCACGACACACCTTAAACCCCTACTGGTCCACACATCTTTTGTCAAACACATCTTTTTGGTTGCAACCTTTTCCTTCCTCTAACAATTCTATTTCAGAAGTAGTACACGCAACACATATACGTAAGACAAGACCTTCTGTAGACATAGAAAAAGATAAAACATGTAGTGACTGAACACTTTTAATTTTAAATGGTAATTAAGAGGAAAGGAGCCCCATTAAATTCTGGTCAGAATTTGACAATGGGCAGAATATTAAATTTATTTATAGTTCAATGAATGATGTGGTTTGAAATAAAAACTATCATCAGTATAAAAATTATTACATTTATATTAACATACAACAGGGTCAGTTATATTCTCCTTTGTAGCTAGGTATTCATTGTATTGCTCAGGAATGCCTTTGAATTGCTTTATTTGAGCTCTTAGTTGTTTCCATGTTTCTTGATAATAATTTTTTTTATCTCTCGTCATAGCCTGAAATAAAATTAAGTGAAGTTAGTTGTAATGGTTTATGAAAAATTTATAACATGAATTTGAAAAATTGTATTTGTTGTTTATTTTTCAGTATTTTATTTTTTTTTTAAACTAAGCAAAACTCCGACATCCTTTAGACACCATTCTTCCAAAAGGGCACTATAACTCTTGGACGTTGGTTACAAAAATTAACAAAACTTAATGATATATTTAATTGGTGACACTACTTTCAACTTAAATGGATGAGATATTGGAAACAGAGTATTCAAAAAAAGAATCAGTCCAAAACAAAACATTAATGTTTGCACATGAATATGATTTGGGAAAAGAATAGAATTACAAAAGTAGATCAAGGTACTAAATTAATATTGTTTAAAAATAGACAAAGAAATTTTGTTGTAATAAGAATTTCAATGGGGAATAATGTAGAGACCCAAATAAAATTGGATAATAGATAAGACGGAAATTGAAAATTTTATATTTTTCAAATGCAAAGATCCTATCCAGATTAAACCTGTTGAAGCTGGTGGCAAATAGAACATGGTGAGCAGATACCATAATGATGAGAGCATCTGCAATATATATCAGGTCAAAGGTAAGCTATGCATGTGAAGTGTTGGGCAGAGCTGCATCCACACACTTAAACTAGAAGCTCTGCATAATTCAGCTTTCCGAATCTTTAGAATGTCCTAGAACAACACCCATCATAGCAAAAGCAAGTGGAACTCAACATCGAGCCTAGCACTTCATATCTTATTAAGAACAACATGTGTTATTAAACACGCCACAAACCCTACTTTCAAGAGGGATAACCCTTTCCATCTACTAAGTTTAAATCAAGAGTTACATAAACACTCCTTTAGATTTGGAATCACACAGATTATAGCATTAACCTATACCACTCAAGTGCTCTACCTGTTAATTCAATACTTCCTTGGGATTGAAATGTTTCAAAAATTAATATAGACATTATTGGCAATGTAACAAAGCAGGACAACCCAGTTCATTAAAAACATGCCACAATGAAAACAATTAGCTACAATATCTCATGACAGTCTGGACATTTACACAGATAGATCATAATTCTATTATAAATGAATGAGAACTGATACTTCAGCTTGTGTTTTTGTTCCAGAATTGGACTTTGAATTTTTTGCTTTATCATAGCCAACGTCTAGCATAGAATCAATGCTATATTTACATGCTACAACATTACAAGAAATTTCCAGCTGATAAGATCTCCATTCTCACTGGTTCGAAGGCTATGGGCGATAGCGAGATACAGAACATCATCCAATATATTCAAAGAATGCTGCACAGCTTAAATAAAGAAATAGTATTCCAATGGATACCAGTAGGCATAGCAAGAAATGAGAGGGCAGATAAAATTACGGAAGAATCAGGGGGGGTTGAAGATGCACCCTAAGCTGTAGTAACCTACAACATATGCTGTGGGAGAGCACAAAGGGGAATTGTTTCATAGGAGTATGGTGTCACTGGAAGAGTACTGTTTGCTATTCAAAAGAAGTGAACAGACATTGGCTGAATGAGCTAGACTGGAACATTTTTGGTATGTCAGACTTACCGCTCTGGATTGGAGATTGTATAGAGTTGGAAAATTTGACATGTAATCCTAAACTGTAAAAAAGTGATAGCCTAGTCAGGAAAAGACTGAAGAAATGCTTGCAAGACATGAAAAATCTGGCCTCCTCTATTCAGACTGTCCTAATGAGTCCTTCACTGTTAGTCGTTGCTGAGATAATATACAGTATGCATTGTGAAATCAGCATTGTCTGATGTGGGATTCACAAACTAAGAAATTAAAAGTAAGTATGAATGAAAAATAAAGTAAAATCGAACATTTGATAGGTAGTTTTTTTAAAGAGAAGGAAAAATCCTCATAAAACTATTTCAAACCTAGGACCTAATAAGATGTCGTACCAAAAAAAACAGTTTAAAACTTCATTAATAAAGGTGTTAATCTGGTAGAGAAATATACCTATTAAATATTTTGTAAAACTTATTTTAAAACAATTGTAACATATTCATAAGATATTGGGCAATGACAGTGAAAAATAGTGGAGATCTGTCATTCAAAGTAAAGATGTGTCTATTAAGTATTCTACAGATAATTAGTAGTGATAAGATTAAGAATAGGACTGAAAAGTTATTAAATCATTTGAAGAGTTAAAAAATCAGGTCGTGTGGACAAGCCAAAAGAATGAAAAAGGAAAGAACCAAACTCCTAAACTGATGCCAGAAGGAAGAATACCAATAGAAAAACCATGGACGTGATGTGATCCCATCACATCATGTGATTAAGTTGGCTGAAATGTAAAAGAAAGAGAATGACCTGAGAGGAGGTTACCAATTTGGATATGTAAAAAAGCTTAAGATAAATGAAAATTTCTATTCCAGATTCAAACCACTTTGTTAAGAGGACAGGAGTTTAAAAAAATTCTGAAAGTCTTCACTGCTATAAACTGGTTTAAATATTGTAATCTCATTTCAACCGTTCAGCATTATGTTATATTTTAATTGTTTTATTTAATTTATGTAAACAAAAGTTGGTTCTTGATGAAACTTTATATTATAACTTGTGAAATTTCATATTTTTCTGAGAAGTTTGATTGAATATATAAAAAGAAAATCATATGTAAGCTGTTAATGGTTACGTGTATGATCAGATTAAATTTGTGAATGGAATGTTGAAGTGTTATGGAATCAAACTAACAATAAAATAATTATTTAATATAATAAACGTCCTAGAATATTTTGTAAATATATAGATGTAAGTTAGGTAAGAAATTATATTATATACTATGCAAGTTGAAATATGGCAACAATGTTGTCTATGACAAAACTTGTTGCAAATTTGGTCAGTCGTCAATCCAATAAAACAAATAGTATTTTTTTTTATTTATATGATATCCATGATTCAAAAATTGATACCTATTACCAACTCAAGAAAAAAATTGTCGTATTACATAAATGGATATTCATAAATAACAAATAACTACTTAAGAATTGACAGTAAAATTACATAAATTTTATGTGTAAATAGATTACTTGATCCCACAATACATTAGGACATTAAAGTTGAGCACATTACTAAAAAAAAAAAAAAAAAAAAAAAAAAAATTAATTTTAATGATTGATATACCTTGTAATCTTCTCCATATTTGTCCATAAGGTATGTTAACCATCGAACTCTTCCTAAGGGCAACCTGAATAATCGTTCTCGTGGTGCTTTAGCATCTTTTTCTAATTCATCCACTACATGAGTTTTCAATGGTATACTTCGTTTCTCACCATTTATTAACTTTTTCTTTAACTAAAAGCAAATAACAATATTTACAAGCCTAATTTTAAAGTGTACACTTAAATCACACTTATTTAACTATAAATATTTAATGTGTAATAACAGGATATGGGATTTTTATTCTTCCCATAGTGTTCAGTATTTATAAGCTGTTGTCATGACAACGTACTCAGCCAGCCAATGGCATGAGCGACTCACCCATTTCTCCGGTTTGTTCAGTCTTTTCTAGAAAGTAATAGAAGATAAACGTTCTGTTCTCTCACGCCGCTATACGCTATTTTAATAATGACTCCACTGTATTATATTAAATTAAGATTCCATTGTAATGGTATAAACTTGAACTTACTGTTTAATGTGTTATTTTGTAGTTGTGGTTAAAAGAAATAATAGATTGTATAGTGATTGAACTATTAATGTGTGATGTTTGGAAAAAGTTACTCATTTTAGCTCTGAAACCAGATGCATTATGTTAGATCTCTACATGTTATTACTAGACTCGAACTGGGACAAATTAAAAGGTAACAAATCAGTCTATTATTTAATCACAACTAATGTTTATAGGAGAACACAATCATATTTGCAAATCTAGTGATCTTGACTCTGGTAATGTTAATAGACTAATTTAAGTCATTAGTTGTGGAGATTAATACACAGTCCATTATCAAATCATAAGTCATATTAAACACATAGTCTTAGTTCACTTTAGGTTCGAAACTCCAAAAAAATAATGATTAAGTTGTCTTTATTATCAAAATAAAACCATGGGTGGTAACTGAATTTTATAAAGTTTGTTGGGGTTTGGTTGCAATTTTGAATTTGTTTATTCTCATGAAAGTTATTTCTTGCCCTATATAATACTTTCCTTTAACTATGTCAAATTTTACATTACCACTTATTTCATCAAGCCAATGCCATAATTTCGCTGGGAGTCTATCCCAGTGATTCCCAACTGGTGTGTCGCAGCACACTGGAGTGCCGCAAGGCCTCTGTAGGTATGCCACAAAATTATTTCATGCAAAGTTGTTTAGGAATAATTATTAAAGTTTTGTATCTCATCACTTGTATACACAATGAAACTTCCCCATTATACATTGAATAAATTCCATTTATTAGAAGGACATTTGTAATAAACAGAATTTTTGTATTCCCCGAACAGGATCATACTTTTTTCTGGTCTTTGCAGTGTTCTTAAATAATGCACTTTCTCAAAAATGGACACGGACACAAAATTGATAGCCAACAGGTCAGTTGAAACTTCGGAATAAAGGACAGCTTAGCATATAAAATATCAGCCTTTCTAGGAAACTGTAGATGTTTTGTGAGATTAAAACCATTATGCCTGTATACTATAAAAACAGTTAACAGGGATAGTTCAATATTTACCCGCTAGCTGTGATAACGCTAGAATGCAGGCCATTGGTCAAACGTCAAACTCTCAGAAGGCTGAATGACTCATCACTTAAATCATTCTGCCAGTGCCAGTGTTGTTTCCCATTTCAGTTACAGCTAGTACTGTTTCTTTTCGTGTTGAAATGGATCGCTTTTTAATTAAGAATAATGAATTACCTAGTACGAGTTGAAGTTCAAGTAAACATAGTGTTGATGTTAGTAAGAAGAAAAGAAAAGAAAGTGATAATAACGATGGTGACAGAAATTTTTCGTCAATATCATGAAAGCTACTTATCACTTGGTTTCACATCGTCTGGTGGAGAACAGCCCAAACACCAATGCCTAATTTATGGCGATCAGTTGTCCAACGAAGCAATGGTATCAAGTTAAAAAGACACCTACTTACGAAGCATACATTTGTGACTGAAAAACCTGTGGAATATTTGAAAAGACTATTGTCAAATCAATCCGAAACAAATAATTGTTTGACAACATCAACAAATTTAAAATAATATGTCAACTGCAAACCTAAATTAGAAATTCATAGACTTAAGTCTTGATAAAGTAGTTAAGGGTTTATTATCTACGCAACATCCATTATTGATTGTGCCTTACTCCTGTAAAGGTAATAATATAAAAAATGAACATTATCCACTATATAACAGGAGTGAGTGTCAACATTCTACACCTTTCCTCAGTAAACCAAAAATGGTATGGACTCTAAGATGTACTCTAACTATTAAAGAATATTTACCTTTGAACCTGGTATGCTTACACTCAAATTAGAATCGTATGCCAATCCCATATTTTCTAAATTTTTGGTGAGTGTTTGTTTCTTATCCCATGCATCCTTTATTTGTGGACTGAAACATAAAACAATTGTTATTAATATAGCTTATAAAATTAGTACTAAAACTAGATATATTTATAATTAATGCCTAAAAAACTCTAAGTCTGAAAACAGAAAAGTTGAAATTCTGAGTTTACAAGTTGAGATTCCTAGATTTAAAAATCAGGGATTACAAAATTACATCTTGAACCATATAAGTTATATGAATTAATGTTTTTTTTTCCTTAAAGGGTAAAATATCTCATTTCTCATTACCTTATACAAAAAAAGAGGAAAAGGAGTATAAATAAAGACTTCTATTCTTCGAATAATCTAATAGCATCAGGGTCGGAAGAGAAACCTGATAGGAAAGAAAAAAAGAAGGATCTAAACCCATGACTATATAAAAAAAAAAGTGTAGATCCACAACATCCCTTGATACTGCTGCTATGCCTGTACTCACTATAAGTGAGCCCCTGACGGTTTCAAAGATATAAATTAATTACCTAGTAATCACTATTAATTTTTATAAAACTGATATATTGTACATACCAACACAGCTGATGCAGTGATGTTAATGAAGTAATAAAGATAAACAAAATAAACAGAATCAAATGACTTGTAGTCTATATTCGGAATAATTAACTAATTCTGAAATGATCATTCAAGACAAGTAGTTTGAGACCTTATGATGAACTATATAGACTCTTTAGTTCTGGAGATATAAATGAAAATAAGATTTAACATTTTATTTAAATTTTTTATGGCAATTCTATGAGAAATAAACTTGTTAAGTACATTTTACATCATGTACACAATTAATAAATCCTTACAGAATATGCCTCTTATAAATTTATTTGAAATTAGATACAAATAACGATTTGATCTCAGATACAGAATTGTTTGTCTAGCAAGTTAGTAGTACTGTACAATAATTTGCTTATAAATCGAAGAATTCGGATAAATTGAAAATAATCGGAACATTCGGAACCGTAGAGATTTTATTCAGCTTACAGAAGCTCATTGTAGAACATTGCTGCAAGGTGAATATGAAGGTCTTCTTCTAAGTTCATATTGTGTTTCTTATAATAGGCCTATAACGAACATAATTTATTTGTTAACAATAGTTAAATAAATTAATATAAATCATTCAATTCAAAACAATTTGCTTTACATAAACCATTTCAAATGATCAAATGTACAAGATAGCCTAACCATTTTATATAGAGTAATTTTTGTTAATTTTTTTAAACTCCTTTATTACATAGGTACTTCTTAAGAATAAATTATTTTTTCAATACGGAATTCACTTTTTCACCGAGAAATCACAATTTAAAAACTACAATTCCACGTATTTATAGGTTATGTAGATATAGGAATGAGAAATGCGTATGGTTTGACAGATGCAGATTACATCATTACTATCACAAATAAGTTTTACGAGTGACAGATATGGCCAAGTGGCAATATATATATATATATATATATATACATATAAAACAACTGATTTAGCCATGTCTACGGAGTATATAGCCACATGGCCAAACCTGTCGTGGATTTAGTGATGTCAATAATTGTCCTTAAGTTTATTACTTTAGTTTATGGAATTTATGAATTGTCATTACCTTAATTAAGTAGGCCGATATAATTTCAGATAGGCCTATAAACATATTGCAATTTCGGTAAATATGTAGGGTAGGCTACCTGTTGTTGCGATTTAGTACGGAAATTTAAACAAATCATATTGTAGACCTATATACCTCCTTTTACAACCATTAGATCATCCTTTCAATCTGTAAGTCCATTTGAATTATCAAAATCTAAGATTTCTGTCAAAAATAATACTGGCAATATGCCAGTACAGAATCATTTTCTGAGTACGCAATTAGCCTATGCATCTATGTTTCATAGGTTACGCATAAGGAATCTGATATTGTGTCGTTGGACGCATGCGCATTACAAATCTTTTGACAGATTAATATTAGGGCCTATACTGTATAGTTTCAGATTCAGCGTAGTAATATTTACCTGTTAGAAGACAGTTAATGTGCATACATTCTTTGGACAAGCTATCATGCATGAAACCTAGAGGCATAGGCTCATTGTGCAGTCTGAACATCAAATGCAAATTTGTAAATTTGCTTATTTTTGACAAAAATATTAGATTTTAATATAATTTTTTTAAAGCTAATTTATATTAAGGTATGTAGTAAACGAATTTTGTTTAAATAATCCAAAATTAGCTGTACCAGCTACTCTATATAATTACCCATTCACATGAACTATATCTAAATATATACCATAATATTGCTGGTGTTTTCTGCAAACTATTTTTCATTCGCTTCCTACTACGGTTAAAATTATAAACCTTCCTTCTCTTCTGTTTTCTTATTTTTGGCATTTTAATAGGAGAAAACGTCTCTTTCTACAACATAACCTACTAACATCAACCACGATCACAACACGATACCATTACCATAGCCATGAAGTGAGAAGAGAATTCGAATGTTGGAATTTGGAATCATAGATTGTCACAGATTTGATTAAACAAGAAGACCACAGATTAACAATAAAATAACTATATCACAAAACCAACCACTATTAAATCCACTATTAGGTGCCTGCACCAATCTCGAATAGCGACAACAAAAAACCGATCTGTGACTAGCCAACTTACCTAACTATACATTCTACAATGTGAAATATGTGAATGTACAATCAAAATCAAATCAAACTTTCAAAGTCCCTTGAATGGAATTTGATAGTGTGAAGAGGTTACAAATTACAATTTATAAAAAACAAATACTTGGAATATAGGACAGGTTACGGTGAGTCAAAACGGTTTTATTTACACAGATTAATAAAAATGTTATTTATATATTCAATTTTGTCATATATAAATAATAAATGCATAGTTTTTTTGTGACGGGGCGCATGAAGTAATCTGAGCGGTAATTGTTTACATTAAGGTAACTTGTAATTTTCGGAGTTTTTTTTTTTATTGTATACTACATACCTTACTTTTTAAGAATAAATAATGTTTTCATTGCGCAGGTCACTCTTTTTAACCGAAAAAGTACGATTCCAAATAAAATGAAATCTACGGGTTTATAGGTTATCCATAATGGCTCATGTTCACATTCACATCTCATATGTTACTAAAGAAATGTCAATACTTATAATATCTGATCTTTTTTATTGCGGAGGTCATTCTTAAAAAAAAACACGATTTCAAAACAATGAAATCAACGGGTTTATAGGTTATCCATAATGGCTAATGTTCACATTCACATCTCATATCTTAATAAAAAAATGTTAATGCTTATATCTGAAATCCTGTGATATGCTGTCAATCTTTCATAATAATAATAATGTAATTATTACCACGAAATTGAGTGTAACGCAAATACACAATTAGTGTGAATTCTCAATATAATTTGTTGGAATTGGAGTATCAAGAATGTAATTTATTATTATCGCCCAACGTATTAAGGTAAGGAAATTAATATCACAGATGACGTGATAAGCTGTGAATCCTCGATATTAATAATCTAATTTCAAATTATAAACTTGGTTTGGCCAGGTGGTTATATAAATATATACATATATAAGATTTACCCAGGTGTTTATATATATATACACCGGTATATATATATACATGGCTAAACCTGTCGAGATATATAATTATATCGCAAAGTAAGCAAATTATTAACTTTAATAAACATACGAAAAGCACCTGAACATACCTGTCGTGATATGAAATAGCGATCTAGCTTAGTCATTGTGTAATGTGCATGCGTCAAACTATAAGCTATTAACATTGCCATTATGTTTTAACCTATAAATATGTCGGATTTGGTAGTTTTTAGATTGTGATTTTTTAGTGAAAAGTAGTGACCTGCACAAGAAAAACATTATTCTTAAGAAGAAAGGTCTGTAGTAAACAATAATTTTTAAAACTGAAAATTACAAGTTACCTTTAAGTAAACATTTACCATCTAATTCTAATTATTTATTTGTACGTATTCTTATTTAACTGTATCTATTATATTATATTCTATAACAGAATACATTCTCTATTCACTGCCTTGAGTCAAACTTCTTTTCTAATCAGACCAAGATTACAAAATCGAAAATGTACACTATTACATACCTACCTAGGCTAGCTTTGAAAGTTGCCCCAGTGGTATGACAGTATCCTCCATATCCAGACTGTTGATCATGTAGTAATCCGTCTGTATACGAAACAAACAGTCCTGGATATCCCATAGTGTGCCTTCTTTCCAGCCCTCTTTTTTGTTTGAGAGAACGTTGAAGGGTCGAGTGGAGACAAACTCGGTGTCCATGCCATCAGATGGTATTTCTAACACAGAGTTCTTCAATACCTTATTTGAGTTCCCCACCTCACTGTAGCTCCTCCTCTATTCACCATGATTGTGTAGCCTATACGCCGCCATTCTCACCCCCGACATTGTGAAAATATCTAGAGGCGGCAGGCTTAAAAGCTCATCTAGAGCAACCGTTGGTATGCTTGTAAAGGCACCTGTGACTGCAGGCACTCTAGCAGATATGCACCCTTGCATATCTGCATTATGCAATATATGCATTATATGATTATGCAATTAAATTAGCAGATATAGGCACCCTAGCCACTGCATGCTCGCAAGTTTGCTGCCTGCTGTGGCTTGTGCCACTTTTGTCCTCCATATCAGGAAACCGTACGTAAGTTGAAGTTTGACAATCGCCTTGTAGATCCAGAGAGCGAGCTTCGGTTTCAATCCCCATTCATATCCTATAAGTCGTCTTGTCACCATTAGAGATGACTTTTTCTTTAATATGGCATAGTCCAGATGAGTGTTCCATGTCAGTTTCTTACCCAGGATTACTCCCAGATATTTCACCGTACTTGTAAAACACCCAATCTAGATTCCTCAAACCATATCTTCACATCACTTGTATCCTTCCTACTAAATGGGACAATGACCATCTTAGTGGTCTATCTCCCTCCGACACCAGTCACCGATGAGTCCCAGATAGTAGTTAAGCTGCTCCTCAAGTGAACTTGGAAACTTGCCTGTACCATGATGACTATTTCATCTATGTAACCTTGCACATATGACCCCTGACCCATAAAGATCTCTAAGGAGGCTGCCCACAACCAAAGCACACAGAAATGACACCTCCCTGCGGACAATCTCTGGTACCTCATGGCCCAGGGAGTACTGCACTTGTCTACTGTGAACCAAAGAGTCCATCCACCTGCAAATGGTATGATCAACTCTATGAATTCGCATTGCCATCACCATTGTGTCAAGTGAGATGTTATCAAAGCCACCTTCAATGTCTAAGAAGGCGCACATTGCTGTCTCTTTCCTCGCTACAGCATCCTCAATCCTGCTTACTAACTGATGTAGGACAGATTCACAGGACTTCCCAGGCTGGTAAGCATATTGATTCCTATGGAGTGGATTTCCTGAGCGAACCCACTTCTGTATAGATCTACCAATCAGTCTCTCTAGAGTTTTCAGGATAAACGAAGTCTGTAGGTGTGTCTGTCAGACTCTATACTTAATTTGTGTCCATTTGGAATTGGATGTACATATTGTCTGAAAGTGAGTGTTCCTATAGGACTTGCCACCCTTTGACCAGTGTTGGCATGTTCTCAAGAACATATTGTAATATTGATAACTTCCTCTCTCAGTCTATTCTTGAAAGACCTGTAATCTATATATATATATATATATATATATATATATATATATATATATATATATATATATATATATATATATAGATTATCAGACACAAGAAAGGAAATTAAAGACTCACCTCTAGGGTTGTATTCTCCACCTCTATCCACATAACATCCTGAAAACTTAGGAGTGAACCATTAGCAAGCATTTGGAACATCCCCCACAATCTTAAGTTACAGATTAAGTCCCTGGTCCTTATTCAACTTGTGACTGGGATAGTTCCCAGGGACTACTGCTATTTTTGTTTAAGATAAGGCTTCGCTAAAGGTTTGGGATTTTGTGGAGGTATGATCCCCTACTCATCTTTCTTCTGTAGTCTCGTTTTCCAGATGCTTGTTGAAGTGGAGGGGGGGCAAAAGTCTTGTTCCTCACTCCCTTACCCACACTTCATTAGTTTTGGATTGGTCAGAGAAACCCGTTTCCAAAAAACTAACAGGTTGGTCCTTGGAGCTGGTGCGAGGCCCAGTCCTGTAGATGGACTTATTCCACCTCTTAGGATTAAAGAACTTGCCTCTAGCTGCAAGTTTGGGTTTGAGAGTCTTCTTGCTCATCAATTTGGTCCTCTTTTTCTTGTGTTTCATTGCCATGACGACCAATTGTTGAGTAGCCTGATAAATCTCTGATTGTAGATGCGAACTGTTGTCGCTGATGAGGTTGAGTAAAAGATCTTCCTCCTCCAGAGTAATTGGAAGAGGCGACCTCCTTGAGCTCACATCCATTGGAATGACAGTAGATTTCTCAGGACCGATGGCCCAGGTTCCTACTGCTGTAGATGTCCAAGCGCTGGAGCCCTCAGCTGAGACCTTAGGTTGGACCTCGGCTGATGACATCCAGTCTCACTATTTTTATCCAATTTTATCGTTTCCATAAAAATTCCACAAGTAAGTAGAGAATAATTGGTTAACCTGGACAGACTCCTGCATCCCCAGGTAAGAGAAAATACTCTGAGAGATAGCCTGGTAACTCAGAGAGCTTCGCCCAGTAGACACACGTAACCTGTGCCATTCGGCAAGGGAAGCCTACACCTTGAGATTAGAGATTTTAAATTCAGGTACTGTCCTAGATCCGACGGATTCAGTCTGGACAATTGTCCAGTGCAGGGCCACCACTAGCAGGATGCAGTTCTTCACTGTATTGGGCCTCATCTTATTGGTGCGACCCACTCTGTCTTTCTTAGGTACAGATATACTGTACCCCTGAGATTGGGGGAATAACCAGATATTGAACTGAGTGATCACCTCCTCAGCCTCTCGACCCCAATTTACTATAATATAACTCAAACTATGAAAAAATGCTCGTAGGTTACCAAAATATTTACTCAAAACTACTTCTTAATACATTCAGATTTTTCAAGAATTATGAATGTTATACTCTTGTAATTATGTTAGTAATGAAATATATATATTTTGTTTTTTTCAGTGTTTCAGAATGAAAATGGATTTAAAGGCCAAGGAAAGAGAAGAGTTGAGACAAAAACAATTTCCAATTGAGGAACAACTTAAAATTCCTATACTTCCTGCAAAATTCTTAGAATGTAAATTACAATATGATCTGGATATTCTGAATACTGTATGTATTTCTTACCACTAAATTACATTCAACCTATTTTTTACTAATATTACCAATATTACTAACTTGTGAAGGCTTCTATAGCCCAGAAAATATAAATACTTTTTTTTCTCATTTATTAATTAGTTGAAGGGTTCTGCAACTCTCTCCAATTGCTGAAAAATAATTTTTCAAGAAAACTTTCACTTATGAATCACACAATATCTCACAAAATGAACCAAATAACTGTAATTAAATATACAGGTTTTCTTACTACCATATCCAAACATACCCGTGTGTAGTGAGCTCAACGCTGATCAAAGAATATACATAAGTAATATTGGGGTACCAGAAGACTGATGGACAAAGGTCTGAACAAGTTACCATAGGAAACAAACAATATCTAAATATACAATTCTTTAAGTCAAATATCAAAACTAAATTTTAATTAATTGATAGTCAGTTTCCTAGAAATGAACATGTAAACAATTGGGGATGACGACCCAATATATTAACACATAATTTTATTTGAGAACAATGTTTGTGTGAGAATTATTTGTCTCTATTTATTTAGCCCTACTAATTTGAACCAAGCTAGTTAAAAATAGTTCATATTTTTCCGTTATAGTGAACCAACATAATGTCATAACTCAAATGTTCTTCTTTTATTCAGAGTAAAATAAAGAATAAAGAGAGAGAGGACCAAATTGTACAAAATGGAATGTCCTTCCCTTTCTCAGCAGATTCAACTTTAAGGTTTGCCACTATTGAAACAGCTAAAGTGTTGACAACAGGAGATGATGTGAAAAAAGTCTTAGATATATCTGTGAATATGGAAGTAAGTACTTAGTTATATTTATTTATGGCAGTATTATATGGCAAAAGAAAAGTTTAGTAAAGTATAAAGTCTGTTATTTTATAACCCTTTTCTTCTTTTAAAAAAGAAAACCTTTGTAGTATAAAACCCATAGTGATGCTGTATCCATGTCACAATTTGTGTAATAGAAATTATACGATACTATTTACTATAAATCATGTGTGTTATATTGAACAACATTATGTATATTCTTGTTAATGAGTGTACATATATCATAATGTTAAATGACCTCTCATGAGTGATACATCCGATAATAAAAAATATTGCTCGAAATAAATAGTGAAGTAAATAAATATAATTCCTTTAGGTAGTTTTTTTTTTTTGTCTCGCCCAATTTCTTGTATACGTTTTATATTGTAAAAGTATTTTAAAGTTTAATTTAATTTATTGAAACATTTATATTGATGGTTTTATACGAAGTTAGTTTTATATAAAACCAAATCTGAGATTTTATGCTAATACCGATAGTATTGGCAGTTTTAATTTCATTTATTATAGTATGTGGTAAGTTACACATACTTTTATTAAAATAGTTACTTTTAGTTTACAATTAGTAATTTTATGATTACCAGAATTATTTAAATTTGTTTTGTGATCCTTATGTTTTGATATATTTTTACATGTAGTATTTCTACCAAAAATATATAGTTTATTTAGCAATTTTTTACTTTCCCACATTTAAAAGTCTTTTTCGGCAACTTCAATTTTTAGGTATAATTAAATAATTCAAATTGTGACAATTTTGTGTGTCCCACTAATAGGGAGAAAAAAGGTTGCCACTTGGAATTTAAAAAAATTATATAACTCTTAGTTACAGACTTTTGTAAGATCGAATTTGTAAAAAAAAATAAAATAAAATAATAATAATAATAATAACATATATAAATTGATAAAAAGATATCTAATATCCAGAATAATCAGACATTTATTGAAAATTTGCAGTTGTTTTTACAAGCTATGGTTTTTCATACAGGATTTGCTAATCTCTTCCTTCCATGTTCAGTTGTGAACTACCGGTACCAACTCTGATTATAGAATTTAGTCGGTGAAAAGGGTATATTATGTAAAAACTTTTGATTCTATTAGTGAATATCTGAAGATACTGGATACTATTGAGTGTGTTAAAAAACTTTTAGACAACAACTCAAACACAGTCATGGTATAAATTCGTTACACATTACATATTTTGCATCTTGAAAAGAGCAATAAAATTACACCCTATTTGACTTCATAGAACAAAGTTAATAGTGATATGAATAAGATCCCAAACTAGATAAATTACAATAACAAATAACAAAAACTATTGAAGCAAGCCATTTTCAATTATATTGATAGGTGTATTATAATTTTACTTCATTTTAACTTATTTAACTGTTCTGACGTTCAGATAAATAAATATGTAAAGAATGTATATTTTGCATTTGCAGGGATTGGAACTAAACTGTTTGCCAGGAGATACAGTGGGCATTGTACCCCAGAATGTCACTGAAGAGGTTGAGGAATTGTTAACATGTTTAGGCTTATTGCAACATATAGACAACCTATATACAATAAAAGTTTTAAATGAAACAAAGAAAAAAAATGCTGTAGTGCCTCCATATTTGCCAACGGTTTTTATTTTGAGGGATATTCTTAAGACATGTGTTGATATTAGAGCTATTCCAAAAAAGGTAATTTTAATATTATGTCATATAATAGTGTCGCTTTTATTGCAAATTATAATACTTTAATGTAATTTATATTACCAAATGAATAAAACACAACTTTCACAAAAATCATTTTATTTGTGGGATACAAATTAAGACGATATTTCAATTACTAAGTCAACTTCCTCAGTTGCTATATGAACACAAACCCTACTAGACAATGGATTCAAAATAATGGCAAATAAAGTGGGTTTTTTTTATTGTGTTTCTATTCATTTGATGGTAGTGATGGTGCTGGTTTTCACAAGAATAGCTCATTGATTAATTTATATCATTTATCCTAGTAGTAAAGATGGTGGTATTCATTCTATAATGTTGTTTCTAACTTTAGTAACATAGAAATTAAATTAGTATAGTATACAGTTATAGTACGTCTTAAATTTCTGGAAAAAATCATTTATACTCTTTACTACCAACTACCGAAGGGTATTCATAATTTTGTATCCAATGAAGTAGAACAAGTTGAATCTTATTAGTTGGACACATTCTGCCAAATCTCTAACTATTGTGCATGCCGTGGCTTAGAGTAGGGGGCAATTATTTTTTCTATCAAAACTTGTGGTTCAGTACAGTGACCCCTTTTCTTATAATATGTAAAGTTCTAATATAATAAAATAATATAGTTGAGTTGTTTTGTGCTGAACTATGTAATTGTTTTTGTTAAAGTGTTAGTTATTTTGTTTTTTAAAGTGTTCTTGCATCACATAATGGGCTGTCAACCCTCAAAAAAAGTGAGCATAAGTCTTTAACGATAGCTGAGAAATTGGTGATAATTCAAAGAGACGGATGCAGTTTATGAGACAAAATAGAGAAATTTATGAAATCTGTAGTTAGTGAATTAGTGATAGAAAAATGTTAAAGACAGGTGAAAAATTGATGGTGAAGGAAGAATTGTATGCATAGTTTCACCAACAAAGAGAAAAACATGCTCCTATTTCTAAGGAAATTTAAAAAATAATAATAAAGAAATCCCAAAAAAGAGATTTCCATGTCAATAATGGCTGTCTTGACAACTTTAAAAAACAATTTCAGATTCATTATCTACAATTAACTAGTTAAAGGTTATTATCTGATGACTCCGAAATTCCAGACTACATTTTCAACAAGAGAAAAAAATTGAAAAAATATTCCTAACAATGATCAGGTGTACAACACAGATGAGACAAGGTTTAAATTGGGGGCAAATACCAACCAGTACGCTTGTAACACATGAGAAACCAGTGTACCAAGAAGAAAACTTTAAAAAGAGGCCCTAACAATGATCCCATATGCTAACAAATCAGGCACTCATAGATTGAAGTTTATAGTTGTAGAAAAATCCAAATAGCTTTGATAGTTTAAGAATTTTAAAATGAAAATTCTCCCAGTTGTTTAAAACCACAAAGCTGTGCATGGGTATCACATGTAATTATTAGGGAATAGTACTATGCAAACTTTGTTCCATCTGTGAAAGAGTTTTTAAAACAAAAAGGTTTTACTATTATTAAACAACATGCTAGGGCACCCTATTGTTGACGAGGAACAAAATGAAAACTAATGATGGGTTCATTGAGATTATGTTTTTGCCCAAAAAGAGCAAGGCAATACAGCCACTTGACCAAAACAGAATCATGATGATGCACTACAAAAAAGTCAGTTATTGACATTGTAAGTGGCCCAGAAAGTGACATTTCTTTGGTGTAAAGAAATTTGACATAGAAGATGCGGTGATTAATGCAACCTAGACCTGGGGACAAGTTACAACAACAAACTTATGAAATTATGGAAAATATCTATTCAAAACATCTTTTGTTAAAAGACCTAATTGACAAACAACAAGAAAAGACTGGCAATGAATTTTTAGATTCATTTTCCATGGTATGTGGATTACAAATAAAGAGCTTGATGATGAAAATATGACATTGACACATCAAGATCTTGTGATATATTTATGGTGTATTCCATAATATTCGACACCTTTCGATCTGTCGCATTATCAAGATTCGACTGAATTATATTTTGGCCTGCAATGGCTAACCAGAAAATGGAGTTTTACAAACCTTTAAAATCATTAAACGAGAATAAATGTAGATGTATTGTTGAAACTCTTAGAATCTATCTCTTTTTATCCATTCCTCTCTTCTTATTCCATTTCATTTGGTTTCATAACATCTAGTGTGTTGTATTTAACATTAGGAAATTGTGTAAAGTATTAACAAATATTTCAATTGTAATCATACTAAGTTTAATAAGTTAATTTCAATCAAAAATCATAATTCGTAGGCATTTTTACGTGTGCTGTGTGAATATACATCAGATGATTCTGAACACCGAAGATTAGAAGAATTATGTAGCCAACAAGGTGCTGACGCTTATACAAGATTGATTGTTAACAATGGCATTTGCTTACTTGACATTTTAAAAACCTTCCCATCGTGTGTACCTCCTATTGAGAGGCTCCTGGAGCATCTTCCAAGGCTACAGGTATAATTTAATCATCTATTCAATTTGTATTATTTAAAAATAAATTATCTAATTAATTTAACAAAATTATTAAATATGTTATTTTTGTTAGTCAGGTTTATTGATCAGGTTTGTTGTCAGCCATCTTTCCAATTAATTTTTATTGCCAAACTTGTCCGTACGTCATATGCCGCCATAGCAGATTTTTATCGTATATATTATTAAAGTTTATTATTTCTGCAACCAACTATTTGTATGATATTCTAAAAAATTTAATCTTAAACTATAATTTGTTGGTTACAGCAGAAATATTAGTAACTTTAAGATTTAATAAAAATATTTAGATATAAATAAAGTTTGCATATATATAAAAAATATGAACTGCAACTTTTGAAAGAGCTTTAATTTGATGTGTAATAAGTTGATAATTTAATGAAAAAAAAACTGAAATGAAAATTTAAGAATAAGTAAATCAATATACGAGTAAGTGCCTGTACTAGTACACTCACTTTATTATCCAATTAAACAAAATACCCTACTAGACAGATAAATATACATTCTCATTAAACTGAATTTTGGAATAGATAATTCATATACGGTAAAAGACCAATAATCTGGCATCCAACAGTTCAGAAAACGCAATAGTGTGGCAAGTCTTCAAGGTATATATATGTTATTTATTGTAAATTTGCACAATGGTTTAATAGATTTTTTAAGCATTATAATTACATACAACTTTAAATTTTAAAATTGCATTTGTACTATAAAATTTTGTTTGTTAAATGTATTTCATGATTTGATTTTTATCTAAGTAGTCATTATTTTTAACACATAATACTGTTTTTAATCATAACATATATGTTAAGATTTATAAAAGTCTTATATTTCAGAGACAATTAAATACTAAAAAGACATTTAATAATCCAGCATTGTCAAAGTCCCTAGCATACCAGACTATCAGACTTTTACTTTTTATTTTTTTCTATTGTATTTGCAATTTTATATTCTATTCCACAAGGTAAAAGGAAAAATGACAGTCATATAAGTTACAATGTATAAATATAAAATATACAAAGGCACAAAGCACATATTAATATCTATATAGACGTAATAAGCCAAAAAAAGGCTTCTCGGATTTTGATGTAATTTTTTCCAACAACTACTCGATTAGTTTACAGTAATTAACATTATTAAAAATACAGCTACAATGAAATTTTCTTTAAAAAAAAATTATTTTGTTCATGACTTATATTAATGTGTGTTGATGTAACTAAGGTTAGCTCTTACGTGCTCATAAAAAATTTTAATTGAGAATACTATTTTCACTTTTTGATTTAGTACGTGTTTAAAAAATCAATTAGTTTATTGTTTATATCGTCGGTTACATATAGAATGAATGTGGGTAAAAGCAATACTGATGGGGAGGGATGAGAAGGAGCAGGGAGGAATTTGCTACTGAATAAGGAATAAGTTCTACTCTCTTCAAGTACAAAGATTACTCATTTATAACAAAGCCTCACTGATAATTGAGCAGTTAGTCCAGTCAAGTCGCTGCTCTGATTCTGCATAGTTCACTTGCACCAACCTGTTTCCTCTTACTTATTTCTGAGCACTTTCATTGTATTGGTTTTATTTGTAAGTTTTTTATTATATATATATATATATATATATATATATATATATAATTTTAGTTCTTCCATCAAAATAATCACTTGGATTATTTTTTTAACTTATTTGTCTTTTGGATATCAGATTAAATTTTTTTACAAGTTTGATACAAGGTGAATGGTTTTGGTTTTTATCTGTTTCTTTTAATAACTGAGAATTTTCCGTCTGGACTGCTTTTAGTTTATAATTTTTAGTGAAAAGTTAATTATTCCTTTAATATCTCGACTGTTGTTACAACCTTTTATACCAAATAACCTGACCATTGTGAAAAACTGAGCATTATTTGAACTTGGATATTGATCAAAATAAATTACATTTCCCTTTTCCCTACCACAACACATACATGGACCTTATTGAAGTTGACATCATCAATTTACCTCACTGTATTGTCCCTATCAGGGGAAATGGGTCATTTTCATTTCTCAAACACTTCTGGATTATCTCTCATTGTAAATATAAAATGGTAGAGACAAACCCCCCAAAACAAAGCTTTTCACTACTAAAAATGATTTTGTTCTTTGACCAAATCAGTCTTTCAGTGGACCCACTGACCCTTGAGCTACTTAAAGGACGTAATCACAGAGATCTGTTACACATTTCCATTTTTTCAAAGTGTTCCTGGTAACATCCTTCTTTACAAAAATAACTTACCTCTTCTTCCAGAGGTAACTCCATCCACTTCTGGCTCGAGAATTAAGGTTCAAAAAGTCACATGTGACAAAGGTCTTCATTACCAGCTATATATATATATATATATATATATATATATATATATATATATATATATTAACAAAATAACAAATTTCTTAGCTTCAAAATCCAAGTCATCTATAAATAAGATGAAGAACATATGGATGTTTGTACTTTTCGTTCCTGTAACCACTGTCATATCTTTTCCGTTGATATTTTTGTGTTGCCGATAATAGACGCGGTATGCATTTTTTAATCTTATGTATTGATTTCAATAATGTTAGCATGATGTGGTCCAGTATTGTGGTCTATAGATTGATTTGGCTCAAAACCATGTAGTAAATAAAATGAGTAAATAATGCATCCTGTGTGGATGCATGGGATGCTAAATTATATACTAGTGGTAACAATTGTATATATTTGTGCCGATCAGTCTAGTTGTCATTGACGTAGCAATGTAACATGTCAATCAGCATCGCATTGTATCGCTCCGTTATTACTCACCCTGGTGGGCTATGTGCAATGGAGGTCCTGTATGTTATTTCTAGAGCTTTGTATAATTATTTGAGGGATTGTGCAACGAAATGGGTTCTCCGGGGGGTCTAAATTTCTGCCGACATCCCATAATGTCTGACGCAGGAAAATGTCCTCCAGAATAAATTTTGCGGTTGTCTGCGCATCTGTCTTAACTGTGCGCTTGATAACAGTAAATCTTGTGGTGTTGTCCGTTGCCACCAATATATATGCTTTTCTGTTTGATTTGAGCAACAGTCCTAAAATCTCCATGGTCAATTTTGTGTAGGGAGTGATAACCCTGTGAGACAATTCTGTCTCGATGTTTTCATTGTCTGACATGGATGACAATTTTTTTATATATAGCACAATGTCAGCCGTCACTTGGCCAATAATATTTGTATACCTCTTCCCTCTGTCACATGGAATTGTGATAAGCCTTTAAGATGTTGCTAACAAGTGGCTTTGGTACTGCTAGGTATTTTGTTGTCTAACAATGCATAAAATCCTTAAATTGCAATATAATGTCATTTAAAGTGTACAACTTTGACACTCGCAATTGTGCTTTGTTAGCTGTTATTGGATCGAGGATTGCTTTTCTTTTGCCAAATAATTATTCATCCTACAAGTGTAGTTTCTCTATATTTATCATTTCTGGCAATTCTATTTGGTTCCGGCTCAGGCTATCTGCAACCTCTTTACTGTCTCTGGTTTGTGTTTTATATCAAATTTATAATCAACTCATTTTAATGCAAACCTATTTAAACGAGAACTCAAAGTCTTGATGTTTCTAAAGTACTATAAACTGGTTTTGTCATTGAAAACAGTGAACCGTGCCTTTACAGAAATTGTCTGAAATATTATATTGTGTAAACGATACTCAGCAGTTCAATCTCTGTTACACTCTATCGCCCCACTGTATCTCTCAGAAGGCTAACTTATGTAGGCAATTAGTTTAAGTGTCCCATCGTCTTGGTATTGAGACAACATCCTGCTTATTCCATATCTATTCGCATCTCATCTGATAACTCTTTCCCTATTCTCATTGAAGTTATGTCAGTCACTAGCCAATACTGGTGTGGTGATATCTTTCAATTATTGAAATGCTTGCTGATATTCATTTATCCATGTAAATTTCTTGCCATCTGTATTTTCTTTCTTTGTCAAATCCGTCAAAGCGACATCACTAAATCCGTGGATAACTTTCTGTAGTGTGATGCTGCCCCTAAGAGGCTCCTTACATCCTTCATTACGTTAGATATAGGAAATTCTCTAATCGCTTGTAGATTTTTGTCCAATGATCGCAATTCTGCTGAAATTTTATGACCCAGCTTATCTATATTTTTATAAAAGAAATGACATTTTGTAATTTTCAGCTTCAACTTTGCCCTGTCCAGCCTCTGAACAACCTTCTCTGAGGGCTGCATCTGTTTTTTAAATGTAGACCCATATGCCACTAGGTCACCCACATAAATAACCATCCCCTGGTATATAAGGCCTCCAAACAACCTGTTCATGCTCCGTTGGAATGAGTTCTGGAAATTCTGCATTCCCATTAGCAATCTGGTGTAGTTATACAACCCCTTATGTGTTTCAAATGCTGTATCTGGAACAATAGGTTGCTAGGAAAACGCTTGGTTAATTAATATCCATCGAAGAGAAATATGTGGCTGTTCCCGGGGTGTCAAAAATTGTCTTCGCTTTTGGTAATGGAAACCTGTCCACCTCCATATTCTCATTTAATTTTTTATAATAAATAACTATATGCCACTGGTTCCCGGGTTTCTTTTCTAGGAAGGCTGAGACTGTGATTGCACTCTGCAATTCTTTATCAACCCCTGCTGCTTTCAATTGCTCAACTTGTCTATATAATTCATCCCTCTCTACCGGTGTTAGTTGATACGGTGGTATGACAACAAATATGTTAATTAGCATATCTAGTGAGTAGGCTGGCATGTCCGTCTCCTGCAGATCCTCCGGCCCATGAGTAGACAGATGAATATATCATTTGATTAATTCTTATGCAGACTTGTATTCCTGTAGACTGTATTCCTAATTCTTGGCTAATGTCGATGTTGATACTCCCCACATCTTACAATGACTGTCTGCCACCCTTGTCTCCCATGTCCAGGTGAACTGATGAAACCTGTTCCTGTGTACTTTTCTCTTTTGTTTATGGGGTTCTTTCTGGTTCTCTCGTAATATCCTTATCTCTCCTCTCATTCCTTGTCCGCAGTACCACATTCCCTACTTCAGTTGATGGTTGAACCAGCTGTGAAAGTGACGTGCTGTTGATCAGTATAATTTATAGGGCCACGTTGTCATTTGCAGTAATGCAAGTATACCTTTGTGTTGTAACATCCCAAACTTCTCTGTAAAATCTTAGTTTGCTCCATGTTGAAGTGGTTTGGTAGTCTTTGTTTTATATATCATGGGGCCATAATATATGATCTAGTCCACCATGTTTACTGTTTTTCTGTACAACTTCTACAAGCCTGGTTTTATGATGCTCGTCCCCGTAGATAAGTATCTTCCACATCAAGCTCTGTTTATCCTAGAAAACTTTTCCGCACTGCGGAACAAGAGGTATTGGGCATTGGCGGCTGCGGCATATCATGGTCATCGAGTCGTCGGCATTACCTGAGGCCGGAAGCTCGTATGAAGAAGTAAGTAGAAAACTTTTCTATTTTTGAAATCTATTAAAGCCCTGTTTTCATACAAAAAAAAAGTTTCCTAATGGTACCTGACACACCAAATCCGCAATTAAGTATACATGTTGGCTATACATCACACTCTGTATCTGGATGGAAACCCTCCCACTTAACCAACATTGTTGTCGTATTTTCCAAAGTTAGTTGGACCTCATCCATGAAAATTGGATTAGTGAGATGTGTAAAAGTATCTCTTATGAACGAAATGTTCCACCCTGTTTCCAATAAAATAGGCATCTCTATATCCCTCAAGCATCCCTTAACGTGCATAGCTAAAGCTGAATTTTTTGTCATAAATGTTGTTGTCTCATCTAAATGTTGTAATCTGGTTAAACAAAAGCTTTCAGCCACCTACCGTTTTGCTAACACTGAACTATTTTGCTCATTGACCAATGTCGTCGCGTCTGTAAGGTCATGTATACACACATTTGTTCCTTCAATACAACCTTAATAGCGCTTTTTCTTGTAGTTTTGTTTTAAAATATTTTACTTACTGTTGCTGCTCTATTTTATTTTTTATATGCTGTCGTATATTCGCATGTCATTGGATATTATGTTTAATATATCCTAATATTTTTATTCGATGTTGTCTTATCTCAATGGAGTATGTGTGACATACCTCTGAACTATTAAGTTTTTGAATGTCTATCCTTGGAATTCCATGAATAGACATATCCCTCTCATACCCCTATTCCTGCCCATTCTCTCTCTACATGAATTTTCCTCCTATTTGATCCTCATAACTACTATCCTGCGACACGCTTCCCGTTTCATGGCTGTATGTCTCCACTGTAGTCTCGTTTATCATTATTGAGAACTAGTTTCTCCAAACTAGTCATCATCACGTTGAAGACATCCTTATCAACATTAGTCTGTGTTCTGAATGTATATGACAACCCTCACATTAAATAATTCGCTCGTTCGTACACCCTAATATTCGTTTCTAGCTTCGCGAGGGTATTGTTATCCAGCATCTTAATTTGTTGTGACAATGCTAGATTAAGTCCTTTCAAAATATATTTGCATTACTTTTGCTGATCCATATTAATGTTTACCCACCCACATAGCAACTCTATATCAATCCTTTATTTAATCACCAATCCTCCTGACAACTGTACCCTGTTATTCAACTGCAACAATAGCATTTCTTTTTCCTGTTGTGATGCAAATACTGTGATTAATGTCTCCTTAATATCGGTCTCTGTCAGATTTTGTTTCTATTTAAAGTTTTCGAAGTATGTTCGTCCCACCTTTTCTAAATACGTTGGGAATTATACCACCTTCATTGCATCATTCAACTGATTCGCCAATGCTGTCCACTCAAAACACACGACATGGCTCAACATTTCCTTTGTTGTATGTCTCTTAAACTTCCCTAATTCAAAGAAAGGGACACGTTCAATCACTGTTTGTGGTGAGTCACATACAAGAGTTTGGGTAAGCATTTATTCAATTGTCCCTTTCCTGTCGTGGAAGTCTACTCTATCATATCTCAGAAAAGTTATATCTTCCCTACTTAGTCTCATGCTTGTGTATTAATTGATTTTCGTATAGTTCCGATCGTAAGTTATGGTTCATACCCAAATCTGTCTAATCGTATTAGCCAAAGATGAGATCACAAATATTCCAAATTATTCCTCCTGTTGTGAAATTGTTAACCCTAGCTCCTGCCAGATTTTTATTACGCCTCTGTCTTTGTCAAATTTTTAATTTCTGTTAAGTTTAAATTCATAAAAATACAAAGGTAATGGTGTTATCTATATGTGAACAATTATCTACAACCCATAATAAAACCTTTGAATACTCAGCATTTGTACTTGGTCAACATGTTTTTAAAAATGTGTATGTATCTTCATCTACTCCGAGATAATTATGAAATTCATTGGTATCCAATTTAGGAAATATTACACTAGTATGTATTAAATGTTGCTCATTATTACTATATTTTACTAAAGGCACGCCCATATTCAATAGCACTGCAAGAAGGAAGCCGGATACACTTTGCAGTCACTGTAGTTGAAAATACCATGGGAGGCAGACGAGGTCTGTGTTCTGGATGGCTGAATGAAATGTCTTCTGAACTGGTTGATAGAGAAGAACTTCACAATCAGATGCAGAAAATGACATTGAATGCACACTCACAAAATGTTAAGGTAATTATTTGTTGTTGTTTATATTTCATTTCAATATTATTATTGGCAACCTCACAGCGGACAGGTTTGAGGTGAATGGTTGTAGCTGTAAGATTTCTCTGTTTAAGTTATCAAATCACAGTTAATTCTACAAATTTTTAATTATGTTTATCCAGTGAATCGATATTAGAAAAATTTATTGAAAACATAGCCTTGAAGTTAGAAGTTCTTCTAAGAGATAGTAATAAAATATACATAAATAGCTGGAGTTTTTATTTAATAAAAGATATGATAATGAAGTTTATTTATTTTAACTGTAACATGAAAACTACCAACACATCCGACATGATGGAAGCGGAGTATGCCTGCTGTCGCATTTGATGTGGTCCCAACTTCCCTTTTATTTCAATTTTAACTATCACTTTTATGAGGACATTACGTAGAAAAACCTTTTGAATTGCATGGTGGTTAAAGATAATGTATTTTATAAGCATACAAATTTACTTGACAATTCTTAGGACAGACTTGTTTATTGTGTATATGTCTGCAAAGTAATTGTATTGATTACTTATTTTTCTACTTGGCATACAGCTGAACAAATATGATTTATTTCTTTAGGTTTTTGTGTGTATCCACTAGTTTGACATTCTCAATCTTTTTTTAAATATAATTAGTCCTTAAAAAAAATCTACACATTTATATTAAATTAATTTTATATCTTAAAAAGTTATGATAATATTTTTCAATAAAATTAATATTTATTTAAGGTATTTACTAAAATCCTATTTTGATCACCTTATTCCATCCCCCCCCCTCCACACTTTGTATAAGTAAGCTAATAATAATAATAAAACATGTTTTTAAACTTATGTATGTAAATTTTCATCCTGTCAGTAATTTTTTCCTCCTTATCTCAAACTTATTGTGAAATTTACTGTTCTGATTTAGACTCATTTATAACATAATAGATAAAAAATAATACTAATATACTACATTATTCAAGGAAAACTAAAACATTGTTTATATACCAGATTTGACTCGAGCCAATTACTGGAACTATTGTTGTTGATTTTTATCTAGTGTCTAATCATGATGAAGAAATATTATCTTACATTTCATATTTAATAACTTTCTTATTTGTTATTGCAAAAAAAAAAAATAATAAAATTAAAAAAAAAAAAAAAAAAATCATAATAAAAAACGATTGATATATAAACCTCATTAAATAGATATTTTAAAGCTTTCAAAATAAGATACTGCCAATCCTACCGATGAAAAGTTATTTCTAAATTTTTTGTTTGATTTGAAAACTGACTGATTTAAAAAATATACCAATTAATTTTTCTGATTAACAAACTTCTCTAAATTTGGTGTTTACTAAAATTGTGATCTCGGGAGAATTTACTAACATATAAATGAAATGAGTATTAAAATGGTGCCAGACTTTTTACAGGATCGAATATTTTCCTACAGGAAAAGTAGGAGTGGTAGATTTTCATAGTATCGGGAAACAGGATTTTCTTTAGGGAGATCATAACAGCTTATATTTCTGTAATAGAAATTAACTAATAAAGCTAAACATAAAATATATTTCTCTTTACTCTTCCATTAGTAAGGATATGCAGTACCAGTAAATTTTTGAGTCTTTACCATATCCAATTTGCTATAAAGTGATGATGACCAAGAGATTTTTTATTTTTAAATCACCATCAACACTTATAAATAAGTGGTTTTTATGTTACCACTTTATTATTGAACTATAAAGATTAACTGATACTTAGGCAGTTTGTCCCACTATCGTTTGTAGAAAACACAAATTTTAAATTGTCAATATTTTTCTTTGTTGTTTCTACAAACCGAAGTGGTACCTTGTATACACAAGCTTCTGTACCCACTACATCCTGTCTTTCTTAAAGTGGAAGTTCGACTTGCTCATATCCTCTTCCAATGTATTTTTCTACCTTTTATGCAAAGGCTCAACCTGCCTCTTCACATCCACCAAACAAAATTACCCTAAAAATCCTTGCAACTTGTTGATCCTCATCCACATAATATAGGTAGATAGTGAGAATAGTCAAACCACCTATACAGTTCCCAGTTCTTCCTTTGTCGTCACACTCCATTTTCTTCTTTGACTGGACCGATTCTTCTCAGGAGCTTTCTTTCAAACCCATCCAGTTGTTATAAGGTTTTCTTTCTTTCTGTCCATGTGGTAATCCCATGTGTTACGATAGGCCTAATGAGTGTTTTATAAAACAATAATTCAGTTTTCCTACTGACTAGGTGACTTTTCATTAAGTTCTTTAAAACAAAGTATGCTCTATTACCAGCTGCTGTTCTAATCATTATCTCCTCTGTTTCATCTGATATTCTATTTACAATAGAAGTATTTAAATGAGGAGACTTTCCCAAACTTGTGTATCACCATACTCAAAGTAATCGGGATAAACCCTTTTTCTTCTCTTCACCATCACTTTTGTCACTGCTTTTTATTACCTAAAGATATTTATGCATGAACAGAAGAGAAAACACTATTTTAGCTAAAGAAGATAAAAACAGCAAATGGCTGTACTGATTTTCTGACATCTACAATTTACACGCTAGAGTTTCTACAAATTTTCAGTTTCAAAGATGTTTTAAAAATTAAAAGTAAGGTTGTATGAAGTAAGATCTTAAGTGTTTGTAAGCTATTTTCTTGACATATTAACTCGAAACGCCACACAAAATAATAATTTTCAAATATGAAAATATATTTTATAATACAATTATTCTTTGTATTTTTAGATTCCAATATATATGCGTTGCAGTTCATCATTTAGAGTTCCAGAAGATCCTACAGTGTCTATAATCATGGTGGGTCCTGGTACAGGAGTTGCACCATTCATTGGTAAGTTACCAGACTTTTTTTTTAATATCAATATATTGTTGGTAATAAAGAAATTTAAAGTAATCACCAACTTTAACCCTCCAACAGCTTACTATAAGTATTGCCATTTTTGCTTTTTTAACATTTTGTAAAAAAATCATAAAAAATAGTAATTTGATTCAAAATCCAACTTATACGACATAATTTTTTTCAGGAAAGTGCATAAAATTTATCTGTGTAAAGAAAAAAATGTTACGGTTTTGGAGTAAGTATGTCAGGAATCAAAAAATGTATCATACAAAAAAAAAATTTCAAGATATTTAGTTTTTAATGTAATTGTGAATTTAAAGAAGTTGGTAAAAAAGAAAATCGTAAACATTTTGGAGTTATGTCAGGAATTGAAAAATCATGCAATAACCGAAGCAAATATTCTACAGAAAAGTGTATATTTTATCCTACAACAATTTAAAAAATATTTTTTTCAGATGTACAAAGTTTTGTAATATGGGGGGGGGGATAAAATGTGATAAAAATAAAATCAATTTATACAAATTTATTAGATAGAGTGGAATTTCCGAAGAAAGTAAGGCCCAATTTGACATAACCTAGAACTTTGTACTAGGTTATTCCTGAAACAAAATGACTAAAAAACTTGAAATTCACTTAAATAAATAAACTCTAGAAACAATCACACACATATTACAACTTGTATAAACAAATCACTCTACATAACAAATAAGTTTTCAAAAACCAAAATAAAACGAGCCACGCTTGAAACAGGCCTTTTACACACTGAGCCATGCAATTTGACACTTGAGACAAGACGCAAAACTTGTGAATGCAACGAGATTTCAAGTTTTATAAGTTTGTCTAAAATAACGCCTATAAGGATTATATAGAATTGAATGTCGTCTTTTCAATGTAATAAAACAGCTGATCAAAGTATGAAAGTATGTCTTCATTTTTCACAGTTTGCTAAAGACAGTACATTACAAACTGCTCCTGTTAATTTTGGTCACAACTTCGTAGAATGTATATATCTTAAAAACTATCACAGATATAATAATTTCGTTTATGTAGTTCAAAAGAGGATGAAAAATCTATGACATGTTGTCAACTTGTAGTATTTGGGTGAATAGTAACATTTAGAAAAAATATATATTACCTCATATAATCAGTTGTCGCGTGTAAGCACTAACGGGAAAATAAAGCAACTTCATAACATTTTTATTATTTCTAGTTTCGTTTTGACACAATCTGTTTAATGAATATGAAAGCTTGAAAGATAACGATTTTCAACACTATATTGTTTATTACGATAGCATGTGTTTTACTAGGCTATACATAAATTGGAAAAAGTGATATTTTAGATGAATAAAGCGTACAAAATCCTTGTTTTGGTTTTAATTTTATAGATCCAAATCTATAACAGAATAATTTCGAAAACACAATTAGAAAGAAGAAGGGTTATACTATAAAATAGTATTACTCTAAAGTTGTTAGACAGTTATATTGGCTTGAGAAAATTAGACGAATGGATGCCATAATTTGAATTTTATGTTGCCGCGAAGTTTTATCGCACATAATGCACAAAATTTACCAATTTATTAAATATAATTGTTAACATTTTATGAACTTTTGGTTGTATGTATATGAATCTATGGAACATTAGCTTTAAAACAGTATACAAATTATTGCTATATGATATATTTTAATAGGATAAATGCTGAATTGAAAAAAGTGATTTTCAGTCGCTTACCACAAGTTCATACGCGCCCAGGGAGCAGCAAACAAGTTGGAGGATTAAATTCAGGTCTTAAAACTATATACCTATGTACCCATTGTCAAGTCTAAATTAAACGATAGCACTACAATTTATAGTACAGACAAATACTAAAAATAAACCTTGGAAGAGTACTTGCAATGTGATTTATATATGCCTACATACAAAATTTAAACTAAATTGGTCAAATCAATAACTTTCTAAGTCTCATGTTCATGAAGGTTAGAATAATAGATCATAATAAAATTTTAACTTTCAGAGGATCCCTAAACTACAGGTAATAGACAATAGATAATATTAAAACTTGGCTATTGTTTTCAGAAAATCCCTAAATGATATTTCCTTAAAGTTTCAAATTTTTTGTCAAATCTTATTACTTTATCTCTGAGAAAGAAAATTTGTCAGGATGCAATATACTTTAGAGTATTATAATTCCTCTGCTAGTTTCTGGATCTTGACATGAGGTCTTGTTAATAACATCTAAAATCTGAAGAAATCAGTCCTTTCAGAAAATGAGCGAAACTGATTTGTTCCTTATGATAAACTCAACTGATCTGCATATCAGATGTCCTATGTTTTTATGGAATAAATGTTATTTTGCCTCATACTAAGTCCTCAGTCCTTTGATCAACTGCTTTACTTTCTAAGAGGGGGTTAAGGTTTTCCAGGTCGCAGCATAGCCACAGAGTTTTTTTATGGTCAAATCTCTTGTGGCAGAAAGAAAGGAAGATGAGATGATCCATTTTTTGTTCAGTTAACTTGATATATACTTTGCCTTAAGTTAGGTTATTTGTTAAGTTAGGCTCTTGACAATTCTTATGCCCCTTACAAGATGACTAGTGTATGCTTTATTCTATAACCTTCCATTGGAGTTAATCTATTGGGCTAAAAGGAGACTTGATGACAAATTTCTTTTGTCGTTCTAGATTTTCACAAAGAATTAGATATTATTTAAGCTATTACTTTATTTATAATTAACTAAATCAATTCTTTACTTTTTCCCAGCTTTGAAATTTGGAATAATAATTACTGATATATGTATATTTCAGCATAGTAAACATCCTGGGAGGAAGCCCTGTTCTGTTTACCAAATCCCACAGTGCAAGCTTTTTATAAGTATTTAAATAAATCAAAGTAAGAACAAGTTTTTATTTTATTTTCCAGGTTTTCTACAATATCGATTGGCTCAAAAGAAAGCTGCTAGTAAAATTAAATTAGGCTATTCCTGGTTATTTTTTGGCTGCCGATATGAAAAGAGGGATTACTTATTTAGGTATAATCATTCTTTTGTTATTATTTTTAGAACCAATAGCTACTAAGATCAATTTTCTGTATCCATGGTTGTATCTCTCAATTGACTTTTGCTTTCTTAGTGAAAGTTAATTTCAACTCCAATTTTTTAAAGAAAAAGGAAAACTCTGATTGGTCTGTCAAGTAATTAAATGGTAAAAAATGGTTGTAGCTCTATATGTTTTCTGAGTGGATATAAATCACTCAATTGACATTTTCCATCAATTCAGAAGTGCTGAATGTATGATATTTTTAATTTATCTATATCTATACATTTGTATCTCAATTCAAGCTATCAATTCCTAAATAGATGGGCTAATTTCAATTGATTGTAATATTGTCATTTTAAGATTGCATTTATTAACCACCAAAATCAATTAGGAACATTGATTATGATTAGGTATCATTCAATTTTGATGAACTAATAAATTGTTCTTTTGGAAAGCTAAACTGCCACTTTTGGGTCCAAACAATAATACTAATTTGGCCGGTGGAGCAATTACAATTCAAATTGATGTGGAATTTGCACAGCTTACAACTGTTTGTTTGTTTTGTTAGTAGTGTAACTTTGTTAACATAAAATTTATAGTTATTGTAGCATATAAATTATATTAAATAATACCATGGAATGTCCAACTTGTTATACAAAAAAATATCTGTTTAACCTTTTGATGCCCGACTTATGATCAGTATAATACAAGCTCCAGCCCGGGTATTTTTCGCAAATTTGCAGACATTATTATGAAAATTCATATAAAATCTAAATATGAAGCAAACCTATCAATGTAATATTTTTTTTGTTCAGAAAGAACAGGGGAATATGAAAATGGTATAAAAAGTTACATTATCTAGGCCAAATTATTATTATTTTTTACTTTTTTTTAAATTTTTTAAAATTTTATATTGAAATTTCAAGAGTAAAGTTATAATTTTTTTTTATTGTAAAATCGTTACATACATTTTGTAGGAAATTTAATTCCCTACACAAAAATGTATATATATATATATATATCATAAAAAATATTATAACTTATATGCAAAAATGTAAACAAACGTAAAAGTAAAAAATGCAGATTTTCACACTGTTTATTGTACCTTTTACATTAAATTAAAAAAGAACAAATATACAAGCTATATATGTTTTTGGTACATGATTTTCAGTACTCTTATATTTATTACAATTATATATTTCACTATTTACAACACTTGGGCCGGGAATTGGATTGTCATATAGGTTAGAATGCGTCGGTGCATCACCTGAAGGTCCAGGAACATTTTCAACTACACGATTTGAACACGTCACTACACTACGTATTATCTCGTCATTATCACTATCACTGTCTAAAAAATCACTAAAATCATCACGAGATAAATACTCCATAATTTTCACATTCACACAAATTAGACATTTTGTTTGTTTATCAAGACACAACAACAACAAAAGAAGCTACCACAGCTATACAGTGACAGCTGGCGAAATAACGAAAGTGAACCGGATATTGGAGTGATGCAGACTAAGACGCACTAAAACAAAAATTACCTCTCATTTCCCTGCATTCTGCTGAACAGTTCAATACCAAATACGTCATAGCAGTATAACCGCTAACACGAAAAAAAATGAGATATAAAACAGCTGACGCCAACTCGCATATATGCGGGCGTGGGCTGCTGGCAGGGCAGTCGTCTGCTCGCATATATACGGGCGTGGGCATCAAGAGGTTAAATTTTTTATGAATTGTTTACAAACACAAAACGGGTTTGTTACCACAGAAAAATATGATGGCCAATTCCAGGGTTAAACAATCACTAAGTTAAACTGTTTTTTATATAAGGCACTTTGTAAAATTTTGTAACAAAATTAAGATTTTTGCGTTTCGATTTATTCCATTTTTATGAATTTTGCTGTCTATCGGGCTCATATCTATATGAAAATAGAAATCAACTACATATCGAAGCTTGAATACATACTGGATATCTTTTTTTGTAATTTTTTTATATATAAATAATAGCATTTATTAAGGATTGAATCCACTTTGGATTACAAAGGATTCTTTGGCCACTTAAAATTATAACAAAAAAAAGATTGGTTGTTTAGGAGAAGATATGTCACAAAATTAATACAAGTCTCGGATATAGTTATTTATAATTTAATGTTATTCCAGTATAATATACAAAAGTTACTGTGTATAATAAATAAATATAAAAAATATTTAAACGATCTTTTTATTCTTGATTTAGGACAGAAATGGAAGAATTTGTATCGCAAGGTATCCTTGACAAACTGTCAGTTTCATTTTCAAGAGAAAATAATCAATCTAACATAAAATATGTACAGGTAAATAAATACCTTTTATTTACACAGTAGAGAATTTTAGATTTAAGTTTAAGCATTCATGAATTTGTCAATCTCATCTATTTTCACATTACTATATAATAAGCATAAAATATATTATTTGTAAAGTAACCGTAATGTATATTAATAGGCATAATTATATAAGTTTAGCTCCAGTCAGTTTAGTAGCTAGTGTTTTTACTTTATGTGCAAGGTGCCACATTGCGTTTTCACTTTATTGAGATTCCAGGTTCAATCCCCATAGACACTCAGATATATACTGTATGATCCAGCATCATGAGGCACAAACTGAGAGCGATCATTGATAGCAAATCCTGATTATGAAGAGAATTTGTTTAGGAAACATATTATGGTTGAAAAACCTAGATGGGTTGAAAATGGAAATTTAATATGTTTGAAGATTATCAGGAATGTTTAAACCAATTTTGTTGCGAAAGATTTTTACATCCACACAGATCACAAACCTCTTGTACCCCTATTTGGGAGTCATAATTTAAACTCGGTGCCATTTCTAATTTAGCGTTTTCTGAAGAGACTCGTGCTGTACAGATTTATTATTTCTCACATTCCAGGGAAATTTCTTACAACAGATGCTTCTGTGGTTACAACAGATGCATGTTGCAGAAGATGAATTGATGGAGGATGTAAAAGTACATTTAAATTTCATAATGTGTGGTACATCAGTAAGTAAAGAGATACAAAAGCAAATTAAAGAGGAGCAATTTCAAAATGTCGAGATAAAAGCTCTCATATGCTTTGTAAAGAAAGGTTTGCCAGAACATAAACAAGATCACGAAAAAATATAAAGCAATAAACTAAATGTCACTGTAAATGCGTTCTAATCGATGTGCACATCCAGTCGAAGGGTTGACAGTGGGTTACAAATATATCCTTTCCTATTACTTGTTATCACAAAATTAATAATTAGATATCAAAATTATTCACTTAGAATTAAAATAACATGGGAACTAAAATTTCACTAATCCGTGAGCTAACAAAAATGGAATTATTTGAATTAAAGGGAAACGTTTTATTCTTCTAGTTTAACACTATTCAAGATGTTTAAATAGGTTAGAAGAAAATATCTTGACAGCAACATGTGTAATAAATAAAACTAAATCTGTATATGCTCGACATGGGATACCGGAGTTGACGGTAACCGACTCTGAACCCCAATTTATGTCTGAACTTAATATTATATATTATATATAACTTATATATTATATTATACAAATGTCTTCATCCATACCCACTTGAACAGTTTAACAAAATTACCAGTAATAGCTTAGAATATCAACTGGAGAATATTTGGACCACAAAATACATTCACTAGAACAGCAACTAATGTATCTAGAACCGGAAGTAAGGAAACCAAACCGTTTACATTTAAATTATTTTCATTGTTTGTCTAACATATTTGTAAGATTAGGAAAAATGTTTGATTTTGTATTGTTAAAAAAATGTTTTGAAAGAGATGTAGTAAAATAATGTATGTTGTCGTCATATGTTTAGTAACAAGAGATTGTTTAATAACTAATAGAGGGATTGAAAAGGGCGTATAACATGGTTTGATGTAGCTAGATTTATGAGTTATTAATAAACTAAATAATATTATTACATTGTTTATACTTTGGTGTTATTTACATTTAGTAATACATGACAGCATTACAGTTACCATTTTAAATAATAATAATTTAAAATGGTAACAAATAAGTTTATTGCTTACATTATGAATCAGCTGTTATATAATAGTTGATTCGTCATATAAACCATGAAATCGAAATCAAGTTAGATTAATTAACTAAATCTATGAAGGCTGTTCATAATTGTGATGTATACAATTGTACAAGAGTGGGAGTATCGTGTGACATCGTATGATGTGTGACATCATATGGTTTGATATGTCATACGACAAATCAATAAACGCTATATAAAGTAAACGCTGCAATCCAGTACCTTTTCCCGCCAGCCCTTATTACCGACGCTTTCCCTGGCCACATATTCAAGCCAGTCTTGAACTCACCTTCCTACCTGTAACACAGTCGTAGCTATAATCTAATACAATGTTTTATTTAATGAACCCGAATTTAGTAATATTGTTACCTTATATTACAATAATACAATTATTTGCTCTCTCCTTCTCTTACTCACTCACAAGATTGGAACCATTGCAAATATTTTCTCATGTATGATCCCCACAAGGAAATATAATTTTACAATATTGAGTTCTTCTTAATAGTAACCTATTTATTAATCTAAGTGAAGATTTGCAAAAATAAAAAGTACCAGGAGGCTTGTCAGGACTGTCACGCAAAATAGTAAAGCAATATAGGCCATAATGGCTTTAAAATATGAAAAATATAAGGTCTGTTTAACCTTCACTGATACAAGTGGAGCAAATGAAGCTTACAGATATTTCTCTTAAAACATACTCAGTGTCTTGTACTTCATGCAGATAACTCTGGCACTTTAATCCAAGCACTACTAGTTATTTAACTAATACAAATACATAAATAAATGTTGAGATTAAAATTGAATTTAAACCAGAACTTTTTTTCTTTTTTAATACTTTATTTGTGATCATTTTTACAGGGGTATCCTCTGGTACTGACAACATATCTCTAGTTTAAATTTTGTTACATAAAACAATATCTCCAAATCACTGCTTTGAGTTTTGTAGAGCGTTTCGTATATATTTATTTATATAGTTGGCATTGATGTTATTTAAAAGGTTAATGTGTTTTTGTTTTGTTTTTAAATGTTGCAGGACAATATTAAGAAAGAAAAACAACAGTTTGTGTCTCAAATTTTAGGAGACAAAAATTTTACTTTTCTCTGTGGAGATGCAAAACATATGGTAAAGGATGTACAACAAACAATCATCCAGTGTATTCAAGATGTTAAAGGTTGGTAATTACTTGAAGTTCTTTGGTCAGTCAAAGTAGGATTTAAAGAAAAGGGCCATCTTTGAATAAATAGTTATATGGTTGATTGAAACAAACACAATATTTTAGACCATTAAAACTAAAAAAAAAATATGAAATAGAGAATATTTTAAAGGTTAATATGTATATTTTCTTTTCAAGCTTATAATATTTGGTTTTATTCAATAATAGATACCTTAGAATTTCTATGTTAAATAAAAATAACTACAACTTTTAATGTATAAGATAGTAAAAATATATTAAAATATTTTTGTTGATTGCAGGTATAAATGAAATTGAGGCAAAAGAAGTATTTTCCAAACTCCAAAAAGAAAAGAGATATCTTCAGGATGCTTGGTTTTAGCAAATTAACATTTTTTTTTTTTTTAGATACTAATACTATATTGATAATTTTTTTGTAAATAATTAAATGTTATTTTTAACCCTTAGCACGCTGAATAACAATTTAGGCTATTTACTCATAACGTGCTATTAGGGAAAAAAAAGTTTTTGTAATTATTTAAAGTTCTATTTGATCTTGGGTTCTTACAGATATATTTGGTTAAAAAAAAATGTAGATTGGTTTAAAAATTATTTTTTAAATTTTTTTTACAGATTAAAACAAGAAAAAATACTTAATTTCACATTTTTGACCGCCCTATGAAACAGATTATTTATTTTTTTTATATTTACAAACAAATCATATTAATTTTTTTTATATAAAAGTAGGCCTACTATATAATTCAAAATAACCTGAATTTCATCAAACAAATAAATTTTTACTAAAAAAAGATTTTGAGAAAAATCAACATATCGTATCAAAAATATCTTTCTACTGCTCATGATAATTATCTACAGTCAGGACATCAAAAAATTACTGATATAGACTAAATATACATATAAACACACAAACAATATTTGATGATAATACTGTGTCCATAGAAACTGTCTATATTTCAAAATGTATTCTGTAGTTGAAAAAGATGCATTCATTATTTCATCTATAATTTGATCAAATCCAAGGTCGTCAGGGTTTGCCATTTTTATAACTAGCCTATTTTACACAAAATAAAAATGTATACTATAACCTAAAATATAAATAATACGGCCTAAACAAATCAACTATGAACAGCTATAGCAGTGATAATGCTGACAAAACATTTTACAACTGACCGTCGTAGCTTACTGAGACGAGAAATCACGTTATACTCACTGGGGCAGGACAAAAAATGGCGCCTGGTTGCTATAACAACCAAATAAAGTCCAACGACAGGTGATCGAGAACAAATACCGTAGTGGGAGTGTTACATTATACCAATAGGACATTTCCCTGCACTCTATTGGACTTTTAACGAATTAAAAATACCTACAGAAGTCAAATAGTGTTGAATCGAGATATCCTGTCATACGTGTTACCGGTCAAGTTGTGGGTTACGTGAAATCCCGTCATACGCTTGCTAAGGGTTAAAAGTAATATAATTTATAATAAATTATCTACAATATATATTATAGACCACAGACATAATTGGTCAATTTAAACTACTGATTTCAAAAACATTTCCTCCATTGCTGGCACTTATGTTTAACATATTTAGCCTTATTATTATACAGAGTTGTTAAAAAAAAAAAAATAGACACTTTTGAATTAACATCGTACAATGTTATAGATGACCCCCACGGGTTACACAGCAGACATCAATTTGATAGTCAAGTTCTGACTAGACTCTGCTAAGGGTATTGATGTCAACACTCTCTATAGCTCGTGTTATGTGCTGCCTTAATTCCAAGAGGTTCAATGGTAATGGGGGAATAAAAACTTGATCTTTAACGTAAACGCACAGAAAGAAGTCGCATGGGGTCAAGTCTGGACTATGATACACATAAAGAGCTATGGAGAGTATTGATGTCGATACCCTTAACAGAGTCTGGTCAGAACTTGAGTATCGAATTGATGTCTGCTGTGTAACCCATGGTACTCGTATAGAACATCTATAACACTGTACAAAAAACTTTGAAATGTCCTCTTTGTGATGCTACTATTTATTTATGTCTGTATATTAAAATCATTTTACTAGTTAATTAAAAAGTGTCTATTTCTTTTTGAATAAACCCTGTATATCTAGTTAAATATCCTGTAAATATTAAAGAAAATAAATATACAGTTATTATACATATCAATTATTTTCAATATACTCTGAAAAAAATAATCATAGGAATTTATTTAACCTTTTTCAGGTTGTTAATGAATATATTGTCATACTTTCATTGTTCATGAGGACTACTTGTGATATGTCATCATAATATTTTCACAGGCAGTTAGCAGATATACCCTTAATTATCGTAACTTGTGTTTAGGCTTATTTAATGTCCTAAACTCATTCGTTTTTATCTACTTTTCTCGATGTGTAGGTACTGTAAGCTTATGCATAGTGTTATCCGTAGGTACATTTGTGTTCAATTGGTGCAGCATAATCAGTTGGTAGCATACTTCAATATCACTCTTTCACAATACCTCTTTTTTATTCTATATTTATTGCCAATAGTATATTCTTATTATAATCCCAATTGCTTTTAACATAAATAACTTGGATGATATTTTGGAGAACCTAATCAATTGATTGAATAAATTGATTATTGAAGGTGATATGATGAGTTTTAATAATGAAGTGGATGGGTCTGCAATCCAGCAGGGCTCTCTACTTGACTGGGGATTTTAAGGTGCTCCAAGTATTTGAGGCCACATTCCAACGGAAGATTTTGAGTTTTGAGTCGTTGTATTTGATGGTTTTTTGTCCATGCTGCATGCCAAAGCAATATATTATGTAATACTTTAATCAGAGTGATATATCCTTGACAATTGTTCAAAAGGAAAAAAAGAATCAATAGAACACTAACAATGAACCCAACAAGAAACACATTAAGATAAATGAGGGGGGGAATCAGGACCAACAAGAAATTATGTTATGTCACCATTTTGTTTATTGATTAACATGTTAGCTGCCATATCGGTCCGAAACTAAGGTGAATGTACATGCAGCGTTTCGGCACAATCGGACCGATAAAGTCACTGATATAATGTTTTGTTTTGTGGCTCACAGTCCGATAGTGCAGCAACCTATCGGCCAATTTTGGTATTCTCTGGATTGGGTAAAGACGTGTGTTAGACGTAGTATATTGTATGCTTTAATAACCGTTACCATGGTTACTCAATATAATAATAAAATCGGTGAATATTTTCAATTTCTTCTCGGCACGATTAAAAGTTTTACAAAAACATTTTGGTTTAGTAATGAATAATTCACAAAGAATGCAGTTGTAAAATGAATATATGTATTTATAAAATAAATATTAGACAAATAAAATAGTGAGCGTTGCCAACATAAAGAAATTAAATAGTTAAGATTTTTTTTTTTTTTTTTTTACACGAAAATTACCTTGGTCCGATCGGACCTAAATGTTATACTACGATTAAAATTAAAGTCGAAAAATTGCATTTCGGTCCGATCGATCTCGAAACTATGTATGCATAAATGTAAATAAAATTAGTAAATACTATTGCCTTATATTATTTAACATAGGTAGTAGATGCAAAAATAATTTGGTAATCGTGGCACTTCAGGCAGGAGTATCGTATTAGGCCTCGACAGGTAACGTGTTAATGAGACTTAGCGTTTCAATATTCTGCTTTTACTGATCAACAAGTTACTAAAAAATGGAGTACCTGTTGCGACAGTGGGCAGATATGTCCAGTTACCAATAACTGAGTCACAATAAACTGCTTTTTAATGTTAATTTATTATTTTGGTGTGTGTATGTGTGTGCGAGTACCCATCATGACAGTGAGCTCAAATGTTCTGTTACCAATGACTGAAACTCACAATAAACAGTTTTTTAATGTTAATTTATTATTTTTGTGTGTGTGTGCGCGCGCGCATAATAAAGAGTACCTATCATGACAGTGGGCTTATACGTTCATTTACCAATGACAAAGTGAAAATAAATTGCTTTTTAATGTTAATTTATTATTTTGGTGTGTATGCATAAAGTGTTAAGAAAAATATTGAAGACGGGTAAGTCTTATTAATCATAGAAGAAATTATAGGTTCTTGTAAATAGTACATACAATTGTACATACCTGATGCTAGAAACTAGAAGCATAGACTAAGAAATCATTCAATTCTGTAAGTTCATTTTAAATAATAGAGAAATGAAATACTTTAATTTTTACTGCCAGCAAACACATTACTACAAGGCGACTTTCAATTATAAAGTCACCATCCAAGGAAAGTTGTTACTAATGGAAATGTTCCAAAAATGCAATATCTATATGTGTACATACATGATTGTAAGTTTATTGTTTTGTTTGTTCAGTTCATTTTAACAACACAACTCTTTATGATGGTATGAATAAAATACAGGTACAGACAGACAGAATTTTCTTAAAATAAAACTCGAAAGGTTAAGTAAGAATGATTTGAAGAAAAAAAAGAATATAAAATTTTTTCACAACAAAATATTCTCCTTCCTATAAAATTGGAAAAATTATACAAAGTAGTCTTATAAAATAAGTTTTTTTTTTAATTTTTTCCTCTCGATTTTTAATTTTTTTTTTTTTTTACAAACGTATGGAAAATATACTATATTTATTAGATAGAAAGGGACAGATAAAAAAATATAAGGACCCTGTGCAACTTAACAAGATATACTTTTGTTTACAAAATATGTAAATGATTCACATAATATAAAATTGTTCAATTAACAGGTTTTACTATTATAAATAAAATAAGTCATTTTGTATACAATTTTGAGATCCTATCTTTCGAGTTATATTACATACAACTAATAGACATAAAGCCAAACAAGGAAAAATAAGGTATATTTATATATACACATATTTATTTGACAAAGTCACAGCCTATATAAAAATAATAAGCAATTTACATTATGAATGCAATGACGGTTTTTATTTTTATTACAAAGTATGATAAGGATTAATTCACATTGTAAAATATACTATAATGTGAACTAATATTGTCATCATTAAAGACAATTATAAAAACTAAATGAACAATATACATAAAAAAGGGAGGGCAAAGGAATTCATATTTTAATATAATATATACAATTAACATATTTTCTATAAAACAACTGTACAAATTGACATGATGCAACATGTTCTATCTCTTAGACCGATCAAAAGATGTTATGCTAGCTGTCCATTCAGGATCATTAGGGTCTTCATCTATAAATGTGTCTGCCGATTCCGTAGAGTCTGATATAGGGGACAGTGGACGACTTTCACACTAAAAACAGACAAATAATAAAAATTGTTATCACTTAATAAAATAAAAATTAATCACATTTCGAAAACTTCCAACATAAATTTAACAATAGACTTGAAGTCATGGAACATGCAATGTTTACACTCGTATGTTTCTATAGTGGATACATGGTCTGTGACATATTTCATATAAACGCTACGCTCTTTACACAGATAGATATAATTTTATTACTGGTTTGTGGTGATTTACCCATTAGCCTCCCCCTCCCCCTCCCTATCTAATATACGGGCGACCCACTTGATAACAACGGAGTCATGCAGTAACCAGCAGTCGGTGACGGCAAGGGAACACATAATCAAGCAGATCCACCGGCCCACCCATATCCAACCAAAACAATCCCCCCCCCAACCAAAAAACCCCGCATGTTAGTTATTAATATTATGGGGAAAGATAGATTTCAAAAACTTTCTTATATTAGTTCCATTGTTGTATTTGATATTGTTATGCAAGTTTTATTGGTGTTTATCATTTTGTTTAAATTGTTACTTTTATTTATTCACAATCATATCCATCGAGATGTATGAAATAAGTTGTTGTGGCCTAGGGATTGGCAATCCATCGCAATCAACCGGACGTTCTCTTGACTTGTAGCATCTAATAAGACTTCCAGCCAAGAATGGGTAGATAAAGAGCTGGATGAGATGAAACAGGGAGATGTTCCATCTATCTCGAAAGGAGACGGCGGATTTTTGAAAATCCTGTAACTAACAATGCTACTACGCAACAAGCGGACCAAAGGTGAAGAGAACTAATCTCACTACTGCCCAATAAAAGTATCTTGTCAAAGCCAAACTCTGGTAAAGTGGTTACCAATAGGAAACTAACAAGAGGCAAGGGCTGGTCAGTTGAGAATCACCTTAGGTACCGATAGGGTTCCGAGACAGGGATGGATGTGGTCAAGCGGTCTAGAGGTAATTTGGCCACTTCGCCCTTTAAAGAAAGCCAGAGGTAAAACTCAAAATTCTGACGTAACAAAACTCACCGTATTTTAGTCATCTGGTGAGGAAGATCCCAATTACATGGACATCCTCACCAGCAAAATACCTTCGCCAGGTTCTTGTTCTCAATGGCTATCCTGAGGTAAAACTTACCAATAAGCAAGGTGAAGACATCGAGGACACACTAATGAATAAGTTCAAACTCATAAAGGATGAATTTTTTCTCTATTCCAAGGGAGCTATATGGAAAAAGGAGCTCTAGTTATTTCTTGCCCCAACAATGGAACAAAGCCTGGAGACAACAATTGCTACCTTTACCAATTGGGTGACGAAAACAAGTTGATCACCGGATTGAAGGAGGAGATTCTGAAGACTACAACAAGAGTGTTTCTTAGTGCGCACCCCAAGCATCTGAAGTGGTCCTCTGATCAAGTCTAGAGATGCTTGTCCAACATAACCCTACTCTTAGGTTAAGGGAATGAAAGTTAATTTCGGCAAAGGAAGAAAGGCTTTGTTTAAACAAGTTTGCCATTATTCACAGTTACAGCCACTTCAGGAAACATCTGCTAACAATCTGGATCATCAATAGTGATCACTTTTGTGGGCTATATAAACAGTTTGAATAGACTGCTAAACATATCATCCTAGCATATAAAAGACTCAAGGATACAAGGGCCATATTCAGGGCTTCGCAATCAGGTGATGATTCTGATGATCGCATCGGGCGAAAACTCCTAAGCCCCATTGAAAAAATTGGCTTGTCTTGTTTTATAAAAGGATATTGAATCGTTCATACTCCTATAATCTAATATAATGTTGTGACTTATATATGGTATATTTTCTGGAATAAACCAAAATAGGGTTATTATTTCTAATTTTCTTGTTTATGTATTTCTAATTCTGAAAATCTTGGTTACACTAAATGCAATAAATTTTATGTATGTTACTTTGGAATTGTCATTAGATTAGGTATACAAAAATTGATAACTAACATATTAAACATTTAAACATTTTAAAAATTAATGACTTTTAAATTAAAAAATTATATTACACAATTTCCACAAGTTGAACTGCAGTTATTCGAGAATTAATTTCTCCATAGCCTTACAAAATTTATAAAACAAACAAATTTTGTTTATAAATAACCTAACAAGTGACAGTACAATTGCATTCAATTTTTGATAATTTTTTATTCGTTTTTAAAAATTCATAAAAAATAGTAATATTATGCAAAAACAAACTTGTAATATATCATTTTTCTTAGGAAGGTGTGTATAATTTATCTATGTAATGAAAAAAGTGTTTATAGATGTAAAGGTTTTGGAGTTAGTATGTTAGAAATCAAAAAAAATCAAGTGAAAACACCATAAAAGCTTATAGACTGTATAACAAATTTTTTTTTTTTCAAGATTACCAAAAGTTTTGTAATGTAGTTGTGAATAAATGTTGATAAAAAAAATCAATCAATTTTTTATTTAAAAAAAGGCTTGCTGAAAAGTTAGGTTTATTTTGAAAAAAATCAAGAACAATAGTAATATTATGCAAAACACAACTTGTTATATATAAGTTTTCTCGAAAAATTAAAATTTATCTTTGTAATTAAACAAATTTTAAATGTAAAGGTTTTGGAGTTAGTATGTTGGGAATCAAAAATGTGTAAAATATGAAGTGAAAACGCCACAGAAAAGCCTATTTATACCACATAACAAATTTTAATGAAAAAAACAAACACAATATTTAGTAAATTCTACAATTTAATTGAATCTTACCGACCATAGTTTCGCCAGCAACGGCATTTACAAGGCAGCTTAACAAAAACTGAAGATGCCTTGTAAATGCCGTTGCTGGCGAAACCATGGTCGGCAAGACTCAATTAAATTGTAGAATTTACTAAATATTGTGTTTGTTTTTTCATTAAAATGGAGTTCTACCAAGTACCTTCGGTCAATAGTGTAAATCGTATTAAAACATTTTGTTCAAAATTTACAAAAGTTGTGTTAATGTAGTTGGGAAAAACATGGATAAAAAAAATTAATCAATTTATAAAATTTACATGTTAAAAAATTCATCAACAATATTATATAATGCAAAACACAACTTTGTTATATGCCTTTGTTTAGAGAAATGTATGTACAATTGAACTATAAATATATATAAATTTTCAAATAAAGTAATCAACACTGAGAAAAGTTGTCTTCATGACACAAAAATCACCAACAAGCTCTAAAGACATTCATCAAACACTTATTAGGGGTGTGCAAGCTCGGATTTTTTAGTTCGAGCCGAATCTCACAAATCGAGGCGAGCTTTAATTTTTAACACATTTGAGCAAAAGCTTAAAATTAAAAAAAGCACTTGAACTTTTATCAAGCCTTTTAACAAAGCTTAACTTGTTATCCAGCTCTCAAGTTTTTTAAAGCTTCCGATAAATTTTACATTAAATAATAATCAGTATAATGTCGATCCTTTGTTTTGAAATGGACAATACGGAGAAACCAGAGTAGTGGGAAAGGCGAAGTATACCAACTTCCTTTGATGTGAAATTATATTACAAAGTCATTTCATTCACCTGCACTTTCTAACAAATACATATTTTATTACAGAACATTAATTATGGATTTGTAGATAAACATAGTTCGGACCAAGAAGAAAAAAAAAATCGGGCCAAAGAAAAAACTTCTGGTTTTGTAAATAAGAGTAATATAATTCACGGATCTGTGAAGTTGTACCGAGTGCAAATTTCAGTTAACTATTTTACGCAAAATTTAAATATTTAATAATATAATTAACAAAGTGTTAATACAATGGTTAGTGTTAAGCCTAGTAGAAATAAGGTGGGAGAACTAGTACGTCTTGAACAGGTGTTTGTAATAATTTGATATCAGGTATATGTGTCTCAACAGACAAAACATTCCATTTACATACATTTTACAGTCACCTGTAGTAGGAGAAAGCAGGGTTTACATCTGACTTTAATAATAGTACAATTAATTCTGATATAATTGTTTGATTATTATTTGTATAAAAAAAAAAAAAACTAGCCAAACTACTAAAACACTAGCTAAGAAAACTATTTTTTCAAAATTGGTAATTTTTAATTTATTCGAAATTAAAAATGTTCGAAGATTGTCAAACTGGGAACCAAATGTTGTATCGATATTTTGCTTTAATGTCTTACACTTTATATAAAAATCTGTGCGTATAGCTTAGGGTAATGCAACTGTGGGTGGTCTTATGTTTTTAGAAAGGCTATAATGATCTCCAGTTAAAATAAAAACCGCCAAAAATAATGGGAAGATCAGACACAGAACTACCTGAGCTTTAGATTAAACTCTGCATTATCTTACTAATAGTTTCCTTCTTTACAAGCTAATAAACAATGCAGACCTTTGGAAGGAGAAAACTCAAAATCAGTAAAGTAGTGTTTCGTCGTTTAAATCATTTAAATTTTACAGGAAATTATATTATTACGATAAACGGAAAATTATTTGCCGCTGATTACAGGGAAACGATAAATGTCAAACGTAGATATTACTTGTCAATGTGAACTGCTGTGTGTGTGTGTGTGTTTGTGGGAATGAATCAAAATTAGGCCTAGAACTGATTGGTGCACTTGCGCAGTTTGAATTTTACAACTCGAGCAAGTTATCTAGGCAAAAGACATGGTGTGTCTCTCTAGTGTCCGTGAACTTGAGATTAGTAGCAAATGTTCGGTTGAATAGCCAGGCATATTGTAAATGTAAGTAATTACATTAGGAAACAATTGAACTAAGTTTAGTTGACTTAAAAATTATAACTTTGTGATTGTATTTTCGTTATTTGGGATTTTATTTACAAAACTATTAAAACAGTTAAGTTTTCTGTTGGACTTATATTCTTGAATGGTTGATCTAGGAAAACCATTGTTCAGGGAAGGTTGAATCCCGTAAAAATATGCATTGTTTAAATGGGTTTACAATCTCAACCCCAGAATCTGAAGGATAAATGGGAGGGGGGAAACAATGAATAGGGATTCACTATTTTCGAGTCGTGGGGGAGGGGGGGCTCTTTCTTGTATTTAAAATTTATTATTTTATAATTTTCTTTTCTATATACAGTAGAACCCCTCTTAACCGGTCTAGTCGGGACTGACACCCGGGCCGGTTAATCCGAGGTTCCAGTGAAAAATCGGTTTCTGTTCAAAGAAAGCTTATTATTTAATCAGGTAGCGCTAAGAATTATGCAATTAAGATGTTATTGCAACTCATTTTATTGTACATAAATGTATCGTATATATTATGTTATGTATATTATACATCAAACATGAAAAAATTAAACACTACAAAGCTTTTTTACAGATTCCCCTCTGTCAAGTCTTTTGACACATTTAACCCCGTCTCAAACGAAACCAAAACACGCTTCTGTTTTCGTAACTTACTCATTTTTATTTACTGTATGTACTGTACGTAGATCATAACCAGTCCAAGACAAGAAGAAAACTGAAAAGAAATGTTATATTTTCCATAATGTATACTAAAATGATTCGTGGAGAAAAAGCAGCCCATCTAACGTTTTTGTGGGTGTGTCTGCTATACCGACGGGTGCCGCGGTGTTTTTATGCTGCCGACAATAGGATACCACTATCGACAAAGTCGTTTGACTCACCGCCGCTTTGGTGCAGCGGTGTTTTTACGCCGCCGACAATGGGATACCGCTATCGACAAAGTCGTTTGATATCGCCGCCGCTTTGGTGTTTCAATTACAATTTATTTTCGGAAACTCTCATCCAACCAGTACACTACGATATAGGCCGGTTAACAGAGGTTCTACTGTACTAAATAATATGGGAAATACAGCAAACATGTTCCAGGTCAATTATTTTTTCCATCACCGTATTATGTTCCCACTTAGTTTAGTATATTATCAGTGATGGTATTGGCTAGATGCATTGGAACGTTGACGCTCTGTTTTAAACATCATCTGAGCGCTCTCTCACTCACTCTCTCTGTCACACACAAACACACAACTTTGCGCTTCTTTTGTCTTTCATTCAAATCGAAGCTACATTAAAATAGGGAACAAGATTGTAATATAACAAAGTTAACTTCGATGTAAGTCTGCACAGATTGGGGAAATGAGGGGCACGTAGAGGAGGTAAACAAGCTGCTAGTAGATACGCTAGTGTGTGTAGAATAATTTATGTCTCCCTTAATCTTTCTTTTTGAATTTTTTTTATAACTTCTTTTCGAGTTGTCAGATCATGAAAGGCATTTAACGTGTGTAGAGTGAATGTAGGTTTCGTCAGGAAAAATCACTGGTCGCCCTTCAAGTTTTAAAATAATTAATTCTTTTCAATCATATGTCATTTTTCTCAATTAATTTCTATCGTCGTCAGTTGTTTTTCTACCGGAAACCCATATTTCTAAGATTTTTGCACAAGGTTACAGTCGTGATATTAAATTCAAGTTCTAGGTGTTCGGTTCTTAAAACTGTTAAAGTGATTTTGAACATGGTAGTTTGTTATATTTTAAATGGAAATTAATGAAGTATTTTTCGTAATATGATTTTATGAAAGTTATCAATATTTACTTTTTTTAATTATAACCGTCTTTGGATTTTTTCCAATTGTTGAAATAATCTCATTTTGCCCACATTTGTTGACTTTTGTATTTTCAGGATGGACTCTTTCATTTCGTAGCAAACTTCCCTCTATTCTCAATCTATAATTTTACTCTTTCGTATAAAATATTATACCACAATTCACACTCTGTTGTTTAACATTTTCACGAAATGTGTATTGTTTTTATTTTTTTCATAGTAAGGCACGAGTTTTAGTTTTGTTTAAAATTTTGATTTTTTACCAGACTGATTTTTTAAAATTTAATCAAACAGATAAATTACCACTCCCAGACTACGAAAGTACTGTTTCTACTTAATGTTTATATTCCTTAGAATCAGTAATGTTAATTTATTATATAATACCTATAATAATTATAATTATTATTATCTCTCCTCACCTCTCCTCCAAAATCGCTGCTTTACCAGAGCTATTCACTTTCTCGATGATAAAACTTTATTTTTTTATTTTTTACTGCGCACCCTTCTAACAATAATGTAAGGTTCTATTATTTAATACCCCACCCACTTAATATTTTTTTAAGGTTTTATAAAAGGTCCCACGGTGAGCAATTTGACAATATTAATTAATGACACGTACCACTAGATAAACGATGTGAATTAATTTCTCAGTTTTCTTTAACATAATGCATATAAATTCAATTTTTCTACGAGTTATAATTTTGAAATCGGATTTTCTTATTTGGCTGTTGTGATAAATCTATTATAAAATTGAAACATTTTGGTTTCTCTACGTCTTCAGTAATGTGTGTTGACATTTAGTCATCTAATTTGAATCGAACAAGTGGGGGCAACACTAATACAGCTTATTTCCTTTCTTCTGGTAACATTCTATTAAAACTTTAACAACTATAACATCACACATTCAAAAAACTTATTTTTCTCTCATGAGAAAAGCGACTAAAAATAAATATCATATCCGTGTGTTGGATTCATTTTTTATATCAATTCTGTCTGTTTCCGATATCATTTTGACTGTTTTTCTCATTTATTAGTTCACATTTTATTACATTACTTTACGTCTTATTACATTACTTTACGCCTTGTTCGGAAACCAAGCCAGGCTTGTAAAAGTAACACCTACTCGCAAACCGTGCCGAGTTTGTAAAATCGAGCTGAACGAGGACATTCGAACCGGACTTGAAAATCTTGAGTTCAATAATTTCGCGGTCATTGTTTGAAACTCGAGCTTGGCTCGGCTCAAAATTTCAAGGGCTCGCACATCCCTACTTATAATACTTGTAGAAAATAATGCAAAAAACTCTAAAATACTACTTTATAGCACATTAAATTGTACTAGACACCACCAAGGCATCAGATTGCCATGGTTATATTGCAACTGCAGTTGCAAGGTCATGAGACACGTTAGTTGTAATGACTTCAGTGTGTCAGTCCAGTCCTAAATATTAGTTTGAAAGGGGAATGGAATAAAACATTCAAGAGATATGAAATTCTTCTTTCCAAGGTTATAAAGATCGACAAAAATATCTAAATATTACTAATTGATATTTGGCATTTCGTAAAATTCTGGATTTGGTTTAATTTGTATAGCTTAAAAACTTAACAGAAAGATTTTGAAAGCACAAATCGAAAAATGAAGAAAGGTTCTATAGAACAGTTTAACTGTAGATTTGTTAGACAGAAGTATGGATTTGTGGAAATTAGACAAAGCATGATGTAAATCTGTGTTTCAAAACTATGCAGTTGTTGAGTTTCTCGTTAACAGTGAAAAACACAAACTTTACCTATTAATTAAATATTACTTATACCATTTTATGGACTATTGGTTGTATGAATATAAATGTATGCAACATTAGCTTTAAAACAGTCTATAAATTATTGTGGTATGATGATGTTATACTAGGGTAAATGTTAAATTGGAAAAAAAAAAGCGATTTCTACTATTCGGCGAGCCAGTTACATTTACAGACATAGATGTCGGTTCGAGCCGTTTACTACTTCCAAGGTTAAATAATAATAACAATCCAAAAAATATTGAAAGTACAATTTTAAAATTGTTATGATCACCATGCCCAAAAACATGAGTTTTCTTAAAATTAGCATAAAATAAAAAAAATAGAAATTTGTATTTGGCATTTTTTTAAGGAAGAAAATTTTAAGTTATGTTGTTTTATTTTTTAAATAAGAACAAAGATAAAAATTTCTAAATCTGGTTTCTTGTGCACAACTTTAGAGGGTGGCGAGGGATTGTGAATAATCCCATAGAAATCAATAAGGCTAATAAGATGTAGGCTTGTTATGATGAAGAAAAAAATCACACTTAAAACCCCTACTTGGAGAAAATTTGTCTAAAAAAGATCTGCAGAATACAAAAATAGGCTATGTTGGGAAGAGAGAGAGTGAGAGAGAAAAATGTTCTTAAAAATTAGTTTAGATGGTGTACATTGAATCAATTTGATATTTCCTGAACTTATTTCATTTGAAAATTTCCACCAAAAATTACTAGCAGTACCATTATTAAGTCAAAAGAATTCGTTCAATTGTTCTTTAACCCACCACCCGCCTAATATAAAGTATTGCCATTTATAGCCTTTTAAATCATTTTGAAAAAAAAGGGAAAAAAAAATTGTAATAGTAATTTTATTCAAAACCCAACTTATAAGACATCATTTATTTCAGGAAAGTGCATAGAATTTACCTGTGTAAAGAAAAAATGTTACACATTATGGTTTTGGAGTATGTCAGGAATCAAAAAATGAAGTGAAAATCCCACAGAAAAGAGTATGTTTTATATAAAATACAATTTTTTTTTTCCCCTTCAAGATATACAAAAAGTTTTGTAATATAATTGTGAACTTGGTACAAAAAAAGTAATTTCTAAAATTTGTATTAGGAAAAAAATTACGTAAAAAGTATAAAATAGCTGAAAAGTTGGGGCTATTTTTAAAAATCAATAAAAATAGTAACATTATCCAAGTCACAACTACTATCATTTTTTCTCACAAAACGGTTGATTGATTTTATGTGTGAAATTCCAAAAATTATAGATGTAAAAATTTTGGAGTTGTCAAGAATCAAAAAACCGTGCAATAACCGAAGCAAATATTCTACAAAAAATCATATATTTTACCACCATACAACAATTAAAAAATTTGTTTTGTTCTGATATACAAAGTTTTGAAATATAGTTCGGGATAAAATGTGGGAAAAAGAAAATCAATTTATACAAATTTGTTAGACAGAGTGGAATTTCTGAAGAAATAACCTAGAACTTTGTAGTAGGTTATTCCTGAAACAAAATCACTAAAAAACAAAATTCACTCAAATAAACTAAAGAAACAATCACATACATTACAAGTTTTATAAACAAATAACTCTACATAACAAATAAGTTTATAAAAAACAGAAATAATAACAGCCACGCTTGAAATAGGCCTACTACACACTGAACGCATGCAATTTGATACTTCAGACAAGACGCAAAACTTGTCAATGCAACGAGATTTCCAGTTCTATAAGCTAGTCTAAAAATAGGCTTATAACATATTGCTTTATATTATTTATATAGAAACGAATGTCGTCTTTTCAACGGTATAAAACACCCGATCAAAAAATATGAAAGTATGTCTTCGTTTTTCACAATTCGCTAAAGACAGTACATTACAAACTGCTCCTGTTATTTTTAGTCATGGCTTCATAGAATGTATATATATATATATATATATATATATATATATATATATAAACTATCTCAGACAAAAGAATTTCGAATACATAGTTAAAACGAGGATGAAAAAATCTATGAAATGTTGTCAACATGTAGTATTTGGCCGAATATTAACATTAAATATATATATAATCATATTTTCTTATATAATCAGTTGTCGTGCGTGGTCTCTCTAACGGGAAACTAAAGCAAAACTCAATAGAATTTTTATAATTTCTAGTTTCGCTTTTGGCACCTCTTTTGAATGAATATGAAAGCTTGAAAGATACAATTTCAACAGTATATTGTTTATTACGATAGTATGTGTTTTACTGGGCTAAACTTTAAATTGAAAAAAGTGATATTTTATATGAATAAAGGGTACAAAATTCTTGGTTTATAGATCCAAAACTATAACAGTTAGAATAATTTGGAAAACACAGTTAAAAAGAAGAAGAAAAATACTATAAGCTAGTATTACTCTTAAGTTGTTAGACAGTTATATCGGCTTGTGAAAATTAAACGAATGGATGCCATAATTTGAATTTTATGTTGCCGCGAAACTTTATTGCACATATACACAAACTTTACCAATTTATTAAATATAATTGTTAACGTTTTATGAACTTTTGGTTGTATGTATATGAATCTATGGAACATTAGCTTTAAAACAGTATAAAAGCATTGCTATATGATAATTTTTAATAGGGTAAATGGTGCAGTCGCTTACCGCGAGGTTGACGTTTATCTGCTTGCTGCGAGCAGCAAACCGGTTGGAGAGTTAAAAGCTTAAAATATCAATAAGAAAAACTATGATTCATTATTAATATTAAATTACTTGATTTCAAGTCTTATGTGTATGATAAATTATACTGTATTAATTTACATACCTCACTGTCTTTGGAAGATAGCTGATGAATGGTCGAATGAGTTTTGAATGGATATCCAGGAGGCATAGCTTTTTGCATTCTTTCATACAATTCATCAGACAGCGGAAAAGATCTTAGCTCATACGGTGTCACAATCTAAACATAGAAATTAATAATAATAGTATTGATCAAATTTAATTAGCTGTGATAAGGGCTATTTTGAAAAATCACTAAAAATAGTCATACTATCCAAATCACAACTACTTACTATCATTTTCTCAGAAAGGTACATAGATTTTATATGTAATTCCAAGAATTTTAGATGTAAAAATTTTGGAGTTGTCAGGAATCGAAAAACCATGCAATAACCGAAGCAAATATTCCACAGAAAAGTGTATATTTACCATACAATAAAAAATTAAAAAATTTTTCATGTACAAAGTTTTGTAATATAGTTGGGGATAAAATTTGTTAAAAAGAAAATCAATTATACAAATTTATTAGTTTCCGAAAAAAGTAAGGCCCAATTTAACATAACCTAGAACCACTCAAATAAACTCTATAAACAATCACACATATATTACAACTTTTATAAACAAATTATAATAAATAAATCACTCTACAAAACAAATAAGTTTACAAAAAATGAAATAAATCTAGCCTAGCGTGAAATAGGGCTACTACGCACTGAACGCATGCAATTTGACACTTGAGACAAGACGCAAAACTTGTGAATGCAATGAGATTTCCAGTTCAGAAAGCTTGTATAAAAGAAGGCCTATAAGAAGAATATAATAAACAAAAACTGGATTTATTACAGTTTTAGTTTTGTTTCTTGTTTTTGTTGTTTGAGGCATCCTTATTTCCCTTATTGTGAATATCGCCACAATGCTCCTTGGACATTTGAAATATACCATTGTTTTGTTTTAATTCACTACTTTTTTTCCAAAGAAAATAATTAAAACACTATATGATCAAGGATTTGAAATTTGTGGATTAAAATAAAATCTTAGAAATTCCAGGTTTATTTAGACACCATGCATTAATAAATGATTATAGATTTTTCAACTAAGTATAACAAAAATCAAACAGATACTAAAGAAAATATGATATACTAATTTAAAGAATTTCAACTTTTATTGAAATTGTAGAAAATTTATAATTTACCTCATCGTGAACATAATCTGTCGGTGTTGTACACCTTGGCTCGTCTTTATCTCGTATTCTAGACAATGATACAGTACGCCTTCTTATAATTACAATATTGTTTTCCAAATCTGGAGGAAGAGGAGTGGCAGGAGGAGATGTCATCGGAGAGCCACTACCACCGTAGGTATGATCCTGTGCAACTGGAGACATAGGATCTGAAAATTTAAAATAAGTAAAATAATTAGGGATGTGCGAGATTTCAAAAATCGAGAGCTCAATATCGTCTCTGAACAGATCCATTTCTCGGATGCATTTTTCTCAATTCGACCAAAAATTTCCCCATCTATTTTATTTTATAGAGTATAGTTTTTCTTTTATTTACACAGTTCTATTGTAATTGTTGAACTAAAAAACAAAGTTTATTTATAATCTCTTTATTTATATCTTTTTGAAGACACTCGATTTCAGGTTATGTAGATTCATTTTAAGTGATATAACTACAGACAAACATAGACTATTGTGACGGTAAGTCTTATAATATATTTAATTTATTTATAAATTTTTTAACGTGTTCCACCATATAAACTGATTATATGTTCAAAATTGTGTTGTCATATGCTTGGGCTTGGGTGTCTAGGCAGTAAAACCTGTTTTGTAAGCACAGACATATCATAGTTGTGTATGGTATAATAGAATCAAGGGGATCAAGTAGGCTTACAATAGAAACGAAAGGTATGCCAGGTATTGAAAATTCGAAAGTTTGAGTTAAAAAAATTACTACACAATGAACTTTGGGAATGGTGGATGGCATGAGTGAGCTATACTTGAAATAAACTGAATATATCCCGATTCCCCCCTCCCCAGTAACATCAAGAAATCCTTGAATAACATATTTCTCAATATACAAACTCCCAAATTATTTTAATTTCAAATTGTTTTTTTATTTAAAAAGACCATTTTAATCTGTGGATTTATAACGTCAATAAATTTGGTGTGCTCCAGTGTTTCTACATGATTAATAGAAGTAGACAAATAACACGCAAGATTTTAATATAAGTGGTAATATATTAATTTATTCCATACAAAATGTACAGATTACTGAAATAACTGTACAATCAATGTTTATGCATTACAATGTTACATTCAAATAGTTTTTTCAAGTTTAGAACCATACCAAAGTGTAAATCTAATGGGATACTATCCTTTCTTGGTATTATTTAATGAATTATTAATTTATATTATTTGTGAAAGAAATTTACCTTTTGCAAACAGATCAACTTAATTTTCTGATTCTGAAGTACTTAATAACAAATATTTATTTCTGCGCCCACTAGATAATATGGACAAATTACGAAAACACTTTTTAAGAAAAAATAAATATACTTTTTTAAGCAGTAAGTATCTATGCAATGTATTTGTATAAAATTTTGTAGGCAATGAACTAATCAAGTGTCACGCATCGACCCCGGCCAGGGTCGGTCGCCAGGTAGAGGGTTAAAATATCCTAGTATTTCAAATAACATCAATTTTATGCATGTAGCACGTAACATAATATTATAATGTGGATATTCATATATTTATATTCTAGCAATTCTAGTAAATGGACACTATTTCATTGTGCATGTTTTTTATTCATTTGTAATTAGTCATATTATTATTTTACAATATTGTACCTACCAGGAGTATTAGCACCACTACTTTCTGCACGACTATCTGCCCGTCGATTGCCACGGGATCTAGCCATGCTATTGGGCAGTTTTAAATAAGTAGAGAATTTTTTTCTCTCTTCTTGTTCACAGCGCTCATGCCTCATTACTATATTTTCTTCACTTAGATCTTCCACCTGCGCAAAATTTTAACATTAAAGTTGTCATTTAAGTAAAGTAAATAAGTTACTCATTTATGAGATTGTTGTACTAAAGATAAATTTAAAAGTTTAAAGGGTTTAAATTAAATTAAAAATTTAAATCACAATAAGATAACATCTAATTAATACAAACAATATAATAATTCATAAAAGAAAATACAAAAAGACCCCTCTATAGTCTTACAGAGGTTTGAAAAATTGTGTTAAAATTATATCATTCGATTAATGTACAAAAAGAGATGTCATTTAGATAGGTATTAATTTAATAATTAAGTCAGGCTTGATAGATTTTTAATTTTTTTTAATCATAGATTTTTACTTAAAATTTACTTTTAGTTTTATGAATACTGATAATTCATTTTCAACAAAACATGTTAATCAAACATGTGAAAGTACATAATAACTATTTACTATAAGTATAATTATATATTAAGTGTAACTATGTATATAATAAGTTATATGTTTATATAACTTAGTTTTAAAATATTCAAAAATTTGCTGCTTGAATTATTTACAATTTTTCACAGAAGTTTTGGATCATAAACTTGTCTTACATGGTTTACTTTACATCATAAACAGGTTTTAAATGGAGAGAGTTTTCTTAAAAATAGTCTATTCACAAGTTTAAAGTTTCAAATATTTTAATTATATAAATGAGCTACAATTGTTTCGCCTTGCGGCATCATCGGGCAACTGTCATCATCAGTTGCCTGATGACGCCGCAAGGCGAAACAATTGTAGCTCATTTATATAATTAAAATATTTGAAACTTTAAGCTTTTGCTTTATTTTATCCTTGAATATGGGTTTCAACAAGAAATATCTGCTATTACATTAAAGTTTATTCACAAGTTTTAAAAGGACACACTTTTTAACAAAAGTCTATTTACAAAATTATAATATATATATATATATATTGTAATTATATATATATATATATATATATATATATATATATAACATAATTGTACAGTGACAATTGGCAAAATTCAAATGCAAAGCTATCCACCGGCATCAATTAGTTGCAGTCAATGATTTTGTAATTTACCGAGTTAGAATAAATGTAATAGCTTTTAACCTCACAAATTGAGGTTAGATGGTTTCTTTTATAAATAATTGAATTGAAATAATTTTTTTTAAATAATAAAAACAGCAACTATTTGAACATTTTTTTTCTACTTACATCACTTTCTTGACTAGACCTTCTTACAACGCCATTATTTTTTGTTTCTAATTTTACGGTTTCTTCAGACACAACTCTCCATCTAAAATCAAAGCACATTTATCAGTTTTAAGCAATTAAATTGTCTTCTTTGATAAAATAATACTTCTTTAATATATTTTGTTGCAATCGGAGATAAATATTTTAAATATTTATTTAATCAGATAATTACTACTATCAAAGGTAATAATGAATGTCGTAATTTTTTTAATGCTTTTCACGTAACTACAACAAATGAATTACAACTAATTATAGTGTAACCTAAAAATTGTTTAAAATCATAGTAAATACTACAGTAGAACCCATCAAACTCAACAGGGCCAGTGACCAGGAGCGTGGGATTTCCAAGGTCATTCACTGCATTATTTTACGCCATGTGCGCTTGCCAGATGCCGGGAGGTTGAGGCTTGTCACTTTTGTTTATACAGCTGTGAGGGTTGCTCCTTTGTCTAGCCACTTTGTAATCTTACTGTATAGTAGAGGCCAAAGTTAAAGATAAAGGGTCCAGGTAGACCGGGACTGCCCTAATCATGTATTGTCAAAACATTCATATTGTTGTGAACCCAAGCTCCTAACCACCCGGATGCTACCAGTCATTAGCACCGATTCCATTAAAGTAAGCGGCAAGTCTTTTGTCATAACAATTCAACGGAGCGTCGTAGAACTATGATTCAAGTTTTGTAATAAAAGTCTTAACCAGGTGAGAAAAATGACCCGGACTCTTAATTATATGCGATCAGCAGTTCAAAATTTATAGCATTTGTATTGGACCGTGTTTGGTATGGACATTATTTTTCTTCGGCGACTTCGAGATGAAGCTGCCAGACGTCGAGTGGAAAATGAAAAACAAAGATCAATCAAAAGTTTTTTCAAACAATGCTAACTTTGCTCTAATGTTTTTTTAAATATAAAATTGTTTTAATCTTTAAAAATATTTCATGGACTGTCTGTTTTTTTACTGTAGACTTTACTGTAAATTTTATTACAGCATATTAGGATAGGTCTTTTTAGTTTACTGAGCCTATTGTACAAGGCCAATACTTTTTAAATCACATTTGACCCATCGATAAATTTCATTTTAAAATGTGATTGAACACACTATTTTTGTTGTTGTCAGGCAGGGACTTTTTTGCAATAAACGTGTAATCATTGATAATCAATAAATGTACAGTTATTTAAAGTAATTTTGAGTATTTGTTGCAAACCTAACCATTAAATACCAAAGTTCCCTAAAACTCGACAACCCCCAAACTCAATAACCTTAAAGTCCACATTGTGTCGAGTTTGAGGGGTTCTACTGTACTTCCAAAAATATTCTGTAATGTAAGGAAAACAAATTTTTTTTAACTCTAAAAGAAATAAATTTTTTATAAGACTATGAACTTGTTAGTGAAATTGATTAAATACTACATTTAGGACAATTTTAATACTTAATAGCTATTAGTTCGATAAACGTTAGTTGAAAAAAGAGTTAAATGAAAAAATAAAACTCCTAAGTCTGTTAACTGATTTTCATGGCCTTTTTTAATGTCTCTGTGTAGATACCACTTTGCAATCATTAAAAGGTTGAACTTGGCCATGTAAATTATTATAAACATTTATAAAATTAGAAAAGTTAAAGCCCATTTGGTCTGAAAATCTTATCCAAGGGATTTTAGAGATCCCACAGATCCATCAAAAATTTTATAATTTTAGCGGCAATGTTCTAAATTAGGAACATCGTGAAATATTATACTTAACAAATGTCTAAAAGTTTTAAATGGGTCGCTATATAAATATGAGGTAAAAACTTTATAAGGGCTGGACCAATAACTTTGTGGGCCCAACTTTTATTTGACAAGTCATTCAAATACATATATGGATAAAATTTATATTAAGGATGTTTTAAGAGCTGCTGACAATAAATATGAGGTTAAAATAAAAATCTCCACAATGTCAGTTCCTTTGCTGACGCATGTATGAAAGATGTCATGATTTTCACCTTATTGGCACTGACATCCATATGTGTCAATACTGGGTATCAAAATTGAAACTGGGTATACAAGTTGATGGGCACTTCTATAATGAATTTAAATTGATATCTCAAATATTAAAAAACAGTGGTATACATTTTTGTACTACTGAAAAGTAAGATACGTGTGCAAGATACAGTCTCTATTTTCAGCATATCATCTTGAAATTTTGTATATATTTACTAATATGTTGTTTATTAATATGGCAAGTTTTAGTTGATATCTTCAAAATAAAGCCTAAATAAAGCACAAATCTTGCCACCAGTGCTAAAAAAAACCACACTTCTTCCAGCTCCATTAAAAAAAAAATATATATATATATATATATATATATATATATAAGATTTTGACTCAAAAGCCGCCATACAAGTGTTAAACTTATATACCAAAAACATACTAGTTAACGTCTATATCAAATTTCAAGTCAATTGGGCCTGTAGCTGTATGGAGTTTCGAAGCACTGATCGTAAAATCCATAAGCATTACCAGTTCTATTTTCAAAATATATAGTCTAACCTATATTACAAATTAGTAAAACATATATTAACCCTTTTATTGCTGACATTCTTTTAAAAGGACGTCACTTTTCGGTCGAAAACCGCCGATATCCTTTTAAAAGGACGTTTTGTAATATGTTATTTACGTTGGCTATATTCATGTTATTTAAGCAGATAGACGCCAAATATTTTTTCTAGGATGATGTGAACCTCTACATTCTTTATAAAATGAACTCAGATAATCCTCTTTCTAGACTAAAATTTTAAATTTCAATTGCAATCACTGAGAAATGGCTCGGCGACCTCCACCCGGCACAACATACAGGTTTTTGTGATGAGCCTCTTTAACTTTTAGTAGAAAATAACCAAAGTAATTGTTCTGTATGTAGTGCTCAATGTACCAGTTCTGGAGGCAAAAGGAAGAAAACTGGTTATGGTTGCAAAAATTGTAACAAAGGAGTTCATCCCATGTGCTTGACTAAGCACAGGTGCTAAAAAGAGAAAGCGTTTGAACACAAATAATGTTGTACATAATAGTGTAAATATTTTTAGTTTCCAGTTGTTTTATGTTTCTAGGTTACTTATTTACATTTTACGTTTGTTAAAAAGTGTACAAACCCATACAACTAACTGTCCAAACATTTACAGAGTCTGCGTTATTGACTCTATTACATAAGGTAAAAATACGTTGTAAATCGATTTTTCCATGTTTTAGAAAATAGTTTATTGCTTTGTTGTTTATCATTATATTTTCTTGAAATTTTTTTACAGGTCTCCATTTAGTACATTTACTTTAATAAATTTTTTTTTGGTTATATACGCGAGACCTGAATACAATTGTATCAGATTACAATGCAAATTACTATGAAGGTTTCTCGATTACGTTTTATAACTGAAAATAACGGGGGAAAAAATTGGTTAGATAAGGTTTAGAAAGATTACAATTTATAATAAAAGATGCCTAGTTCCCAGCATATGTGTACCACCTAAGGAATACAACCACGAGTTATGATACTTCTATACTTAATATTAAAAGTCGTATTAAAGGATAAAGTAAAACTGATGATACTAGATATCCATAAAAATTAGTAATTGTGTCTTGTTTAATTTATTAAGATTGCTAAATTGTAATGTAAGGGTTTATATATGATTTAAGAAAGAAAAACGAAATGATATAAATACTATGTTTAATAATGTCTAGGAGTGTAACCTGTCATGTGATTTTGTTCATTTCATTTCGTTGAAAGCTAACCTGTTGAGCTTACACAAGGGAATCTGATAACAGCCATAATTTCTTATGAAAGTTTCCTGCTTGATATAATTAAGAAACATTCACAGGATTAATTACCCAAAGCTTCGATATAGCAAACAAAATTGACCACGGTAAACGTCTACAGTATTGTCGTTGAATGCATTCTCTTGTTAATGACAAAGGTATTGAAATGTTGGATCGTGGTTTCTTTTAGTGACGAGGTTATGGTTTCACTTGGATGGTTACATTAACAACCAAAACTGCCGAATATGGAGTGCTGAAAATCCTCACTCGTTTTACGAACGACCACTACATGCAAGTAATAATGGTGTTTGGTGTGCGATCTCCCGGCATCATGTTATAAGGCATTTAATTTTTGACAAATTTGTAGGTTTATCGTAACTTAATTGAACAATTTATAGCCTTGTTAGATTTACACGAACAATATTGCTGGTTCCACCAGGATAACACAATGTTTCATACTTCTAATGAAACGTTGGATATGTTACGGGAATTTTTTGGCCATCGTGTGATATCAAAAGGATTGTGGCCTCCAAGATCCCCAGATCTTACTCCAGCAGACATTTTCCTTTGGAGGTATTTGAAAAGTACGGTTTTTCAAAACAATCCTCATACACTTGACAAATTGAAAGATAACATTGAAAGTGAGATTTAAACAATACTGAGCAAACACTATGAAAAGTGGCTGCAAATGTTATGAAACGTGTCCAAACCTGCATTGCAAACGGAGGAAGTCATTTTGAACATTTATTATAATGACAATAGATATTTATTTCACATAAATCGATAAAAGTTTCATAGATAGTATCATTGCAGTTCCTTTATTATGAGGCAACGTCCATAAGTTGCAAATAATATAAATTGACAATTTTTAATAAGTAACTTCGTTTGGGAATTTCAGGAACTAGTCTGGCTGAATTTCCAATGCATAATCATGCAAAAAAAAATACCACAAAACGTTATAAATAATATTCCAAAAATTGGTGAAGTTCTCATATTTTCGATGCGTAAAATCGTAAATTTAAACTCTGCGCCTTTTTGTAAACGTGACGCCATTTTTCCCGATTTGATTACAAATCTATATTTCTGTCAAACGGGTTGACCAAAACACTGTTCTATAGATCACATCTTTCTCTTTCAAACCGTAGATTACAAATTTTTCTGCATCTCACAGATCCAGAGATATTTCCACTTGACCATAGAAGAAACTTGACATGACGAAGATCATTTGGCATTCGGTGCAGTTAACGAAATGGCATAATTGATTACTGAATTGAATTTTTGTAATCGAACTTTACAGTATGTTGTAGAGGAAATTTCATTCTATAAGTTAGTACCACTTGATATAGGCAAATACTTACTAAGAAGGTTTTGTTTTGATCTCCAAGGTAGCAATTGTGTGACGTAAAAACTGTAACAAATGACGTAGCGCATATTGTTTTGGGGGTTAGAAATTTGTTTTTTTTTAAGGTTTGTGTATACAAATTGTATATAAATTTTGTATACAAGTTACAATATATGTGTTTTTATATCTAAAGTTTATGTTTTTGAGTGATTTTCTAGTTTGTAAATGGTTTATATTTGGAATAACCTAAAAGGTATGTTGTAAATTTAGGCTATAACCAAATTTTCTTATATTTAGTGTTTTATATGATTATACAAGTGAATATGTGTGTTATTCTTTGTAAAGTATATTGTCTTAGTAAAATCTATTGATTTTGTCTTAGGCCTAGCTTTAGAAAGTTACTAATTACGCCTAAATGGTCGAGGTGTCAACCTAACCTCAACCGTCAGAGTATCACTCTTTAGGGATAAATCTTTATTTTTATTTTGAAAATGTAACAAATTATTATTTTTTCCCCCTAAATATATTCACAAATATATTACAAATCTTTAGTAATCGTTGAAAAAATTCCGAAAAATCTATTAGTATGTTATTGATTACCATTTCTGTGAAATTTCTGCTCCGTTACTCTTCGAATTTTTTGGTATTTGACCAAAAAACTCCAAATGTGATACATCTAACATTTTTTTTCACTACACACCTACATTCTATGCACCTTTCTGAACATAATGATATATAGTACTCTTGTATAAAATATATTACTATTTTTGGTAAATTGTTGAAAATAAAATGACCAAAATCCTTTTTTCCGTAAACCATTTTTTGTTTTTTTGAAAATGTAACAATTTTTTTTTCCCCTAAATATATTGCTAAATATTACATAAAATTTTTGTATATCTTAGAAAAAGGTGGTAAGCTTTTGATTTTGGATGATACGGGTTTTTCCTGAAAAATGATAACTTCGTTTTTGACATGTAACATACTTACTCCAAAACCGTTTCAAAAAAAAAATTTTTTATTACATAGATGAATTCTATGCATCTTTTTGAGAAAAATGATGTCTTATAAGTTAGGTTTTGTATACAAATAATATATTTTATTAATTTTTAAACAAACGAAGAATTTTAAAAACAAATTAACATACACCAGTTGGAGGGTTAAAGATAGTTTGTTTAACAGAATACAATTGAGTTAATTTGACATTTTAATAAACAGTAATAGTTTATTAATTATCCATACTTTATTTTTCACTCTACAAACACTGTTGATAACATTAACCCTTAAAAATCAAAATCAATAACCCCTGAATCGTCTCATCCCTAATATCAACATAAAGTTTATACATCATAAGAGCGTCAGTTATCACTCTCAAGAGTTGATTAAAAATAATAGTATAATTCTTTGCTAAAGCACTTATTAAAAAATAAAGCGTGTATCCAAAATAAATAACTAATACCTTTAGAGGTAGTGACGAATGTTTTAACTTTTCCTTTAAGGTTTTATGCTAAGTGTATATCCAAAATAAATAACTGATACCTTCAGAGGTAGTGACGAATGTTTTAACATTTCACTTATGCTTTATGCATATCAACATTAAGTTATACATCATAAGAGTGTCAGCTATCATTCTCAAAAGTTGATTACAAATAATAGTATAATTCTTTGCTAAAGCACTTATTAAAAGATAAAGCGTGTATCCAAAATAAATAACTGATACCTTCAGAGGTAGTGACAAATGTTTTAACATTTCCTTTATGGTTTATGCTAAGTGTATATCCAAAATAAATAACTGATACCTTCAGAGGTAGTGACGAATGTTTTAACTTTTCATTTATGCTTTATGCATATCAACATTAAGTTATACATCATAAGAGTGTCAGCTATTATTCTCAAAAGTTGATTACAAATAATAGTATAATTCTTTGCTAAAGCACTTATTAAAATATAAAGCGTGTATCCAAAATAAATAACTGATACCTTCAGAGGTAGTGACGAATGTTTCAACTTTTCATTTATGCTTTATGCATATCAACATTAAGTTATACATCATAAGAGTGTCAGCTATCATTCTCAAAAGTTGATTACAAATAATAGTATAATTCTTTGCTAAAGCACTTATTAAAAGATAAAGCGTGTATCCAAAATAAATAACTGATACCTTCAGAGGTAGTGACGAATGTTTTAACTTTTCATTTATGCTTTATGCATATCAACATTAAGTTATACATCATAAGAGTGTCAGCTATCATTCTCAAAAGTTCATTACAAATAATAGTATAATTCTTTGCTAAAGCACTTATTAAAAGATAAAGCGTGTATCCAAAATAAATAACTAATACCTTAAGAGGTAGTGACAAATGTTTTAACATTTCCTTTATGGTTTATGCTAAGTGTATATCCAAAATAAATAACTGATACCTTCAGAGGTAGTGACGAATGTTTTAACTTTTCATTTATGCTTTATGCATATCAACATTAAGTTATACATCATAAGAGTGTCAGCTATTATTCTCAAAAGTTGATTACAAATAATAGTATAATTCTTTGCTAAAGCACTTATTAAAAGATAAAGCGTGTATCCAAAATAAATAACTGATACTTTCAGAGGTAGTGACGAATGTTTTAACTTGTCATTTATGCTTTATGCATATCAACATTAAGTTATACATCATAAGAGTGTCAGCTATCATTCTCAAAAGTTGATTACAAATAATAGTATAATTCTTTGCTAAAGCACTTATTAAAAGATAAAGCGTGTATCCAAAATAAATAACTGATACCTTCAGAGGTAGTGACGAATGTTTTAACTTTTCATTTATGCTTTATGCATATCAACATTAAGTTATACATCATAAGAGTGTCAGCTATCATTCTCAAAAGTTGATTACAAATAATAGTATAATTCTTTGCTAAAGCACTTATTAAAAGATAAAGCGTGTATCCAAAATAAATAACTAATACCTTTAGAGGTAGTGACAAATGTTTTAACATTTCCTTTATGGTTTATGCTAAGTGTATATCCAAAATAAATAACTGATACCTTCAGAGGTAGTGACGAATGTTTTAACTTTTCATTTATGCTTTATGCATATCAACATTAAGTTATACATCATAAGAGTGTCAGCTATCATTCTCAAAAGTTGATTACAAATAAAAGTATAATTCTTTGCTAAAGCACTTATTGTATATCCAAAATAAATAAGTGATACCTGCAGAGGTAGTGACGAATGTTTTAACATTTCACTTATGCTTTATGCATATAAACATAAAAGTTATATACATCATAAGTGTCAGCTATCATTCTCAAAAATTGATTAAAAACAATAGTATAAATTCTTTGCTATTTTTTTTTGTTTTTTTTTTTTTGTATATTCAAAATAAATAAATATCACCTTCAGAGATACAGACTGTAACGATAGATAATTTTCAAAGTTATAAGATTATGAATGAATAATGTTCATATTCTCTATCACCAACCAAAAGCATAACCCATACCACACCATTATTAATTTATGCATTTATGTATTAATGCATAATATGAAAATCACACAATTAAACATAATCACTATCTCCAATCTAAAACATAACCCATACCATATTCCGGCATATTTCCCCGTTTGGTAGAGTCTCTTCCAATCTTTGTACTTAGACTGTGTTGTGCACTTTCAAAACCTCTACCTGATTGCTATGCAAGCTAACTCTCATGTAGTGGGATCATAATCCAGCGTACAAGTCTCTCTTCAGCGTCAATGACAGATTTAAAAATTTTATATTATTATTTCAAATTTTCCATTTTTCCCGATGTCTATTTTGGACTATAACTGTCACATTAATTATAACTTAAAATGTCTTTTATACGTGTTCATTATACAGTACTTTTTTTTTATACATCATTTTTTCCATTTCTATCATTAGTTATCACACCTTTCATTAGTTTTTAAGATATCAAATATCCTAATTGGTTTCAGGTTAGAGTTTAATAGGATACTTAGCCTTTTAGTTTAGATTTTATATGGATATGAGATTACCTTGGAAAGTGGTCCTTAGTATTACCCTAATAATACACAAATAGGAAAACGCATAAAATATACTAAAGTGCAGAACACACAGAATGTGCGTTTTCCTATGTGTATACTATTAGGGAATACCAAGGACCACTTTCCGCCTGTCTCCTATTTATACAAAATCTAAACAAATATCCTGATTTTGTTTAGATTAAGTTTTATAGTTTTAGGCCCTATTTGTTTAGAAAAAATAAGGAATAAGTTATGATCTATTGAACTCTTGAACCCCGAGATTAAGAGAACTCAATTTTGTAATTGAATAATTTAAAAAAATATATATATATATATATAACAAATATTCTTGTTGAAACATACACACGTTTTATGATGATTTTATAAGACAAATGTTGTAACATTTTATTTATGCTTTCATGTATACCTACACAAAGTTAAGGGTCATTAAAATATAATCTAAAGTTGTTTGATAATTATGGTACCGTTGAAATATTTATCCTATATGTATAATAAGTAACCAACATCTTCAGAGATAGTGATGATTGATTTAATATTTCATATATAGGTTTTTTGCATATCAACATACAGTCTTCATCATTAAGGTGTAATGTATAAACTTAAGAAGAAATAAAATATATGTTGACTTGTACTTTGAAATGCATTATAGTAAAATAATTTGTAGACAGAGTGTGTGGGGATGTTCCTATGGCGTGTTTTGTGGAGACAAAACCTTGAAACATGTTAGTTGTGCTTTATCTATCCGCTGCCAGTGACTTAGCTTATAGATGCACGAAATATTTCAGTCAGCTGATCATTGTTTGTTGTCTGTTTACTTCATATTTATTCTGTTCCATGAAGTGAAAGTTCCATTTATTCGTTTTATATTTTACTTAGAAGTTATCTTTTTTTAATTAGTGTTAAAAAGCCGTGTATTATTATATTATAGTGAATTGTTTTGTCTGTAATATGACAAATCCTGAGTTTGATAAATTTGTCAGTGAAATAATGAATGCTTAATTTAATTTTCAAGTGCCGTTGATTTTCATAATTTAGAAGAGGAAGAAGATAAAGACATTATTTTGCATAATATTAGTGTTAGCAAGATTGAAAATGAGAGTGATGATGAAATTACACCACAAGCATCAACTTCAACTGTGTATCTGAAATTAAATGTATATTTTTTTGTTTCATCTTACCCTAACAAACACAAAACTAAAAGAACGGAGAATTTTTTTTTTTCCCTTTTTTTTTTACTAAATGAGCAGTAGCTCATATTTTAGTAAAGGATTAAGGATAAGATCATTACATTTTATTATTTACTAGAAAATTCATACATAAATAATTCTTGATTTAAACTTAAATTGGAAACCATATTTAAAAAGATTTATTAAAACAATATATCCCGTATCGTATCGCTGCATATTAAAAATAAATATATTTTTTGAACAAATATATTTCATAGAACTACTCTCTAAAGCAGACAAATTTATCATTTTTGTATGTCAAATGTAATTATGCAAGTCCTCTGAATTATTTTAAAAGAGTAGAGTACATCTTAAGAGGGTAAAAAATGTATGTATATAGAAAAAGAAAAATAGCTAATCACAATGCGTTTGTAACACCTGAAATGGAAGTTATAATAAGTCACTAGTTGTTAACATATGAACAGTGTTAATTATATCGTACCTTGTTAATAATATAAACAGAAGTAATTAAATCGTACCTCATAAAAAAATTGTTTTTAATCTAATTAATTTTAATGTTTTTTTATAATATTCCTTAAAATCTTTACTTGTAGGAAAAAGTATAAAATTCTATTTCATATCAGTTACTATGAACAAAATAAAAATTACTTTGGTGTAAGGATTTCCTTGTACTGCAACTTCTCAACTCTTGTTGAAGCAGCTACACTGTACGGGATGACAATGTTGTCAATGTCATACGAATTTTCTCGCTTCCTTCTGAAAAAAAAAAATGTAACTTTAATATTCAATATAAAAACCAAAGTCGTTTCACTTATAATAATTGTTTTAGTTTCCAATGATTGTTAAAACTAATAGTGAACACAAATGTGTGAATACTATGGTTTTAGTTGTAAAGGAAATGGGAGGGGAGAGATCTAGTCTGATGTGATAAGAAGTGTAGTTTTGCCACCTTTATAACCTATTTTGACACCAGACAATCCTTATTATACCGTCTCTTCTTCATTACAGTATGTATAGAAAAAGTTATTTAGTGCTATGTTAGATATTACTTGGAAAATAACATTGAAATTATGCAATTATTTGATGTCTTAAATAAAAATAAATACAGTAGAACTACGATTATCTGAATTTCTGTATTATAACTGCACCAAATATGCAAAACTTGCAGTCTAGACTATTTATCAGCATTTCGCCTTTATGACTCACCATCCCTTCAGCCTAATGTGTTGTTTGCTTACTACTGTATTTTTAGTCTATGTTAAACTTTGAGAGTGATAGTGTCAATTATGAGTGGAAAACAAAACCATGTTCTTTTATCTTTTAAACAAAAAATGGGAAGCAATTAATTAAACGATTAGATGGAGGCGAGTCAAGATAAGTGGAGAGTGATATAGGTTTTGGTAAAGCAACCGTCAAGGACTGGAGACAAAATTGGTGTCCCAACAATCATCAAATAAAAAGGATGGTTAAAAACAAAGGTAAAAAATGAACTTGAAAAAACTTCAGAGGTACTATTTTTGCGGTTTAGACAAGTTAGAGAAAAAGAAAATCCCAGTGTCAGGTTCGATGCTTCAGACTAAAGCTTTAGAATTTTACACTAAACTGAAAGAAGATGGAAAGTGGAGGTTATATCTAGCTTAGGTTAGTTTGAGCATTGGAAAAAATATACAGAGTCCAAAAATTGAGCACAAGAGGTGAAATTTTGTCATCCAATTCAGAAGTGGCAGATACTTATTAATAAACTAGTGCCCTAACTCTAGTTGAAGGAAAGAAGAAATGAAGGAGTGGTTAAAGAATAAAAGTATACCATTTGTGTAGATGCAAGGTTAAAACCTGATTTGTATAGCCTTATTAAAATTTATAAATCTAGATATGACGTACGAAATAAATACTATAATGGAAAACCGAGGTCACAATGTATTGCAGTTACCCCCTTATCATCCAAACTCAGACTCATGTTTGTATATATGTGAAAGGAGTAGTGATTACTTGAATCAAAATGTTTGCCTACTGGGAGGGTAATATGACTGACATATCTAATTACAAAAGACAAATCATTTTTAAAGATATTTAATTTGACAACAACTGTTTCCCACTTAATAACTTGTGATAGATTAAGATATATTTAAGCTAGTTGTATTAAGTTTAAAATAAGGTTTAAGACTATTTCGTAAAAAAAATTGTGCTCCCAAAATTTACCTTTGTGAGTCTCCTTTGCTCATTCCAAGTAGTGCTAGTGGAATAGGCGAAGGGGAGGGTACAGGAGAAGGATGTGTTACTCCTCCTACTAAAATATATGGTGTAGAAGATGCTGAACTACTTTCATCTTCAAACCTTGATTGTGAATCTACATGACTATCCTCATCGTGGTATCCTGAAACAATTTAATTTAGAAATTGAAATATATATAAACTTTAAGTTTACTTGAAAAAACTATAATCTTGAATGAATAAACTAGATAAAAGGTAAATTTAGAAAATGTTGATACTAAGCAATAAAAATAAATTATTCAGATATTCTGGTGTGGGGCTATTTGCAAAATATGGAGATTATTAATATGCAAAATTATAGAACTACCCTTAAAACATTAGACTATACGAAGTTAACATATAATAATTAAAATATCTAATTATATTGCATTTAATTTATATACTTAATGGGTTTATTGTATGGTAATCTTAAAGGTTTTGTAGGTTTGGGTCAGTTAGGATTTTGTAAACAATTATCAGAGATATTTGATTAACAGTATAGTTAGGTTTTTATAAGAACTGTTAGTAATACAACTTAAAAAAGGTTTACACAGTGGCAAAAATATAATTCCAAACACAGACAAAAGATGTGGATAATTTAAGTAGAAAAACCTATATATTTGGTACAAAATAGATTGGATATACATTTATTTTTCAACTAAATAAAACAAGGATTCTACAAAAATTGTATTAGTGAGAGATGAAAATATGTTTTGGCTAAGGCAAGTAAAAGTACTTTATAGTCTTTTCTTAAAAAAAGATTTTTGACATTTACAAAATTACTATGTGTTAAATGTTTCACTATTATACCAATTATTTTCATCTCCAAATATATTAAGGATTTAACTAATTATATTTTAAAGATTTTTTATGTTCTAATTTACACAGATTACGGCATGCTCTATTTTAAAGTGTATTAGAATTTAGTTTTAGACCGCTAACACAACACATGCAAACAGAAATGCACATAAAGATATATCAGTATGTCATTCATTCTCCAAATAATTTATGCCTTCCTGTTACAATTAGCAATATCCTTCACAAGTTCATTTAATTTTTTTTAAACTTGACATGAATACAATATAAAGTTGACGCCTTGATTTTCAATCTGACTTCAAACATCTTGTATCAGCAGAATGACCTAGTGAGAACACTGCTTCATCCAAATTTCAGTTGCAAAGACCTACACTAAAATAAGTACTTTGTCTTAGATTGTATAAGTACACAAATTTGATACATCCAGCCTTGCTTCATTATACTATCCTGACACAGTTTTTCTTCAGTTAGAAAATATATATGGCTCATTATATGCTTTAAATTTATGTCCAGAATTTTAAAAATCGGCAAAACGGATTTTGTAAAAATTGAATAGCCAACAACTTAATATCCAAGCAATTTTTTATCCGCCTCCATCATAGAATGAATTTTCTTTTAATGCTACACCTATGAAATTTAATTTCTAATCCAGGTTTATTCAAGTTTCATATCATAGAAATTAGTACATTGGCTTATAGATGTTATCCCTCATATTTTACCAAACTTTTATTCTAATCATAAAGAACGAATGTTTTGAAAAATGCAAAACAGTGATAGAATTTACAAGACCTTTTCATGGCTTTTATAATAAGGGCCTAATTGTAATTTTTAGAGAAATCTTTTGACATCTTAACTTGAGTTTGAATCTTAACAGGTTGCAGCTTAGTTTAACCCGGATCACTGACAATTTTGAAGAAAGGCAAAAAATATATAAACATATTATAGGCGGTATCTTCAATATAACGAGTTTTATTTTTTAGTTTTGTGAAATGAACTTAAAATAATTCGTATAACACATTTTATACCTCAAGAGTTGTCCATGCACAAATAGAACACCTAGGGATTTTAAAATGATTTTTTCCACTAAAATCACAAATACAATTTTGGTCACAAAATAGCAAGTTTTTTCCTCTACAATGACAATACTTAAACAAAAGTAAAATCATTATACTCCATTCAAAAACAAAGGTCATTTAATAATGTTACTCGTATTGTTAACACCAACACCACCCACAATAACTTTAAAATATGTATATTAAAATTTGGTATATAATATATATTTATGGTAACAATGCAAAATCTGTAAAAATAGGAAAGGAAGTGATTCTGAATGGGAAACCGAATAAAATAACTTCACTTCAACTTTATAATATTTAGAAACAAAATTGTGTCTTGTTTCTTTACAATTACGAAAATAAAAAGTTAAAACCTACAATTAGGTTTAATGAAAGTACAATTTTAAGAATATTAGAATTTATAATGAAATGAGATTTAATATATGTTAAACTATACAACTTACGAGCTTCAAGCAATGTTCAATTCAGTTTGGAGTTTGAAGACAAATTAAACCTAATAATTAGATAATAAACTACAGGCTTGTATTAAATTACAGGTTAATATTCAGTATATTTGTAGAAAATTATGTATATTGTTTAATATTACCTAAAATTGATATAATAACCTGCAAACACAGCATATGTTTTACAATATGCCAGATATAACAAATATTACTTACGAACTAGAAGTAGGGCGTTAACTTTTTTGTATACTGTAATAATAATGTTGATCATTTGTTTTATTGTGTTTAAACCAATAGGTTTAAGTTGAATTGAAAAACAATATATTACAAAATTTAAGTTCTAATGTTAAACAATCTTAATTAAACAGAATTACACTTAAATACAAAGTTTCAAATGTTTACAGTGATCTATTAAACGTCTAACAAATTGTATCCCGCAAAAAAAAAAAATGTATTAATTAGTGTTTAGACAGATTCCATACCAAGCTATATTAAATAGCAGTGGACTATATATTTATCTTCTCATGTGAAATGTATGGTATCTTATCATTGTTTATTAATGTTGAACTGTTAGATTAAAAGTTTTCACCTTGAATCCTTTTATATTCACTCTCACTCTGTATTATTGCTTTCACTAGAAAGACACCAAAAGGCTATCCCTAGAGGGAATAATGTTTGCGGGAGAATAAAGTGGGCTTATCCAATATTAGGAAGAAAAGGACTAATTGAGGGGTTAACTGATTTAGGACCTACGGTCTGAAATGAAATTTGACTCAAGTAGAGCTGTACTTTACCAGAGTGCTAAGCCAAAAAAGTTTTTGCTAGGAAGAATGATTAGTTATGGTTAAGATTAACTTTCACCCTCAATACATAATATTGCTTAATTGCTAATTTATTAACTTAAATATTTGTTAGGCAGCTGATAACATGATAGAACACAAATTTCTGTCTTAAGTAATTTTATGGCATTTTTGTTTTACCAACTTAATTTGTGTATCAAAATGTACATAGCAAAGCTGCGTAGAGCAATAGAGTCTGATGTTAAACACATAGAAAACATGTTACTTGAATTGAAACATTTCACGAAAAAAAGTTTTTGAGAACAGCATTATTAGTTTAGTTTTGAAGACTATTAGTAAAGTAGTCCAATAAAAAAGTGCATTTAGAGACTGTAGATGGACAATGTACATAAAAGTAAATTAACATTATTTTTTAATAACAAATGTGATAACACCAATGACAACAATTGTGTTGGTCTAACTAATAATTGTCAAATTTTAATAAAATCCAACTAAACTAATTTATTTTTAATGTACATATATGACTTGGCAGATAATGTACAAGGTTGTATATGTCTCTTTGCAGATGATACAACAGATTTGATAAAATCGGAAAATAAGGCCTGTCTAAATGATTTTTAAAAACCAATAACTATAGATATTACCTTGTTCCTATTATGTAACTTCATTGTAGTTATCCCTTGTGAATTGGTAGATTACAATCTTTAAAAAAAGAAGAAGAAAAAGAAAGCCTGCATATACAAAATTAGATTTAGTTTGTTTTATTTCATAACTAAATAAATAACCTGAAAAGACAATTGTCTTGTTCAAAAAGCAATTGACTAGAAAATTGTTAACATTTAAATTATCAAATATTAATGGTGGACTAAATAATATTACCTTTTACTTCAAAATTGTATTTCCAACTTTCAAATCATGTATGAAGGTATCTCGTTCATCTTTAATTCATATTTAATCCTAAATGGCCAAATCTCGGTTAAAAGACATAAAATTATTACTTTTCTAAAAGCCATTACCAAGGGAGTTCCACCAAATATCTTAGTTTACGCATGATATGATCATACAACAAAGTCTGTTCGGAAAGTAACTTCGGTTTAATTATAAAAAAAGATACCAATACAAAGGTTTTTTTACTAATACAAATTAAAGTTGCATATACCTACTCTTTCCTACACAACTCTTACCTATTTTACCACATAATTTTCTGCCACATTAAGAAAATCTCCTCCTGTTCATATCGATGAACAAGTTTTTAATACACTCGTCGAAAAATTCCTTCGCCTGTAATTTAGGGCATATACATTGACACTGTCTTTCAACTCATCATCGCTTTTTAACAACCGTAACCCTAATCATTTTTTCATGTTAGGAAAAAGGTGACAATCACTAGGTGCTAATCAGGGCAGTAAGAAGGATAGTGAATCACCTCTCGTTTGAAATTGTTTAGAAGGCCTTGCGTGAATGCAATGTATGCAAACAAGTGTTGTCATGGGAAAAAAAAAAAATAATAATAATAATAAAACAATATTCAACACACCACACTTTTCCTTTTAATAAATCTACTCAGCTTCCTTTAAGTGTCACACTAAACTGCAGAGTTTACTGTAGTTCCTCCTTTCATAAAATTTATCAAGAGTATTTTCTATCCAAGAGATAGTTACCATAACTTTTCTTGCAGAAAATGATTGCAGGTACTTTAAAAGATTTCGGAGAGCTATTGTGTTCCCCCTCCATTGATTGAATTTTTATCTCTATATTGACATGCGATATCCAAGTTTTATCGCCTTTCACAATATGACTGAAGAAATTATCACCTTCTGTATCGTAGCGCAAAAGAAAAGTTAGTGCTGCATATATCTTCTCGGTTTTGTGGTCATCAGGTAGATGAGCTTGTCAGTTATAATTTCGTAAACTTTTTATGAAAAGGTCAGAAATTTCGTTATTTTGAAATGCCTGTATTCTCAGATTTTCTCCAACAAATTATTCTCATACGATGGATGGTTGTCCAGTCCTTTCTTCACCATAAACGTTGGCCCATCCATTCCTTTCTTTGTCATCATCGTTAGTAAGTCCATTCCTATCTTCACCATAGACTTAGTCTGTAGACTCCTTTATTTATTATAGACGTTAGTCTGTTTACACTCCTTTTATGTCATGGACATTAATTAGTCAGTCTATCTCAGAACACACAGCAACATTTTCCTTGGCACAATCACTCATAATATTCTTTCCATACAATGAAGAAGATTCATGATGAATATCTACTGCTGTACAGTTCTTGGTACACAGAAAAAGAATATCAGCATGTACTTCGCAAAGGTAGTGAATATTTTGCACAACAGCATTGGTGTGAGAACAGGCCAAGCTACCTTCCCACTAGCTATGCTAGGCTCATGTTGATAACTGTGCAAAGATCACTACTCCCTACGGCAGACAGAAACTGAACTTATTTTCCAAGGCCATGTATATTTAGGAATTTTTTTTTAATCTGACAAAGATACAACTTTTACCCAATTTACTATATATTGATTAACTTATAATGCCTGTATGTATAAAATAGAAACAAAGCAAATTGCTAACTGTTAGCCATAGACAGGTTTAATGTGCAGGATCGTTTAAATGTGCAGGAAAAGGTGTAGAAGAAATCGTGATCAGCACTGGATCGTGTCACAAAATTTTAACTGGAAAACTTGGCATGCATCGAGTCTCAGCAAAACTGGTGCCACGGCTGCTCTCAAGTGAGCAAACAGAAAACCGTTTGAGCTTTAGCCAAGAATTGCTTCATCGTGCTTTTTTCTATTTCCCAAACTAAAAACCACCTTGAAAGGACGTCGTTTTCAAAGTATATAAGAAATTCAAGAGAAATCGCTAGCACATTTACGAGACATTACAACAAACAAGTTCCAGGGAGCTTACGAATAATGGAAGAAAGGATGGGAGCAGTGCATAAGAAGCAAGGGGGAGTACTATGAAGGAGACCAACATTTGTAAAGTTGAAAAGTATTATAATAAAGATTTTATGACTAAAGTCTTTTTTGAACAAACCTCGTATACCTTAGAAACAAGGCTGACCTTCACACACTTTGGATAATGGTATTTCAAATCATTATATTAACTTTTATGAATAACAGTGTCATGATAAAACTGTTTTATAATTAATTAACCTGATAAGCTTACTTACTCACTCAGGCCAACCTGGTAGGCAAATATGTAAGGTTTAATCACTCATATCAACAACTTATAAGAAAATCATTCACTAGGCCTACTCATCCCTAGATTAATCCTACATCACAGACAATCTATTCTTCAAACTAGATACTGGAAGTTTCTATTCTATAAAATACCAAAGTTATGATATTCTAGGATATGTTAATCTTAAAACAAAGTAAACCAAGGAAAACAAATCAGCTACTACATTTGAGCTCTTTTATAAACCTAGTATAGTGAAGGCAATGTTTAATTATTATTTATAAATTACAGTATGTACATACCATATTAGCAACAAAATTCACCAATGACACTATCCACCATTCATTAGACTCACAAATATATGATAGGAAACTCTATCTGAACATTAAATACGAGCGCTGTCCAGAAAGTAACAGACGTTTTGGCCTATCACAGCAGTGGGCGGTGCTGGAGTCGCCATTTTGGTATCAAAATGTTCCTACAGTCATACGTATCCAGCTGTGGTATAACTAGCGAACTGTGTTTCCCCCTCTTACTTTGTTATCTGCTACTAGTTAAAATGTGCAATTCAATGGAAAAATCCCACCACTTGTGAAGTGCGTTCAGTGATTAGGTTTATGTTGGCAAAAAAACACAAACCAATTGAAAATTATATGTACGGAAAAGGAATAATTAGTGAAAGCAGAGTAAGGCAAATGGTGCATTGATTTTAAAAATGACCGTATCAATGTTCATGATGAAGACCACATTGGTAGGCCTAGTCTTATTACTGATGAACTGGTGATAAAAATCAACGACAAAATTTGTAAAAATCGTCATTTCACGATTACGGCACTTTCCGAACATTTCCCCCAAAATTCATAGAGTTTGGGGAATGAAATTGTGGTGGAAAAGCTTGGTTATCGCATATTTTGTACTATGTGGATTTAAAAAAAATTAGGATTTCAGATCAATTAGGATCAGAAACACCTCTTTTCTCTACTTGTTTGGATGCAAAACATAACATTCTAGTTAACTTCTAATAAAAGTGATCAACAATCACTGGACGAGCAAATATGTTTTACCTTCAACAGGTTACACATCAGACTCAGGTGTGTATCCTATATTGTTTGTCAATAAAAGAGTACTTGCTGTATATGAGGAGTTGAGGTCCAAAACCTGTTACATGCATAACAAATATTTGCTACACTGAAAAAAAAACTCCTATAATCTTCTCAAACATGACAAAACGGTTATCTTTTTTTTTTTAAATAATCAACAAAAACAAAATATTGTATTTTAACTAACAAAGCTCTATAACCTCGCATTAGTAGATATTATGTTATTTTTTTTATAGCATGTCTTATTTATTTTTCATGTAGCAGGTCTTGTATGAACTTCGTATTTTGGACTTTACTAGCTACTGTACATATTTTTCCTTACATAGGTTGCAAAATCTTTTTCTTTTTTTTTTTTCCTTCACCCAAAAATAAAAATAATTTTAGCAATAAGATTGATAACTCTATTGAAAACTTCATGATATAATATAATTTTATCTCATTTCCTCTTTCTTTTAAAGAAGATGAAATAAATATTTATTCTTCAAACAAAACAAAAATAAAGAAATAAACTACAAATGTTATACAGCTAGCCAGGCCAGTTAAACTAATGATTGAAAAGAAATAATTTCATTTTAACATTAAAAATAAACGTTATTCATGTTTCTAAAAACCAGTTCTGTTCTTATGGAAATAAGAATAGTAAGTTTTCTAATTGTAATTCGTAAAGACAAACAAACTAGGTGGTTTGAATATACCTGGTTTTGCAACAATGGTATATTTTTCACCTTTATTTTTAAAGGAATTTTGGGTGGTTTAGCAACCTAAAACATTATTGAATTTTAACAGGAATAAAAAATATGGCTACTAAAATCTCATTTTAGAAGTTTTGTCATACTCATATTGTTAACCTGTCTACTTAAGATATCTTACCTCAATATTTATTCACTTTCTAAACTTGTGTTAATATACAGGGTGATTCAAAACTACACGGCAATCTCTCGGGAGCACATTCTATAGTCAAAAAAATAATAAAAATTTCATACAAACGTATGCCTGAAATGCTTTGTTAGCGAATTATACAGGGTGAAAGATTTCGCCTAGAACTCAGTACCCCCGGTGAAATGAGGCCATATAGAGATTTTCAAGGCACAAATATATTAGAGATAAAGATACAAATATGATGGTTTCTTATGGTTTTTTATTTGAAAAATTGAATAAAATTGGTCCCAGAGCTGTATCTGCATTAGTTTTTGAGATATCTTATGTAAAAGACAAGAATTGGGCTATAAAAAACACACATTTTTGTGTTTAACGTAAGATTACTTTAAAAATGGTTAATTAAGGTGTATTTTTTCTTAATTACATGTATAGAAAATTTAATTCTGAAAAGATTCATGTAAATTACTTCAAAAAAAATGAAAATTAATATTGAAATTTAGCTTTATTTAAAAACACAACAAACGTAGCCTACATAAAAAAAATCATAACTGCATGAGATATTAACTAATTTAGGTTTTAAATAACAGCTGATCGTTCATTCAAAACCTTTTTATCATAATGAATAATTTTTTTTAAAGAGTGGTAATATCAGCTGATCAACAATTAAGTTTTTGAAGTAATATTTGAATAACCTTTATTGTGGTTTTTGTATTGTGTGTGTGAAGATTGTACATATTTTGTGAGATCCTGTGTTTATTTCGATAAATTTTGTGCAGCTTTTACAAAAGTATATGTAATTAACTTAGTAAATATTGGCAGATAGTGTTAATAGTATGTATTCGTTTGAAGAGTATACGGACATGATACTGATTTACGGTAACGTAAACAAGAATGGTTTGGCAGCAGTTCAGGAGTATCGTGATACTTTTCCACATCGAAGAGTTCCTGATCGCAAAACTTTTGAAGCTGTGGAGAGACAACTTAGAGAAACTGGTAGTTTTAAACCAAAACGAATAGATACTGGTCGCCAACGCAGCGTGAGGAACCATAATAATGAAGAAGCGATAATAAATGCTGTAGAATTATTGCCAACTACAAGCACCAGACGGTTATCACGGCTTCTTAATATTTCCCAATGACACACAGTTGTACCCATTTCATATAACACGGGTACAAAATTTATTACCGCAAGATCTTAATAAACGGAAGATATTCTGCAGCTGGTTAAGAAGAAAATATTTACGACATCAGTATTTTCTTCGTCGTATTCTGATTACTGATGAATCCTGCTTCACAAGAAATGGAATTGTTAATTTTCGTAATACCCATATTTGGTCGGATGAAAACCCACATGAAACTGCGGCAAGACATTTTCAGCATACATTTTCAGCCAATGTATAGCTTGGTATTCTAGGTGATAATTTGATTGGTCCATTTTTATTTCAACCCATTTCATCGGCTTACCGGAAAAGCGTACTTACATTTTTTAAGAACAAACCTGCCCTGCCTCTTGGAAGATATTCTTTTTGAAAACAGGTTAGACATGTGGTTTATGCACGATGGGGCACCTCCTCATTTTTCTAATAATGTGAAAGACCATTTAAATAATTCATACGGTAGACAATGGATTGGTCGAAACGGACCAGTAAAATGGCCACCCAGATCTCCCGACCTCACGCCAGCAGACTTTTTTCTATGGGGTTGGATGAAAACAATTGTGTATTCTAAACAAATTAACACACAAGAGGAGTTACGGAATCGTATTACAGAAGCGGCAGAAGTTATTAAGAATACTCCAAACATTATGAAACGCGCTAGAAAAGAATGGATTCATCGTGCGAAATCGTGTATTGAACAAAACGGAGGCCATTTTGAGCAACTTTTGTAGGTAACTATTACATTGTATCTAAAGCTAAATTGTTTTGTTTTTAAATAAAGCTAAATTTCAATATTATTATTCTTTTTTTTTTTTAAGTAATTAACATGAATCTTTTCAGAATTAAATTTTCTATACATGTAATTAAGAAAAAATACACCTTAATTAACCATTCTTCAAAATAGTCTTACGTTAAACACAAAAATGTGTGTTTTTTATAGCCCAATATTTGTGTTTTACATAAGATATCTCAAAAACTAATGCAGATACAGCTCTGGGACCAATTTTATTCAATTTTTCAAATAAAAAACTATAAGAAACCATCATATTTGTATCTTTATTAACGCCTTGAAAATCTCTTATATACAGCCTCATTCACCGGGGATACTGAGTTCTAGGCGAAATCTTTCACCCTGTACAACTCGCTTACAAAGCGTTTTCAGGCATATGTTTATATGAAATTTTTAAAAAATTTTGACTATAGAATGTGCTCCCGAGAGATTGCCATGTAGTTTTGAATCACCCTGTATTTTAAGTTTCAATTAATCACTTATCACTAACTCTAAATCTTTTGAGTGTGGAATCTTTTCCTTGAACAAGTATCTTGGCCACAAATTATAATCAAAGTGGGAATGGAAAAGTAATTTTCTATGCAATAATGAATAAAGTAGAATGGTGTAGTAATATGATTAGTTGTATTAGAGAAGTGTGGACTTGTTTTTGTTTCATTGTGCATATAAAACTTAATTCTGTCAAGATTTATCTATGCCGAACAAATATTTGATGTAATTTATTTCTGTGTGGTTTTCGTCAGAATAGTGTACTATAATATATTTATTTTAATAACTTTAGCTAAGAAATATATAAGAGTTTGTATAAAATTTCCATTTGCTCTTTGTTGATTTCAAAAAAAATTTAGATAGCTTAAAATATTGTTTAAGATAAATTGGAATACCTAAAAAGAGTTACAAATTCATAACAAGAATCTGCACTGATAATACCAAATAAAATTTAAAATATATCAAAATTTTTAAGAGTTCAAATTAAATATAGCAAGGTGACAACTTGCAATAACACTAAAATTAATTAATCAAATTATTAGTGTGTTGAATTATGTTGTAAGGTTGCAAATCAAAATAATAGTTCAGAGTATTGATGGTGAGATAAAACTCTACATATATATATGATTGTCACATTATCTGCAACCACATCATAGAATAATGATTGATGATTATAAACTCGAGTTCAAAATTTCCATATCAATAACTTTGGAAAATGAAATAAAAAAAGAAATTAATTTCAATACAATAATATAATATAACATGCATTTATATAAAACAATGATCATACCAATTAATTATACTTCACATTTCAGAGATGTTGACATTAATTAAGAATGAACTGAATAAAATTTAAACAAATCTTGAACGAAATATATTTTAAAAAATTTGTATCAAAATTATTTCCAGTGAATCATTAAATACAGCATTAACAAAAGATGAGTTACAGTAGACTCCCTCTCATTCAGACACGTCGGGACCGGACTAAAAAAAAAGTCCGAACCATCAGAAGTAAATGGGGAAAATGTCTAAATACGTTGAATAATTGCAGTTTTTGTGAAGAAATTACTAAAATGCTGTTTAAGCTGCATTATTACACACGTTTACTGTACAAAAATAAAATAGACTAAGTGTTTACGTTTGGTACTTGCATTACTAAAACTTGGTTTCTGACGTCTACTCGATAATGGCATTACAGAAAAGAAAATCACACAACTAACTGTTAAAAACACTTTCACATCTTTAAATTTACACATCATATATATAAAAAAAAAAAAAAAAAGCTGACTAAATTACACCAAAAGAATAAAATCCAAACGATTCAAACCTACAACAGAGAAACACTTAGAAAGAAGTCTGTAATTATTTTTTCTACTTTTTCGTTCAATAGATTTTGTGTGTGCAAAGTTCCACCATTTCTTTATGAACATGACATCGACGGCCAAAGCTTCTTTTTTTGCTCAATGTAGGTGGCTGCCAGTTGAAGAGCTGATTTTCCCTCTGGGTGAGCGATTTCATCGTCGTTCAAAATTTCATTTTAGCTCCTTCTCGGCATTTATCCATTCAACAAGATTGTCTCCAACCAGGTTATCACAAAAAGGTAGTTGTCGTAAGTCATTTAGCAGTGCCATGTTATCATCAAGGTCGGTATCAAGAAGATTAGGGTTTGTAAAGGAGAGTGTCTTCTTTACTGTATACAATGTCTAAAATGCTTAGCCACCCTTTCTTCCAGGATTTCTGAATTGTTGATGGTGGGATCTCATCATGTGCCTTGGCAGACCTGTAAACAACATCTTTCATATTCACTGATTTTAGAGCTTTCACAAGATCAGTGTTATCATCTTCCAGTTTAGAAAGGACTGATGAAAGTAGCATTCGGCTGTACTTTCTCTTAAAGCATTCTATTACACCCTGATCCCTCGATTGCCTGCTGAAGACTAGTGACGTTGAGAGGCAGAAACGACAGTTATATCACTCTCACCATCACATTGAAGATCTCCCTCATGGGTTGGTGCATTGCCGAGGAGGAGAAGAGCTTTGACAGGCAATTTCAAGCCAGACAAGTGATTTTTACATTCAGAATAAACTCACAAATGAACCATTCTTCAAACAAGTGTGAGTCCATCCACACAGATTTCTGGGACCAGTAGTACACAGGAAGAGTAGCCATGTTCATATTCTTGAATACCCCTGGCTTTGCCGATTTTCAAATGACAAAAAGTGGGATCTTATGTGTCCCTGACACATTTGAGCACAAAGCTATAGTAAGTCTCTCTTTACTCTATTTCAAACCTGGAGCAGAAGTTTCTTGTATGCTGTGGTGAAGGTTTTCTTGGGGAACATTTTAAAGTTTAACCCAGTCTCATCGATGTTATAGACTTGTTCTGGACTAAGATCCTCGTCAACAATAACCTTTTGAAATTTTTCTGAAAATTCCTTTGCTGCTGTGGGAGAGATTTGCTGAAAGTTTTCTCCCACAAACTCCAAGGAAATTACCTCCATGTCTTGATTTCCACTTAACCTTTATTCCAGAGACACGAAATTAATATTCCGTTTAACACTCATCGTAAAGAAACTATACAAAACACTACTGAATCAAACTTATATCCGTACTCTTACAACCAAAAATATATACTGAACAGTACAGTTCTGAAAGGTAAAAGCTTTACACAATAACGTCAAATGCATGTCCGTAAAGTAGCAAAAAACTAGCGATACTGAACAGAAACTAGATCTACAGTGCTGATAACATTATGATATGTTTGTTTACGCTGGCTGCAGACAAAGCAGCGCAACGAGTGCATTACTCATACGCAGGTGGACCATACCATCCAAAATCTGAACAAGAGAGAGTTTACTGTATATTGTAAATTTGGAGTCAGGTATTGTTGCCAAATTAAAAGCTAAACAATTTGGAATTGTGGATGTACAATGAACACACAGTAAGGCAAATTAAGCATGTTATTGCAGGAAATACAAAGACAAAAAATAAAATAAATCCATCTTTCTGCTATATTGATTAAAGTAGAAAAAGATTTACTGATATTTTACAAATCAAAAAGACTTGAAAATACTATCAGAGTAGTCTGAAAATATGATCTGATAATGATAGTTTCTAATTAAAGATTATTTTTACACCAACAAAATCAGAAACATTTTCTTAATATCTTCAGAGTGTAATTTCTAGAGACCTAAATTCCCTTTTTCCCACTAGTGAAAGGTACTTGTTTTGATACCTTTATTATTAAGCCTACACATAGTCAATTTGAATTTTTTAAATCAAATCTATTAAAAACTTTAAATTTCAATGACAAATTGCTTCTTTTTTAAAAAAAAAAAAAAAGAATAAATTTAATAATGGATACAAGGGATGTTTGGAAAGTCAGTTCTATTTCTATCTGGAGTGGGGGGGGGGTAATGCTGTGATCTTTGCACAGCTGTGTTGCTTGGCTCATCATGAATCAGGTAGTGCTAGTAAGAAGGTTGTTCAGCCTATTCTCTTGACAATACTGTTGTTAAAAATGGCCGCTACCCTTGAAAATACCATAGATTGCTAAATCATGTTATTTAAAGAACTGAACGGCAGTAGAGATTCATAGCAAACTTTGTGCAGTGTATGGAAAGAACTAACATCCATGAAGAAATAAGAAGGGGGACGACCATATGTGTTGGCACAAACTTGTTGAAAATAATACCATTGTTTTTAAAATTAAAGAATTATCGGACCTTCTCCTTCAGGTATCATACACAGTTTTGTACAAGTGAGAACTGATTAATTAGACTCACAAGTTTTGTGCACAGTGCGTGGCTACACTTTTCATTGAGACCACAAAAATCAGTGTATATGTGCTGTGTTAACTTTCTTTTTTTTTCTATGATACAGAAAGTGATGATTTCCTCAGTCATATTGTGGCAGGCAATAAGATTTGGATGTCGTATATCAACGTAGAGACAAATCAATCGATGGAGTGGGAGCGCACTGGTTTCACCACGAAAACTTCCAAACTACCAACAATCATTTTTTGGAAGAAAACTCATGGTTTTTTGGAACAGAAAAAATGTACTTCTGGTGAATTTTACAGAACGAGAAACTATAATAAACTCTGAAGTATACCGTGAGACTTTAAGGAAGTTGAAGGTGAGATAAGCTATTCATAACAAACAATGTGGCATGTTGAGTTCTGGTATAGTTTTTTATACTACAACTCTTGTCTGCATACTATCGTGCATACACAAGGCCTACTGGGCAGTTTCAAAGACTATTCTCTGTAATGATTTGACTCCTAATGATTAACATGAAAAAAAGATTAGAGTTAGAGCAGTTTGAAGACTAAAGGAGTTGAATGACAGTGTCAATGCATTGTTTAAATCACAAGAGGCGGAGTTATACGAGGGTAATAAAAATTTGTGATATGACAAGTGCCTTAATGTAGCAAAAAATTATATGGAAGAATAAATAAATTCTGACTTGAATTTATGTATAATAAAAAAAACAGCTAATTTTATTGATGTACAAGATGAGATATAACAAGATGAAATTTACTTTACGAACAACCCTAGTTTGACTCTCTCTGTGTGTATATATAAACTATACATATAAACTATACATGTGTGTTTGTCTCTCTATACATATAAATTTTTAATCACCCTGTCTCTACTTCACGATTTAAACAAAGTTTAATTTGACAATATATTTCAAAGTACAGTACAACCTTGTTAAGTCGGACCAGCCAGGACCGCGGCCGAACCAACATAACGAAAATCCGTGTTAGCCGGAGAAAGAGCAGAAAACAAAAAAAAATGAAAATATACATTCTGTACTTACAATAATTTCTTTTATTACGGAGAAAAACACTTTAAAAATATTTACTCATACAATAAAACACGCAGGCATGCAGTGCTACAGTTAGGCATCAGATGTACAGTCACAGTAAACAAACTCGGTTGCATGAATTCGGCGGAAACATGATCACCGTGCAATACGCTATGATTATGCGCTCGTATAAAGCAATAGCGCTACCAAAATGTATATTTTATATTAATTTATATTTATTGCAAACCTGTCCGGGTTTCGACTTAAAGGGAGCCAACTTAATAAGGTTGTACTATATTCCATAATTGTAAATTTAGTATGGCCAATCATATTACTTTCTCATAACTACATACAGGATATGATAATCACATAAAAATAACCTAAATTTTTTTATTAATCTATGTCTAATGCCAAAAATGTGATGTTATAATTTACAAACAATCTATCAATAACGGTCAAAACTGATAGACCGTAATATTTGAAATATCCTTGTAACGGTAACCAACTACAACACTTAACGGAACAAAATAGAATTGTTATCAGAATCATAATTTCAAACTAGTGAAAAAAATAAATTTTGATAACAGTGTTGTTGAAAGTACGGACGAAACATTGACAAAAGCAAAGTAGGCTATATAGTATATGCAAAGCTAGGATGTCAAAATCACAGATACAAGATTAGTTATATGTATAATTAATTTTAAACATTTTTTTAAAAGGAAATTCGCCTATCACAGTTATATTGTAATCATCACTTTACATTCAGATAATTCATATAAAAAACTAGCCATGAACTTATACGTGTATTTTAAAATATACATGTTTTCCCCCTATCTTCTTCAATTGGAATTCATTGGAAAATGCATAATCAATTTATATTATCCAAAATTATGGTTTTAAACTAATTTTATTTGTAAGAAACTAAAAGCAAATAATTTGTCTACTCAGAATCATTTTATCTACCCAGTCTTGATGCACAAACTAACCCTAAACACAAATATACCTAATCTCTTCTCTTGTAATAGCTGCTAAGTTGTATATCTATTATATAGCTTCATTAATTTAGATGCTGTTGATGTCTCAGCCCTAGTGGGCCTTGAATCTGAAAAACCCTCTAACCGCAAGCGCAAAAGAATTAAGTTATTTCTCATCCTAGGAAAATGAGGTTGAAACTATTCAAACTTTCAAATTTTTATTTTATTTTGAAAGTTGAATTATTAAAGAAGAAACAAAAGACTGTTTACTGAGTCCAACACACATATTAAATTTCATAAATATAAATATATATAGCAACTATCATTCAGACTCTAAACGATAACAACAACCACAAAGACAGATGACCAGCAGGTTGAACAATTGTTGTTTAAAGCAAATAAAAATTATTCATCCTTCATATTCTGGATAGGTCAAGTAACAAATATAATAACTTTTTATTGATAATTTTACTCCATAGCAAAATGACAAATCTCAATAATACAATCAATCTGTAAGTAAATTATATTCACAACTTATAAAAATTAAAAAATTTCTAATGATTTTTTTATGTACTGTATTCACAATAATTCCAGATAAGAAGGTTCATTGTTTGATCAAATGTAAAGCTATCTATAGTGAAGGAATCTGAACCATGCGGGAAAATATCAAGAATACGGAAAAACTTGGCATGTTATTAAACTCTTTACCCTACAATAATTATTAAATGTGAACTGAGAAGCACAATCATGTAAACCAATCCTGACAACATGGCCTTTATGAGGCTCACAGCTGTATAAAATTAAAGAGCTTTTAAGAGTTTATTTGTTGAGCATTCGTGTTTGTCTTTAACCGAACAAACAGATTTCCAGTCATTTTTCAGGGTTGGGGGAGAGTGAGTGAACATTACGACTTTATAGTCCATCTACAGGTTAATTTTATATGCTACAATGAATTGTACAACTGGTGAAATCTATATAGGTTATTTTACATATTTCTTGCTAAAAATATAGATAGCTAATAACATTTCAAACTTTTAAGGAAAATACAGTTACTAAATAATTGCTTCCTGGCAAGAATTAGTAAGAAAAGAATTCTGAAAAAGAAGGGAACAATTCTAAAGTCAATACTTATTCCTTGAGAAAATAATAGAAGTAGAAATTTCCATAAAAGTTTGCTAATAGAAATGCAAGTTTTTCACCTGATTTCAATTCCTTGAAAACTAATAATAATTATAATAAATAATAATAAGATAAAAATTAATTATTTAAATGACATAGGAGAACAAAATAACGAATCTATTGGTGAATTTTTGAAAAATAAGTTTTGGATTTTCCCTAGTATTCTATGATAGAGTACCTAATACAAGCACTACTGTTCACCCTCTACAAATAACCCCTATTAGCATTGCTCTTGTTATTGTCTTAGCACTAACAATCCACTAAGTGGTGTGTGTTTATATATGTGTATGGAAAAAATTCCAGGGTGAAAGAAACCTTCACTTTCTACAATAAAATCGGCTAATAAGATTTTTTTAATTGTAAGAATATCTATTTTTTTTTTAAGACAATAGTTCAAAATAAAAATTACAAAATTGTTTGCCATTTCATATGTCGGTGTACTGTACAGTATTTAGTTCGTTAACTTTGGACACCTTTATCACCCGTGAGATTTTATTTATACTCTCGAAATAAAATGCATTATTGTTACATAAAATATTTGAATAAATTATACAATAAAATAAAACTTGTGAGGAGAATAAAGAATTTTAAAATAGCAACCTTTTTTTTCTTTATGCACACAACAGTTTTCTAATAATTTCAAATTTTTTACTTTTATTTGCCTCTTATCTCCTCTAATAATTTATGACAATGATGTCAAAATGCAACCGAAAATTATTTGTCAGATTCCATGATCAGTAAAACAAAGCGGAAATGGATATTTTTGTGATTAGGGTATATATTCTACACTAATATAATAATAACGGTTATATATAAATAAACAGGACATAGAGTAATACTATCATGCAATTGTTACGTAACCATTTTAAATTGTTTCATGAAAAGTTTATCAAAAGAACTAGAGTACCCATGCAAGTTCAAATACATTAAATTGTGTGACAGAACACAATAGATATAGCTGAATAACAATAGGCTTAAAAATAAATATATCAAGAGTGATCGACTGGTCTTAAGTCATATAACAGTAAAAATTTCAATTAGAGAACAATTCTCCTAGAAATTGTAATCAGATTTGTACAACAAACATGATATCAAATTTTTCAAGAGCTTGAAGTGCAATCAACAAATACTATCCAAATAACATTAACAGCAATTCCATGAAAAGTACTTTGCTTAATCATTTCAATTCTTATAAATATTAACAATAGAATAACTAATATAAAATAATTGTGTGTTTGTAATTAATTATCAATAAAATTTGCAAACAAAATTGAGACAGACAAGAAAAAGAACTTTAAATCACAAATTTAAGCAAATGAAAAGAAAATATACTAGTAAATTTTAGAAATCATTACTACAATTATTTTTAAAAGCTCTAAACTGTAAGATAGAAAAATGTGATTACTGCTGTTCATTCATAATTATTAACTGCATATACAAATAATACGTTGCAATTCTTTACGTTGTAAAATCATAACCTAATACAAATGTCTTGTACAGGTTGCATAAGCAAAGAATTATAGTAATTGTAGTACTAAGAAATAGACTTGACTATAAAATAATAATGAAATGGGGGTTTGTACAAAGTGAGGATGATATAAAAAAAAAAACGAAAATATTAAGTACCATGTAAAATTCATAGAGGGCTTTTATACAGACTTGGGAAATTTAATGAAAAACATTAATGTGTTAAAATTATTATAATACAAAAGTTAACGATTAAAATGAAAATAATTTCATTGAAGACATTTAAGAAGTTAGTAATTGTTACAAAATTTCCGCATCCAATGAAATTTAAATGTTTATTGTTAAAATTGTATAGTTTAATAAATATTATAGTTATAGACAGTAGTATAATTACACTTAGAGGAAGAGGGGGAGAAAGGTGTAGATAACAAAAAATCAATTGCAGTAGTGTGTTTTAAAATGACAGCTTTTATTCAGATTTTACATTTAGGTTGTTTGCTTGTAAATTGCATAATCTTAAAAAATGATACACAAAGATCTAAGACAACTATGTTTTACTTTGACAACTGGTCTGTATTGTTTAACTTAATAAAAACAGATACATAAACATCGGGAGTGAGTTATGTTTGGTTATTAGTAGGAACAACTGGTGAAGTTGTGTTGTAATCCTAATTATTTACAAGTTAATAGAGAAATTTATTAGTTTTTTTTTTGTTTTTTTTTAAATTAGATAAATAAATGTGATCATTATAAATGTTAAATTTAATTAATATAAATGATACTAAATATATTTTTGTTTGAAGGTTAAACATAGATTTTTTTTTCCTTCTATACTTGAAAATAAGCCGAAAATGTTCATTCAAAACAAAGCATGTTACCTCATAACATTTATGGGCTGTAAGCATGTATCTAAACTCGTATACCTATGAATATATTTACGGCCAATCCATTTTTTACACACTAAAAGCTATCCCAAAAATGTATTAATGGAGAAAAATTATTATTAATAAAGAATAGTATTTAATGTTCAATTGTTAATTCCCAAGCCTGATTATATGGATAAGGAAAGAATTTTAGTGATAAGGATAAAGTATTTGTGTCAAAGTTTCAACAGTGACGAAGTAATAAAATATTGTATTTGATAGTGAATTTTGAAGGAAGGAACTCGGTTCAATCGTACACTTCTGTCCGAACAACTTGCACACAAATACAAATGCAGTGTACACAAAAAATAAACCTGCTAAAATACTAAACAACTATATAGGCATATAGGCTACTGTCAGGTTAAGACATTTCTACTGGGAAGTGAGAGCAAGCTCACACATACCAGGAACTTTGAGAGAAAATCTCCGTCTTGTCTTGAACCTGTCCAAATTATGGTTGTTTGGATCTCGAAGCACTTTTGCTTTCTTCCCTTTAGCCAACTTCCTTTTTATTTCTGCAAAAATACAATTTTATTAGTTCGATTCTTTGATGCTGAGCTAGCTAACTTCGACGCACATGTCCATATTAATAGAGGCAAGATTAATCTGTTTATGAATTAAAGTAATTAACGAACTAATGTTTATACACTACGACCCACCTTATACAACAAATGCACATATGTTTCTATTTTATTTTATTTTTTTCCAGTTGTCAAAAACACAGCAAAAAATTCACACATAGAAACTGCCATTAAACATTAAAGTACACAATATAACAGAGGTAACAAAAATACACAACTATTTTATATTTGAGTAACATTTCTTCAGATAGTCATAAGGCCTGCTAAACGCTTGTTATGTAATGAGACTCAAACATCATAAAATTGTGTGCATTTTTGTTACTCCTGTATGTTTTGTTAAAATATTGTGAATTTTAACTTTTAACAACAGTTTTTATCAGGAAATGTGTATCATTTGGTCTGTGATTTTGACAAATGGAAGACAACTAGACCAAAATAAAATTCAAGAATAACAAATATGCACTTTAGGTGTTATAGCCTAAAAACCGTTAATAAATTTACACCGTCTAAAAATAAGTTCTTTAGAACAAAAGGAAGCATTACAATACACACACAAAATGTCATATAATACCAGGAATATTCAAGGCAACCAAAACCTAAAACGTCTAAACGAGAAAATTTATTAACAAATACTGATCTAGATAATAAAAACTTACATAAAAAGTAACATTTTATTACTCATAAAGTCCCAATTATTATATTTAACCGAGTAGAATATAAAAACACTAATTCAAAGAAGAAATTATAATAAAACAACCATTTCTACAATAACTAGACACTTTATGCTCCGAGACATTTTATATAGAAACGTTTTATAGTTATATAAACTGGTAAATCAAGTTAGGAAAAAAAAAATTTATTTACCATCTTTCAAAAAGTTCACGATTCAGCTAAATTCACTAAATCTTCTCCAAATGGCCTCCAGATGTCAAACTTTGTTAAGTCTCGTAAACTTATAAAAAATATAAACCTGTGCAAATTGAGCTTATTCAGAAAATTCATAGAGTTTACGCTGATGTTATAACTGTGTAACATACACATATCAAGTAAACCATTTTACACATAAATGCAGAATGACATGGCCAACAAAACATTGGTAATTCATCAAGTTATTGTTAAGCCAGACAAAAGTTATTGTTAAACATGCTCAAAACTAAAACTATGTCAACTTAATTAGGGATCGGCTAAGTCAAACATTACCAGCTAAAATAATGGTTTCAATACCAGTTGAAAGCCTTGATTATTCGTAATAATAATAACATTTAAAATAAAATAAAAAGATAGTCCAATCTATATCTTTATTAAACTTAAATAAGTGTATTAGTTGAGTTTCTATTTATAAAGTGAACAGTTCAAATTTTAATACTGTGTATTCTACAATTTACCTTCTTTTGTACAAGGTAAGTGAGAGAAAGTATATGTTTACACAGCGTTTGCTATCCTCCGAGAAGTTAGTTCTTTTCTTTTTGTAACTTTTATAGTTTTCAGATGACTGGTATATAATAAAGATATTGTGAATTTACGTACGTTATGTTACAAAACTCTAATGAAAACAAACTGTAGATACATACTAACCCATATCTTGTGATGCATATTCGTATGAAATATGAGGGCGCCGAGCAGAAACGAGTACAGTAACTCACAAAAGTGTAGTCAATGTCTAAATTTAGAACGAAGTTAATGGCAATGCAAGTAACGTATTGAATCACCTATTCAGCGCCTGATACATACGAACCCTAAGCATGACACAGTGACTGACGGATAACTGGAGGTGCCAGATTATCGTGAAGCTGCTGTATATTCTTGATACATCATGAATATAAAAATTATATATATATATATATATATATATATATATAATTTAAGTGTTAAATCATTTTAAATTATCTATGATAAACAATATATCTAAGAACACAAGTGCATAGTTCCTAAAACAATTCCTCAGAACTCTAGGACATGCAAGCAAAAATTTTAGGTTTAATACCAATTGCAGTCCAATATCTAAAAAAATGTAATTACCACACAAATAATATAAAAAAATTCAATTTTGATTTTAATTAGTAATTAATTACGTGCATAATTATTTAGTTCATTATCATACATTAAAAAATTTAAATGACTTCTTCATAAGTTTTACTCTAGAAATAGTGTTCAAAAATCCAATCTTTTGTGTGGTGAAATATTTATATTATACTGACATATAAATTAGTGCAATTCACAGCATAAAGCGATCCCGAGGGTACCTAGCTGTATTTACACTTTTTTCATATAGTCAGGGTTAGATTCCTTTCTTTCATCTTTCCTATCAGGTCTCTCTTGATTAACTCTTGTTCTTTTCCAATCCATACACTATTAGAGGAATCGAGTGCTAGTTGTCTTTATTTTATACTTTTTCCACTTTTTTTTAAATGGTATAATGACAGAGAGATTTTTTACCTTTAAACAACAAGGAAAAAATTAACAACATGCATCCTTATCAATAAAATATACAGATCCAAAGATATTATTAATAATTGTGAATCTGATATATAGGCCTACATTGATCGTGTTTTATATATTAATATAATACATCAAAGTTAAAGAAAATTGATAAAAAAACCAATAATATTAATTTTGTAAATGAAGTTGCCTAGGCTGGTTAGACAACTTACAAATGTAAACATGGGTTGATGTGTAGTAAACAAGAGATCACTTAACATTAATTCTAGCATTTACAACCAGAATTCACTACAAATAGCAGTTTCCCACTATACTGGGTTTACACCCTATCTTTCTGAACTTCACAGGAATTAATCCCAGAATTTCGAGCATATAAAGAGAGCTAGAAAACCACAACCAGGAGCTCAGTAAAACAATATTTGTATTTAATTTGGTGAAAGAAAAGTAAAAATTGCAGATAAAAAAATAATAAAGAGAGAGGAAAGATAAAAGATAGGAATCTACACCCAGGCTATATGAGAAAGGCATAAATCCAGCTAAAAGTGTTTAGTAATAAGAAAGGAATGTTTTGTGGATAAAGAAAAAATAGGGATGTTTAAGGTTATCTAAAAATGGCATCTCCTGGTAAAAGAAAATATTTCATTTAAATCCAATGTGTATATAGAATGCGGTAATTATATAGCAGAGCTGCCTCACTTCAAAATCAATTTTTATGGGTTTTATTCGTCAAATAAATGTTGGAAAAATATTTTACTATCGAAAAAAAGTGTCGGAAAGATGATTACATAATACAATAATACAATTACACAAGTAGTTTTTTCGTGAAAAAATTAACTCTGTGTTATCTTTCATACTCATGACATTCACTTCAATAAACGTAAAGAAGGTTTGGCCAGGTGGTTATATATATATATACTGTATATAGCAACCTGGCCAAACCTTTCGTGACATATAATAATACAGCCCTACATATGCGTACACTGAAGCACATACGCAGACAATCGAACGTCAATGGAGGGAGGTGCGAGGAAATGTGCCGCGATATGGAAATTAAAAACAACATTTCCATGGCCATATAGCCGAATTTATGTTTAAGAGAAAGTACAATGAGTATAATACTCGTTTTCATCATTTATGGCGAATTACGAGTGAAATACATTTAAATTCAATAAATTCCTCTTCTACTGAATTTGCAGCAGAATTTGACTCTGATTAAGATTTTCTTGTGTAATTATATTATGTAATCATCTTTCCGACACTTTTTTTCGATAATAAAATATTTTTCCAACATTTATTTGACGAATAAAACCTTTAAAAATTGATTTTGAAGTGAGGCAGCTCTGCTATATAATTACCTAGAATGCTGCTATACCAAAGATTTCATTGGTTAGTGTCATCAAATATTATTATCATTATTTGCTTATTCAACAAATATTTAAATTTGTAAATTTTAAATAATGGTAAACCTGCAATTCATTCTGTATTATTTTTAAAACCAATCATTTAACAGGTTTTAATAAAAACAACTAATTCCACAAATGATATGTACAGATCACCTCAAAGGTAAAAACCAATATGGAAACAGCTGGTAAGTACAATTATTATGTGATCATTTAGTTATTAGCATAAATATCAATCACAAATGACAAAATTTAAAATTTTAATAGATGATTTTATTCTAGTTGTAGTAGATCAGGAGTACAATACATATATCAATTTCTTTACCAGTGTTATGTGACAAACGGCTAGTTCATGAAATAAAGACCAAAAAACAGTGATTATAAAATAAAATCATGTAGTTTTGAGATTTGGCAGAGTTGTGGGTGTGAATGTCTTGAATAATATTGTGGGGGGGGGGGAGTTGATATGTATTACAAAAATGATCTATACAAGTGTCTATATATAAATGTCTTTCTTTAAGTGTTGGTAGTTTATAAAATAGTGGGGAATTAAAAATTACATTAAAAAAAAAAATTCTTATTAGCCTATATTAGTTTTACTTTAAACAAAACAAAAGTAAGATGTTCATTAAAATGATATGATGCCCATCAAACAAGTCAGATTAATATGTTTTTTTTTTTTTTAACTTGAAAACTTCAGTTGATATTAATTTTGATGAGAATATGAATCTCACCGTTCAACAGGAAGATTTTCTTGCAAATGAAAAGAATAAAACCAAGCTTATTCACTTCTTTACAGTGAAAATGGTTGCAAGAGGAATTGAAACTAAAGTCATTACAGGTGATTCTGATACTACCAAATGTTGTACTGTTGCTGTAATAGGGGAAGCTGTTGACTTTGTCATGCTATCAATAGCTTTGGCACCACCAGATAGTAAGATTTGTTTCTTAAAGCCAGGCAGGAGAAAAGTAGAAATTAAATTATTTTCAACGAAATAACTCCAAGAACTTCCTTTTCTCAATCCATCCTCGTTTTCGTGCCTTCAGTGGATGCGATGCCATTTCCCAACCATTTATTCAAAAAACAAACCAACAATGGACACACTGTTCAAAAAACAACCTTGTCTGGAATAAGTTATAACCTCTCATTTCTGATAAAAAGATGTTCCTTTCTATACATGCAGCCAATGTTAATCAACACGATTTTTAAAATCACCGGTTTCATCTCAGTTTATAAAACCTGCCATGGAACATGCACTAAGAGTATACCATTAGAAGAAATTGTTTCAAACTGATGGAGTCGATACAGATGTCATTTAGGTATTCAAAGTTTTAGATAGATAAAGAAATAGACAAGTAAACATTTAAGCTGAGATTAGTAATAATAATAATTATTATTATTATTTCCATATTGCCTTCCGAACTACTGATATAATTAATTAGTTAACATACCTTGAGTCAAAGGAGCATTAGAAGTTGTAGGATGTGGCCACATCAGGGAAAAATAACTTTTTATTTTTACAGTAGAACAAGAACCAACCCGGTTTACTATTTTGTGTGTGTGTGTGTTTTATATACAAACAAGTTTTATGTTGTGAATGTGTTTTTAGTTTGTTTACGTGTGCTAGGCCTGAGGATGCCTTATGTTGAGGCGAAACAGCTGTAGCTACTAATAGGAAATATGAACTACTTTTGACTTAAGGTATGTTAGTAATTAATAATACAGTAATAAATAAATCTTGATTGCCTTAATAAAATCTACATTGGCTAACAATAACAGAATATTAAAAATATGTTTAAATGATAACATATTATAGTTTCTATTTTTATAATTTGTTGTATAACTTTGTCGCATTGTATAAGGATTAGGTAGGCCCTAATAATGTCCTAGAATTTCTAAATATATCTAATTCTTAAATTAAATTTTTTCCCCAAATATTAATCTAATTTTTTTGAAAATTATAATGGCAAATAGTTATGTTTTGTAACCAGCACTCATGCCATGTCATTTTTCTTAAGTTTTACAATAATAATAGGTTTTATGTGTACTCTTTACCTTGAGTACTTACAATTTTATAAAAACTTGTTTTCTAGGCATTGTACCATTTTCATTAACACCTGCTCTCTTTTTTATTTCAAATAAAACCAATACACCAAAAATTTTCAGAACTGTAATCCCCCCCCCCCCACATTTCTAAACTATTAATCCTACAGAATACTATTATGATTTTAAATTAAAATAAAATAAAATCTTTCACGTTCGTGAGGCTCTTTGGTGACTATAATTTAAACTTACATTAGTTACTAAATCAAAATGTTGTTGATTGTTAATTATTTATACAAATTTTCACAGTCTACTTATCGAATCTGAAGTCCTTTCACAATCCGAAGCGTGGTTGTTTTGGTGGTTGTTCCAGTGGATAAAGTCGATGTTGATTTGGTGTCCAATAATTTCCTTTATTCTCGCAAAGCTGTAACCTGGTCTGGCAATTACTTGGCATAACTCATGTTGATTTCTCGCAGAATCCCTCTTCTTATTCACGACAATGATATTTTATCTATTAAACTTTTCTCTAACTATATTCAGTTTATGACGTAGCCTATTCTTTAACTTTAACTAATTCACTGTTCGACATATTTCTTTTACTTTTTTATTAAATTGTTTGACGTATTTCTTTTACTTTAACTAACTCATTTCTCGAGGTTCTAGGAGGCGGTTGTCAGTTCGGTGACACGAAGATCAGAGTGTTGTTATATGCTGATGACATATTTGAAAATAAATTTGGACAAATCTAAAATTATGGTCTTTCGAAATGGGGGGAAATTATCGTCTCATGAGCGATGGTTTTATAAAGGTGAAAGGATTGAATGTGTCAACAAGTATAAATATCTAGGTCTGACTCTGACACCAGCATTGTCTTTACAATGTCATTTTGAAGAGAAACTGACAGCATCTAAAAATGCCATCAATCATGCTTGGGTATATTTGTTAGGCCATGCAAGTATTACCCTATTAACTAAATCGGAATGTTTTAAAGCTGTAGCCAGGTCATTCATGTGTTACGGAGCCCAAGTGTGGGGATATCGGGAACATGATTCGGTAGAACAGCTGTTACTTTTTTTATCAAATGGATTCTGTGTCTGCCACAAAACACACCTAACTATATGTTGTATTTGGAGACAAATTTTGAAAAATTATTTGTTTTTGCTTTTAAGTTACATTTTAAATACATAATAAATGTGCTGGACATGGCCGATAACCGTCTACCTAATATTTTATCAAAATAAATAATTAGGAAAAATCTATTTTGGTTTCGAGAGTGGCAGTATTTGGCTGAAAGGCATTCTGTGCCGTTATCAGCTGATGCGGGACTATGGCGGTGGCAACTGATGACCTTATGGCAAGCGATAAGGGACGATGCTAGGCAGAAATGTATACAAGCCGCTAGGACAAGTCAGTACCATGCCTTATACAGAGAGGTAGACTATGACCTTGGCGATAAAACTTATTTTAGAGAGGAATTTAATTCAAAATTAATTGGATGGGTTTTCAAGTGTAGGGGAGATTTGCTTCATTTAAATTATAAACCTTGGGTCAGGGAATAAAATTATAATTGCTCTCTTTGTAATTTAAATCAGTTCGAGGATACATACCATTTTATCGGAAAATGTCCAATTTTAAAGGATTTCAGATTTAGGTGGTTTAAAACGCATGAACTAAGTAAGGAAGAGGTTTTAAAGTATTTAACACGTCCATTGCGCATGACGCTCTCGAGCGTCATGTGCGGCCTGCCTGGCGAGCGCTTGACGATCCGGAGCGTCATAGGTTACTGGTTTTCTTTCCTGTTCAGTCTGAGCTCAGCTCTCGAGTGAGGAGGATCTTACGCTGTCAGCCTCTTGCTACTATAGTGTATTAAAGTTTAGTTGGTTCGTTCCGGTCTCGCGCGATTGTTAGTTAGTGAACTGTGCTTAGTGTTTAGAACTAAGTGAACTGTATTTTGTGCTTAGTTTATAGTGTTTTTATGGCGTCTACTTCACGAAACCAATCTTTTGTGAGTGATAGCGCGGCTGAAGGGGAACAGTCAACATCGGACAGTTCCAGTGCGAGCTCGGAGAGTGACGATGACGGGCCCAACTATGACCCATCCTACCTGCCAGATTGGCGCACTCACACCACAATAGGCCTACGAGACCTCCCTTTCACAGGTACGAGTGGTTTGCGTGTGCCCGTTCCTGACCTAAACAAGCCTGTGGACTATTTCTTTTTACTTTTGGACACCGTCCTTTTGGAAAATGTAGTTAAATTTACAAATGATTACGCCCTCCAATTTTTTTGCGGTCCAACTACAACCCCTGGATCACGCATCCACAAGTGGAAGGACCTTACTGTGGACGAGCTGAAGGTTTTTCTTTCATTATTGCTTCACCAGGGAAACATCAAACTAAATAGACTCCAAGATTATTGGAAATCGGATGAATTATTTGATCTCGGATTTTTCCGCAAGCATATGAGCAGAGACAGGTTTATGCTTATTTTACGCTGCTTGCATTTTTCGACCAGAGACGAAGAAAATAAACAAAATCGTCTTCACAAAATTCAACCGGTAATTGACTACTTCAATACAAAAATGATCCAAGTTTATTACCCCGGAAAAGAATTGAGTATTGACGAAGCGATGATGTTGTGGCGTGGAAGACTAGTGTTCCGTCAGTATGTAAAAGGCAAACGCCATAAGTATGGCGTGAAATTTTACTGTCTGAGTGAAAGCCAAGGCCTAACCTTGCAAACTGTGATATACAGTGGATCAAATGATGATCAAATTGGTGGCAAGGGACATGCTTCAAAAGTAGTTTTAAAACTTATGCAGCGTTATTTGAATCAAGGCCATTCACTGTACATGGACAATTTTTATAATTCTTTTGGTCTTGCTTCAAAACTGCTCTCAAACAAAACCTATTGTACGGGTACAGTTAGAATCGACAGAAAATTTGTTCCAGAAATAATAAAAAATGCAAAACTGAAAACGGGTGAGACGACCCAAGTTAATGCGGAAGGCGTGTGTCTTGCAAAATGGAAGGACAAAAGGTATGTCACATACCTGTCTACTGAACACGAGAACACAATGGCAATCAGCCATAACCGACACGGTCACCCGAGAGAAAAGCCCTTGCCGATAATAAAGTACAATGCATACATGAAGGGTGTTGACCGTGTCGATCAGATGATGTCGTATTATCCTTGCGAACGTAAAACTTTACGTTGGTACAAGAAGGTGTTCATCCACATCCTACAGATCATTGTTGTGAATGGATTGGCACTGTACAATGAGGTGAACCCCCTTGACAAGGTGTCATTGTACGACTACAGGTTGCAAATAATAAAGGCCCTTCTACCTGCTCAAGTTCATTTGCCTCAAGTAGTCAGTACAAAAAAAAAGACCAAATCACGTCTTGTCCCAAACTGAAGAACGAGGAAATGACAACAAAAGAAAGAAGAAGAGATGCAGAGTTTGCTACAAGGACCTGGATTGTGTCCGGTCAGGTGCTTCGACATCCACCACGAATCGATGTAAGAAGATATGAGTGTGGGTGGTTGGTTGGGACTGTATATAAAGCTGTATATAAAATGCTTCAAACAATATTAGGATTAGGATAGTATCATTTAGTGTAGACAACTTCAAAGTCATAGACGCAAAGTGCGGGAAACCGGCAGCGAATGACGCTCAGTGTTACAGTGCGGATGCCCCGGCGTGGCGCTTGACGCTCCAGATCGTCATGGATTGAGACGCCATGTTTGACACCGGAAACGGCCAAAAATCCTATTCTGACTGAAGATTCCTTATTCTAATTCTATAAGGTAAGATTTTATTAAAAAATATATTTCAGCTTATGGTATACATATGTTTGGTTAAGTACAGCATTGAATGTGTTAAATGGGCACGATTGGGTGCGGCTTGCAAAATTTTCTCAACAAGCTTGGCAATACAGATGGGCTTTATTTCAAGAATTTAATTTCTAATTCTTATCGGGACATCTATACATTTTTTAACTTTTGTTTCCACATGTTTTCCAAATTGTAAGATATTTTCCGTTTTGTAATTTAATACCGTAAATATAAATTTTTTTAAAGATTTAATTTTGATGCAAATATTGGTAGTCCAGATTTGTTTTTAAATACATGTTTTCTAAAGTTATTTGTTTCTTATTAAGATCATCAAATGTGTGTAATGTGTTAATTTCTTTGATGTAATATGTGATTGTGTTTGAAAATTTCTACCCAACCAAGCAGACAGCCTAATCAGCTAGGCTTTTGAAATGCAATTATAAATATTTTAAGTTTATGATTTTAAGTTTATGGTGTAGAACAAGTTTAGTAATATAAAATTTAACAAATATTGTGATGGAATATTTTTGTTGCGAAATAAAGCATTTTTTCATTCATTCATTCAACTCATTTCTCGACGTAATTTCTTTTAATTTAAACTTCAATTTCAACGTATTTCTTTAATTTAATATTATTCGCGATTACATTCAAATGACCTCTTCTTACTGTAATGTATCTCTAAATAAGTTCCTTGCCTTTAAGTTAAACCCTTCAGTTTTTTGAAGTATAGGCTTTTCCATGAACTGTCAACTCTTTTATTTCTTGTCAAATTGATGGCTTGCCGTTCACTGACCCTAGCCAGCACCTTTTCATTACAATATATTGTATTTCATACAAAATTTATTTATTGATTTAGTAAATTTAATTCACATAAGAGCATCTTCTAAACTTAGGGAAGATAATCTTTGGAAGATTTTGGGTCGATAAAGAAACGACAAACCTTTTCCTGAAAAATGTTCTTAGTTCTAATGGTGGTCATGCAATTAATGGGGAATGCTAGTATAATTTGTCAACACAATTTAATGTTGAGTTGAACCTTTTCTTGCAGTATGTTCCCTGCATTGTATTACCTTATGTATTACATAAGATTTTTCATTTTTTCCCCTTTTTAAAAAAAAAGAAACAGCAATCTTTCATATAAGAAAAAATCTGCCCAGTGGAATGGTAAAAATAATTAAAATTTCACATTCTTTTAAAGAAAATATTACACAACGAAGAAAAAAAAAAAAAAAAAAAAGAAAATCATGAACATCAGATCAGACAAACTCCAGAGAAAAACTGTTTAAATATTTGCATCAGATCAGTCAAACTCCAGAGAAAAACTGTTTAAATATTTTGAAATATTTATAAGGCAACTTAATTGATGAAACAAAAGATGCTAAAGAATAATCTTGATTTTTGTTCTTTATGTTATTTGTGTCATGGCATTAGATGGGCTGCGTTTGAATAGGATTCCAAATTTTGAACTATATTATACTGAAAATGAAAACAAAGAACTGAAAAACTTACTTTCTGATAACGCATTGGCTGTTGTTTTCTTAAGCCCACTAGTGTATTTCTTTCTGTGATGTTCAGCTAAAGGTTTCTTTGTTCGCCTCTCTTGCATTCCATCTCCTAATGATTCTAATGGCCTAATTACAGGTTGAGATTTTAAATAGTTCCTCTGTGCCTTCTGCTGCCATTCTGTTGTTTTCATTAAAGCATCAAAATGAATACTTTGCGAAACATCTGCAAATTTACATAAAAATTATTTAAATTTATACATATATATTATATATGTGTATGTAAATCAAAACAGACAAAATTTCGACGATTGTTAAAAAATAATTGTGCTAAAATATATTAGTTAAAATAAATATAAAGACAACAAAAATTAATTCAAATATAAAAACAAAACAAAATATGATGGAAACCTCTTTCTATACAAATGTAAAATACTTGTAGAAAACTTCTTTGTTCTTTAAATGCGAAAAACCTCTTAGTAATCATCGCCTAATTCAAAAGAAGGTAGAAAAGAACATAAAATAAAGACACTATAAGCCCTCAAATACTCCAATAGCGCCAGAGTCAGAAAAGAACAAGAGTTAGTCTATAGAAACCTGTTAGAAAAGATGTGAGGGATATAACCCAAGATTAAATGAAAAAAGGTGTAAATCCAACTAGGTTCTCTCGTGCTAAGTCTCTACTCATTAAAGTGAGGGGATCATCACCTTATCACCTTATAAATATATAGATTCATTTGAAACGACAGGACCAAAAATGTCTAAAATAGAGATTTGCTTTTATATTATAATCTTTAATCGATAATGATTCTAATTGATACAAATTCACCTTATTGAAGACAAAAATACAAATTGAGTTTAAATTTTTTAAACTGAATAATCCCAAATTGTTTATAGCGAAACACGTTTTCTGTATTATCTACCAGTGCTAAATGGAACTACAACTTTTGCATTTCCTATTAAAATAATTTGAAATAGTTGTTTTCGGCTAATTTAATTCCCTTGCTTTTGTATATAACACGGTTTAAAATAAATTATTCCTTACACTTATTACACTAAAAGAATTTATTAAATATGACTAAACCTGAGCAAGCAGTCAGTATACAATTTTCAGTAAATAAATTTGTTTCAATGTTTTGAGATACACAAAACTATATAGACGATTTTGTAATAAATACAGTGTTAATCATTTAAAAATTTTATTTACACCGTTTGAAAATAATAGGTTTGGTTTCAATGAAATATACTTTAAAGATAAGAAAAACTAGAAATGCATAGTTTATTGATGTTTTCAAAATCAACAAAGTAAGTAGGACAAAGAGAGCATCTTAAACAAAAATAAAGCTTCTACAAGGAGTAGTCATAAATTTGATGAGTTAATTAACAAATAAAATCATGGTGTTAAAATTAATTTTTATTTGTAATTTTTTTTTTAACTATTCATATAGGCCTAGGCTTAATTATATTTAAGCTAACTAATATATATTTCTAGATTATAAATACTTCATTTGATATTTTTTATTATATTTTGATCATAACGTCTGTTACACAATCACTACTTGTGGTAAACAAAACAAGACTCAAGTTAAAAATTAATACATTAAAATTACAAACTAAGTAGGCCTACATGAATCAACACTATACAAACAGAATACAGAATAAATTTACAGTCACAAATATTAAAAAATCATTCATCCTGAATTCAAGTATACCTCCAATTATTAAGATATTTTATTCTCAATAAGTCATACTTTAAATTTAAAAAAAAAAAATGTTAATAGATCCTAGATCAACTGGTGAATCACAAAAACAAGAATTATTTGAAAAGAAATTTGGTGATAACTAATTATAAACAGTAAGTCTGGTGTATTTCAAACTTAAGTATGTTTCTTCTCCCTCTAGCATAAATAGCTATGGATGTTTGGCCAACCAATAAAGGAATTAGAATTTTTCCAAAGGTACTAATTTAGTACAAAATAATAGAGGTCAAACTTATAAAAAACTTTTTTTTTACAATATGATTATATAAGAATCATTTGTAATAAATAATTTTGTTTTTAAAATAGGTTTTTGAATTTTAAAGATTTTTGCTCCCCAGCCTATTTAACACAATTTAGAATGTCTGATCTATAAAGATAATAATTTGTAATTTTTGAAGATTTATTTAAAAAAATGTGGTAATCATTATTATATATATGTGTCAAAGACATTGAAGGCAGGATTTTTATTAGCCATATTTCAATAATTGGGAAAAGTAGCTTTTATTAATGTGGTCACAAAAATAGTGTGAATAAAACAGAAATAATTTCTTCCTGATATACCAACTACTCACTCACCTATATATATATAGTGAGTAGGAAGTGAGTGTTAGGGACTACAGCTCAGTGAGTTCAAGGCTGCAGCTGAGGGTTAATTCATATTTTCCACTCATTAATTTTGTTTCAAGTATCAAATAGAAAACTTTATTTAAAAACTCAGATTGCTTATATTTTTATCAAATTTTAGGAATATTTTGGCCTGAAAATGTTTGTTAAATAAACAATTTTTTGAGATACCAATAACGTAATTAATAACAACAAAATATTAAATTTGGGTGTTATTATGAAATGTAAATTAAATATCTAAGCTTACTTATCAGTTATTTACTTTAAATTATTACTGTCGAAAATATAATAACCTTTTGGAGGATCGAATTAGGAATGTACACACAAAACGTTTCTGAAATTATAAATAAATATAGCTTCAGAAGTCTTTGAGTATGTGAAGATTAAAATGCTTGCAGTTGGTTTTTTATTTAAAATTCAAGAAGAAGAGAAAGTAGTCTGTGTTTACAACTCCCAATTGTAACTAGCAAAATTGTGAGAGTTAGAAGAAAAAGGATTGAAGTGTGCATTTTTTCATAAAGACAAGACCAAAAAATGAAACAGTGGAAGTATTCTTCTGACATTTTAAATTAAATGTCAAGTTTTTGAGAATATTAAATGAAAGAAAGAAAAGTAATTTAAAGAAACAATTAAAACTAGAACTAGTTTGTGTAGTAAAGTGTTATTAATTGTGCAATAAACAAATTAATAAAGTAAACCTATTCACTTTAATCAATGAACTGTAATTTCGGAAACAAAAATGACTGGAAATAGGGGGGGGACTATAAAACCAATCAATATATTATGATTGATAAATTTACTTCAACACCATAGCTACATAACCCTTCTGCTTACTCTTCATTTTTACAAATTGAGATAAGTTATAACAAAAGTGACTTCTTGTCCTTGAATACTGCCTTACCTGAACTAAATAATGTGTTAAGAGACCTCTCCTCCTCGAATAACTTATTGTCTTATCTGAACTCAATAATAGTGAGCCCTTTAAGACTGTTCAATACTTCTACATCATTCATTCGATAAACATTATTTTAAAATAAATACCATTCCTTTGAACTTTATAAAATGTTTTACAAAACATCATTCAAAAATTTGAATTCATCTTATTTTTTATAAAAAGTTCTCTATACATAATGCTATTTAGTTATAAAATTGTATTGCTTCCTGTTTTAAATGCTAATAAACAAAGAGAACAAAAACACTTCAGATTTCATAAAATTTGTTAACTAATCAAATAGTCAGAGTTCCTAGAAAAAAATGTAATAATACTGTATATATTAGGATAAAATCAGAGGGGAAAACATACTGGTACAGTACAAAGTTTCATGGAATTTTTTTTAATTTTTCTAAATGTGCATTTTTCTAAATTTTTGTTTCTATTTTGAAATGAAGTACCTATTTTTATTGGTCTGAATGTCACAAAAACCTACTGATTTGTGACTTCAGCCTACCCAACAGCTATTATGAGAAACTCTTTTATAAAATTTGGTAAATAAATAACATTTTGTAACTTTTCTAAACGAAAACCAGTATCTCCAAAAATGGAGGATATTTAGTTGTAAAAATTGTGAAGTTGAAGCCTAAAATATGAGTAATCAAATAAAATTCGGATTTTTTTTACGAAATAAGTTAATAGTGAAATTATTGCAATACTAACATTCATGTAAAGTATTGCAATATGTAATCGGGTATCATAATTACTATGTACACAAAATAAATTAATGAAATATCCCAAAAACAAAGGTTTGTATTTTGAAGAAGTAGGAAGAAAACGCAAACAATATTAAAATGATTTACAAGTCTATGGAGGTGGGAGAGTGAGCTTCTTTAGAACGTTGTTGCAGTACTAAAGCATTCTTAAAATAACTCTAGGACCACAACATCTTGTAACATTATTAGAACTCATTTTTTCATAAATTGAACGATGAAATATAATAAGTAGTCTTTGACCACTAAACAAAATAGAGCTGAATAAAGTTTGTGTTTTAACGTCATTTGTTGAAATGATAGGAATGATAGTGACAGCCTATCTAACCAGCTGTTTGTAACATCCGTTCCCCCCTCTCCTATTACGTAGGTTAGAGAAGGAGAATGGTTATCGTGACTCATGCGCACAATATCTCTGATACAACAAAGCAGAGTCTTCATCATTTTGTTCAAACCTTTCTTGCCTACTAATTTAGAAATACTTCTTTTAAAGTGAACATTGATGTAAAAGGAAAACCTTTGTGGCAACAGCTCTATCTAATTCATACTTATTAGACTCCAATCCTCCGTTTGAGGAACAAACACAAATGAAAAACTGTACTGAGATTCTCTTAAAACACGTACTACATATTTATATTGTCAATTTGAATACGTAGTAGCAATTCGCAGATAGGGATATATTCACACAAAAATGATCAATCATTGTACATAGATATACATAATATATGAACAGACACAAAAAACTCAATTTTATCGAAAAACTGTACGAATTACACGTATTTGTAACCTTGAGAATAAATTGAGTTATTGTTGCATAACATATAGAACGCATTTATCATTATTTCGACCAAATTAAGGCCTATAACAAAGAATTAATTGAAAGAAAGCATCTATGTGCGATTGGCTGTTTCAAGGCCATCTTTCTTTCCAAGAGTATATATATCCAATAGTTCCATATTTTCCTTAATGCAAATTACATCTTTAAAATCTATATGTTTACGGTAACTTAAGCTTTCCCAATGTCGACATTATTGTTCAAGTTGTCGCCATTGTTACATGTTGCCAACAGTCTTATCGTTAAGAATATCTTTAGTGTTAATGTTGCTGTCAAAGGTTGTAAGATAATATTGGTGCCGTCATTATTAAACGTTCTTGTCCACGTCATTCTTAATGTTGTGATTTCGACATTGTTGGCATGGGGGACTTTGAAACTGCCCAGATATTTTAGGTACGTTTGAAATGATGAAACTGCCCCGCTCATTAAAGAGGATCAAGAAGGGTCGCATCGCAAGACCAGAAATGCTGAAATTGCCTCGAGCGCAATTTAGGTAGTATGTGTTTAAATTTAACCTCAATCAAGCATATAAGCCGGGTTAAGGTTAGGTTAGGTCCCTACGTAACATGTAAGATAAAATTTTCGATATTATTTGGGCGCTCGGGGCAATTTCAGCATTTCTAGTCTTGCGAGCGACCCTTCCTAATCCTCTTTTAATGAGCGGGGCAGTTCATCGTTTCAAAAGTACTGTACCCAAAATGTCGGGGCAGTTTCACTACGCCCATTGGCAGTGGCACTATTAAGTATTTAAAAACTAGCTTTGTTTTTATTTTCTCGTCCGCCAACGTTATAAACATTGCCGATGTTAAGGTCGACTTTGTATTCGATTATCGATCGCTATGAAGATCTACTAAGATTAGAGATAAGATTAGTTATACTCCAATTGGAGTACACTAATACTAGATATGCATAAGAGATTAGACAGTCACGTTTAAGACTTGAATCTTTTATCTCATTTTCTAGACGAGGCTCGAGATTCAGCTCACGCTAGACAAAACAAACTCTAAATAAAAGTGCATACTATTTATCACATGAGTCACTGTAACCCACAACTCATATTCAGACATAAACATTACACGCCTGAAGCTGCCTTTCATAATAAATTTATTTCCTATTAAAATTGTGTAACAATAAACTCCTTAAAATGTGTTAAACGTGATAATATTAATTTTTATCTATATGAAGTACAATATAATTAATCTTGAAATAATAAGTGGGTACCGGACTCAATCAAATTAGCTCACTTTCTTATGTTCCTCTTCGTCCCCATGCCCGTTCGTTCTATCGTAATTTAAGAGTATTTATACCGGGTGTTCTAAAAGTATTTGAACAGGTAATTTGAACGGATAATAGCACAAAATTCCAGATTTGGCTACAACTATTGATAAATTGAATCACTAGGTAGACCCAGCCAACCTGTTCAGAAGTTTGTAAAACGACTATGAACCGTAAAAAAGTTAAAATTGTAAGTGCGAAATTGGAATCTATACAAAAAGGTAGTTCAATGCAAATAGCTGTAGACAATTTCTTTTTTCGCCTGTTATATGTTTCAAAAATCATTTTAACAGTATGGGACATTTTAGAAACCCAATATATAATTAAGTAATTAATTGTTGTGTGTTATATAAATACAATTTAGAAGAAACCATTAACTTAATTCCAGAAGTGATAAACTAGGAGTAATTACTTAATTATTTGCTGTTTTAGACTGTTAAATATTTTGCTACAATAAATTTTTTAACACATGTATCCAAACCATATTTAGAAACCATATGATATAAAAATAGAATTTGCAAAATTAAGTAGGCTTAGCTCATGTAACATTAACTTAATATTAATAATTAAATTACATCTGATTTAACTCAAAATGTAATTTTAGATTTTGGGTTAGCCCGAATTCTGTATAGAAATAAAAGTATGCATAAATCTTTTCTCAAACAGTAATGAAGGATATTGGTACAATATTTAGAATCGATGTACAAGCCATTACTTTTTTCCCTTTTTAAATCATAATATTCTACTTAACATGGGGGTCCAAAAGTCTCTTTAAAAAAATTTTTATAGGGGTTATTTTAGTAAATAATTATGTTACGTAACAATAACTAAAGTGGGGTAAACCAAAAAAATACTATGGAGTCAGAATGTGTGGTAAACAAAATTATTAAAATGAATGACATAAATGAAGTACATGTATTTGGTACCTAAGTAAACATAATTATATGTAGAAACAAAAAACAAAAAAATAATTTAACAATTAAAATATTAAAACAATTATTACATGCAATCCCATGATCGATGTTTTAACCATCTATTATAGACGTTTGCCAATTCAAAGGTTGGATCATATCGGTGTCTATAATTTAAGAAAAGGTAATAAATTAATCCAAAGGAGAATGCTAATAATACTGTACTCTAAAAATAAGAAAGCCCATATTGTAATCAATTACCAAGAAATTGTGTTTTTAGTAGCCTATTACACATAAACTAGGATATATATTATTAGACCTACAGAAAAAAACTAAAAGAAAAAAAATTAACTGTTTCAGAGATATTTGCCTTTAAAACCCTTTATCAGTCACCATTTTGTAATGGTGAACTATTGTTCACCTAGGAAAAGTGATATTAGACAAATACATTATTACACTAAATTAAAATCAGAAGTTCTGTAAAATACCAAAAGGGGAAAAAACACATATATATATTTATTTAAAACTTCAAGTTATCCTATTATCCAGAATATTGATATAGTATTCTGTAAACAAATGTAGACCAAAAGTCTAATCTAATTACTCTATAATCTAGATGTAGAGTAGTAATGTCTGAGGTAGATGAAAGATTTTGAAAGGGAGGGGGGGCTATCCTTAAACTCTTGGTTTAATCAAATAAAGGGGGGGTCACAATAAGAATTTCCTATCTATGACTGTGTAAATATTTTCTTACTATTTATTACCTTATTTTTCCTAATTAAATTTAAACAAAAAGGTTTTTACTAGGATTTAAAAACAGAAGAGTTAAAATATTAGCCCTGAACTTAAAAACTGATTATAGCCTATTTACATTATTTTGCACTCTTTGGAGTGAATCCAAGTACAAAAGGGTATACCCATTAATAGTAAAAATACATGACTTGGACAGTTAATCTATAAAGAGAAGTAATCAGGTAGGTAATGTCAGCATTTTAATGTGACATCTCCTCAATGGTATTTGTGGGTTGTATACATTGATATATTCTTTCTTACATTTTCATAACATGCCAAAAAAAATTACTAAATTAGTCTACATAATATAGACTACATAATTAGTCTTTATAGAATAAATTATGTATATTTACCCCCACTGTCATTTAGTGGAAAATTTGTTATTTTGCAATTTTTACATAAAATTGTTTGTTCTTCCTTTCTTCTGGAGGGGGGGGGAGAGGACACCTTATCCACCAAAGAGTTTTGTTTCGGTTATCCTTTGGTCATTAGTAAACCAAATTTGAGCATTCATCTTATTCTAAGTGTGTGTATATGAGTAAGTGGAGATCCTAATTCACCAGACTTTTGTATGTAGGTTATTCTTTGGCCACTATAAAGCTAAATTTGTGGATTCACAGAGTTCTAAATTAATGGTCAACACATTAGGTAAATATTCCTTTTCAAAACTCATGCCAAAAAAGGATTTTAAAAATGAATTACTGGACAATAGATATTTTAATTAATAATAAAATGTTCTTTAACTCACCACTGGAGAAAGAGAGCACTGAGTGGAAACTAGGATCCAGTAAAGCTATCCTCTCATTAATGGTGAAAAGATTTGGTTGTTCTCGAGGCTGGGTTGGATCCTGTCTCCCAGTACAGAGTGCACAGGTCGGCAAAGGAGGTCGACAGCCACATCTTACCGTAGATGAACGTGAAGCCTTTTTGGAAACCAGATGTAGGCCATGTGTCTGTAATAATTTTCGTTTTCTAAAAGAACTCCTAATAAGCGGCCTAGTCCTACTAACACTCTCACAATCGTTATCCTCGACACTTTTAGCACTCGCGCCTGGTAACGAACCGTGGTACCCGTTCACTACAACACTTTCACTTAACCGAGATGGTTCTTCACCATCTAACACTACTCCACCTTTGGCTGTCCGAATTTGTCGATTAACTTCAGTATGTTGGCGGATACGATATTCCAAATCAGAAATCTGTGCTTGCAACCATGTCCATCTACTTGCAACTGAAGCTCTATCCTGCGCCCATCTCCATGATGCTCGCTTCGATCTGCAACAAATAAACAAATTTAAAGGCTTATTGACACTTACTGTATTAATATTACTAGAGGTTGATAATAAGACAGCAGTATTTTTTTTTAATTTATGCAGTCCATATTTAAAAATTTTCTTGAAATAATGTTATACTAAAACTAGTGATAGGCCTAACATCGTTTAGAGTCCCAAAAAACATGATATAACTGTGTTTCATAAAAATTAGTACAATAAAAATATATATATATACATTCACCATTTATAAGTGATGTAAACCAGAAATTATTAATCTTAATTTTTAAAAGAAATTACATAACTACAATGTATATAGTTTTTACATTTATAATAGGTTCAGCCTTCCAGCCTATCAGCTGAACAACTGCATCTTAAGGTTCTGCGGGAGTGAAATGAAATAATCGAATTGAAACTAACGCAACATCAGGACACTGGAGATTTGTGAATTACTAGCAACTTCAACACGACAGCCATTGCACAAAATAGTCCATTCATTTCCAAGGGCAGGAAAACTCTAAGTAGACATTAGGCTAGAGTACTACTAAGCATGCATGTACATCAATCAACCATCTCTGCCACTCTTATAAGTTGACATCCTCTCTTGAAAGTGCTGTTTGACCCTGGTTTGACCTTCAACTCACATTTGCTTAGTTTACAGTTACACAGTATCCTACACTATACCACTGCTCTTAACACACTATGAATATTAGTCAATACATTCAGGCAATAAACAGTGCAGAATTTTGATAACTTTTGACCATTTCTGTTTTCCAATAGTCATTATTAAAAAAAAAAAAATTGTCTATTTTCAATCCATGCTTACTCCACAATACAAACTGTTTCTCTGTGCAATATGGAGTTGCCCTTGAACTTGATAGTACTGTAGTAGTTATGTTTCTTTTTAATAATTAAAGAGCCATCACTCATTTGCTGGCCAAACTATCAACAATTCCTTTCTTATAACTTATTATTTCTTCTGGAGTCAAATCTCTGCCAGAATAGGAACATTTAACTTCCACTATACCAATGTCATCAATCAGGAGTTGCTGCCATACCATTATCAATAGAAAAATTACTTTTAGTTTTATTACTACTCTCTTCTACACAAAATAAGCACTAAATGACTGCTAGAGCAGAATCAAGTTGGTACTATCTCTCTTATCACAATACAATTTTTGCAATATGGCAATACAACTTCCTCTAGACTTGCTAGACTAAACTTTCTCCCACTCATCCCAACCCAACTACAACACAGGAAGATATGGCAGTCAAACTTAGTGTGAAAAAGCTCTGTAATTACGTGACATGGCGGGTGTTTTAAGTTTTGTTGTGTACTAATCTGAAAAGGACCTCAGCAGAAAATAAACTTACCAACATATTTAATGCTATAGATTTTTAAAAAAAGATCAACACTGTATTACAAATAAATTTACATTTTAGTTATTAGAAATAAAAAATGGCAAATTAGAGATATTTATAATATAAGACATACTTAGAATAAATTTTCACATTAAAAAATATATAATTTACATCAATATTTTCTTTTATTTAGAATCTTTAAGAATCCAACAAACTGTTTTGAACTAACTATTCACAAAACCATGCAAACCCACAGAAAATGGTGACACCTATAGTAGGTAGGATCAGTTGACATTTCATAATCTCTGATGTAGGAGTTTTACAACCAATGAATACAGAAGTCCAAACGTGTTCTGTATTCATTGCCGTAAAGGAAATCGCAGTAGCTAAACAAATGTATATGTAATGAATATTATTCGTCACACAATGAAATGGTTTAATAATTGCTATGTTGAATTGGCTAGTAATTTTGATTAACGTGAGTAATAATATAAAGAAATAAATGAATTACAAATGTTTAGCAAAAATAGTTTAGATTAACTATGGTTATATTTTGCATTATGTAAAATACTACGAAATATTTTAAGAATTAATGTGTTGTTAGTTTTAGTAATATTATGAAACTTTTTTTTTTTTAAACACGCTAATCAGTGCTAAAAGCTATATTCCTCCGCATCTGAGTAGTTCTCTTTTTTGTATTTCTTCCAAAATATAATGAAAATTTTGAGTCTTAACCATTTACTTCTTTAATGAATTTTGAAATTTAGATTACTTAGCATTTCGGTTCAAGTCCATTCTTAATATATATACAATACCCAACAAATCTATTGTTTCTTACTTAATTCCTTTGAAAAAGTATCAATTCTCAGTTGATAAATAATTTGCATTTACTTCTACTTTCCATCATAAAATGTAAATTTTATTTTATTATGGACCTAAATAAAATGATCTGCTAAGCATCAGAGCTAGAATGGCAATCGTCTTTTTCTTTGTTGTAAAAATCTTGTAGCCAATTTCAAAAAAAAAAAAATTTTTGCCTCCTCTTATTTCCCTAGTAATTTCACCTTGTTTACAAAATTTTCATATAAAATTATTATAGTTTAAAACTGTCTAAATTTATGTCCCTTAATCTACTTATCTTATTTTTAACATTTAAAGTAATTTTGTAATTATTTTAAAACAATACTAATTTACCTTAACATACTTTTAAATTTTTATTTTTCAAATAGCTTCGAATTAGCGCCAAGGCTAACCAAAAAAGATACGTTACTTAATGATCGGCATTTTACTAAAAAGATGGATGTCAATGTTCTATTTTTACGTGTTTACCTGCCTACACTTACCAAAACATAACTACAGTAGTCAGATAATTCTATGTATTCCAATTTTGACTTTAGTTATTCAACAGTATTTAAATAATTGTTTTTATTATCTGTTTATGAACTTTCAATAATTAAATGTGTATTGAGAATATAACCTATCATAATGAAGTTTGTGTGTGTGTGTGTGTGTGCGCGCGCGTGCGTGTGTGTAAATCGGAACAAAGACGGCACAAAATAAATATTGCAATATCCAAAGATAAAAAGATTCTCATTTTGAAAATCCATTTATTTTGTAATTTATCAAAGGATATTTCTAGTTAACTAAGAGACCAAAGATTCATTTATCAATATATGCCGAGAATGAGACTTCCGGAGTGTTTAAATATTAGATTTTGAAAGAGTTCAATTTCATTTAATGCACATAATAAGCAATAAATAATGGTGTAAAGTTACTTATGAGTAGGATCTGTGTACGTTTAATAATTTTTGATGTACGTATTTTCGTGAAGGAGATTGCAATAGCTATATTACAGATTTGACAACACTAAGTTTCTAACAGAACAACAACCCTCAGAAAACGGAAACAAGTTAATTGTACAATAGAATAAATGCTGTTGGCCGCGCCTAAAAAGTCGTTCAGCGTATATTATGCAAGACGTAGAGAAAGAGATGACGTAACTGTTTTCCCCACCCTGGACCCTTGCCGAACAGAACCCGCCCTTCCTCAACCAAGTTTTAATATCCCAGCTTCGATTACGCCACTCGTAAAAACACCACTTTCTGTGTAATTAAAATTACCCTCCATAATCAATCTAAATCTACTACAAGGGAAGAACATATTTGTTTTATAAAAACTAATAAACAGCTGTTCCTTTTTCACTTTATAAATACAAGGTAGGTTTGTGTTGTATTAGGAGTAAGTATTTATTGGGATTGTGAACAAAATCAATGTTCATATTTTTCGTGACTATATTCCGTGCAGAGTCAAAATAAACGTTGCATAAACATTGAACCCACTTAATCGCAAAAACATACACAATACCAAGGCTTAAACAAACAATAAGTATTTTGTTAAGGGTGAGCAATATACAAGGACATAGCCGCCTAAAGTGTAGGATAAACTGACTGATGTAATAGAAAGAAATTTGTTCAATAAACTTTACAAATATCATTTTTAGAAAACACAAATTTTCAATTGTCAATACTGTTATATAAGAATGGGAGGGGAAACACTACTAAGCTAAATTAGTTAAAAAAGAACTCATACTTTTCTGACCATCTACGAATTTATAATGCACACGATTTTCCAAGCACTGTAACATGTCATTCTGATCTTTGCCTCCTGGTGGTTTGCACCCTTAAAATATATTCAATTTTTGAACTAAAAAACCAAAGTAATAATAAATCTTAGTTACTACCGCCTCAAATATTCTGTAATAGTTATCGGTGAATGAAACTATGAACGCAATTTGGTTTGTCGAATATTTCAAAATCGGTTAAACCAATTTCGATCAAATATATATTATTAAATAAAAAGGAATATGAAATAAATTAAAGTCGGAAAAAATTAAGGTTCGTGAGTAAGTTAGAAAATACCATAATAACCCCAACGGCATTTTCCTACTGTTAAAATTTGAATATAACGGTTTCTCGCTTCAGCTCTTCTTAAGCTCATATTAAATAAAAAAATTTAAAAAATGTATTGTGTCCAGACGTAACGGTTGTATGGTCTCCACAAAACAGCAGACTCATTTTCCTGGGTTTTTCACATTTCTTTCTAGATTATTTATTTGCGCGGAACATAAAAAAAAACCCCGGTCAATTAATTTTGTTTTCCCTAGGTGTTGGTTTATGATTTTTGTGGCATGCTATCCGCGGCCCTGGACATATAACTATGGAGAAAAAAATGGGAAAAAACCCCGGTCAATTAATTTTGTTTTCCCTAGGTGTTGGTTTATAATTTTTGTGGCATGCTATCCGCGGCCCTGGACATATAGGTAACTATGGAGGAAAAAAAGGGAAAAAACCCCGGTCAATTAATTTTGTTTTCCCTAGGTGTTGGTTTATGATTTTTGTGGCATGCTATCCGCGGCCCTGGACATATAACTATGGAGAAAAAAATGGGAAAAAACCCCGGTCAATTAATTTTGTTTTCCCTAGGTGTTGGTTTATAATTTTTGTGGCATGCTATCCGCGGCCCTGGACATATAGGTAACTATGGAGGAAAAAAAGGGAAAAAACCCCGGTCAATTAATTTTGTTTTCCCTAGGTGTTGGTTTATGATTTTTGTGGCATGCTATCCGCGGCCCTGGACATATAACTATGGAGAAAAAAAAGGGAAAAAACCCCGGTCAATTAATTTTGTTTTCCCTAGGTGTTGGTTTATGATTTTTGTGGCATGCTATCCGCGGCCCTGGACATATAACTATGGAGAAAAAAAAGGGGAAAAACCCCGGTCAATTAATTTTGTTTTCCCTAGGTGTTGGTTTATGATTTTTGTGGCATGCTATCCGCGGCCCTGGACATATAACTATGGAGAAAAAAAAGGGAAAAAACCCCGGTCAATTAATTTTGTTTCCCCTAGGTGTTGGTTTATGATTTTTGTGGCATGCTATCCGCGGCCCTGGACATATAACTATAAAAAAAATATTTTTTTAAATTTAAAAAAATCGGTCAATTAATTTTGTTTCCCCTAAGAGTTATTTCATGATTTTTGTGGCAAGCTATCTGCGGCCCTGAACATATAACTATATAAAAAAACTAGGGTATCTAATTTTGTTCCATCTGAGAGTTAGTTTATGATTTTTGTGGCATGCTATCTGCGAACCTGTCGAAAGAGTTGGCCAACCTGATAGGAAAGATAAAAAGAAAGGGATATAACCCGGTATCTCGGTATTACCATAACCGTACTTACTACAAGAGAGCGAAATCTATACAACCCCCCCCCCCGTTGTTTATAAGGGAGAACCTCTCGGTTTGAATAGGCTTATAAAAAATTTAAAAAACTTAAATAAAGACCTCTATTTTAGCACCATCGCAAAAATTTCCGCATTTTAAAAATAAATAACTGTTGTACAAACTAGTTTAGAGTTTGCTCTCTCTTGTAATCGCATTGCCAGTTTGCTCCACAACCATTACAAAAAGTAAAATAATATAACCCATGATAAACAAACAAAACTAGTAAGAGTAAATAAACAAAGCTTGTCTACCATATTTATTCATTGAATAAATAATTTTTGTGATCGAAAATAGTAGCACTCGTAATTTTGAATTACATTTCAAACTTGTTTCATTGGAAGATAACAAAATTAAATAACTAATTTAAACATACAAAATACAGGTTACTTCATTTATAAAATACTGTATAAACATAATCTCGCAACACCATCATGAGCCAGATGTTTGCCTGGCACATTGTTAATGATAAACGAAGAATTATACAAATTATAGAACGGAATTTCTTTTTGGCTTTAATATAGGCAGAGAGCAAGTTGTATAAAATTAATAGAAATTATTAAATAAATAAATAATTATATTATAATAATATTAATAAATAATTATAATGAAATATTAATTATTGAAACACCGTTTCAAAAACCGAAATTTAAAAATATATATTCAAGGAGTAAGTAAAACAATTTACAAACCAGATTTTGCAAAAATTAATTAAAATACCCGACAACTGTTTATTTTTATTCGTAACTCTGCTACTGTAGGATTATAAAGAGATTCGGGTGAAAAATTAACATTAAACATGAGTTTTTAAAACTTGGAAATCAGTCACCATTTAAAAAATTTACCGACCTACTTTTGTGGTTAACGAAATCGATCCTACATATTCAATTTAACTCAAATTGTAACCTTTCGAGCGTTTATTAACACGCGCACGAATACAGGGTGAACAATGTTGGTACAAAAATTACTCCAACTTTTAAGATAGATAAACATTTATTCCGTGGTTTCAGTTATCGGCGTTTCCAAGATGGGCATCATAATACAACTTCTACGGAGTCTATATTAGAAGTTTGCTAATATTAGAAAGTTCTATTACTGCACTATTTATAGAGTTTATTATTAGCGGTATTAAGGATTACTAACAAGTTTCTAAAAATAACAATTTAGAAGTTAAGTAAGTGTGTTAATTTCATGTTAATCAAATACGAAGACTTGTTTTTAAAACGTAGAATTTTGTAATTACCAAAATTAAAATTATTTTTTGACATATCCTTATAAATCGACACACTTTGTTCAACGGTTTCCAATTTCTTTAAACCTTTCAATAATCACGAGTTCTTTAACTCTATAAAATAGGCAGGAAGGAAGCTACTTATCATCAGTCCAAACCCTGACGCGTAATAATATGGCAAACAGTTATCTCACAGACATCTCCTTCAAAGATTCTATAACTAAGAGAGGAGTTATTGATATTTTTTACTTTAAGAGTCCGAGTATACTAATTTTCTTAGTAATGACGTCTGGTGTAGCAAAGTTGCGTTTTTAAACAGACATATTTTGAAAACTATTATATTTTGAACAAAGGTATGCACGGAAAGCAAGAGAACATTCTCACATCTACAGACAAAATAATTTCTTTCCAGCAGAAGCTTTCGTTGTGGATAACAAAATTTGAAAAACAACCAACGTGGAATATGTTTGATCTCACAAAAAATTACCACATTGATTCAACTCTTTCAAAACCTATTTTGAAAACTCTACGTCTGCTTGATTGATGACAACATCAAAAAATATTTTCCATCTCTTGACGTATCTTCAATGGTCTGGGTGAGAAATCCTTTCATCGATTCTGCATATGAGATCGCATTGTTTACTACTGATGAAGAAAGTGAACTGATTGATGTCAGAAATGACCGTGTTCTTAAACTACCGTACTGTAAATTAGCTAAAGATGCTGAGGCAGAGTTAAAACTAAAGTGAATGTAGACATTGCATCCTTTTGTTTTGGATCCCTCTGTTGAGCGAATATCCACAAAGAAAGCCATGAAAGCAATACTACAGATTTCCACATCGTATATTTGTAAAGCCGCTTTCTCGTCAATGAACGCCATCATGACCAAAAATCGTTCACAACTAAAGACAACATGAGGGTGGTGTGCTTGTCAACCATTCGACCCAGAATTAAACTTATAATGAAAGGGCACCAGGCACAAATTTCCCACTAGATTTTATTTCACGCATGATTTCTTAAGACATTTAAAAAAATTCTAAATGTACTGTACATTTCATAAATATTTCTAAATACTGTACATTTCTGGTTTCTAACAAAATTTTAAAATATTATATTTGTATTAAATTAAAATATAGTTTTTCATTGGTTTACCTTAGTAAAAATCGTTATTACCAGTTGTGTCCTGATGTATAAAGACGGTAACATAATAAAAGCATATTATAATATTTAATTAGGCAAATTAGTGAATCAAGTGTGCCGTGACTAAATACGGATTTTAATTAGTGTGCCGCAAGGTAAAAAAGATTGGGAATCGCTAGTCTAAATGTTGTCAATTCAAGGGTTAGCTGTACTATTTATTGGAAAGTGGAAACCAGTACAGTTATCTTTGGTAGAGTTAATTAAAATATTTCGTAGATATGAGTTTATTTACACACAAGCTGTGTAAATTAACACAAAGTCGATATATTGAGGGAAATAGTAATTCAGACGACTTTTAAAAGGTTAAAGCTAATTGAATAGGTATATTTTGTATGGTTTTATAATACTCGTATACAAATTGGCTTCAGTTTCGTTTGCACGCTTGCAATCAGTACATAGGCAATTCATTACATGAGTAAATTTACAATAATTTATGTTATTTCATCCCGAATTCGTTATTTTATATTTCTTGAATTGAACATTGGGTTGTCGAATGGCGTTTTTAAAATGTTTTTAATTAGAGCAATAACAGGAAATATTGTCAAAAAATCTGAAATAAAAATGAATTTGTCGAAGACCTGTTTACGAGAGCTACATTTTGATGAATTGTTAGCCAAATCGACTTGCCTTGTACAATCATCTTTATTTGGTGCGTGCACAATTTGAATTTTGTATGGATGGCAGTGTTGATAATTGTACAAAATTCACGATGGCAGAAAGTTGTAGTGATACAGCGTAACCCAGAACGCTGAGGACTTCTTTCAATTCTTCATTTCATTTAGTAACAAATATTTCCCAGTAATGGTTTTTTCATTGCCAACTCTTTTTTGTAACGTATATTTCTTAAAAATTGTACGCCCATGAATTGATAGCATTCGTAAACAAATGACACTGGAAATTTTGAAAAGCAGGCTGAACAGCTATAGAGAGATTTTGTTTTCAAGATTTCAAATTCAAAGGCCACTAATTAAAACAAATTAATTGCATTTCATAAAAAATTGACAATGAACCAAAAATTTCCACAATTTTATTTTTCCAAATTAAACAGGCAATCTTGTCAAGATTTTATAAAAAATCTAAGTATTATGCGAGACTCAACCTTTAATCCTTAAAAAATTAAACAATACATTTTTTTTTGTCAATAGGATTACAGTACTGTATAGACTGATATATTTAGACTCATTTAGAAAGTAGTCTAAATGAGTTCAGAAGCGTTAAATACGTTACGAAACATTGATAACGCCAAATTGACAACTTCGCGCAATTAGAACATACATGTATGCAATTTTCCTTATTAAGTAAATGAAAAATTAATAAATAACGAAATAAAAATCAGTTACTGCAGATTGTGTAAGCTCTAATTCCACCCCACCCCGTAATTTAAATAAAACTCGAAATATGTCATTATTTGAATAGATAGATTTAGTAAGAAAATAAGAATTTACAAAAAAAAAGGACTTGATACGGGTGGTTTCAGGCAGATAAGACGCGAGATGAAACCGAAAATCATTATCCATAATCTGTGCAAGAATACAATTGACATATTATTTTCTTTTAGATTTGTTCAAAATTAGGATTTATCATTTCTAAATAGGTGGTTTAAAAAAAAAACAACGCACAAACATTCGATAAGTTTTGTTCGCTTATATAAAAAAAATAAAGAAAAATTCTAAACATTGCTACTCTCAATCTCAACAGACCACTACTCGGAGTTTAAATTCTCAAAATCGGTTAAGCCTCGAAAGACCTAAAACGTATTGGTTGGTCTCAATATCGCTACAATGACAGTTCAGAACTTATCAAGGGAACCTAAAATATTGAATTTCTTAAAATCTACCAACACAATGTCGATCAATTTGTAGAACCATTGGCTGTTACTCACGAGCTGTTTATTAATAAAGGCATTCCTAAAAACTATTAAAATATTCAACCGATCTATTATTTCAAGAATTTTAAACTCTGTAATTAGGTAAATCTTTATAAGAAAGTTATTGCAAATCACAAAACAATTTTAAGCATTTTTTTCCTCCCAAAATATATAAAATTCACGCGAAACTAGTTTACTATATGGCTCATGAGTGAGCGTACAGACAAGAGAGTTATACTCATATGGCTATTACATAATCTGTTATTGTTTCCACCAACAACTGATCAATGGTATGTAGTGCTATTGTGGTGTCACTGCTGGGCGATGATGCATATGTGCGATAATTTCACGCGACAAGACAGGTTTATTTCACGTTTACAGCTCTATTTATAATGAACGCGATGTACCTTTTTTGGTTTGAAGGTTTTTAAGTTTATAACTGAGAACCGCTGATCCGATTTTCGTTCGGTTTTCTTTTCCTATATAGGAGTGATATCGGGTCAAATGATGTTTGATTCGGACTAATGTATTAGTTCAGAAGTTATAAACAAATTTATTTAGCTGCACGCGTAATACGGGTAGACTTTTTGACATTTACGCTTAGAAATCGGTGAAGTGGTTCTCCAAGTTATATTTTTTTACTGCTGAAAAATAGGAAATGCAGTTTTGCCCAACGATAATATAAGATTTAAACGCTAATTGGTACAGAAAACTATTTTAAAAAGCGATTCCTAAGTTCTAAAAGGTTTTTGCTAGAGATTAAAAAAGAAATCTATAGATTCCCGTATAAATTTCATATTTCAGCGACAATATACATGTTAGAACAAAATGAAGACATTATTTAGGTTATTAAAATCGTTTCAAAGTTATAGATAGTTTCAGTTAAAAATACTTCACGAATGTATATTGAATGTGATGGCAACATTAACACAACACTTTCTCTCAGTTGTACACCTCGCTTACCTGTTTCCCTGGTGCCTGTAAGTAAACTATGTACTATTTTAAAAACCTATTAAACCCACAAAAAACATCTCTTATAATCAGAGATTAGGAAGACGAGTTTTAAGATTTATCACCCATTAATTTATTTTAAAATCTTGGGATGGCTGTTCCAAACCTAAATTTGTTCCAAATTTAATTCAAAGTAAAGGTGGCGTTTTTGCAAACATTAGTAGAACGGTTTTCAAAATGACAGGAATATTAAAATTGTAAAATAAAACAACAAACAAAACATTATTTAGACTAGAGAAAGGCCTTTGTCCACCCTAAATTTACAATAATGTTCAAACCTACAGAGATATAATAACAGTTTTCAGAATTGAGGCGCTTATCAATTTAATGATTTAAGTTCGTCCAACCTACGTTTGTTTCAAACCTATACAGATATTTAGAAGACAATTTGTAAATATATCAGAATAAGTAGCTGGAAAATAAGTACTTGAGTCATCAATAAAAAAATTTACATGATTTATTTCCAAAATTTCACACATTAGGAGAACTGGGAATTCATGGGTGATGTAGTCAATTACTAAGAATCAATAATTCAGTTGTCCCTAAGACCAATATTAAAACTGATGATACCAATAGGTTTATCGCTAGAAAAGCAAATATAGTATTTGTAAATTTTGTATTAAGTTAAATGAAAAGGTTACGTATAAAATTTAAATATTTTGAAGACTGTATAAAGTATTGTAATTTATGTATGTAAAATGTGCATGTGTTATCTAATTCCGTTCTAAGAAATAGGTTCTTTTATACGATTTACACTATTGACCGAAGGTACTTGGTAGAACTCCGTTTTAATGAAAAAAAAACAAACAGAATATTTAGTAATTTCTACAATTCTATTGAGTCTTGCCGACCATGGTTTCGCCAGCAACGGCATTTACAAGGCAGCTTAACAAAGACCTAGAAAGATATTGAAACCTGACATATAATAAAACAAAAAAAAGAACAGTTACTTAGCTGGGGGGGGGGGTAGAAAGGGCGCGGGAAACATGTGGTCATAAGGAAGACAATGGTTTTATTTTAACAAAGGTGAGTTTGACAAAAATTCTACCTGATCATTGAGTACCAGTTTGGAGTTTTTACAAAATATTCTCCTAATCTCTAACATTTCTAATGAATTTAATTTCCTACTTTTTGCATTGACATGGAGAATCTCAAACTTAACATTATTGAAAAAATCTGGTACTCAATGATCAGGTAGAATTTTTGTCAAACTCACCTTTGTTAAAACCATTGTCTACCTTATGACCACATGTTTCCTTTCTACTAACCCCCCCCCCCCCCTTTAGCTAAGTAACTGTTCTTTTTTTGTATTATTATGTCAGGTTTCAATATCTTAGTCTTTGTTAAGCGGCCTTGTAAATGCCGTTGCTGGCGAAACCATGGTCAGCAAGACTCAATAAAATTGTAGAATTTACTAAATATTGTGTTTGTTTTTTCAAATAGGTTCTTTTTTTAATACACAAATGAACACATAAGACACCAAAAAAGCATTTACTGGCACATAAGCTATGTTCAGTGAAACTTTGTATTTTTTTGGAGTTGCTGAATTGATATCTCTCATAAAAAAATATATAGTTTACCATTTAAACAAATTTAAATAAAAAAAGAAAATTTCCTGTATATTATTTGGCATAATTTTATTTGGAACAAAAAGTCAATCATATTCCCTCATCATTTGAAGTATTATGTATAGATAATGGTTGCAGACATAGTAATAGTAGCTCTGCTATAAAATTTCTTACAGAAAACTCTTTACTGATTTTAACTTACTCGCATATACGTGTAGTACTATAGGGAAAATATTTAATAAGTCAAAAATGTTGAGTTTTGTGTGTATATACTAAGCTCAAAATGTTACGGGCCTGTCGCGTCGATTGTGTGAGTATTGTAGACTATACAGTTCATTCGAATGGATCCATTATCATCAAATATTTTCCGTTATCTCAAAATTTGGAGATACCTAACATAAGACCAAAACGCAAACGAGTTTGATTAAATTTTGCCAAACAAAACTAATTCGTTGCAATCACCCAAAAATATCAGTTTGTCAGTTATAAGTAAATAACAAACAAAACCTGCTGTAAAACTATTATAAAAGTCGTAAATTTTCAAAACCAGCTACACTGATTTTAGATAAACTCGAACACAAGATCTCACAAAAATTACGTTTACTTAATCAACGCGTTTCAATGATAAAGTCCACATCCTCTCGTCGTTGAAACGCGTTTGATTAAGTAAACGTAATTTTTGTGAGATCTTATGTTCGAGTTTTAGTCTATCTAATATTATCTCACAAGTCAAGCTCAATATTTATATACTGATTTTGTAAAATTTAAAAATTAATTACTCGAACTAGAATCTCAAATCGAAAGTAAAAGGAAACGAAAAAATTAAAACTAATTTTGATCATCATTATTTGATTTGGACGCTTATAGGAAGAGTGTATAGGCACACGCAGATCAAGTTTAGGCTCTACATACGTGATATGATTACATAGCGGGACATCGCTCTGATACAGTTTACCAGTAGATAAAATCAATTAAGTTTTGAACACTGTTCTGACATAAAGGCCACAAAACAATTACCTCCTGACAAACAAATTTAAATTACGAACTGGAGTTTGCTCACCAATTAATATTACAGAAAGAAAAAAATCCAGGACGGACTGATTTGATGATGAATAAAATACAGTAAAACTAATAATGATTCTAGTATATAAATATAATACCTGATTGTTTACACCTAGTAGTTTTGATCGAATTGTTAAAACTATTTTTGTAATTATAATTCTTTTAAAATAACTGAAATATGATGTATTTGCTATTACTTTCTATCACATACAGTACCAAGCTCTGTGACGAATCAACAAATGACTCAGGTTTTTAGCAAATATTTATGATTTGAGGTTTTTCTCAAGAAAAGAAAAGTTATAAAAAGGTGGTGAGATTGTCGCGGCATAGCTCACTTGACGTCATAGATTAAGAACTTTAAAGAATGGCGTTGCGTTTTCTTTGCATTCCGTCTTCATTAATCTAACGAAGAAAAAATAAAAACTATAAGCAATAATAATAATATATGAAATAAGTATATGGGAATAATTGGGCCACTTCTCGAGAAGACAGATTTTCATTTTTTCAATAATTCGATTTGGAGATATGTGCCACGAGACGAAAATCCACAATTATGATTTTCTGAAATCGGGTTCCAAGAGTGTTAAAATATAATCCTCTAAGAAAACCAAACCAAATGTATTTGGTAACTATTTCAATAAAAAAAGTAAGTTCGAGAAAAATCGTTCAAAAACGATAAATCGTCCACGGAGCTGTTAAAACAAATCTAATTTCCTAAAATCAATTCTACCAATGTCCTTTAAATTTTTCAAAAAATTTAATACGCTTCGGGCATAATGGACACAAAAAAAAAAGAATGTCCACCGTCATTAATAAATTAATTCAATTAAATAACTTTTACGTTTAGTGTTACGGCTTAAGCTATTTTTTAAATAATATAAATATTTGTTCAAAATATTATTCATACAAAAGTTTCCAAAAAATCTATCGATAATAAATAAATAATTTATCTCCTATAAGAAATGTACAGGGAAACCTCAGTAATGTAATTTCAAAAAAAAAAATTTAGTGACGCCAATGATTTTTGTTGTACAGTAGTATTTGGTTGTCTTGAAGAGTCTGTGAGAAAGTTAGTGCAATGCATAGTTTAATGCTATTTTAATAACAACAATTTTATAAACCCTTTGTTTGTAACATTAAATTGTACGGATTAAAAATGTTGAAGTTATTGATCGTCACTCTTTCTAAATGATATTACAAATACGAAAGATTATTGGAATTATTAGTAATATCACAAATAAATTAGTGAAGGTCACAGCTAACTTCCGCTCTTTGAATGTTCCACCTGCAGTGTAAGGCAGTTTCCCTCCATTTTACCCGTCACCTAACTACATTTTACTATTGTTTACACAAGGTGACAATATGGTGACTGACAGACAAAATGCCCACTATGAAATGTTCACCTGCAGTGTAAGGCAGTTTCCCTCCATTTTACCCGTCACCTAACTACATATTACTATTGTTTACACAATGTGACAACATGGTGACTGAAAGACAAAATGCCCACTATGAAATGTTCACCTGCAGTGTAAGGCAGTTTCCCTCCATTTTACCTGTCACCTAACTACATTTTACTATTGTTTACACAAGGTGGCAACATGGTGACTGAAAGAAAAAATGCCCACTATGAAATGTTCACCTGCAGTGTAAGGCAGTTTCCCTCCTAATATTTGTCACCTAACTACATTTTACTATTGTTTACACAATGTGGCAACATGGTGACTGAAAGACTAAATGCCCATTATGAAATGTTCACCTGCAGTGTAAGGCAGTTTCCCTCCATTTTACCCGTCACCTAACTACAATTTTACTATTGTTTACACAAGGTGACAACATGGTGACTGAAAGACTAAATGCCCATTATGAAATGTTCACCTGCAGTGTAAGGCAGTTTCCCTCCATTTTACTATTGTTTACACAATGTGGCAACATGGTGACAGAAAGACAAAATGCCCACTGTCCTGACATCTATTGGCTTTTCACTGTCAAGAAAAAAATTGCTTATTAATGTCAGTGAACCGTCTGGTTATTATACTCTCGTCTGTGGCGAGACAGAAATTGTACACAGAAACATTCCAATGGATACAAATGACCTCAGTATAACAGTAACTGTTATTATTAAAAATTGGATTAGCTCATGATTGGGGGACGTTTCTAGAAAAGATGTGGTCAAACTACTAATTGGGTCGGTTTATGCTTTCATATCCCATTTTTCAGTTTTTGTCAGTTAGTTTGTTTTTAGTGATTTCGCTGATGAAAACTAGTAAACATTTGTTTAATCAGTAACAGTTTATGAATAAGCTACATTATTACAGTTTCATTTCATTTCTACAATTTTTGTTTCATATTTTTCTTCGTAGAAGTTTGTTTAGTTCCTTATTGTGTAAACATGTTCTATTACATGTTTTTTATAGAACAATTACTTTTCTTTATAAGAACAATTACTTTTACTACTATTCAATTATAATTCAATTACTTTTCTTTAAAAGAACAGTTATACCCCATTCACAGACTTGTAATCCATGTAGTAACAAAATCATTTTTATTTATTTATAATTTTTAAAATAATTAACATTTGATTCGAATGCCTGTCATTTAGAAATTTATTGTTGAATTTTCTTAATTTCTAAATAATAAATTTATTTATACGAAATATGCACAAAACAATAACTGAAACTATTCTTCGCGCTCTACCTAACGCGGGCAGTGCGAACTGGAACTGTCTACACTCGTATGCCTATGACTAACGCTCAAGTTCATCGATGGAGAAAAGCAAACAACATATCTACATAACACACTTTGTATCTTCAAGCAGAGGGACCACGTGGTCAGCTGAGTCATACTACTAAATTGACAATGACACACGACTATATCCTTCATAAAGCAGATATTTTCAACGGGTCAGATTATTATTGAATTTACTTAATATAATGTACCTTAGTAAATTGACATTAAATTGTTCACTGGTATTCATAACGGGCAATAATGAATGATTGAAAAAAGGTTTTGGAAACGTTCAAATAACTCTTAAAACTATGAAAGATGGAAAACTGAAATATTGTAAAAATGTTGTCTATTATATATATAAAAAAAAAAAAACTTATTTTTGTGTATGTGAAATATGTTGTCAAATCAAAACTTTTAAATATAAACACCCATCGGTGATACCACATTTTAAAGGCCTTCTTTTCTAGAATAAAGAAAAAAAAATTTAATAAAATTAAAAAAACTAGGGGTTATAGTATCTTTATCTTGCTACAATAAAAAATGACGTTTGTTCAAAGTCCACATAAAAAAGGCCAATTTAACTGCAGTTTTTTTATAATTTAGACAATTAATTATAAAAAACAATATGCAGTATTTTAAATATATATATATTTTGATTAACTTAACCTACTCCTTAACATTTTAAAATGTAAGATGTGTAAAAACTTAAAAAATAATACTTGGTTTTTACGAACTGTTAGACTATTATGTTAATTAAAAATTCAGCCGGTTTCAAAATTGTAGCAGAGTTTTATTAATATTTAAAAAAAAATTTTTTTTAATCAGGTCCTACAATGTCCAATTTTATTAGCTAAGATCCACTTATATCCAAATGTTTTATCTATTAGATCGGTAAACCCAATTCTAGAGATATAGCTTTGCCAAAATAGGAGACCTATTCTTTATGAAAACGCCTCAAAAAATCTATAGGTAAATTATATTCCAATTGGCTGGTTCCCTTGTCGAATTATGTTGTTGTCCCTCCCCCCTCTTTTTTAAAAGCAAAAAACCTCTCCGTCATGATCGCCATATAAAAACAAAGAAGAAACGACCATAAAATAGAGACCTTTAGCCCTAAAATACGCTAATAACGTAAGGAAAAGGTAAGATAAAAGAGAGACATCTAAACCATGACTACATGAAAAAAATGAGCCCCTCAAGGTATTATAGCTTTAATGTGCAATCCTACGGAAAAAATAAATAATCAAGTTCTTTGCATTTTTAGATCCACCATTTTAATAATAAATACGTTTATTTTACAGTGAAAAAGCCCATAAATAATTCTTTCTCAGTATAAATAATAAAAAAATTGCATCCATATGCGTATAATTAAACGTAAAGCTACAACTTGTTACACAGCTGACTACAAGACCTTAAAATCCAGTCCCATCTTTTATGCATAATAAATACATACATCATACACATATACACTTAAAAATTTTATCCGCTGTACTTGAAAACTAATTCTGTGTCATAAATAGTTATTACATATTATATTAGAAAAAGAAAAAAAAAATCTCAAATTGTCCGATATTTATCACAGATCTCCGACCTCTTCTACAACAAACAACATCACACTTATCTTTGTAATTATTTGAACTTCTTACAAAAAAATGTGCAAAACAATTTATATACAGAGTGATACAAAATTGCACGTCAATATTTCGCGAAATGATTGTGGTGGTAATTTATTTATAAACATATATTGGAAAACGCCTAGTTTCCCAACTACGTTTAGGATGATTCCATATCAACTCGGGACAATTTTCACCTCACTATCTTAAATTTCAATAAAATTTGGCACATATGTACCCTCTATATAGACTAAGAAATTATCAAACTTCATCTTTATATCTCAAATGGTCTAGAAAACACGACTATTTAAAAATTCCAAAAAAGACAAAAATTAAGATAGAGAGGTGGGAGAGTTATCATTTTGCAGCATTTTTAATACTCTTTTCTTTTATATACATTACGACACGTGTTGATACATTTTTTTTTTTTTTTAATAGCAACAAAACTTTGATTTTTCAAAATGCAGCATTTCGAAAAAATTCTATAACCATTCTTATATGTTTTAAAAGTGATACTGTAAGCTTAAATATGGGATCATAATGAGTTCACGTGGAAAGTTTATATTCATTATCAACATTACATGAGATTTAATCCTGGTAAAAGCTGAACTAAACTATAGCCTAACATACGGTCTTTAATTAATATTGTACATATTATGTACCTAATTCTAAACCAATAAAATCCTTTTTCACCGTTCTGCCAACACAATCATCCGGGGACTTTCTCGTGAGCTGTTGCAAGTCATTTTTATAGAAATACAACTTTGTAAAATTATTCCTGTTTTTGTAATGGCTGCCGTTTCATCAGAGAAGTAGTGAATCATGTTGACGCTGTCATCAAACTTACTTTTCATCAAGTCAATATAAGAAGCAATACAGTCCAAATTGTATTAGGCTCTAAATACTCAGAAATTTTCAGTCTTTTCTCTTTTGTAGGATGACAAATGAGTGGACAGTGGCTTGCTCACTGGTCCAATGATAGCTCTGGGCTTCATCTTAAAGAAGAAAACTGTAATTGTCACCAAAATCACAAATGACAAGAACTTCTGATTCTCTGAGGTTATCCTTATTCATAAAGTAGCTTTGGTGCTTGACGATGAAGCTAACTAAAGCAAATTTTCACAAAACAAAACAATAAAATCTGAAAATGATTTTTCTAATGTCTGAAGTTACATGTGTCAACTGATGAAAAGTTTCAAGTTTCATCCACCGACGAAAAGTTACTCTTTCAACTAAGTTACCTGAAAACCATTTTCTAATATAGATTTTTACTCCCTTATTCCCGGGACAAGATGAGCATTTCCCCAAATGGCAATCTGCGAAAGCAGGATTGCACAGTAATCTTGTAAAACAGTATTTTTAGGAAGATAACATTCCATTTGTTAGCGAATTATTTTTTGCATTTTCCATCATCCGTTTTATATTTTGATGTGCGAGTACCACTAGATCCTGCCAAAGTTTTTTGGGTTAAGCTCTGCAATTTGAAAAAACATACTTTCATGTCGGTAGATTTATCTTCAAATGAACTATATAAGCTTAAATCAATTTATATAGAATCACCCTTTTTGACAATTAATTTAACTTATCTCCATTTTCAATCTTAATAGATATAAACACAACATTTCAATTCCAGGTAAAACCCGACTAATCTCATCGATTTCATAAAAAGATTGTACAATTGAACTACTTCAGGTGGGGAGGCTCTTCCCTGGTTTTTATAAGAATTTTCCAAAATTCTTTCATCTTTTGCAAATATTTGATTGTCCAACCATACAATTAGCAGCCTTGAACTCTTGTATAATTTTTCCAACACTCCATAACTCTGGTAAGTAAGTCAAAACCATCAACTTAATACTTCTAGAACTACAACTAAAAAATCCTAAATAGCTTCAATATTTAAAAGTCAAGTTTCAAAATTAAGATCACTTCATAAAACACATCGCACACTTAATGGAACACACCTGATCAACACTAAGACTAGGAGAAGACAGAGTGAGGTCTGCAAACCCTGATATGGAGTGCAGGTTGCTACAAGCTCTATGTTGAACATGTGTTGAAACAGGTTACTTATAAGAACAATAGAATCAGTTTATCAAGTCAGAACATGGTGAGGTTTGACCAAACAAAATATGAACTACAAATGGACAATATTCTTATTAATTAAAATTATTTTTGAAGGTTTTAAAAAATTGAATTATGAATGATTACATTTTTTCAAAATGGAAAACATCAACATTTTTAAATCCATGAAGACATTTTAAAAATAAACTGAAATTTATTTATTGCTAAAAATAACACAAAATTTGTAAATTATTTATTGATAAAATAAATGGTTTATATATTTTTTATTAAATTAACTCGGACGAATTTTTAAGATTAAGCTAAACATTTTCCAAGTTCCAACAAATTTAATCAGTAAAAACATGTGTAAAGGTTGATTATGAATTTAGCTTTTTATGTGAACCCATTTTTAAACTTACACTATCAATTTAAAAACACATAAGCACCATTTTATAATTTTTTGGATGTAGTGCAATATGAAAAATTCAAATTTTGATTCTATTTGAAAAATAAAAATTAGTATCTGAACCCCTATTTTGTTGTATATCAAAGAAAAGAGCATTGAAAATGGTGCAAATTAAGTACTCTCTCCTCTTATCTTTTTATCTTAATTAGGAGAACGGCAATCATAATTTAAAAATAAATAGATTGTGTATTGGTCAATTTTTAAGAACTTCCACTCATATTTTTTAAACCGTTGATATACGTATAATAAAGATGAAATTTGGTATTTTCTTAGTCAATATATAGTCTATGTACCAAATTTTATTAAAATCTGAGATGGTCAGGTAAAGTCACTGTTGAAATGAGACGAATGATTAGCGAAATTCTGCCCCTAGGTGAAATGAAGGCATACTTTAATTCTTAGGACCTAAATTAAGGAACAAGATATATGTTTTTTATCAGGAAAATTAAAAGAGATCCCAGAATTATATCACACATAATTTCCGAGAAAACTGGTGTAAAATTTAAAAAAAAGTAATTGGAGTCGAATTTTTTTTCTTTTCTGTCTGAAGTAAAATACAATAAATGTTAAATGGATAATAAACCCATAAACCTTGTAGACAATTTAATTGCATTTAAATAAAGTAAATCAAATGCAAGTTACAGAAATTTAATAGTAGCCTAATAGATGAAGATTTTTGTTGTAACGTATTTCTGCTATATTTTGGTCAGTTCTGTTTTTAAATAAAAGTGAGAGAGGGGGGGTTAATTTTATTTCACAAGTAGATATGTAAGTTTAGAATCAAGACCCTCCGATGATGATAACCATGTTATCGAAATGTACATCAGGGCATTTAGTGGAAAGAATAAATAAAGAACAATTAATCAAATAATTGTTTTATTTTAAAGTTTCCAGTGATTGTGGTTAGGGGTAAATTCGAATCATTATAACGGGGAAAGTTTCTAAAACGACCAATATTTAAAATTGCCAAATCCCAGCTTGTTACCGGTCATTGTCTTAGACGCAAGTCGGCCACTCTTCTAATTAACGCAGGAGGTGATATCGCTGAATAAAGGGTCACAGAATGTGAAAAAGTAGCACAGTTGCTTAAGGATATAAAGAGGAACCTATTAGTAATAGAAAAAAAAGATTTTGAGCTATTCTCCCAAACTTAAAGGAATTCCAACTACTATACTTCTTTTGAATTTATAAATGTCCAAGAAACAGTCAATTGTGAATTGACATATGGTTCTAGCATTGTTATTCAAAATTGTCATAATTACTGCACATACAATACCACTATCAATTAGTCACAATTGGATATACAATATCACATCACTATCAATAACGAAGTAATTTCCTTGGACGCCGTCATTTTTTCGTAAAGGTTTTAAAAGTACGCCATCGCAGTTATCATTCCTTAACAAACGTGAACATTTTATAAATTGGGAAGATAAACTAAGGTATAAAAAAAAAAAAAAAAAAAAAAAAAAAAAAAAAAAAAAAGAAAAAAAAAAAAGAAAGAAAGAAAAAAACTTCTAGCCGTCGAATAGTATAATAATAACAGGGTCGGAAGAGAACAAAGAGTTGGTAAAGAGACCTTGAAAGGAAAGATTAAAGAAAGGGACAACCGTTACGATTAAACTTAGAATAAAATAAATGTGAACTTTTAATATTAGCCTATAACCCGTACCAAGGTATAAATTATGGTTTGTGAGTATTTTGTGAAATAACGAAATAAATCCTGACCACCGATGAAAAATTGAGAAAATTTTTATAAACGATATTTAAATTTCGTCAATTATTTGTGTTACGAATATACGTAGCAAATTTTAAATACATATTTTAAAAAATGGAACTTTGTATTTGTTTATATAATGAAAAATATGACGCAAGTTTAACAAATAGGTCAGATTCAAGGTTTACAACTCTGTACACACATAGATTAGAAGCGTAGGATTGACTGATATAAAATCACAAATTATATTTCATTCCATGCAGAGCCTTAAAATGCAGAATAGTTCCAAATATATACATATAGGCCTATATTTAATACATTTCTTAAGATAAATGTTCTTTAACCATAGACTTAAATTGGTCCTAATAAATTTTGGCTACTTTACGAAAATATTTTTCTTCTCCAAAATTATGTGTACACAATAAGACAAATATCTATTATTTCCTTCACAACAGAGTAAAGAACTAAATTAGGAAATATTTGGATATTCATAAAATATTTATTTTTCTGTATTAACAAAAACAGAAAATATCCGACAATTTGAAATTTGTTGATTTGCCTTTATACCCCCCCCCCCCGTTGATTAAAGGAAAAACCTATCTGTCATCATCGCCTTATTAAAAAGAATTAATAAAAGAGCATAAAATAGAGACTCCTAGCTCTCGAATACTCTAATAGTATCAGGATAAATAGAACAAGACTTTACCGAGAAACCGAATAAAATTACCTAAAAGTTTAACTTTTTTTGTTCGAAAAACGATTTTAGTATTTTACGTAACCATAATTTCAGAAAATAAACCAAAATTAATTACAAGGACAAATCTATGTTGCTTTTATACTAATTGTGTTCAATTTAGAGTAGAGAAAAAAATAATTAAAAATTGAATTAAAAAGAAAGCAAAATTTTACATTTTTCCTGTTCTACATAAACTAGAAAATATTTCTACAATTATTTTCAGAAACTTTAGGGGTAGACAATTAAATAAAAGTGATGTGGTTAAGTTTATGTAGAATTTTTAAAAAAAGTTACAATAAATTATAATAAAAATGTATGTTATTCCAAAAAAAAAGTTAACTCTACTATGCTCGAGAGGAAATATTGTGTAAAAATCCATATTTTGTTTATTGGCATGGAAAAGTCCAGTAATAAAGTAATAAATATATATAGGTATCATTTGATGAAAAGGAAAAAGACCTTACAAATCGATTCATACCAAATACTATATTATTTACATATAACTGCGACTTAGCTGACTGTTATCAGTTCAGCCGTGTTGATATTTGGTTGCTTGTTTAAACTAATTCAAGACCATTAATTTAAACAGTTGTGACTATCGGAACCCGCCTTATATCTACATTGTTAGTGCCCATTGCACTACTTATAGAGATACAACAGAAGAACGATGCCAAGAAAATATATTTTATTTATAACCTTACATTTAATTTTAGACAAGTGTGCAAAGGTAATTTGTTCTTATAACTCCAATATATGGTTCGTTAATTTGTATAAATCATAAAACGAAAAGTTGTTTTCAACTACTTTAAGCTGAAAAGTAACGTTTTCCCCTCCTGTTCATATAACTTACATTAGGTAATATAAATAAATATTGAGCTTTACTCGGTGGGAGATAATATTACATTGAATAAAACTCGAACACACGATCTCACAAAAATTCATCTGAAGATGGTGACTTTGTTGTTGAAACGCGTTTGATTAAGTAAACGTATTTTTTGAGATCTTGTGTTGAGTTTTATTCCAACGTCATTTAAAATGTGTTACCTACAAATAATAGTATGGGTGTTTATAAAGAACTAACCGCATATTACATAAAAGTGTGTTATTTTTCATTTAATAAATTGAGCACCTTTATAAAAATACAAGGAACAGATAAATACAGTTACCCATAAGGTCATGTTGGGGTTTCAAATTCTTATATTTCACTAAACAAACATTGTTAAATGAAATAGCTGTTACATTCATTGTTGTAGCATTTTAATTATATAGTACATTTCATCTAATAGAATAAGAGAACAGTTCAAAAGTAAGTTCAGCGGGTTCTGTGATTTGTAAAAATAAATTCTACTGTATAACTCTTGTACTTGTGATCGTTTCATGAAGAACCTACACACAAAAATAACATTCATAGATGGAACAAACAGTTGAAAAGAAACCTATAGCTTATTACACAAAAAAACCCCACGATTCAAGTAGCCAGTCAGTTGAAATCGTTGAAAACGTAAGTAAAAGCATTTTACAAAGTTCAAAAATATCTATTCGAAAATGTGGACGAGAATTTGATAAACAATTCAAGTGAACGGGATATAAACTTCAATTATTGCGGCCAAGAGATACCCATAAAGGTATTGAGTTGCTGTAAACTTTATTTAGAAGATATTGAAGCTGTGAAAATTTTCTGAACCGAATTAAGTTTAGTTATGAGTGGACTCCATTCTCTCAGGACATGTACATCGCCCCAATGTTCGAATTTGAGAACTCGGTTAAACAAAAAACAAACTTTGTGATCAGTTATATTCACATTTTTAGTGTTTATAAATGTACAATTATATAAATATATTTATTAACATCCCTCGTGACTATGTATGGAGACACTGTCTATTTGCAAAGAATTGTTGGTATGATCACAGAAAAGAGAGTGTATTACCCAAACGGCCAACTGCCATGATATATAACATGTGTATCGTTTAGACCAGGGGTCTCCAAATTACGACCCGCTGCCTATCCTTGAGTATAATGGACGATTCTGGCCTAACAATTAGCTAAACAAATGTTTCATATTATATGATAAATTCAAGCAGTACGCTACGCCTAGACGTAAGCTCTATTTAATTTACGTGTTTGAGGAATGTTCTATTAAACTGTAGTGATAAAATGGCTCCAGGGTACAGTAGGCCGGATGATTTCCATACCCCCTACGCGATTACGCGTCCAACTCCCGTTCCCCACATGGTAACGCACAGCGCTACTCGCCTAATGTAGTTTCTCTCAACGTATACTAAAAGTGAAGTTGTCTATGAACCCTGATATGCCAACTAAACGTTGTTTCTTTTACTATTAAATATGGTGTTTTAGTGTAGTGCCCGTGTGTTATAATTAATACAGTGTTTGAGTGTAGTGAGAGGTGTTCAAAGCTTTTTTGACCTACGAAGAATTATTGATATATTCACAAGCGAACAAGACTAGCGTGGAAGAGCTCTGGAAACTGGCATTTGCTGTTGATCCGATCAATCAATTCTTCTACCATGAGTGTTTTGAGAAGAAAAAAAAGTCTATCTTCGAAAGTCAGTTGGGAAAGACCAATTTTTGGGTGACTTTGAAACTTGAAAAATGTCTTCAAACGAAACGTGTGCCTTCCCATCACAATATGCCATCGTCAAACTACGCGAGGAGTTTTAAACCCGCTTTGCAGACTTTGATGATGCATTGGTAGCAGAAAAACTTCAACTGTTTCACAATCCAGTCATATGTGAAATTGAAAAAAGCTCCTTCAGAACTTCATTAGAACGGACTACTACAATGAGTGTTTCAAGAATGACGATCGTCTTCCATTCTACAGGTGTCTTTCAAACATTCAATAATAACTTTGATTTATGAATTTATAATTAGTAAGTAAGTCATATAATAACCCAAAGTTTAAATTACATTTACAGTTTCCTTTCGTTGCAGATCATTAACTGACCATTTCAAGGGGATTAAAAATTTTGCAAGTGAAATGTTTTCAGTGTTTGGGTCAATCTATATACGCGAATAAACCTTTTCAAGAATGAAATATAAATACAGAACTAATGTGTCAGATGATCGTCATGAAACAACAAACTTTGATAATAGGAGGAGCATCTAAATTTAATCCAATGTGAACTGCAATTGTCAGGCAACAAAAACAATTTCACACTACACACACACACATATATGTGAGAAAACGTACAATAAACAGGAAACGCATAAAACAACCTCCAAAAATGAAGTTTACCATAAATATGTGTATCCTAAGGTTGTGTCTCAATTTATTTTTTAGTTTTACAAATAAAAAAAACAATTTATTTCCTTTGGATATGTTTCTTTTATTTCATTTTTTAATTAATATATAAATTTCTTTTAGTCCCCTTTTTAATAAAAATTAAAATGTTGGCAGTCAAAAAAAACCCAACGACATTAGGTAGTCCTACTCAGCACTAAACTCCAAATTTCACTAGTTTCATGTTTAAGTTTACTAAAATTAAGGTCACTATAAACATAGACGAAAAATATTGAATTTTAACAACAATATATGTATAGATAGAAAGCCATTAAAACTCTGTTTTCAAATGTTAATTTTTCAAAATTAAATACCCCCGAACCCCCCCCCCCTTTATCTAAGGGATATTTGATACCCCGTCCCTACCTAGATATTTCACTTTGGCCTTATAGAGTAAAAGTTTGGAGACCCCTGGTTTAGACTAACGTTCAACTGATGAATCCCAGGTACCGGGAGCGAAGCTAGAGAATGACCCGGTTTATTCCAAGTTTATAGATCTACTACATTAAACACGTCGCTTTGTCAGTTTTTAATTCATAACTTAAAGTACAGCTAATCCAATTTCAAAGCAGTTTTCTATTTAGGTATGATATCTCGTCAGATATCAGTCTTTGTTTGATTCAAATTAATTAGTTACAAAGTTATAACGACATTTGTCTGCATGAGTATTTAGAAAAGGAGAATTTTCGACATATTTACCCGTATTCTTTAACTTTTCGTGACAATATATTTTTTCAATGGTTAAGATGATTCGAATGCTAATTGGAACTGGCAACTTTTTAGAAATCAGTGGAATAGTTTCAGTTCAACCAATTATTTTTGCAGAAAAGTAGGAATTTCAGATGTTTCAAATTTCACATTTGACTAATTTTTTTAAAGATTTTCAGAGATAACATTTACTTTTTCAGTGATAAAATTGTTATATGATTTAAACACTCAATGGCACTGAAAACTATTTTAAAAATTGGTGTAGTAGTTAGGGTAACACACTTTTGCTACCTATTAAAATAAAATCTACATTTTCCCGTATATTTTTGAATTTTCAGCGACAACATACATTTTATTAATGACAAAGTAGGGAGAAAATTAAAACGTCACTTACTACAATAAAAACTACTTGGAATATCAAAGTTGTACATTGAGACGCGACCCTTATGATATTGCATCGCATTTATACTCTCGAGATTCAAGAATTTTTGCTTCTTATATGTTTCATATTTTTGGAGTTTTAAAACATATTTTGAGTGTTTGACATTGCAATTTATCGCGAAGCAGCTGTAACATGTTTTCTAAAGACTGAATGCGTATGCATGATGGTAAGGACAAGGGAAAAACTACTAGTTTACCAGAAATTAATTCTTGTCTGTGTCTGTGCTCAAGAGGAAAATGTCAACCGCTAAAATGAGTTCAACTGGTGTACATACCAAATAATTATGTTGTAAGATCCAAAAGAAAGTGAAAGGACTACTAAAGTTTTATTGTTTCTTAAATTATTCTAATGTCAAAAATGAAATATTCACCTCTGTCTTTTGATACTTTCTTCTTAGTAATTTAATTTACTAAATTGGCCTATTGTGTTATGTTTCATTATTTAAAGTAATTTTGTTTTAATTTTATTTTTTTATATAATTGGATTCATTTTAAAATACAATAAAAAGGAAGACCAGTTTTCTACACTAAAAATTAAAAAATACAAATAAAATGTACTAAAGCTAAAGATATCTAAAAAAATGTCTTACTACAACCTAACCACAATATTCATAGTCTGAAACCTAAAGTAAACAGTATATAACAGAAAACACACAACCACTAAGACAAGCGCGCGTGGGCGTTAGAAAAACAATTTACACAAAATGAAATATAAAAAGACAAACAGCTGGAACCAAGTCATCAGTACCAGAGGATTTATGGTTTTCAAATAACAATATCATCTGTTAACATCAGCTCTAAAAATTTGATACCTTCCATCTGACTTAAACATGATTCATATGCTGGAGTGTTCGCATAATTCATATCCGCACACACACACACACACCCGCGCGCGCACACACACACACACACACACACACACCTTACAGTCTTTAATTTTTTCATTATTAAGAACTCTGAGATTACTTGTATTACTTATTCTTTTGCCCAGTTATAGAATATTAAAAAAATCCAATCTTCCTTACAATTTTAATTTTTTTTTAATACTTTAAACATTAAGTTTGATTTATTTTCTTTCATAACATAATAAAATGTTTAATATCACACATATACGTAAGTGTAGGAAAATTTATGGACTGATTAAAAAAATATATATATATTTTATATATTTTTTAAATATATATATATATATATATATATATATATATATATATATATTTGTTCAAAATATTTTATATACAAATTTTGCTCAAAGTCTACTAATATATTTCCTATAAAAATTGAAAAAAAAAATGAGTAATGACTTTAGTTTTGCAACATTAAATTGAACGGATTAACTATGCCCAAGAAGTATAGACCTTAATTGTTTTAAAGTTATAATTTAAAGGATTGCCGAGAAAGATTGTTGGTATTATTAGTAATATTACAGGTAATATTACAGGTTAGGAGTGAGATTGTCTCTACCAATGTTGGCCTTCAAGCTCAAAGCATTTCAGTCTATTTCCCCCACTCTGACACAAAGTTTGTACGATATGGCAACGTAGACCCTGCGTTACAAAAGCACGCACCACTGACCTGACGTCTCTCGGCTTTCACCGTAAAGAAAAAATATTAAATTATCTATCGTAAATCAGTCGATTTTAAAGAGAATCCTATAAAATACTCTATAGAGTAATAATGAAATCCATTAACCCCATCCAGATACTCTATTATCATTTACTAATAATGTATAATGTACAAAATCACCTCAGGACTAAACTGTAATTGAGCAACAGTGTACAGTTTAAATGTATTCACTATAATAAACTGTACACAAACGTTTCATTAACTTAGACACACACAAACAGAAATATAAATGAAACTCAAAATTTATGTAAAAGGTATCATATATGATCACTCAAAACTTCGATGTTTTCACATTGGTTCTACAAATTTTGATAAATCCACTAAAATGTAGGTTAGAGCCCAAGCATCTTCCCCAAAATGCTAGTTCGGGAGTTATGGATTAAAGAGAAAATGACACCATGGGAATGTAGGAGAGAAGGCAAACCGACCCAAAATTTGACAAGAGTAATCCAGAATTTCGCGTTTGGTGGAGGGAGGGCCAACGGTAAGAGGAGGGGGGACAGGTCGGCCTTATTTCTACGAAAACAGAAATATATATATTTTTTATTGTTCATTACATAAACCTACATGTTTGTAGGTTTTAATACTTGATTTATTAGGTTACAGGTGGCTTTAATCTTGATTTATAATAAACAACAAAATAACTTGCAATTTGTCGAATTAAAAATTATATTGTCCCAAAACTTTACTTTTTTTTACAAAATTTTGACCGTTATCTAATTACAAAAAGTAAAATATTTTATAATTTTTTGAATATTGATATACAGTAGTAGAATAAATAATAGTTGTTCACCGCTGCAATTGTTACCCAAATTTTACAACTAGTCCTGCCTACAAAATTATTGAGATTAATAATAAGAAAACAATTTAATAATAATCATTAAAAAAAGTTAAGATATTCACATGTTTATAATTTTCTACACTGCATTTCTTCTCATACAAACTTTTGGCATATAACGAAATATAGTTGATTGACTTTATATATTAAATGCATCTTGAATTTTTACTCCGAAAAAATAAATACCCAGTTATTTTATTTCACATATATTATTTAGGGAGAACATACATGACTGCCGAAAGCGGGAGTATCTACGAAATCGTGATGTATGGTCACGTAAACATCTTGGAAGAGCAGTTGTTTACAATATGACAGATCTCTGACCGACATTGGCAACTCGCTGCTGAATGTATAAGTCAGCCTTCACATAGTGAAACGTCATACTTTGGCGTAAGACAAACGGTCCACAAATATTGCAAAAAAATTTCCCTCACACCAAATCACAAAACAAAAAATACCAATCAAGTGAAATTGTCATAACATAAGAAATAATCTATTTTATCTCTAAATTTGCTGAATTACATTTTGTTAAAATTTAGGCTAAGGCCTAATAAAACCTATTAGTCACTATCTTTCAAAGCCGATTCAGGAATTACCTGTTATAAAGGAAATCGTCTCCGACGGTAGACAGGATTCATTATTTTCGGGATTAACCAATTTGCGTAAAGTTTCGTCAAACTTACTGTTTGACAAATTCATTTCGGTTTTGGAAATTCTAATTTTTAAAACAGCGCTCATGGTCCATTCTCTATTTTTTTTAAATGGGTAACTTCAGAACTAACAATTTTAAGTAAGGTGACGACCAATGCTTTTAGTTAGGTTCTAGAGGGTACATTTGATCAAAACAGTTGTACATTAAGACGATTGTGGAAAAAAAAATTGGAATTTTGAGTTTCGGTCTTGATAGTAAGTTCCAAAATAGTTTCGAGATAAAGTCTAAAAGTAATTGGTTTAAGACTTGTAGAGCACTGCATAGGCGATAGACAATCACTTTTTGGGGAGCCTCAAACGGATATTTCCGCGGAAACATCGACATCAATTATGTTCCCCATTACATAATTCTGTCAAATACTATGTTTATGTGAGAATGATGAAAAAATGATCTTATATTATGTTTTAATTCAATATCGTAAATATTTATATACAGCGGATTATTATTACTTGTTATTCTTATGTATTAAAGATGAGGTAAAATTGTGCGTGCTACTAACTGAAGAAAAAAGAAAAGTAATAATAAGGTAATTATTGTCAATAATTGTTTGAAATTGGTTTTGTTTTGTTTATTTTAAAGATAAATAAACTTTGAAGTTAACTGACTTACAATAGTAACACTACTTATAGAGGAATTTAAGATGTTCAGAAACAGCTACGAGTAGTTCAATAGGCCTGCCAAATTTCTAATATATTCGTAACTAATGAACTGTCAAAAGTGACGCGAGTTTGAGTACAATTGATGGAGTTACGTTTTACCGTGTATCGCACTATACTTCTGTCTTTATTAGTTCAACGAACACAACACAATTGTTTTAAGGGAACTTTCAGCGAACTGGGCTCCACCTCGTGTTAGTTCAAGTCTCGAACTCGTCTACAGAATCAAGTGTCTCGTGTTCGAGATCAGAACTCGAAACTGAAACAAAACCAAGTCTTGTCTTTATAACACTGATCAATATGTTCTTTGGGTCCTAAAAGTTTACATTTGGGAAAGAATTGAGTCAAAATCCCTAAGAACATAAACACTACAACATTTTTCCATTTTCTCCCATGGAAATTACCGTTCAAATTCTCCCTTTACGCCGTTTCAAAACTTCACTCAGTCGTAATATTATGTATATGTAGACAAAAATCTGTTTATTTGTTTTGCGTTATACACACACAGACCACATGACAGGTGGCCTTAGAACACCATTTTGATATTTATTCCTGCGGTAGACAGACCGAAGATACTCCTAAATATTAAATAACATTATTTTGGGTACTAATTGTTTTAAAATATTTTTAGTAATTTTATGCAAGCTTCGTTTATTTGAGACAGTGTCGTACAGAGAGCAGACGTATTCCGAATTACTAACCAACGAATTATTCTGAAACAAACTCGCTCTGCTTTTCCAATTGTGTAGTAAAAATTCCAAAATGTACCAAAAACAATACTGGCAAATGTTCCAGATGACTCTGGTGTCAGGTTTACAATTCATATAAACGGTGCTACAACATTGCCCGAACTTTCTCACGTACCCATTCACAATCGAAAAAAACTTTCAGTTCGGAAGAGCGTAAATCGTAGTCGATTAAAATCGAACTTTTATAATCACATCGATCCAGGTTAATTTTTTGCCAATTATTCCCAAACCATAATAATTTATTACTTGCAATTTTGCACACGGGTTTGGTTCAATCTTCACATTCTACCAATGAAATCAATAGAGAGATGACAACCAATACATATTGTTTGGCTCCTCAGAGGTTACATATGGCTACATATGACATACAAAATCGTCCGAGCCAATTTTGGGAAAATAGTATTTTTTGCACTTACCCCCAAATTTAGAGTATTCGAAAAATTGGGGGGAAGATGTCCCGAGATAACAAATTTGAATAAAGCCTGTCTACGCGTTTGTGCTGTAAAGCACAGACAGACACAATCCCCCTAAAGCCTTTTTTGACTCAGGAAACCTCAAAACTGATAAATCCACAAAAAACTCATGATTTTTATTTTACTCGTCATAAATTTCTCTATCAATCTGAACTATATCTAGGAAAGTTGAAGTATGAAATCCGAAGCTCAGATTACTGCACCTTGATTAATACAAATTTTAAGTACCAATTCATAAATGTATTTCGATAAAGTTGACATTAGTTCAATGATAAATTAAGAATTCATTTCCACTTGTTTTAATTTATTAAACGAATATGACAAATAAGTTATGATAAAATAACGATTGAACAAAGCTTACGTAATTTATTTATTTATGAATAGAAATAGAGCTAGACTTGAGATAAGGTATAAACGGTAAATATTCTCACAAAATAACGGTTCAACTATCAAAATCGTTTCAACGACAATGTCGCCATCCTCAGTGCTAAATTAACTACAACAAAGAAATTAGCCTATAACTTAAAGAAAATAGTTAAAAAAATGTTGTTACTAAAATATCTCCAAGGATGGCGACATTGTCGTTGTAGCGTGTTTGATACTTAAAAGTTTATCTCACACCTGTCGTGATTGTAATGGAACAAAAATACGTATGCTGCGATACAATTAGAAAAGAAAAAACAAGTTTGACTAATATAGTTAGCACATGTAGGAACAAAGAATGTTATGATGGGACATCCCACGTTTCATTAAAAAGGAATGAACACGAAGTTGTAGAACATATGTTTAAAAGTGTCGGCTTTGGCCATAACGTTGCACAACTGGTGTAGGTAAAGATCGATGATGCCCCTGAAAGCAACGGCTCGCCCAGTCTACTTTGCACAGAACCTAAACAATTCATTCCCTACTACCATCACGTAATCATTGTATTCTATTATACAATCTACAACAAATAATTATTTCAATCTATTATTGCTAATGATATTTTGATTTAATTGTTACAATATTAGTAGTATTAAAATGAACATTTCTACACAACCAAACACCAAAATAAATACCAAAACAAGCTAAAAATTAATGCGGTTGAATGCTAGAAGACCAAAACTCAAAATTATGAGTTTATTAGCCTTTAATGATGGCGATAAAGTTTGGTTAAATTTTCTTTTATCATTTTATAAACTGAATCGACACTTTTGGCGGAATTACGATCAATATGATTGGTTAAGACAATTAGAGGCTTCATTTTTGGTTAAATTTGATCAAAATCGTTCTACGAATTTAAGAAAAATGGAATTTTCAGTTTGATCATAAAATAGGAGACCTACCCTCCTATTTTTTAATGATTAAAAATAAACACATACTATTAATAAAAATCTGACGACGCGATTGGACTGTAGATCACCTCACAAACAATATAATTTTCAAAAGATATTTCTTGGCTTGATTAATTTTTAGGCCTATCATAAATAACTTTCCTTATGTATGTGTGAGAAAATAGAAGAGTAGAATCTATTATTAAACAAATGAAATGTATATACAAACAATTATAAAGTTGTGATGCCATGTAAATATGAGATATGCCAACCATGGTAATCAATATTACAGTATTGGCCAATATAATCGTTATTTGAATTGCATATACAAGGTAGAGCAAAGGAAATTGATAATTTTCATGCTAACAACAGAGCGTATATGTTTGGAATAAAGAAAATATCTTCTATCATCTGATCAACAATGAGTTTGGATTAATTAATACACAATGGCTACGTGAACTACACAGTAACAAGTTTTTCGTGTGGAAAAATTTACTAAAAATAATTCGGTGATGCAACACAATTCTTGATTGGGTGAGAAAGTGAATACAGGCTCTGTTCAATACCAGAAAGCTGTACGCACCCCCAAAAATGCTGAACGCGTTTAGTGCTGCGTTATTGCAGAGTCCGATTCGGTACGCGCAGTCACGCAAGAACTTTGAATGTTTCAAAAAGGTTGAATTCTTGAGCTCTGTAGAATTCTTCATCAGTACTTATGCTTTTACCCTTAGGGTACGAACAGAACAAGTAGGTCACGGTGGATGCTACTAGTTAAGTCGCGGTCGATGTCGACAGCACATAGCAAGGAGGTTACCTGCACTGCTTAGTCGAGCTAGGACCACTGTCAAGTGAAGTAGTTTGATGAAATTTGAATGACAAAAATATTGTGCTTTTGCGATGTTGTGCGAGTCTATAGTGATGAAATGTCAGCTGTCACCAAGTGGTGGCTGATAGGTAATATACCCACAATACGGGAGTGAGCTGCACAATTGCTATCAGATCTTCCTTCATATTTAGCACTTGAAATTCAAAAATGAACTTAATACCTACGCAAAAGAGATTAGGGAAAGCAACTAGAGTACCCTAGCGCGCGGAATGACAGACGCCAGACGAGCAGCTATCCGACAGACGCCAGACGGAATGACAGAAGCATCTATGCGAGCTGCTTTGGAGGGGGATGGCAACTTGGTCTTGAACGCACTAATCACAGGGAAGCATCTTTGTAGACCGCGCAGTAGGCATCCATGTAAAACACACTCATTTGATTTTCAAAAGCATCGATGTAAACCTCCACCGCGACTTACCTGCTCTGTTCTCTTCCATTCACTACAATGTGTTTGTTTTACATGGATGTCGACATCGACCGCGACTTAACTAGTAGCATCCACCGCGACCCACTTGTTCTGTTCGTACCCTTACAATATCAAAATTGTTCAGGAGCTGAAACGACTTGATTATAAAATATTGCTTAGGTTCGTTTTTGCAATGAAATTACAAAATTGTTAGTGAGGGGAATCGTTGGCAGCAGTGTATATCTGATGAAGCATTTTATTTAACGGGTTTGATAACAAGCAAAATCTTAGGTATTGGTCAAAATTTATGTCCTATAGACATCATTATAAAAAGCTGTTGAATTCAGAAAAAAGTTGTATGGTGTGAAATAGTTCAACCAAAATAATTGGCCTTTAATTTCATCGAGGACGCTAACGTACGAGTCAATGAAAAATGTAACAACAAAAATGGTAACGTTTACGTTGACTGTATCCAAATCTCATTTCTACCTGTGGAATGATTTCTACTTGTCATATGTGCATGCAATGACTCCTCCCAAATGACTAATTTGATACTTGGGATAAATTTTGTCTTATTTACAGTAATAGTTGCTCCCAAAAACCAAAACTCGAAATTCCGATTTTACAAACATATTGGTCGCTATATCGTAAAAAACTTCGTTCGAGAGTTATGGTAAACAACCAAAGAATCGTCCATGAAGCTGATTTAAAAGAACCAATTTATCAATCAACTCCTGGCACAAGAGAAGTACAAGCTTTAGCTTCTATTTAAATATACAAATATTATTTAATATCTATACATTTTTAAAAATTGATCATTTATTCCGTAAATAACTATAAAAAACAACAACTAAGAAAGAATAAGATTCCTATTTCTTTATATTATATTAGATTAATTAGTAGAAAAGCCAAACATATGGACTAAAACAATTAAAATTACTGACAATTTGATCTGGGCACACAAGAGGACTCCAGAAACAAAATTTGAAACCTCGATTATAATTTTTGAAGCCACTACTGCGCTTATAGTGTACAATCAACACCGACAACTCACAAATACAAGAGGATATGCATGTCAAAAATTACTTCTTTTTAGAATTACTGCTTTTAAGTCTGTAGATAAAACCAAGGACTACTTAAAATTTCACGATAAATCCTATATATTTCAAACTTTCCATTTATTTTTTGTAGTGTCCTACAAATAGGAAAAATATAACGATAATAAAGACAATGACCTTGGGGTAGTGGCAAAAACTAGAGATGAGAATTTGTTATATGTAGGGTATCAAATTAAAACTAGAGGTTATTCTGATTACGAATATGTACGTTTATTTGACAAAAAAATGAATATTCTGGCGATAGGCCAAATTTAAAGTGTCAGATATCATACCCCCCCCCCCCCACTCGAACACAGCGTCCTTACAAATCTTAAAAATTATTTGTTTCCACATTAAGCAATTTGAAACTATAAAAATCTAAATTAAACATCTAAATTACTAGTCATACAGATTACTCATTCTGTTCACATGTCTACCATCCACACCAACCCTTATGCAATTTTGTTCAAAATACAAAACACTTCCGCGGCATCTCTACTCCGCATCCAACTTTAAAACATTGAGTCGCTTGCTTGAAGACGCAATTTCATCAAATTCGGCTCTACCGATTTCGTTCAAATTTGTTAAAATGTGAAGATTAATTGACTCAAACTAGTGTTGCCAGTTGAAAGTAAAAGAAAATAATGTTTCAGAAATAATTCGCATTCGATTTCAATCAAATACAATTTAGGTTGAGTGTGTGTGTGTGTATATATATATATATATATATATATAATATATTTACTCATATATTATTTGATATATTATCTTTTCATATCTTTCATATATAGATTCTATACCAACTTACCTCCCACAAGAAATACAAGGCGTAATATTCGCTCATTTAAAAAGAATCATTTTTGGAAAGAGAGTGACCAATATTATTTTTATTTAGTTGATGAATGTGTGAGAAAAGTTGATATAATGTTTTTCACCATTAATTATAAAAGAACTAAGATATGCTGACATGATGTGTAAATATACAAATTATAACAAAGATATCCCAGGTGATTACAGCAACAGTTTCGTCACATGTTTCTATAGCATAACGGTTGCCGACAACAGACAACTAGCAAGCTGTGACTAGGAGACTCGCTTGGATGATTTTAAGATTGGGGTAAGTTTTTTTGACATAACGGTTAAAACAAGAAACACTTCCAATAAATTAATGATGCGACTATATTTTCCAATAGAAATAAAAAATCGAGAAAGTTAGTGTCAGATATTCAGTGTTAATAATAATGAGAATTGCGAGTGTTATCAATTAATCTATTTTTTTTTTCCTGGAGTTTTCCCCCGCCAACTTTATGAACTGAGAACAACATGAATATGAATTCAACAGTTTGGGCTGTAGATGGTGTGCATAAAGACGAAAATGTGGAATACATTTTTTTTATGAATATAGCTTTAAGTCTAAAACGAAAGCTAACAAGCCCCCCCCCCCAAATATCGCTGGTCGTCTACAAAATTGAAATCCAGGAACTGGTGTCAATCATTAATTACAGTGGCAGACATTTTTGGAGTGTTAACAAAAACTTTCAATTCACTTCTGAGGCTCTAAGAAGTTTAAGCAAAAAAAGGGAGAGGAGGGGGGGGAGAGAGAGAGAGGGAGAGGAGGGGGGGGAGAGAGAGAGAGAGAGAGAGAGAGAGAGAGAGAGAGAGAGAGAGAGAGAGAGAGAGAGAGAGAGAGAGAGAGAGAGAGAGAGTAGAGGCAAGGTATAAAACAGAACGTCAACTATCCAATGTCACTAGCTTACTAGCTTAATACTAAGCATTTATTGTTCAGATTCTGTAGTCAAGATTGGAAACCTATTTAAACAATACATATTTTTATCGCATTCAACCTTCCCTGAACGGTGGTTTTTCCAGATCAACCGTTCAAAAATATAAGTACAGCAGAAAAGTTTTCCTTTTAAATAGTTTTGTAAACAAAATTCTAAATAATGAAAATACGATCACAAAGTTATAATTTTTAAGTAAACTAAACTTAGTTCAATTGTTTCCTATTATAATTATTTATACTGTATTTACAAAATGCCTGACTATTAAACCAAACATCCACTGCTAACAAGGATTTGTTTTATGAATTGTGTATATAGTCTATATTATAAAGTTCAGGTACAAAACACTCTCCCCCATTTTGAAAATATTTGATAACTAACGACGAACTAATACCAAAGACAGCAGTCAGGTTTATTCTATAAATAAGTTAAAAGATAAATGGAAATAATAATAACAAAATAACAACAACAATTGTCTATCTCTATTAATTTGGAGTTAATCAGTTCTTAGAAATATATATTATTATAAAACGGGAGACTAATTTAAATTACATTATCAGAAAATAAAAATTGTCTACATTAAAATTTAAATCACATTTCCGTGGGGGGGGGGGATTTTGTTTTTAATTTTAAACGGCACGGCGTTCCATATTTCTTTATTAAAACTAATAATAAATTACTCACGTATATATTAAGTTTGAGAAATATAGAAAAAGAAAAATGTCGTTTGGAAATATCTTTTTGTATAATGTGAGAAAAATGGCTAATCAGTTTTATACAATATGAAATTTTTATAATCTTCATCTTCCTTTGTAAATATTTGAACATAAAACTAATTATGTTGACAATAAACTGAAAATTAAATTTTAACATTTTGGTTAGTATCGGAAGTAAATTTTGTCTAGCTTTAATTACCCTTTATTCTGTCTGAAAGTAGATTAATATCCTTAATAACTTCATTATTCTGAAAGAAATAATTGATAATAAAATAATCATGAGTTAAGAATGAGATAAACTCGACTTTAATCAATAATAAAATAACATATTTACTAAGAAAAGAAACAACTTAGATGAAATAAATGGAACAAGAACCACAACATCAGGTCAAACGGCAAACATGTGCTTGCCTCTAACTTTGTAAATGACAACGTCGCAAAGCCGGCGAACCTACGATGTTGCCAGATTTCACTTGACTGTGCATCGCCTACTTTACGTATCAGCAATAATTCTTGCGCGTTGTGCACTGAACACAGCCTGTTTTCAAGTTCATCAGTCCTCTCAATCAGTGTCATACTTGGTGCGTTAATGTTTATTAGATGACTAATTGATAACGAAAAATATTAAACAAACATAAATTAGATAATTTACAATAGTGGAAATAAAGATATTCCAGCCACTCACTTAACAAAAGCTAAGCCAGGGACAATGAATTGTACACTGATCATGATTCCTAAACGAGAATATATGTAGTTTCTTAGACGATCTCAATTCGATTCAATATTCATATTAATAAAATTTCTTTTACGTTCTGGAAAGGTTGTTAGGGGGAATCGGAAGTTGGTATTTTAGCAGAATTTTACATTCTGGAAGATTTGTGAAACTTTTACAAAGGCCGAGAAATAGGGTACACTATATTCTTGAAAGTTCATAATAGAATGAACAGCTCGAAAATAAAATGAATTATGGGCACTAGTTTAAAATTGGTCCAGACTATTTTGATAAAACAGTAGAAAAATGATTAGTGACCAAATCTTAATAACCCCAAAATATAAGTAAATTGATCATGGTTGTTGTCAACGAATATTAAATTTCGAATTTTTAAAATCATGCTGCTATAAGTAAATTGATTTTATAACTTTCACCAAAAATTGATCGAAATAATTTTGACAAATTTCGAAATAATCTGTAGGTTACGAACTTCCATACATCCACAGTTCATATTCACCTTTTGAAAAGTTTCGAATACTAATGACTAATTATTAGTTCTGCTCGAGTCCTATGAGGGTCATATTTAAGCAAGTTTATAAAAACTGTTAAGGGTAAATATTGATGTAACTGGAAATGAGTCATTATTATTGCATGACTCCAATTTTCAAGAGATAATTTTGAAACATATCCATTCCAAATTATATCAAAATCAGTATATCCGTTTAATTTATTCGCTAGGAAGGTGATGGGAATGCACAAAAGGTAGACGACCTTATAAAAATCTTGTGAGATTGGAGGACTTTATATAATTGCTTTTAATATCTTAAAATCAACTTTCATTCTTTTTATAAATACATCACTTCACTACTCTTAGTAACATATGCGATAAAGTAAAACAGGAAGTTGATTTTCGGCATATTTTTTTTTTTAAAAGATCGAAGGCTATATAGATAAACAATTTTATAGTTGTTAATCTCGTGAGATATTACGTAAAATTATATTTTTATAGACATGCAATTAAAAACTATAAAAATTGTATCATTGTTATATTGAATTGTGCGTTTCGAATTAAGCTCATTAACTGTTATACCATTTTATTATGTTCTAAATCATGTTTTCCTTCAATATAAACAAACAAAACATTAAAATAAAAAAGTTTTGGACAACCAAACTGAGACTAGAACTAAACATACTAATTTAGGTGATAACTTGTAAATAATTACAAATGTTTGCACAGGATGTAAATACTAAATACTTGAAATAGCACATTACTTCCCAGACTGTGACAATTTCAAATCAGCCTATTTAAAAAGTCGCTCTATAAACACTGCATACCAATTTAATATAAATTCAATAAACACAAATTTTAAATATTTCGAGCCTACATTTAACTTCACCCCTTCCAATATCTAAAGCGATTTAACCTAGTTAAATCGTACTACAGGCGATATTTTGTATAAAATGTTTCAATTTTACAATTGAATCAGAATCATCTTACAAGGAGATTATTTGAAAACAATCGGATGTTGTCTTATGTAGTTATTGACAAACTGTTAAAAACCGTTAACATTTTGAATATTATCTAAATACGAAGCAGAGTCAAAGAAAATACAAAAATCTTCAGGTCATCAAATTTCCTTCAACATCTCTGGGCGTTTCACAATAAGTTTCCGTTTAAACATTAACAAGTCCCACAAATTCCATCACGTGTCTACAGTTCCATTGAAATTACATCTGCAACATGTAAAGGCAAACTCAACCCCTCCACCTCGACCTGTTCAGTCAGACAATGATTAAAAACGGTGTACGTACATTCTGGTCTCTGGATGACACTTCTGTGGCTATGGCTAGCCCCTAACACAAACTGATGAAAAAGCGGAAACGTCTTCGATGGAGGATAAGTAGTATCCTTGCAAAAAAAAAAAGAAGGCGCCTACAATTCATTAGAAATATACAGCTAGGATAACTTCATAAGAAGAAGTCAAGCGATTTGAATTCTTGTTCAATCTTATTGCACATCATATTGCATAGGACACCTGTTATCGAAACCAGATTTTATTCCGTGAAATTTTGGCGGGTACATTTCGTTATTTAGCTACGAAAGTTACAGCACCGTAATGTAATTTACGATTTCTCTATACTTTGCAAAACGTTAATAGAAGTTCTGAGCGAATTAATAAAGTTAAGAAAAATACTTAAAATGACTTTTAATTTATTGTAACATAATAAACGTAACGTAGTATGCGCATGCGCCATGTTGTGGGATTTGTTGTAGACTATTTACCGGCACAAAACTGCTCGGGATAGATCCCCCCTCCCTCTCCGTCACAAATCCTGGCACACGTGCCACGGCGTTTCTATTACAACAAAAACTTGGGACCTATCCTGTGACAAATTTGTTTAAATGAAAACCTACCTTTAGTGGGAACAAAAAGTCTACTCGTAGTACTCAATCTAGGCACGACCTGTTAAATAAATGCAAAAATTTTCTTGCAAAAACCTTGCAAACATTTTCTCACTCACCCATTCCCAAATAAAAACGAACCAAAATATGTTGGTGCGTTAGTTGTCAACCTAAAGGTGAAAATGAAACACTGTCTCAGTCTTTGAACCAAAACTTGCAATGCTGGTACATAAATAAACTCGTCCTCAACGTAAATCTTGCTAAGATTATTGTTGAGTGACAAGGTTCATTTTTCCGTTTTTTCCAAATTATTACTGAGCTGTAATATTTTACTTTTACTAGGGATTCTGCACACGAGTTTGGGTGTGATTTAATTAATATTCACATTTCACTAAAATTTACTAAATCAGTACAGCCTATTTTAGGAAATTACGTATTTTACAACACCGCCAAAGCCGATCGATTTATTTACCGTTTCTCAAGAATCGACTTTTTTTGGAGCGATGACAACCAATGTCTTGTTCAAGTCCCTAAAAAGGCTACATTGAGCAAAACTAGATCAATATGTTTGAGCCGATTATGAGGAAATTTGTAATTTTCCTAAGGCAGCTAGCTACATTATCCTCAAATTTTTCGGTATAAATATATATATATATATATATATATATGGCCACAAACCAAATTTGATTAAAAACAGACTACGCTTTTGGGCTAGAGCAGTATTTTGTTTTGGAGCAAAAAACTCGACAGCGATTTTTTGATCCCATCACATAACTTTCTTTCATACTGTATATTATGAGAGAAAATATAAATCTTTTCAAAAAAATGTTCCCATCCTGTAATTCTAAAAAAATTACTTTTATCATATTTTAATATCCCAGTATGAAACCAAATTTTACTCTAGATTGAGATAGAAAATATACTGAACGAAAATTTTAACTTATTCCTTGTTGAAAAAACTTGTTTTTATTTGAATGTCGTAGGATAAATTAATAGAATCTGAAATAATCAAGATTATGAAAACCTCTACACTCATGCACGCAGCTGCTACTCCTATGAAACAAAAATAGCACTCAAGATGTGCTAATAAAATCAAATTTGGCTATTCCTGAATTGTCATAATATTATTTGTCATACATTAACATATATAAAATATGGTATATTAAAAGGTCAACTAATCACTTAAAATTATTTTTTAACTTCCTCTTCCACAGTCCTTAAAACCTAAAAAAGTAATTATCAATGAAATTCTGAATATTTTTGTCCAGTTTAATATGTTTTTTAGGTTGCTGGATACGTTTTGCCACAAAAAAAAAAAAAAATTGGACACTAAACTAGGTAACTTTTAAAAATTAATGTTTGAGGGGCTATAATTTTGACACTACTTTATGTCTAGGATTTAAGCTAAAAATTAAAATTGTTGAAATATGTATTGGCTACACAAGTATTTCTCGAATTAAAACCCTCATCTTGCTCTTGAAAACCATTAATCTACTTCAGGTTTTAATACATAGATAATTTGAGTAAATTACATATAAAATAAGTTATATGGTTCTCTTCCCCCAGAGAAATTTGGTTAACCACATACACTCCTACTCCTCAGTTGTTGCCTGAATTATTTATCTATCCATGGTACTTGGAACAATACATATTTTCCTTTTAATAAATTAAGAGGGATTTTGTTACATGCTTTTAGGCATCACTGTAATTAAAGTATTCCTCTACACTTCCTATTTGTCTTGTGAAAAGTTACTCTTATCTGCAACCTACATGAACCTTGTGCACACATGTTGAAGATTTTACATGCCACTGTATATTCTGCAAGAATAGTTAAAACAAAAAAACTTACAAAGTCCTATTGGGATGCTAGAAAGCATGTTTGCATTTAATACAAAACAAAAACTACACAACAATGTTACTTAGATGTGCTACCACAAATATTCAATTGTAGTACCTGGCTAATGGAATTTTTACAAAATATTTTCCATTTTTGTTTAAATAATGTAAGCTGAACTAATGACTACAATAATTATAAAGATAAATTATAAATATATTTTTTGAGAAACAATGAATTTAATTGTTATGAAAACAATATATAATATTTAAAGCAATGATATTTTACTTGTCATTACGGTATTAACCCTAGAACTGCTAACGATTGAGATGTATTTACGTGTTCCTCAACAATTTTCTAAAGTTACAGTATATGTATTATCATTGCAAAGCGGAAGAATTGGTGAATCCATAGAACAAAATATTTCCTTGTGTTTTTTTCTTATGCGTTATGTTTTCTCAGACCTGATAAAACTTATGAAGTTACAGTTTAATGTTTTAATATAAAAATGAATGAGTTGATGGGAAGTAGTGATATTCTGGATTATTGATTAGAATTAGAGGATTATGAAGGAAAGGTGATGTTATTGTAGGGGAAAATGTCAAGAATAGGCCTATTTGTGATAATTTTTCAGATGGGACCATATTCTAGGCTACAAAGAGGCCACAATGTCTCTGTGGTAAAAATGAAAAAAAAATTTTTTTCAATAATAATAAATATGAATGAGATAGGCTAGAATCCTAAAAACAATATTGAAAAAATTGGTCTACTGCCATATCCCAAGCAATGTTCTAGTTTCATAGTGTTATCTCTCTAAATATGTTTCAGTTAATAAATTCAATGTTTCACAGTAGTGCTCACGAATATATTCCACCCAGACAGCAAAGTAATGATCCCTGGTAAAAAGTAAGATCTTTTCTAGATTTAATGAACAATGCACTCAAAAAACATTTCATTCCAAGCCAAAATTGATCAATAGATGAATCGATAATTGGTATGAAAAACTGATTTATCAATATTATGCACATGCCCAATAAAAGACACACGCGGTTTGGCATAACAAAATTTGAAATTGTCGAAAGCCAGCATAGCTATATTTTACACACAGAGATACACAACAAAAAACAGTGTCTAGCAGATTGCAGCGATCCTTTTACAGAAAAGGTTGTTATGCACTTGCTCACCATGCGCAATTTTTTGGGTAAATAAAGATTATCATGTCTTTTACTGATGACTATTATACCAAACTCCTCTTTATAAAATAATATTTACCTTATAGGCACAATTAATAATATCCAAAGATTTTTCTAAAACAGTTTTACAGACAAAATTAGGCAATGAGTCTTCAGTTTATACATTTTGTCTTCAGTTTTTTGAAAAAAAAAATATACATTTAGTTGGATATCACCAAAAGATATTAAGAGAACCCAGTTACCTGAACACAGCCGCATGCCATGCTAAACAAAGTATAAAACCTACATTAATTCACAAGTATAACCTACACATGGGAGGGGGAGGAGTTGATAATAAAAATAAATCAGTGTACCATGTAACTTTTGTTCAAGAGCAACTAGAAGATATTGGAAACCAAAATTTTACAAATCTAATTGACTTGGCGATGTTTGATGCTTACATTTTGTATATTAACTAAACACCGACAAACCAATTTAAAACACTAAAACACCTACCACAAATTTGGTATAGGCTAACAAAAAAAACACATACACACAGATAAAATATTCACAACAGTGCTCCTTGAACATCTACTGACAAACCACTGGATAGGGATGATTTTATGTTAATATTCTGAAGGCCTTGTTGGCGAGGAACCATTACAAAGAGTACAACCTGGTTCTAGAGGAAATAGTGGCATTAGCAATCAACTAGACAGCCTACCAGGAATACAACAGAGACTTTGTATAGTATGTTCAACATCACAAACAAAAATGTGATATTATTCCATTATAACACAGTTAGAGGCCTGCGAAAACTATGGTGGGAAGAAATGAAAGCAAACCGAAGATGAACTTGACTCAAATGTTGTGCATCCCTGAGCAGTGTACATCAATAGTTTTTAAATTTATTTTGGTGTTACTTTACATGCAACAATGTACATATTTTTTTGTTGATTGAAATTTTCAATAATTTTCTAGATTGATTTTTGATCAAACATTTTTCTGTATGCTGATTTTTCAAAGGACAACTTTAAGAGACATACTTGGTAAGTTTTATTTTACTTCTGTTATTTTCTCCATAATTTTCTGAACAAAATTGATGTATAACACTATATATTAAATTACAAAAACAATATTTTTTTTTTATATAAAATTAAAAAATTACTTTGCACATTAGGTAAAAATGCTTAGCATTTCAAGGTTAAGTTCAGCAATTCTAGGGTTAGAAAGGTTTCTCAGTATTCATGGATAAAGAAATGGTACACATACGTTTTCAATCCTGCTTAGAAATAAAAACACATTTTTTGCAAAGCCCACATTGGTGGAATGAGAACACTGTTGTATTCCTAAACTATGCCTTCAGTCTTTGCAGAACTCGCAAATGATTAAATCAAAGTTTATTAGAACTTCAGCTACCTTGCCACTTAATGAAATCTGTGTTTAGAAACCTTAAACACCTTATTGAAACCTTAAAAACACACAATTTAAAACTTGTTTCACAATTTATTAAATTTGAAAAAAATCATTTAAAAAAATAATTTGTATTAAAGTATACAAGAAACCTTTTATTAATGATATTTACAAGGGTAACACTGCAACACTACTGGTTATATAACTACATCCACACAAAATATTAAGCTGTATATCCATTCCTTCCCAAGAAAAAATGTTTGAAAAGAGTAAATTATTCTCTTTTTAAATATAACTTCAACTCAAATTTTCTCATAAAAGAGAAGGTAAGACAAAATATACAAATAACTAAATTTATAGCCTAGGCTACAGTGGAAAATTAGTTAGGCCTATAAGATTTTTAAGTTTTTATGTCAGCCTTTCAGGACAAATAGGCTAGATAATGAGTTATGAGTATTAACATAAATGCTTGTAAACACAAAAATTAGGGCAAAATCAAAATCGCCACCATATATAAAAGATTCATTATTTTTTAAACTAGTTTTGTACACCCAAAGGTAGAGATATACATTTTTTTTGTAAATGGTCAAGCAACAAACTTTATTTATTTATTTATTATTATTATTATTTTTTTTTTAGCATTTCATATTGATTATCTATTATTTTACTGATATTCTACTTTCTACCCTTGTTCATAACCTAATTATAAATGATGGCAGCTAAACATATAGGGTAAAAGCTGTGTGAAAAAAAGTGCAACCTTTATAAAACAATTATCATCATAAAACCAAAAACATCATTTTATTATTATTATTATTATTATTATTATTAGTTCTCTTTAGAGTAATATTTAACATTAATATGTTTGTAATGTTTTCTATTAAGACGATTTTTGCGCAAATTTTCAATAACAACTAATAAAACTAGTGACATTTCATACTGTAATCTTTGTACTTGTATATATTAAATATTTGGATGTTACATGTAAATAATTACATTATGATAAATAGTTATATATTTCATTACCACCTTTAAATCACATGAAATCATATCTGGCAAACAAACGAAACTAAGGAACGATTCACTATTGTGGTCAAATCAATATAAAAAAAGATGAATACAATTATTTTGTCAATGAGAAGAAAGAGCTGATTATAAAGGATGTGTCAAAATGTATAACTCACAACTTTACACATTCCACTGGACAATAAATAAGGTTTCTCATTTACTTTTGCCCAACAACTAATGAAAAAATATAAATATAATAGTTTTAGGAATTTTTCAATGATATTTTCAAATCTTATTCTCAAAATATATATACAACATTGTAGATTTTATTTGCTTAAATTTTCTTTGTGTCACTAACAACTAATTTTTCATTTTTTTTAACTTTATTATTTTAGTTTACATATTTATAATTTTTCCCCCAATAGTTTCTATTTATATCCATAATAATAGTATAGTCCATGTTAAAAAAAATAAATAAATTGTTCTAAATTTATTTTTAAAGGAGTTATAGATTTTTTAAGAGCAATATGCAAAAACTGTAATTTAGGACTTTGTGCTATTAGTACGTCCTTATACTATGGCTAATTTTACTTGTATAGCCACACCAAAAACAGCTTTACGGTCAAAGTAAAAGTTATTTTATAAATGTTCTTGATAAAATTTGAAGTAATAAATCTGTTTTTTGTTGTATTTTATGTTCCTCTAATAATCCGTTCAGCTCAAGCAAATATTTGGCAACCTCACTAAGTATTTATATAACTACTTATCCTTCAAGACTACTTTATTGTTATTAGTCCAGTTTAAACTACTGTACACAATTTAAACCATTTAATACACATAGAAAATTGTAAACATACAATCTTCTAACACAAGAGCTAAGTAAGATGCTCCATTACAACAAAGCAAACGGGTTAGGTCAGGTTTTATATTCAAAGAAACTGATTACTTTAACAAGTTTAAATCTAACCTTCAAAGTAATAGAGATATATTAAATATTGATTGAAATAAGAAAAACATTGAATTAAATTTTTAGATGACTGACATTAAAGTAGTCCAAAACCTAAGACACATTCAATTGTAGTAGCCTAGGTAACTAATTATTTAACTGTAAAATTTCATTATAAAAGTGAAAAAGAATATAGGCTAATTTTTAAAAGTTACAAGACGTGTTAATCTATGGGTTTTTACTACAATGTAAATAAACAATAAGTAACATCAAGATTCACATATCATAATAATATGATGAATCTATATTACACTTCTTATGAGCTATAGTGGTAATTATGCACTGAAGCTCAAATAGTTTTTTAATCTCTAAAAATGATGCAAACTTTAACTATTTACCTCGTTTATAATTATTCTGATATTTTTTAATACCGGTAATCCAAAACTATTATCAAGTGTCAAAATCCATTATATTCAAGAAACTTTTTAGACAAAAGGAATTTAAGCTTTTCTGGTTATGACGAATGTGTACTACAATGAAATGTGAGTCAAGTTTGTGACTGCATTACCAGTTTATGTTATAAGATGTACATTAATTTGGGAAGGTACTGATATATATTAAAGACGAAGAAGGTAAATAGTTTAAATTTGCATGATTTTTAATGACTAAAATCTAGGGTGAGCTTCAATGCATAATTACCGCTGTAAATATTAAAATTTATTGTCTAGTGTTGTGTCATTCAGGCCTACCCCGATTCTTGTCAACATACTAGATTTAGGATGTCATCACAAATATGTTAAGTGGTTATACACCTATGCATACTCGAATTAGTCTGATCGATAATTGATACTCACTTTATGGTATAATATCTAGTACGTGTTATCTCTGATCTAGTATCTCACCATCTGTAATTACTTCAGTCACGACAATTTACATAACCTGTTTTTATGAGAACTTGGTACTTTTCAATTAATCAGTGAGAGTGATTTCTGTGTTAAAATTTTATATTAGATTTTTAAAATAAGGTTCTATAGATACTAAACGAATTAAACTAGCCTAATTTTTAAAACTTACTTTTCAATTAATCAGTGAGAGTGATATCTGTGTTAAAATTTTATTTTAGATTTTCAAAATAAGGTTCTGTACTAAACGAATTAAACTAGCCTACTTTTTAAAACTAATCTGAGTAAATATGAAGAGAAGTTGTCTGATCGATTTTAAGTGTGAAATCTAGGTAATTCTGCTTTAAAATAGCGGTTTTTCAATGAAATAGAATTTAATGAACAAAGCTAGTGTTTTTTTATCTCTTACAATGTAATAACTTGGGCATGTTAAAGGTTTTATTTTCTTAAAAAATTCATAAAAAATAATAATTTTATGCAAAACCTAACTTGTAGGATATCATTTTTCTCAGAAAGATGTGTAGAATTTATTTATGTAAAAAAAAAATAAAAATTATCTAGGCTATATAGGCTATATGCACAGATCGAAAGAGAAAGATGTCATCTACAGAACAGTGATATGGTCGATCTGTTTGACAGAAAAATATATTTGTGAACATCTGAGAAAGAATGGCGTCATTTCTGCTTACAACCGCACAGTTCAAATCTTTGATATTACGAATAAAAATATGCAACATTATCAATTTTTTTAAATATTATTTATAACGTTTTGTGGTATTTTATTTTTTTTATTATTTTATTTTTTGCATAATTAGGCCTATGCAACTATGGAACATTGGCTTTCCAATTTTTTTTTTTTTTTTTATTGCGGTAGGACGATTCTAAATGGGCGAAATTTTGAATTGCAAAAAACGTGTTTTATAGCCTACTTGTACGGGAAAGTGGGTCGGTTTGTGGTCTATGCCGGTTCTCTAAATGCCATAAATCAGTCATTTTAAATTGCTGATTTAGGATAGAAATTGTGAATTGTTAAAGATAGAAAGTGGTAAGCGTATTTAATTAGTAACGAAATGATGGAAAACAGCAATTTTAAAGAGGAATTGTCGAGATTTGACACTTAAATGTAAGATTAACACACATTACTTTGCGAGTTATGGTTCGATAAATTCTCTCAATATTTAACCTAATCTATATAGCCTATTGACCTAGTAAATAACTACCAAAATTGAATAAGAAATTAAAAACAAGCCAAATTATATGCTACTATATAATATGTGATTTAGATGTTAGGACTTGCGCCAATTTCTGTCGAATTTTTCTTTTAGAAATAGGCCTATCACTTTTAGACATTGTAGATTTTAAAACAAAATTATTGTAACATAAGTTACTTCTTACTAATTAATTCAAAAGCTTCTGCAAAAAAGTCCATATTCAATTATTTAAAATTCAATAAAGAAATGACATAGGCTTAATAACTAATATAAAGTCCCTAATAAAATAAAAATATCACTCAAGGAATGCTAATATAAGGACTTCATGCATATAAAAATAAATTAATAAACTCACATGGTAAGCTGTTGCTGATGGGGATTGTTGAAAGTCTGCATTTCATCACAACTTTCAGCTCCAGAACTACTTGCAGTTACATCAGAATCAATTCCATTTTCTACGGTTTTCAAATGTGTGTACAATTGTCCCGATACTTGCTCCACTTCTTGTAGCACTCCAACACTAAGCTTTGGTAAAATAGAACCTGGTAAAGGGGTATTTTTTAATCCATTATTTAATGATAAAACTGTTGTATTATCAGAAGAACCAGAACCAAAATATTTACAAGAGACTTGCTGGCGAGCTATAGCCATAGCTTGTTGTTGTGAAGACTGGTCTAACCTTCTCATTAATGTCATCATAGCTGCACTTGACAAAGCTTTATTTTTCTTATCACAATCTAGGCCTAATTCTCTATTACCACTAGTAAGAGCTGACAATAATGTTAAAGATTTTGATGAATTCACACTACTTTCTGATAATACTTTATTTACATGTTCTAACAATCCCGTTACTTCTTCACTTGCTTGTTTTCCCATTGATCTTGCTTGAAGTTTTCGAAGTCTTCTAATTAACCATTCACATTTACGTTCTAATTGGAATTGCCGTTTTTGTACATCATCAACTTTTTCTGTTATTAATGTTCCTTTATTTACCATAACCAAGCTATTATCACCTAAATTTTCATCACACATGTTCATCATATCTACATCATTAAACAAGTCTCTTTCAAAAGTTGACAAACTGCTCGCAATATCTGCACCATCACCCATGTGAAATATTCCTTCTGAGTCTGGATTTTGACCCGAGTCTAACTGTTCATCAATATCATTTGGATGTGATTCCATACTTTTAATTGCCTGCAAAAGATCTTCTACATTTTGTCCTCCAAAATCCCCACTTCCCGCTAAATCACTGTTAGAAATTGTTGACCCCAAATTTTTAAATAATTGATCCATTTTTAAATAATTACTTGAATCTAAAGTAGAACTTTCTGTACTAGATTTATGTAACCCCATGTTATCTTCGTTGTCCCCCATAGATAGGTAACTACTATTCATCATAAAGCCACCTATCTGAAGCAATGAATATTCCGAGGCCTCCGTTGAATGGCGTGAAGTGGGCAAAATAAGTTTCCACTTGTCCACGTCAGACTCTTCCTTATTATTACAAATATCAATTTTACTTCCAATTTTATTATCAATCAACTCGGTCTGATAAGTTAGATAACTTTCCTTTGGGGAAGAAACATGTTCACTTGGAGTAGACCTACTATCATTTCCATTCAATGCAAAAACTTTTGGTAAAGAATCCCCATTCATGCCAACTCTATTTCTAGACTCTTTAATAGCATCTAGATTTAAAAATGGACAGTTTAGGTTTTCAATCCGTTTCCCATTAGAATTAACAGCAATAGAAATTGGAGATACAGGTGACGAAATAGATGATGTTGGTAATTTAAAATTATGAGACTGTCCAGCTTCTGTCAAAGCTGGTGCCATGACAACCACATTTGGATGCCTCACTGAGGCATGTTTCAGGCCCATTCATTCATGGAAAAATAGAAATTATATATATTGACGGCATGTAAAAGCCATTGCTTCTAAATGTCTAATTTGTGTCGTAAGTTAAATATATTAAGAAACAATTATAACCAGATAAACATCCCACCTTTTACTTTTAATAGGTCTACCCACTGATGTGCTAAAACTAACCCACAAACAGTCCAGACTATAAAGTTTCCATAAGTAGGCTATTCATTCGAAAACACTCACTTAGTTTTGAGTTTTCACAAATATTAAAATATATATATTATTGATAATAATTAATACACTTCACATTTCTTTTAAAATTTGTTTAATAATAACTGTTAAAAAGGAAAGAAAATTATTTCACCTCTGAATAAAAGGTAATTTTATGAACACAAATCACTCGGTTGAAATTGGGTTGGCACTAAAACTCACGCACAATTTTTATATTTTCCTTTCTCCTGCCGGCCGGTGTTTTCTTGAAAATGGCTCTACTTGTTTTACTGTCAAGCTGACGACAACGCACAACGCACTGTGCGCACTATTCCAAGGACCAAGGCAGTGAATGCACGTTGTTCTTTTGTACTGTGAACAAAAATAGTTCATGTTGTAAGACTAAATAAATATGATTTCCCTTTATGTCAAGATAAATAATTAATATAACTACAACATATAATTAATTATTGTTCAATTTATTATCCATTGGTATCTAGGAGCACTTAAAAATCTTCACCCACGTGATGAATCAATCTATAAAGGCTACAGTCTACGCTTTCAAATTACTAAAATTATGTACCGATGGCATTGCATCATTACGAAAAAAACAAATTCCATACCATCTATTTCAAACTTGTGCAACATAAAGCTAATAGAAAGCTTACCGTTAGAAGATATCTTACTCTGGAACAAAACAATTATATATTAGTATAGACTGCCAACGAATTTAGGAAACTCACAGCAATGGCGGAAACTTCGAATTTTAATCAAGTCACACCATTGCTCGACAGCTAAGTTCACCAATACGAAACAGCTCCAAGACGAAATCCAGCTTTTACCGAGATCAAAAGAGATACTAAATTAAAATCATATGAATAGTAAACAATAAATTCAAAATGGCGAAAGGAAATAACTTTTCACTCTAATATTTAACAATGTGACAAGCAATGATAACTATATTGCGTTTAAAACCAATATTATAATTTTTTTTATTATACAAATGGTACGGTACTTGATTTGTTTAGTTTTACAAGTATGACATCAATGTTGGAAGATGAGGGGCGCGCATGCGTAGAATCCAACCGGAAGCTTGAGAAGCAAAATGGATGCACCCCCACTATATTTTCTACCAAAAATGTTACATGAACTTATTACAACTACTTTTATTAATAAATTCTTAACACCACAATTAATAATAAAGGGTGTTGAAAATGAAACATATGCATAAAGCTATTAACTGATTCCAAAACATAAAATCTAAATATTATGTATATTTTCATAAGGGGAGTGTGTTTAGAAATGGGAACACTCCACGAAAGATTACATTGGAATAAACTCATGTGTTCGCGCTTTTAATCAGTCTGCGCCTGCGTTAAATTTAGGGATGGGCGAGGGCAGATAATATAAATTGGTTATATTGATAATAACTAGAACATAATAATTAATGAATGTCATAAGTAAAACTAATACAGATTTAGTAAATAGTAAGCTGATGGGGTGGGAGAAACATTGTTTTCATTTTATGTGTTAACCTCAGTTATAATTGCACAACATTACATAACCTGTTTTGTCCTAAATAATTATTGATTTATACATAAGGCTATGCATTGTTATACAGGCCCTAGTCCTTCAGTCTGATCCATAATTTAATGATACTAGTCATAAGTATTATACTCGTACTTAGAAAATAAGATTATATTATTAAAACCATATTATGACAAGTTAACTTTATTCTAGATTAAATCAACAGCTTAAAGTTTCTCATAAAATCTAATTGAAGAGTGTTACATTGTATTTACTTTAATTCTAGACTAAATGAACAGCTTAAGTTTCTCATAAAATCTGATTGATGCTCATTACATTGTAATTGACAGATCTCTTTCAACTCAATTATGTATATCCCTAACCCTAAAATGTCAACTACTGAATAAAATTGTGAAGTAACTATACTTGTATATATAACAAACAGTTAAAGGCTTTAGTTATGAATCCAGTAAATAAATCTCTAAAGTCCAGCAATTATAATCCTCATTAATGACTAACAAATAGTTAAATTTAACCTATTATCTTTTTCTAAATGAATATACAGGAGTCTGGCGACTACATTGGATTGGCTGTCAGTTTTGGCTCTTACACAAGAAACTGGCAACTTTAAATACAAAATCAAATTGATAAATACATACCTACTTTTTGCAGTGTTATTGTAAATACTCAATGATAACACATCTTTCACTTATGAATAAATATTATGCATATAGATAAAATCATGCGACATCTTTCAAATAATTGATCATTTTTATCATTTGTTCATTTCACAATAGTTAGTTGTTATACATTGTAAAATAGTATGAACACGAAGGATTACTGACTACAAAGTTCAAGGTATAAGTTGGGCTATTAGTTTACAAGGCTCACTTAAGAGAATTACAATTTAGGTCGATTTCTTTTCCTTTGAAAAATGTGTATTATTACTTTTTTCTCAAAGAACAAATAAATACAGAAGAAGACAACTTTGCACAAATTTTAAATGATGGAAGCTTAATAGACTATGTATTGTAAAAGGAAAGTAGATTCTAAAATTAGGTTGTCACATTTAACAAACCATTAAATAACTAAAGTTATACAAGTTACATAAAAATAGTAAGGTTTACTACAAACTATTTAGTTATATAAAAATGAATTTAGCATGTGAATAGTTATATAAATCATGTAAAATAGCAATTTTTATAAACATAATAAAACAAATACAAAAATATAGCCTCTAGAACAGGTTAGGTTTGTTACATTAAAACAACATTTTCCATTCTATTGTAAAGGTTATCTTAAAGTATCTGTTTATTTTATAAACTTTTTAATTTTATAAACTTTTTAATTTTTATAAAATTTATTTATTTTTATAAAAATCATTTAAATTTGATCACTTTATTTTTAATACCATTTTTATAAGAATTGTATAACAATTATGTAAAATAGATTAACTTCCCCCTAATAGTTACAGTAGGCGTGTAATTATTCTACATGTTAGCTAGAAAATTCCTTTTCACGATACTACTGGAATATCAGTTGCTTTTCTATTGCGTACATTGCCTGGTAAAGTTCGCCATATCTGCACTAGTGAGGATAAATCAGCTGATTATAAATCAGCCTAACAATACAATACAATATTGAAATAATGCCCATCTGTTTAAAACATTGTGTTATTGTGTTTACTTTACTAGTTGTTTTTAGTTGAAGTAGAAATGGAAGAATTACCAGAGGCTTTTAAGAAAAAATTTACTGAAGTAAGTCAACACATTACTTTTATTGTTCGTTTGAATATTGTTACATTATTTACATTCTTGTTAAATATAGGCCTAAGCCTATTTGTTATTCAATGAAGTAACATTTTGATTTTGTAAAAACATAATTTTTTTGTAATAAATAAAAGTAAATAAACTTTTCAATTTGTAATAATCATATTTTTTGCTGTTGTGTCAAATAATTTTTGCTGTAGTATCGTGAAAAATAGTGTTAAAAACTTGTGGAAAAATGTTCGTTTCTGATGCTCGTTCTCTTTAAATTGTTTGTCTATGACTCGCAATTTAAATACGACTCGTACCACGAAAAATCACATTTTTCCCATTAGTTGTGAAATATACTATTTCTATATTTGTAATTTACTTTATAATAATGTTGATTTTTTCCTATAATTATAGACTGATTAATGAAAAAACAAACACAATATTAATTTAGTAAATTCTACAATTTTATTGTGTTAAGCTGTATTCTACAGACTGTGTTAAGCTGCCTTGTAAATGCCGTTGCTGGCGTAATCATGGTCGGCAAGACTCAATAAAATTGTAGAATTTACTAAATATTGTGTTTGTTTTTTCATTAAATAGAGTTCCACCAAGTACCGTCTGTCAATAATGTAAATCGTATAGACTGATTACTTTTTACTGTATACCACTGTAGATGTTTGTGGTTTATTGAACAATAGACAAACCTCATCATTGTGAACTTGATGGAATAAAACTCTAACACTAATTCTTACAAATATTTTCTTTATTTATTCAAACACTTATAGTTTAGTGTAGTTCCTGCATCACTAAAGATGGCGACTTTGTCGTTAAATCACGTTTTAATAAATAAACATACTATTTGTATTTTAAGTTTTATTCTATCATGTAAAGAATGTCACAAGTCCAGCTCAATATTTATTTACAATTGTGAAACTTACCTTTCAATAATGAAAATATTAAAATAAGGGTTGAAATAAACAATGATGTTCAAGATATGGCCCACAATAAAATTCATTGATTCTACTGTATATGACAAACCATTTCTCTTCACCCAATAATCATGGATTTTTTTAGTTTACTTGTTTGTTATAATTGCAATAATGGATGAAATAGATGATGATGTTCAAGATATAACCCACAATAACATTTATTAATTCTATGACAAATCATTCTCTCAACCCAAAAATCTCACATTCTATCCTGAAATTTTTTAATTCTCTCATTTCCCCTAGACAGTGAGGGGTGATACACCACATATAGAGGAATTTACCTAATTTCCTAGGCAGGAATATATTATTTTCTTTATATATAAGAGGACAGCAACATAATAACGCTGAAAATTAGTTCTATTTCTAATTATAACGAGTAAGTTAGACATGACCAAAATAGAAATAATTCTTTATTGTACAACCTTAAAAATATTTTAAAAACAAAGTTTCATCTCTAGTCCCCAAGATGTGTAACCTAGAGGGTTGTCTGATGAAAATTCATCACTTTTAATCAAAAGTAATTGGGTCTCATTGGTCTATGATGTTAGGAAAGAATAAACATCTTCAGAAAATCTTTACATTTCTATGTGAAATTAAACAAAGAGTACAAATATGAAATGAAACATGCCAAGAGTTTCTGTAGCTAGAGCTACAGAGGAGACTCAACTACCTGATGATTTCAACAGATTTTTTGTCAACTCTGTGAAGCAGAACAGAGAGGAAATAGACACCCTACTGGTTCCTCTACCAAAGTGTAAATTTCAGTTTGAAGAGATTGGCTGTGATGTGGTACTAAATGTGACTAGATATTGATAATAAACTCATGTAAACTATTGTAATTTTGTATGGCTTAAAGTTGTGGGATGGTGCTCCTGATGTTAAAAATAATTTAATCATTCAAAAGAAAGCTATAAGATTAATTGCAGGAGCAGCCTTTAATGAACACAGTAAACCTTTTTTTTTTTTTTATTACAGAAGATAGGACTGTATGTATATTATGGTTGTTTGTAATTGAATTGTTACTAAAAATAAAAAAGAATTTGAATATCTAAGTTGTACACGTAATATAGATGGTCACAATACCAGGAACAATCATCAAATTGATGTATCTTTTGTTAGGCTTTCAAAATGTTGCTCATATTATCACATGTTGAGTATCAACCTTTTTAATAAACTGTCCTGTACAGCTTATGTAAATTACCAGCCTTTATGTAAATTCAAAAATTGTAAACCCTATGACTACTTTTGGCAAAACCCCTTTATTCAGTCGAAAAATTCTTTGATATTCCGACAGCAATGTTGAATAATTATTTTAAGTAAATTATGAAATTCACTTCTAATAGTTCACTTGATATGAAATTCTTAGATAATTTATTAAGTAAGATTTTTCTCTTGTCTACTTTGTCTTTCTTAATTTTATCAAATGATGTATCTACTTGACTTTCCAATTGTATGTATCTTCCATGTTCAAAGGAATAAAATTATTCTTATTCTATATATCATGAACATCACCAGGAAATTTACTTATACCCTTTTTAATTATCCCACTTCTCTTTTACATTAATCAAAGTACAATATAAACAATTTCAGAAACCCCCCCCCCCCAGTCCATAGATTATTGCTCAGAATTGTCTATATTGGTAGATTTGATACGATATTAAAACCATCTGAACCTAACCTGTTCTAGATATCAATCATTTCTTGTTATTTAAAACTTCAATTATTAATCATTCAAAAAATTAAGTAACAAACTAAGGTCAGAACATGTGTGTAAATTGAGGCTGGAGATCCAGTTGCTGGTGAAACAATGGGTTTTTCATACTTCAACCTCTAAGACTGACAGCAAGGTAAGAGATAAGGAAAATGTGTATTATTCCAAAGCAAAGTAGAAGTGAATTAGGTACAATCATTTTATGTTTGCTTAATTCGACATACCCACCTTTAGAAGCCTGGGGAGATGGCTATCAAATGCTGAGTATACCCCTCACATTATTCTGGTTATTCCATCCACAGTCTATTCCAGGACACTCCATTGAAGATACCCTCTGTGAGTCATTTTCCTCTAACAATCGAGACTTGTATACAGGAGTTATATAAAAATCTTGACAGTAATAATATACTGTCTAAGTTTATATAGTATACCATTTCATTTCATTTTCCCCAACTAAAAATTTGGGATGGCATAAGTGGTCATTCCATTAACCCCTTGTAAAAAGCATAGGTTTGATTCCTGTATAACTTCATATTCTTTTTTAGCCTTTGTTTTGTTTTTTGTTGTTTTTTTTTCCATATCTAAAATTAGTTGTGTGTAACATTCAAATATTTGATTGAGAAGAAAAGTTATGATATAAATATTACAAGTATCGACAAAAGGTTCCACTTCATTTCTCCCAGGCATATAGATTTTTTTAATGAGAGGTCAAAAATGCTCATAAATTAAACCAGTACTTCATAATTTTGATAATAATTTTTATTATATAATTAAAAATATAGATTTTTGCTAGTTTTTATAAAACAAAATAAACCTTCCTGAACATAGGGACCAAATCTTTTTCGTCTATCATTGCTCTGAGCTGGCGAAATTGTCTATTTTCGTTAGACTTGTTGCTTGATTTCATATATTTAGCAGCAATGGATTAGATCATATGCATTTATTTTGACTAACTAATTTTATTACCAGCTAGATACATTTTTATTATTTCATGCAAAAAATTAAGTAGAATAAAATATTTGGTGTCTGGAACAGGTGAAGTTAAATTGATGACTTACAAATTAAAATTACTATTTGTTATAAAATTATTTATTAGTGAAATAACATACTATACCAGTTATTTATTTCATAGAATATTCTAAAAGCCTGGTTGGTTTTTATGCACCAAGCTTGTTGTACTTGTGAAATATATGATATTTTGTCATTTTCACGAATTAGACAATTTTGTTAATTTATATCTGTTATATTTGGCAAATCATAGAAACTTACAATAACAATTATTTGCATAATATGAAAGACTTGTACAAATCTTCATATTAGATCTGCATACATTATAAATAACTGGTATTAAATTTAACAGCTGAATGGTCTCGTTGTACACTATGACGAGTAAGTACTATACTCATACAGTAATGTTATTAAATTCCTCTCACATTTCCTCATTAAATAACTAAATAACACACTAAATAATAGTGTGATGTATAGCATAATTTTTAAATTAACTAACTATACATCATCTCAAGATAAACACTTGAATTATTTATAAACATGTATTTATTAACAGTGATCCCTTCCATTTTTACAGCATCAGGCTAATTGATTATGGACTATATGTGCATTGGCTAATAATTTTAAATTATTAAAAACTAACGGATAATTAGAACCCATATAAATTCTCAAACTTCCTTCACATATTTTTCCAATATGTGAAGGAAGTATCCCACCAATCCCACTTAACTAAGTACAATTCAAATTCCTCCCGATCTAACTCAAACTTTAGCTAAAACAGACTAATGAGCAATAAAATAAAAACAGTATCATCATCTTGTAACTCTCATGTCATAATTTTGTAACTAGATGTCCAAAGATGAGACATAATGTTACTTTACATAATGTTTAGTGATTTAAAATATTTAATTGAACAAATATATTATATATATATATATATATATATATATATATATATATATATATATATATATATATATATATATATAGTTCATTAAAAGTAGTTATGATTGTCTGAACACTTAATTTTCAGTCACCATCATCTCCAACTACACAAATTAATATCAGATCTAAGAACGATATTTTAGGTTCAGTACATTTTGGTGTTACTGTTGTATATGGCCATCTCTCACAGATTTTCTAAATAACACTGTAGCAGGCAAAAACAACTTATTTTAAAGGTGTCAGTTGTCATAATTGATAAAATTTTGTTTTTAAATAAAAGAATAAATGTATACTAATAAATTTCAGGTATAATATTTTTTAATAGAGTATGTTTATAATGTCTGTTTAAATTTGTTACAAATTCATTTTTTATTCCTGTTTTTGAAAGAAATCATTGCTTTATGAAAAGAAGAAGAATAGAATATAAAATAAAGACCCCTAGCCCTTAAATACTCTAATAGTGCGAGGGTCGGAAAAGAACAAAAGTTGGTCAAGAGAGACCAGGGATAGAAAAGATGAAAGAGGGAGAACCAACCAAAGGCTAGATGAAAAAAGATGTAGATTCATTCAGCTGGGTCACCTTGAAGAGAGTTTCGAGGGTTTTAGAAGTTTATAATTTGGATCATTAAAAACAATCTTACAGAATGTCTGTTAAATAGAGATTTATTTTACTGTACGTACAAAGGAAATTATTATGATATGGTGTTTCAATAATCCTCGATTTCAAACTAAAACATTATTTTCCAAATAATGTTTGTGTCAAGAAAAGGTGACCCTATTGACAGAACAAAAAAAAATAATAAGGCAAAAACCTAAAGGTTATCTTGCATAATAAAGAAAAGAACATAAAATAAAGACGCCTAGCCATCGAATACTCTAATAGCATCAGGGTTAGAAACATCTGAGCTATACAAATATGTGTTCGGTTTAGACAAAATCTGTTTTTGAGAATAAACCCCAACCATATAGGTTTAATATTGGTGGCATAAAAATATCAAGAGAAATATTGCCAGATGCTGAATTAAAGGATGGCATACACTTTTTTTTTAAAGAAAATACTCGGCAACTGTCACTTTTTTCAATTTTGAAGATGTCAAGTTTAAGCACATCATACAACAAATTGCTTTCCTGCTAAAATTTTCTGTGCATATTATTTCACTACCATAGAATCTGAAACATTTCAGCAGATATTTTTCTCTGTTTTGGAACGGAGACATGTGGTAAATTGGAAACATAGTAGGGTCAGCTGACAAATTAGTGTAAAGTTCAGATTTTTTAAACATGTTGTTTGATCTATTTTCATAATCGGGTTGGTAGTCATTTTTTTCAATAAAAAAATGAATAAAAAATGCACAAGTTCTCTCTACAGGGAAAGAAAAATCTTTTTGTATTTTCTTATTTAGTTTAGTTATATTAAATAAAATTTTATCAGTTTAATTAATAATTGATAGTTAGGGTCATGTGAGCCTGTAATCAGCTCTCATAAATGACTACCATGGTCATGTGACAAAATTGTTGAAGCTTATATTCAACTACGGTGCTCTCAGTTTCAATACTCCCCTCCTCCAAAAACACTATTAATTGAATTTAATTACCCATTTCCAAACATCAATAATTGATTTTATGGATTAATAGAGAAAAATGTTTATAAAATATAATTGTTGCAAGAGCAAACAATTAAACTTATTAATTAAATTTATTTAGTTGTAATAATATTCCGATACAACCTTTTATAGTGGTAAAGACTGAAGCTTATGATTAAAGGGATGATAGGGGGGGGGGAGAGAATGTCTAAACATCTGATAGCAAAATGTAAACACAGATGGAAATAACCTGTTCAATGTCAGTCTAATATGCATGAAGGACAGATAATCAACACTGTCTGTTATTAGTGCCATTTGTAATTCGTGCATTCTTGAAGTATTGGTGTGATATCTCTTTATTATCTATATGAAATGGCAGGGGTATAAGAAGATAGTCGGTGGACATAAAGTTTTGAATAGTCAGAGTCACAAAATAGTTCAAAATGTTTATCAATTTATAAAGAGGATAGGTTGAAACTGGTGGGCCGATTAACCTGAAAAACTTTCAGCATCGCGTTTCTGAAGCAATAGATGTCTCAGTCAGGTCATCAAGGAGAATAATAAATTAAAAGAAAACCATAGATTAGTCCGGTGGACAATTTCATATTCCAAATAAGAAAAAGCTATGAGAAAAACAAAATCAGACGTTGATGACTGAATTTTGTGTCATAAAATGTAACATATATAAATTTCATTTAAAAACCGCGAAACTTCCTACAATGAAAGGACTATTAGCAGATTTAAAAGAAAAGCTAAATTTTACAGGGTGTAAAATGACTTTGAGTAAAATTCTGTAAAAGTTAAATTTTAGATAGAGAAAACTGTCAATAATAGGAAATTTTTAATTGAAAATAATGACATAAGGAAAAAGCACCTTAGGTAATTTAAGCAAGTACAACAGTATGCGAGACCAGCAATTTTATGAACAAGACATAATATGGGTATATAATTCAGACCAAACCTATGAGTTGGAGTGACAATACCTCTGCTGGATTGAAAAAAACCTCTCAGCAAGAGATGACAGCTCATAATTGTTCATACGGGAAACAAGAACAGTTATGGACGAATATAGTACAGATGTTCGAGTCCGGTAAAAAAAACTGGTGACTATCACAGTAACATGAATTTTAAAATTACAAAAAATAGCTAAGAAATAAACTGTCTCTAAATATTCCCACAAGCTCTGTTATTGTTATTGATATACCCTACCGTAACTTTGAATTAAATCCAGCACCCACATCAAATACTCTTAGAATAAACATGGTGAAAAAAGGTTAGAAAAAAGAAACATTGCATATTTTAATATCATGATTAAACCTGAATTGTAAGCTATTACAACAGCAGTAAAGTATAAAATGTTTAAAATTGATGCAATTATTGCTGAAGCTGGTCATTTTGTTCTTCGTCAACCTCAATCCAGACCCTATCAAGATGATATGGGTGTACTAAAAGAATGTGTTGCTAAAAGAAATGTTTCATTTTCATTGAATGAATTAAAAAAAAACTGGTTGAGGACAATCCAAAGATATTATACCACAAGAATGTAAGTCTCACTTGGATCATTGTAAGAAGGTAGAGGGAAAATATTTAGTAATACAGAACCAAATTGACACAGTAATGATCAAATCATGTAAATTTAGGTGAAGATTCCAACAGTGATAGGGATGAGAAAATTACAAAAACAAGATTTTGGGATAGGAACTATGACCTCAGCAGCATCACACCTTTATAGAATATATTACTGTATTTAATTCTATATCCATTGTAATTATTTGGTTCATGATTATATATGCAATCTTTTAGAATTATTAGAAAGATAAGTTAAAACTTGAAAACCTCTATACCTTTATACAAGTCATTCTTTAAATACGGATATTTAGTAAAATATTGTTATGTGTATAATATGCTGTTATATGACTGTGTAACTGTGTTTACAGACACAGTATTTCTTTTACGGTAATTTTAAACAGAGCAGACACATAGGGCCCTCAAGGACACATGATACAGTTCAAATGCACCACTCTCAAGGTGATACAACCCAGAGGTTGCTAGAATGGATGCGCTGAATCTATTAGGTAACTTTATTTATGTTGATAGTTTTATAATAATACTACAAAATAGTATAATAATATAATAGTTAATAATTAATGTAGTGGATATGCATGATAAAGCCAAACATAACAAGGAACTAGTTCACCCGACTAGTTTCTGACAAAAACACAGCAAATACCAACCATCACCTACAAGTCCTCGACTTTAAACGGCTTTGTTCGGCCAATATAACTCAATACCACCCACATTAATTAGCTTGCTTCTAGTTGGCCGAACAGCTTCAAGCAAGGTGACAGAGGCCGCCAAAAACTGTGAACACTCACGACAGCGCTTTGTCTAAACTTCAAACCAATTACAGCCCACCTCGCTCTACGATTGGTCCACTTCACAACAATATGAATACCATGACCAGCTCATTGTTCTCAAAAAAATTGTATAAATACTGTGTACAAACATCCGGATTTCACTCCACTCACTACAAGAACTCCACTTGCATAACTCACTACAATCTATCACTCATTACATAACACTCACTTCACTCCACAGAGATACTCACTCCATTACTTCTTCTTCTACTCGAGACTCACTACTATTCCTCACCTGCTGATGTTACGGAAAACGAGGGAAACCTTTCTCACCTGCAAAGCAACCACTACATATTTAGACTTGCTTGAAGAAAGCCAACCCTACCCACATCCTTTGGTTTACTCGCAGCCCATCACCAAAATTAGAAGACCTGTGTACTTCCCAACAGGGAAATAAATAGAATTTCTGGTACCAGCTGAGCCCAACTGAGATCCTGAAAGGGAAATTGTTAGAGCGTCGGCTTTGGGGGTAGAATCTATTAGGGCTGATTGATGCCCAAGACCAACAAAGAGCGACAAGTAGCTCGTCGGAATCCAGAGACATAGATGACTTCAATGGAGGGACCCTCAAATAAACAGCAAGAAAGTATCACTTCACAAGCGCCTAGCCAGTGAAATTCCCTACTCACCCTAACGGCCCATCTTTACACCGATCCATCCTGTAAGAATTCCTAACACCCTAGAGCCCCCCTTCTACATGCTCTAATTACCCTGAGAAACCTGGCCATGTGGTCCTTTTCAGGGCCAATAATTTGTTGGGGTTTTAAGGGGGAAAACCATTGCGGACATTATCGTCATAACAAAAAATGAGCATGCTCCACCTTTATACATACAAATGACAAAACAAAAACAATAACATATAATTTTTAAGAACAACAACAGGACTAATACTAATTAACATACAAAAATAAACAACAACATAAGGAGGGCCCTGGAAGAGTTAACAATTATAAAATATGGAAACAACAATAAAAACAAATATTACAGGGTAGTAAAAGAACACTACAACGAGTTACGAAGAATAAAATTTAAAAGGAAAAATTAAACATTATATTACAGAGCTATAGAATGACTGCAATAATTGATTAGATTTTATCAACGTTTTTCAGACAATGCAAGGACAATACCTGATCAAGAATCTGAGCATCATCCCCCATCATCGCATGAAAGGAATTGCGAAGGGCAAATGTTTTACACACACCTCTCAAAGCAACACAGTCAATGAGGATGTGCTTAAATAACAACACACCTTGACAAAATGGGCATTTTGACGCATTCCCGTGTTCCTTCAGAAATCCATGAATAATCATTGAATGACCGATACAAACATGGGCAATCACCACTTCCTCTCGACGACTGGCATGTATTATGGATATATTCCATGGACAGCCAGCGTATTTTATTTCCCTCAGCTTATTGGACTCTGTATTTGTCCACTCTTCTTCTCATTGCCTATGCAAAATTATTTTCACGCATGATACTAAGTCAGATACCATAACACACATTGTGACTGGTATCTGACTTGTAGCTTCCTTTGTCGTTTCGTCAGCTTTTATGTTTCCTGAAATTCCACTATGCCCAGGTACCCAGAAAAATGATACTCTGACGCCACTTAGCTGAAGTCTGTGTATGGAACAGAGAATATCTTCAACCAAGGAGTTCTTATAATACATATCCTGGGATAGCCTGTAACGCACTTTTGGAACACAAAAGATAGTGATGGAAACCAGATGAAACCGTATTAACGCCTTTCAAAATACCAATATGTTCGGCAGAAATTACACTATAATCTGAGGACGAACAGATGAGTAATATGCGCAACTGACTTTATTGTCCAGTTTAGAACCATCTGTGAAAATAATTTCACAACATGGGTATTCATGAAGTATATAGCGATACTCCTGACGATATATTACATCAGGAGTGTTGTATTGATGAACCTGGACAGTGAAAATCAAAAGTTGGCATTTGAATGAGCCATCGAGGAATAAAATGTGGAGTATACTCATTCATTGGAGGAAGTACAAGGCCCAAATTTTCAAGGATTCTAATTATTCTAATGCCAAATGGGGCAGTATTAATCTCATGACATTCATATCTGTCAGCCAATGGATTATTAAAAACATTGTTGTATGCTGGATGAGTTTGGAGCGTAGTCTACATATATATGTTATTTGTAGTTGCTGTCTTCATTGAGTAAGAGATGGTTTACCAGTCTCCGCAAGTAAGCTAGAAACTGGACTTGAACAAAATGCTCCAGAAACAATATGCAGTGCAGTTATGTATCAAATCAAGCTTCTTAATGGCTGATGGTCTTGCGGATGAGTAGACTATGGAGCCATAATCAATCCGAGATCAAACAACTGCACAGTAAAAATGTAGCATACAAGTCCTATCGGTTCCCCACCGAGAACCGCTGAGAACATGTAACATGTCAAGTATTTTATTGCACCGTGTTTTCAGGTCAGATAAATATGGAATCTAAGAGAGTCATCGATCAAATAATAAGGCTAAAAATTTAGCAGTTACAGCAGTTTGAATTTATGTTCCGTTGAGAAATAATAAAGGCTGATGGTTTAGTCTACGGTGAGTAAAAGCAATACATTGCATTTTTGAAGAAGAGAAATTAAATCCTGCCAATTTTGACCAAGATTGCAGTTTATTTATTACAAGTTGAAGGGCTCTTTCGCCAATTGCCATACCTCGAGAAGCCACATATATAAAGCAAAATCATCAACAAATAGAGAACAGCAGACAGGACACTGTACATTAGCGGTAATGGTGTTGATTTACACAGCAAACAGAGTCACACTCACCCGAGGGACACCATTCTCTAAATGATAAAAATCAGACAACTTAGTTCCAACACGCACTCTGAAATATTGCTGAAAAAGTTTTGTATAAATGCAAGAATATTGACATTTATACCCCATGACCTAAAGTATTCATACTTCCTCTTCGTCAAGCCATATCATAGGGCTTTTTCATGTCAATAAACACTGGAACCAGTGTCTGACATAATAAATAGGAATTTTGTATGGCAGACTCTAGAGAAACCAACTGATCAGTAGATGATCGACCCTGCCTAAAGCCAAATTGGTGATTACAAAGCAGATGCTCACTTTCGATGTTTGGCACTAATTGATCACTCTCTCCACCAGCTTGCAAAGCACACTAGTGAGAGAAATGGGACGGTAATTTAAGGGTTCAGTTTTTTCTTTACCTGGTTTGAGAAGAGGAATTACTGTAGACTCCAACCAAGCATCGGGAAAGCAATACTCCTCAAATATATGATTGTATATATGTATATATATTTTATTTCCTTCAAGAATCAATACAGATACAAAATATTAACACACCTATGACAGTTATTTTATACAATAGCAATGAGTGAGACAGAAAAAAAGAGAAAGGAAAAAAATCAAACAAAAAAAATTTAACAAATCTACACATAGACATAAAGTATACACATTGACCTGTACCATATTCTTATATACATATATACACTTACGCCCAATCATACTTACACACCTATACATAAAACTAATACACAGCCTATAACTATAACATTTGCTTATCTAAACTAAAAGTATAAAAAACATTTGTTTGAATAGAAAATATAATATAGTTCAGAGAAAACTACCCCATTTCTCTGGAAGAGGAAAAAAAACACCCGGCTCCCCTAAAGGCATAGCCCGTTTTGGGGATAGCCATTCGTACATTTTGCGAAATAAAATATGACAGCAGTAATACAAAATTAACATAACAAGATATAGCTCCTAAAACAATAATTATAATTTACAAAGAGTTTTCTTTGCCCTTTTCCCCAAAAATATCGGTGAGAATTCTACACAAATATTAACAATTTCACATCTTCTTACTTATCAAGAGAGAAAAAAAGTAAAAATCCAAATCATAATAAAATTGATACATATTCCAAAACATATGTAAGAGCAATAATACATAAGGGTCACTATACTATTCAATAACTATTAACTACATACATCAAACAAGTGCTCAACCTCCTCCTGTTCAAAGAGCCAACTTTTCAATATTCGCAAAAAAAAAAAATGAAATTGAATTTCCACTTTTGATGTGGCCAGGCAGAACATTAAATAATTTTGGCCCCAGGAAACAAAAAGTCTTCATAAAGTAAGTTTTAAAAGGTTTCAATATTTTATCGAGTATTTTTGAAAAGGTAGACACAAGGGATATTGGTCTAAAATTATTACATACATTAGTAGAGCCTTTCTTATGAATAGGAATCACTACGGCTTCTTTGAGTTGGTCAGAGAAAACACCAGAACTAAAACTAAAATTAAAAACGTATAACAAGACATCGAAAAATTTACGATAAGTAAGTTTTACCATAGTAGAGCTAACACAATGCCTGGAGATTTTCTACTTTGTAAACAGTTAATAGTGCAAACAATATCTCTTTCTGAAATTGAATCTAAAAACATGGAAGAAGCCTCACACCTGCCATCAAAACAAGCTTCAAGATCGGGTGAAACATAATATGAATCATTCTTATAGTCTAGTTCACAAGATATATCATCTACAACAGACAAAAAGTATGTGTTAAACTTATCAGCCAATAACTCTGCATTATCCTGCAATTTACCATCCACTATCAAACTTATTTTATTATTCTTTGACCAATTATTTGTTTTAGAATACTCCATGTCATTTTGGAGTCCCTCTTGCAGTTTTCTAGAAGACCAAGATAATAATTACTTTTTATTTTATGTATATCATTGTGTAATTTATTACGAAATTTGTTAAAATTTTCCCTTAATCTGTCATCATTAGGACGTTTTAAAAAGTTTGTTTATATATTAAATTTCTTTTTTTAATGCGCTTACAAATATCAGCAGTTATCCATGGTTTTAATTTTGTGAATTTCTTAGTATTATGACGTACATATGTCGCTTTAGATATTAAGTCTAATAATATTCCAATAAATTTAGAACAGGCAAGAGGTGCATTAAGTTGTTGATAGACATCATTCCAATCTACGCTATTAAGAGCATTATTTAAACACTCGTAGGCCTAATTGATGCAATAAGAGATTATCTGTTTACCGGATGAAGTCAACTCCCCTCACCTCAAAGTCAACAATGTCATGAAATGATCAGAAACATGTGATTCAATTATGTGTGCCTCCACATTTATTGTAATCTTATTTAAAACTCTAACATAAACATGGTCAATACAAGTTTTTGAATCCTCTACAATTTGGGTAGGTTGATTCACAAACGATTCTAGACCAAAACTACTCATTAATGTTTTATAATCATTTGAAACTTTACATTCCTCTAAGATATTAATATTTATATCACCAATCACTATCAAATTTTTTGGCGATTTAGTTTCCTCAGTTTGTATAAAATAATCACTTAATTCCTTACGAAAAGACTGAATCGATTGCGAGTGAAATCTATACATACTTATTAAGAAATAAGTTTCTTTTGAAAATCTAAAAACAATTTCTTGTGCGTCTGCTGAAGTGAAATTTAGTTGTCTACTCTGTAAACATTCAACTTGAGAATGTATATAAACCGCCACGCCCCCCCCCCCCCCCCAGCGCTCTAATTGTTTCATTAGAATTTAGCATCAGATTATAATTTGGTAATTGATAAAAATCACTCTCAGTTTTACTTATCCAAATCTCAGACCAAACTATAAGCGGCCAATTTTCCCACCCCGATAACTCAGTTAATAAAATGTCAAAATTTTTACGCATGCTTCTAATATTTTGATGAATTATGTCAAGACGCTTAAAACCATTGGCAACAAGATCAACACAAGCTTCCTCTGCTAAATCTAACATAAATTAAGATAAAAACTTGTTCTTCTACAAGTTAAGGCAACATACAAAATACTACAAATAAATAAAGAAAATGCAAATAACTTAACACTAAGACAGTATTTACAAGTTATGAAGATCATCTTGGCTCATTACTTGCTTTATTGGATCACCTTCAGTCCTTCTCAAAAATACCCTGACTCCTCGTACCCAGCAGAACTTATAGCCGTGGTTCCTTTTCGCCTCGCGTGCCAAAGCAAACAGCCTCCTTCGCGCAGGTGACAATGATTCATTTATGTAGAGAGGAGTGTTTGTACCGAGTCCCATGTGTCTTGTAGACAAGTTCTGTTTTGCACACTTCTTCCGCAACAACTCTTCCTTGTCTAAACGCCTTACAAATTTAACAATTATACCAGGATGGGCGTTTGGGTCCAGTCTTTTACCCAACCTATAGCATGCATCAATCATACCTTCACTTATTTCAAAGTCTACAGCGATGCCAACCTTTTTTATAATTTCGACGTCTTCTCCCTTTTCCATGGGAACACCCTGTACCTCAATGCAATTACTTCTGCTATACTGTTCAACATCCTCCAATATACTCTCCAGCGTCATAATTTTCTCCTTCAAAGCTTTATTTTCAGTAGTTATTTTTTCTATTTCTTCCAAAACTTGTCGACCTTCAAGGTTTGCTGTTTAATAGCCTCCGTATTTTCTGCTAACTTTTCGCTCTGATATTCATTTGAGGTATTAAAATCCTTCACAATTGTTGGCTGGTCTTCCTTTATTTCATTTATGGCATTGATAACATCTTGTAGGCTCAGCTTTCCCTCCCCCGCCTGAGACTCTAGCTTCAAACTCTTCCGCCTTGTAATAGAACATCTCTCACACCTCTACACTAGATTTTCCGTAGATAAATGTTCAATGTCAGCTTTACTAAGTTTAGCGCAACCACCATAGAAATGTTTTTCACAGTCATCACATTGTATCTTTACATGCTTCGATGAAATAGATTTCAAACATACATTGCAATTTGCCATTGTGAGAATATAATGAGTAAAAAAGTATATTAAACACAAGCGAAAACAAGTGCTACAAAATTTCAAGAACACACAATCAATCGCGAACACACTCCAAACGTGCACTTTAAACTCTAAGATAGTCAGGAGCAAGATAAAGATAAGATAGAACCTCACTGTTCAAACACTGTCTCATAACTGTTTTAACCTGTTGAATCCCATCGACGTGGCCGCGTGTCCGTGCACTAGCCCCGCTACAAGCCCAGCGACTCGGCGCTGCGTCTGTGGTACAGTTTGAACTTGTCGTGCTTTCTAAATCGAAGTAAGAAGAAGAAATATGCTGTTTGTTACCGTTCTGATCGGGAAAATCTGTCCTTTCGATTGGTATATTTCGTTTTGCGCTAGCTGGAACGGCATCCCTGCAGCGATTGATAAACTTCAGCTGTTGTATTATTTGTAGATCATCTGTTGCGTAGTATTGGATGTTTGTTTACTATGGCAAGATGTGCGGGTCCGTCTCGAACCCTTTGTGACAATGAAATAACTTAATATTTAGAGATTGATAATCTAAGTTTTTATTTTTTATTTTGACTATTTAGCCTGTGTTTTTTACTCAATGAAAATAAATATGTATTTTCAGTAAAATGAAATGATTTATTTCAGCAATGTTACAGAACGGCACTAAAATCTGAATTTTTTACTTATACAGCGTACTGCATTTTTGGACATAATTCATTTTGGTGATAAGATTTTTTAATTTTATAAACATTTCTATGTAGGGAATTGAATTTCCTACAAAAAGTATATATTGGATTTTAAAAAAAAAAATTGTTTAATTTTAATGTAACTTTATTTTTGAAATTTCTGGTAAAAATTTGAATTTTTTAGATTTTTTTAGAAAAAAAAAATGTATATGTTATTTTTTATACTATTTTCAGCTTCTCCTGTTCTTTCTGAAGAAAACACATGCATATATTATTATGTTTACTTCATTTTTAGATTTGTACAAATTTTTAAAAAAGAGTCTGCAAATTAGCAAAAAAAAAACCCAGGCTGGGGGGAATGCCTGGCTCTGCTATACCTGGGATTCAAAAGGTTAAGGAGAGTTCTCTTCTCCGAAGTTGGGTAAGGTTTAACCATAGAATGAACTATGTTGTCAGGGCCTAAAGTGGAATCTCGTCCCAACAACATAGCAGACTCTAATTCCTGTAAGGAAAATGGGTTATTTAATGGGGATTCTTCAGACACACCTACAGTATAAGGTATTGGTACTAGAGAAGTTTTATGTAAACAAAAGGCATCGCTGTAAGAAGCAGTTGATGAAAAGATCTTCCCACCGTTGATGTGGTTTTTGATATTGTGCCAATGTACTGGGCCCATGATCCCTTCCTACTCTGTCTAAACACTCGACGTGCTTTGGTTCATGAATTTTATACCTTTCACAAAACTGGTGGACGTCTTCAAAATGTTCTTGTCCGCTACTGTAAGTAGTGTTGCTATAAATGAATGTACTGGTTCATAAAATTGAAACGTTATCATTAATATTAGGTAAACAAATATCTGCTGATCAGATTTTGTATAACAGTAAGGTTCAACAACATATCCGAAAAATCAGAACTTGACACTAATTTGTCATCTGAACAAACTCAATGTTTGAATTCATCTGCCATTTCAATTCAAAACATCTGCCTCTGTTCGACGACTGAGAATAATGTCTATCGACATTATGTTTCCAGTTCTAGAACAGTCATAAAATGTTAACTAGACACCAATTTATTCCAAGAGCTGCTTTAATTCAGTGAGTTAAAAATTTTAAGTGATAAAAGCAACCTTTGCCAAAAAATTTCTTATGAGAAAATGTGCTTAATTGGCAATGTTTCAGCCAGACTCTTTATTTTTTTGCGAAAAATATTACTTTTTTAACTAATACTGTTACCAAATTTGTTTATATACAATTAAACAGTATACAAACAATGTATATTGATTTATTATTTCTATAAACTCTATTCTACTAAATTTGTTTATATATCTCACCATATGCCAAACCAGGTTTTTTTTACATTCTACTGAAAGATGCAGTATTGTTTCATACGATTGGTGGATGGTGCATCATTCTTTCCATTTTTAATTTTATATTCGACTTTCTGGCTGGCATAACTAAACAAAACATCTGCAACAAAAACAAAACTTAAATTATTAACCCATTTGTCTACTTTGATATGTCTCCTCGCTGTTTTCATGACCCTTCTCACATTGATGGAACAGTTCCATATCGAGTTTTAAAATAGTTTTTTTTTCCTTAATGATTTTTTTAAACATGTTACATTATGCAGACAGTTGTTTTATTTTATGGGTTGGTAATCCTGAATCAAATAAATATGACATACCTAGTGTTTATTATGTAGGTAGTCCTTTATATATTTTTTATTATTACATACAGTATAATCATTTACACAAGACCTTTTACAAGGTAGGCCTATTATGTAAGGCTTTTACTATAATCAACTAATTTTGACTTTGATATAGGCCTACTGTTGTAAAAAAGATTCACAGCAATAAAATTAATATAATATAATTTTGTATATTTTATTTATGATGAATTGATTAAAATAAATAATAAAACTGTTGATTATAAATTGCATTGAAAATCGCCCAAATTATAATGATGGGGGGGGGGTAGTATATAAAAAAATGACTTATAAATTAAGATTGAAAAACATAAAGCAACGTTAATTAAAATATGAAATAAACACATTAAAACAAAATTAAATTTTTTGTTTTCCCAACAAGTAAAAAGACAAATAAAAATGATAACTATAAGAAAAGAAGAAAAAAACTATTCTATTGTTTTCAAATTATTGTAAAAATAGTTGCTTAACTTTATGTTATATTTTTATTCCCATACATCTACCAAAATAATATCACACGTATAATAACATATACAAACTAATAAGTACAACATTTGTTATAATGCAATGATAATGTTAAAATAATGATAATATCTACACACAAATCCACAATTATATATTTAATTTAAAGTAGCGTAGTAGCAAATATTTAATTAATGAAATGTCAGTAATCATTCCATCGCTAACTACAAGAACTTAAAAGAAAATATGAAATTGCTTTTAGGAATATAAATTCAAATTTATGGAAAATTTCTTCACAAATATACCTTTTTTAAAGAGAAATTATGAACTACAGATACAATAAAAATAAATAAATAAAATTAGAAAGAATATATTCATTTATATAAGATTAAGTTCCTAGTTTTTCTTATGGTTAGTAATATATATAATGGTGGTTTATTACCATATTTTTAATTAACATATTCATTTACAAGTTTTCTTAGCACTCTAAGGTCCAAAAAAATCAGTTTTTGAATCCCTTCAGGTAACGATTGTTAAATCAATCTGGTATTATATTTTAGGAAGGATCAAAGGTTAAATTATTATATTATAATATATAACATAAGTAATCTTTTTATTTCTCCATTAGATTTAAATATTTATATCCAATATGTATGCTTAAACAAGAGCATGTTAAATGAATCGTTCATTATTTGTGGCTATAATTAATTAATGATGTAAGACTAAAGTTAATAGTTTTGTTTTTTACTTGGAAGATATCAGAAATATTATATTAGTAGGCTAGCCGACTACCCTACCAACAAAATTGTATGATTCTTACATTTAAGAGTGAAGACGATAGTATAGAATTGACATTAAATTTTTAAAATTGTCAAGAGTGGTTTTATATTTTTTGATTTCAATTTATCAATAATTGAATATTATTATCAATAATTATTAGGGTCAGTTGGGGTAATTTGGGTGTATATTTCAACATTTTTTTAAATTTAGGCTTTCTAGTTACTTTCCATGTTGATTTTTTTTATTATTATTTTTATTCAGTTTAGCAATATGACTTTCCCCAATAATTTGATATTACATTTCAAAAATTGAACTTCTCTTATAGGCATGGTGATAATTTATTTACTTCTACTCAAATTACCCCAGGGTTGGGGAAAAGTGGGTATAGTGTGTAGCATATATTATAACTGGCTTTACAGACATTAAATAACAAAATTACTTCAACCTGGGGTAAATTTAGGTAATCTTAGAAATAAAGTGAGCCTAATAAATGAAAATCATTATTTATTTATCAAATTAGGAGATTCAATAACTAAATATAAAACAAAAAATACTTGCAACACATACATAGGTCTAGTTAAGTTACATAAGATTCTTACTTAACAAATTTATAATATCTCCCATTGAAAATGGGGACAGGAAACACTTGTGAAATTGGCCCACATCCACCCACTCAATATCGGGAAAGATATATATTTATTTTGGAGTGATATATAGTTTAGTAGCCTCTATTAAATAATAAAAATAAATAGCAATTATACTTAAATTAACTCAATATGCTCAAATTATCCCAACTGACTAGGGCCTATATTAATTGTATGTGGGAAATGATTATACACACAAAATGTACACTTGAAATTATCACCAAGGCAAACCACTTTAAAATGTTGTAAAGTATATAATTATCTATTACCATTTAAACAAATGAATACATATAACTTACATTTTTAATTGGTACTCCCTCAAAAAGTTGTTTTGGTAATTGTTTACAAGGAAAGTTACTGATTTTTTTTTTTTTAACATGTTCTAGATATCTTATTTCTTAATTAAAAATAAGTTTTCATCATGGAACTAACTTTTTCACGAAAAAAAAAAAAAACAACATAATTTCAACTTTTCTAGGTTAAGCTCCATTAAGTGAATTACGTGTTAAAATAGGTATGTATGTGAATTTTTACCTTACAACGTCAAGTAAGGTGGCTATATATATATAGCCACCCCATCTGACATACGCGTAAATTTGTTTAAAAAAAAGAAGAAATTGTGTGTTATTTCCCAAGTACTAACAGAGCTCGATGTTGATTTACTTCGGTGACTTATAAATGCATTGAATTCTACTTTTTAAATTGTGATTTTTCAGTGAAAAAATTAGCTCCACTTTGAAATAAGGTATGTAGAACATGTAAAAATAAAAATAAATAAAATAAATTGCAAAACAAATCAGTAACTTTCTTTGTAAACAATTACTGTTTTTGAAATGAATAAAAATGGGTTCACAAACAAGTTTCCAAAATTTGGAATAGCATAAGAATACAGAATCCAAATTGTATTACTTGACTTATCAAAAATCTTAAAATAAACGAATTTAAAAAATAATGAAGTAAATTGAAAGTTTCAACTTCTAAGCACATTTTTTTTTTAAATATGACTAAATTACATAAAAAAAAAAATGCAATTAATAATTAGTACTAGTTGTCTCCCCTTTATTTTGTGATAATTATTTAAATAATTTTAAATGACAATTAGGGCTACAGATTTAATAATTTCACGTAGGTAACAATTAATTTTTACATCAATAAAATTCATTGTACAGATGTTTTAATATGTAAAATAGTATGTCTATCCCAAATTCGCAATTTTAGTAAATTAATAATATCTAAATTCTACTTATTTTACTGTTGTCCCACTTTATTTTACAAATGGAACCATTTAAAAAGATGTACATTTTTTAAGGATTTTAGAACTATAAAGTGTTTTTAATCCTGAACTCCACACAAGGGATAGAGCCATCTTGTACCATTTTTATAGTATAATTTCCTATACCTACAGGAACAAAAGTAAGAAATTAAACAACATATTGGAAATCAGGTTATATAGGTACATAAACTATAAGTTTTTGGCATCATTTTGACGAGTTAAATGTTTGTTTCTATCCAAAGAAATCTTTTAATTTTATTGTAACATTTTCTTCTATAATTTAAGTTATATTAACTTATAGAGACTATCTCTATATATCTTAAAAGTTCTATGAAGAAAGAAAAAAAAATTAATTAAATTTTAGCCTCTACCTAACCTATCAAGATGCCTCACTTCCACCATTGTAGTATGTATTTGATTATTATCATGACAGGTTATGATATATTAGTAAGCTTTTTTTTTCTCCTTCATTATTAAGAATAAATAATATGACTTGATTACATACGCAAATTAGTATTTTACTTCTATCTGCTGTCAACGAACATTTATATTCAAGTTATATTTCATAGGTTGGTGTTTCCCTTTTTAACTTCCATAATTATAGTTTAGCCAAGTTCCTATTATTCTGCAATACAAATTTAAGTATTTTCGTATTAAGAAGGTCTTATACCGCAAAAAAGGAAACATTTATCTTTTTATAAGTTTTCATTTTAGGGTAGACTATAATTTATTAGGGACCAATACCCAAATGACTTCATAAACAAGGAAATATGTGCATGTTCTTTACAAGCAAAAACTAGAAAACATTTATCTTTAAAAAAATTGTTAAGTGATAGGTATAGGTTAGGTGTTTCATATTCAAATACTAGATTTTAAGTTTATGAACAAAAACTAATAAACCCTGAGAAATAAGGTTGACATATGTATATATATCGACAAAACAAATTGTTAAAATCTTTACACTTACATCGAAACTAGTATCATTTTTAAAAAATCTAACCTAAGTTATAGTACATCTAGTAAGCAAAGTAAGACCCAAGATATAAAATTGTGGTTAAGTTGGTCTAGGACTATAATAATATGTAAGAGGAAAAACAAAATACATGTTCCCACAATGTAGATTTTTGTTGACATCTAAACAGTGCAAAAAAACTAAAACTCCAGGTTTTGATTGTTACAACTACTGAAATTTACCTTCATTATAAGATTAATGATTTTCAGTATTCTGGGGGTGAAAAACTAAATACTCCAATAAGATTTACACGATATTATTATGGATATTACCATTAATTCCTTAGTTGCTACGATCCAAATAAACTATTTAGTATTTAAAAAATCAGTGAACATATTAACCCTACAGCATTCAAGCATACTCCAACATTAGAAAGATTGATCCCTAGCATTCCAACCAAAATTACTCGGTTTTATTACTCGAACTTACCTCAATTTATTGAAAGTATTGTACACTATTAAATGTGTTGTTCATATCAAAATAATGAAACTATAATAATAAAAATTCAAAATTCAAATTTGGTCACCATTTGACAGATATTGGGTTTTGTGAAACTAATATTAAACCAACATAATAGTAGTGAGGCTATGGGTTTTGGACGATCCGCGAAACATCACCAAAGCCTCCTAATTTCATGAGTTTTCATTTGTAAAAGTGTTATTTCTTGCAATAACATTATAATAATTATTAGCATTGATTAATTATTATTATTATTAAATATTTCAATTAATGATATTGCATGATATCAAGTAAGCAATATTTATTTTTATTCTTTAGATATTTTATAACAGGAATAAAATAAATTTCATTGAAAAACTGGGTTATGTGAAAGAATATAAAACTAATACGTGTTTGAATACATTTTCTATGATTATTTCATTTTCATCACAGTTAAAAATGGTCAACTATTATTATATTCCATTTATTCACTTAATTTAAATCTTCGAAAGCCTGCTCAATTCTTGTGCAGAGTGTATTTGAGACAACTAAATTATACAAAGTTAGCATTTAGTGATTTAATTTTCATTAATTCCAAAAGCTTGTCTAGGGTATTTACTAAATATTTAGAAAGTTTAATAATTAGTTACTATTTCATCATTCTTGTTATATTTTTTTTTTATTTTCCACATATATATGTTATGTGCCAATAGAGTATTATATTGTGTCCAAGATAATATCACTGATGGTAGATATAATAAAAATAATATAGAGGATATTTCTCTACTACACAAAAATGTTATGGAAAAAATGCAAATTGTCAACAAATTTACAATCAAGAGCATAGAGCAATCGGCTATTTAATTGAATTTCCATTCGTCTGTTAAAAGTAAATGAATATTTGTAAATTTTCTTTCTTGTTTTACTTATATTCTTTTAGGTTTAATTTAATTCCATATTATTAAAGCTTTCACAATTCACAAGTCGTTAAGCTGTCAATTTCAGCAACTTAAGCTAGTCTATGCACATGAGTACTAGTTATTATGTATGATCCTTGATCACTAATGTGAAGTCCATTTCTTACATTATCTTTGGTAGTTTCGTTCAGCTAAACTTATCTATGGTTCTGTTGATATAGATCTTTGGTCTTTGTGTTCTTCCGTCTTCGTTTATTGTAGATTGTGGAAGCATTGATTGATAGAACTAGGTAGGTGGCTACTGGCTAGGGTTCTAGGGTAATTTTTTACATTTTAACAGTTGAAAGGTGTAGATTTTACGTATTAATTACATGTTTATATCAAACCAGTGTTTTAACAATAATGAAACAAGATAAGTCTAGAAGTAATAAGATGTCAAACAGTATGGATGATTCCGGTATAGATCACTCGCCCGATGGTGATGATGATTTTAGTAACCAGGACGATCCAATGGGCGATTATGGTGAAGAAGATGATTATTATGAACAAGAGTACAGACCAATGCTACCGAAAAATCGAGGAAGAGGAGTGGGAATGTTCAGGTAATCTCGATCTAAATAGTTATTTAATCATAATTTTTTTAAAGTAAACTCTGTTTTCCAGTTATGTTACTAATCCTAAAACTCGAAGTACCGGCAAGCCTATGATTATAAAAGAGTATTTAAATCGTTAAAATGAATTTTTCTTTGTTAAATCTTTTGGTCTATTGAGTTATATCCTAGGTGTTGTGGCTTTCTAACTTTAAATATAGGCTGAATTTAATGCAACTAAGATTTGGGCTCCTGTGTATAAGTTTGATCAGAGTGAAATAGACTACCAGGCTTTGGTAATTGTGTATTGTAGACACCTTGTGGTGAGATTTAGTTAGGAAATTTGTGAAATTCGTTTGCTATTTAGGCCTACCTTATTTTGAAGAAATTTCATCATATTTGATGTCGGAAGACATTTTTAAAGTATCAAAATCCATTACTTAAGTAGAAAATACAAAATATAAGAGTAGGAACTCGACTTGAAATAAATCGACCCGTGCATATGGTCGACTTGTGCATAACTCAGGGTACCCAATACAAAACTCTGAGGTAGTAAAATCTCACCAACCGATACTATTCTATCTTATAGCAACAAAAGAAGAAGTCTGTAGCTATATTGTCACACTAAGAATTTTTGTTTATATAGAACACAATCATAAGGCATCGAAGTATTAAGAAAGTTATCTTTGTATCAAAAGAGTTTGAAGTGGGTGAGTTACAAATTAGTAATTAGGCAGCTTATCTGGGACAGGACGTCTGTGAATACTGTAGATAACTTATAGAAGTGTGTACACAGCTAATGTAAAACTAACTGGCTGAAAGATATTTCAATCCTATAGAATGTCAGTGGAAGATTTATAATCTATACCAGAAGTCTCCTAACTACGGCTCGCGAAGAAATTTTGTCTGGCCCATGCCTATCGGACAACCGTGAGTATAATGGCTGGTTTTAGCCTAACAATTAGCTAAAAGCAAAAATGTTTCATATTATATAATAATTTAAAACGAACTTAAACTCCACCAGAGCTTTATTTAATTTAAGAGTTTGGACAACGTTCTACTAAACTGGAATGATAAAATGGCTCCAGGTTACAGTAGGCCGAAGATACCCATACCCCTTACGGGACCAACTCCCGTTCCCCACATGGTGACTCACGTCGCTACACATCTAGTGTCTCTCAACGTATACTGAAAGTGAAGTTGTTGATAAAGCCTGATACTAACTAAACGTTGTTTATTACTTTTTAATATAGTGTTTTAGTGTAATGCCGGTGTGTTACAAATAATAGTGTCTGAGTGCCTGTGTTTTATACCTATAATTTCCATTATGTCTTTGTCGGAAAAAATGGACAGTTGATAGTTAGTGTCATGTTTTTAACGAAAAATGGTGTATAGATGACTTTGTGGTTGAAAACACAAATACCATTCAGTGTCTTATTTATAATTAAACAATATCTGTGTTGAAAGAGTGTAATATTCAAAGACATTATGAAACAAAATATCCAAAATGAAAATACGCTGAAATGACAGGTCAGATTTGATCAGACAAAGTTTTATCTGAAAAAGTCTATTACACCTCAACACGACATTTTTACTAAGCAAAAATATCAAAATGAAGCAGCTGTAAGAGTAAGTTTCAATATCAGTCACATCTTAGCTAAGGGTGGCAAGCCTTTTACCGATGGTGAGTTAGTAAAAACCTTCATTGAAAAGGCGATTGAAGAGTTGTGTCCTGAAAAACAGCAGTTGTTTAATTCGATTAGCTTGTCTGCAAATACAGTTGATCGGTGAACAGAAGATATAGGCCCTGACATTAGTCACCAGTTTCAAGATGCCTGTAAAAAATTTGAGTAGGCCTAGTATTTGATTGCTTTAGATGAGTCAACCAATGTGTCCGATTCAGCTCAAATACTACTTATTCTTAATTAGAGGTGTAAAAAGTGATTTGGAAATTGTCAAAGAGTTTTCTTATGTTTACTCAATGAAAAGCAATGTTACTGGAGTGAAAATGTTTTCTAAAGTAAATGAGTTATTTCTAAGCTACAATTTGACTTAAAAAACAAAAAGGGATAACCACAGATGGAGGGAAAAGTATGTGTGGCAGTAAAACAAGATTAGTAGGATACGTATGCAATGTTGTTCAAAATGCTGGAGGTGAGAAATCTATGACCTTCCATGGTATTATTTACCAACAAGCCTTGTGTGGGAAAAACATCAATGTTTCAGAAGTAATGCAGATTATTGTTATGGTAGTGAGTTATATGAGATCCCACACTCTTAAAGTTTGCCAACTTAAGAATTTTCTATCAGAAATCAAAAGTCAGTACCCAAACATTTCATGTCGTTGTGAAGTGCGATGGTTTAGCAGAGGGAAGGTGCCTCAAAAATTTTTTCAGCTACGAACAATTATTGATATATTCTTAACTAAAGAAGACAAACCTGTGGAAGAGCTTTCACAGGCGTTTGTGGTTGACCTGATGATTCATCTAAACTTTTTGTATTTAAAACTTCAAGGAAAAAATAATTTGTAAATGACTTGTTCTACCATGTGAGTTTTTAGAAAAAAAGTCTCTTTTTGAAAGTCACTTGGGAAAGACCAATTTAGATCACTTTGAAACTTGCAAAAAGTTTTCTAATAAAACTTATGTGCCTTTCTCATCACAATATGCAGTAGAAACCATACTAAAACTACACAAGGAGTTTCAAACCCGCTTTGCAGACTTTGATGATGCATTTGTAGAAGAAAAACTAAAACTATTTCACAAGTGAAATTGAAAAAAAGCGCCTTCAGTACTTAAACTTGAATTGATAGAATTTATTTCAAATGAGAATTTGCACTTTCCTTTCACTAATGTACAGTTTGAATTCTTTTCTGCTAGCAAGTACAGTGTTCCCGATAGTTATGGCTTAGAATAAAATTGTTTGTGAACAAAGTTTTCACACCATAACCATTTATGGGCATGAAAATATAGAATGCCATGTTCATCTGAGAGTGGTGATTTGGTTTCTTGATTACCATGTAGGAATCAAGTGTATGGATCCTTATGTGTGCATAACATTATCGAAGACTAATAGTTCGAGTTAGGAACTGGCCATCTAGCTGTGTTTGTATAATTGGTAGGTCAGAACCCATAACTGATGTGGTAGGGTTGAGTTGATATTTTCTATAAGTTCATGGGTGGTAAGTAAGCAGTAACCTGGAGGAGAGGAATCGTAATGTCGTACCTGAACTCACCTCTTAAGTTTAAAGGGGGTGTTCGAAGACATGTATTTCAGCACACCTTAAATTTGGAAATCATTGCAGTTTGAGTTGTCTGGGCTACTGATTGTTCTAGGCATGCTCAATTATCTACTGTGATTCTTCATGCATGAAGAGGGAGAAACAAAAACCATATGAATACTTAATATAAAATTATACTAAGGTTTATACCTATTTTTTCCACATTTTATATAAAGACATTTGCTACATGGTCAATAATATACACAAGTTATTTATAATAATATATTCCCAATTTTGTTTCATTATAACTTTGTGCGTATTTATATTTGTGCTTTGTATTTGATAAGATTAGTGACTTCACACAAAAAACATCAATTGAGCAGTCGTGAGCGAAATTGATATTAGTTTATATTATTCTAATTTGGTTTCTGTAAATAGCCCATTGTCAATAATTGAGAAATTTGTGAGCTCAGTGAGTCCTGGGTAATACAAGATGATTGTCATGATATATATTATAAAGGCTATATACAAATCAAGTTTTGTTTAAAATAGGCTAGTACAATTGATTTACCATTCAATCTCATACTGTAATGATATATCTCTCATAATGATTTTGTTGATAAATAGCTCTCTGAGGTGTTCATAACTTTGAATGGAGATTTTAATATAAATTTTACTTCATAAGAGGGCCAAGTTTTGGTTGAATTTTAAATCATAAATTTAATTTTAAAGTGAATAATGATTGGGATGTATCCACCACTAAATCGGAGAGTACTATTGATACTTTATTTGATAGATTTTAGATGAATTCCAATCTAAAATTTTGATTTCATACTTCAGTTATCATAAACCAATTGCCTCTTTTCTGAAATATGAATCTATATCAATCGAAACTTCATAATAATAAACCAAAATATGTTCAATAAATTGTATATAGGCCTACTCACTGAAAATTATCTCACAAACCTAACCTGATCCCTATTTGGTTATAGCCTATATGTAGTTTTTGTGTAAATTTCACTTCTATAGTGTCTAGTGTAAAATACAGATTATTTTTTCCAAATAACCCCCTCCCCCCGGTTTTAATTTATTTTGGTACTAAACAAAAGAGGAAGTTTTAAAGTTTTTGTCTGTGTAACAATCAGTCGATTTGTCAATTGTAGGACATTTAATTTGTAGGAATCAATTTGTTAGATTATAAAATATTGTTTTTGTTTTATAGTATATTATGATATTCACCATAAGGGGTATATTTATACTCTTATTTGTCATATTAAACACAAATATAGCCTTTCATTTTTCATGCCTCAAATTTGTTATCAGACTTTATTTTGTTTTACATGACACTTTGTGTAATTGTATGCACAGAGAAGATGGGGGAGATAATCAGACCAAACAAACAGTAATTGATTTTTATAAAGAGTAGTGTTATAACTTCAGAAATATGTATTATGATTTTGGTAGCACTGATATCCGGTGCAGTTTGATTCGTGTAACATGGTGGGACCAGATTGTCCTTACATTATGTGATAGTTAAGTTCTTTATAGTTTATGTTTAAAATGTATAGTGTTAGACCTATACAGGAGGTATTGATATTATTATTATTATGTGGTTTACATTAAATAGTTACACCAGACTGTGTATCTTATTTATTGTAGTATGCAAAAACCCAACAGTGGCGACGAGGAAAATATTAGGTTATGAAAAAAAGTGAGCCACGATGTCTCAAATTGGACTCCTACATTTTGATCACCTCAACACAGACTTTTTTGTTTTTAAAACAAAGTTATCGAATCATTTTATAGTGAATGATATTACAGATGATACGAAGAAAAAAGCTATATTAATAACGTCACTAGCTGATGTAACTTATCAACTTTTGTTCAGTTTGTGTGTACCGAAAGATCCGGATAATGAAAAATATGTCGACCTAATTCAAGTTTTACAAAAATATTTTTCACCTGTAAAATCATTTTTTGTGGCAAGGAAAACATTTTATCAATCTGTGCAAGAGAATGGAGAAACTGTACGGGAGTTTGCTGCAAGGTTAAGGAGTTTGGCTGCAAGTTGCAGTTTTGGAAATGAATTAAATATACTACTTCGTGATATTTTCATCATTGGTTTGTCTTCAAGACGTGTACAAGAGAGACTTCAAGAAGAAGATGCAACGAGAAAAGAGACTACATTCGACATGGTGGTCAACTTGGCTGCATCTAGAGAGGCTACAATTAAGGATCATGACCAGCCTAACCTAAATGGAAGGATGTCAAAGTTCAACATTAAAGCAGAATCAGCAGACTTACACCATGTTAAGGGTAGACCTAGCAATAACAAGAGGTATGTTCAAATTAATAAATATAATCCAAGTTGTAAAATTAAATGTGAACATTGTGGAAGATTAAATCATACTAGTGAAAAGTGCTACTTTAAAAATAAGACATGCCACAACTGTGGAAAAAAGGGACATTTGGCTCCTATTTGTAATAAAAAATTTCAAAGCAGTAATTATAAGCCTAAATCAAAAAATAAATACTTAGGCCTAGGTGATATGACTGAAATTTGTGACATTAATGACTGTTCGGATAGGTTAGGTGATAAGTATCCTAGGGATGAACAGGCTATTGTAAATTTAAGTGATACCTTCTTTAATATGGTTACAAAGGATGATGGAAATGACAATAAGTCTTTAAAGATGTTTAAAAAAGTTCAGTCTATAAAATTAAAGTTAATTTTAAATGATGTACCTCTCCAGGTTGAAATTGATACAGGTTCATTGTATAATGTTATGTCAAAGGCTTGTTTTGAGAAATATTTTTCTCAAGAATTATTAATTGAAAATGATGTTAAATTAATTGATTATGTTGGTCATGTCATTGAACCAATAGGCAAAATATCTTTATCCAGTAGGCTCAAACGTAAAGATCCTGAAAACAAATTATTTTTTTATGTGATATTGAAAGGAGGTCCGCCCTTACTGGGTAGAGAGGGTCTCAAAGAGTTAAGGTTGTTAAATGAAAAAGGTTTACATCTAGATTTTCAAGATAAAAATATTATGCCTATTGGTCAGCAAAGTTGTAATAGTTTAAGTAGGTTACCAACCAAATCTATAAATATGCCAAATGAAGTAGAGAACATTTTAAATAAATACCCAGATGTTTTTAGTGAAAGTCTAGGAACTTTCAATAAATATAAAGTAGAACTAAGGGTTAAAGAAAATTCATGTCCTAAATTTTTCAAAGCTCGTACTTACCCTTAGCTTTGAAAGAACCTGTTGAAAGGGAACTAAATAGACTAATTAGCTTAGGTATATTAAAGAAATTAGATTACAGTGAATGGGCTACACCCATAGTGCCTGTCCTAAAATCTGACGGATCAGTCCGCATTTGTGGAGATTTTAGATTAACTTTAAATCCAGTACTAGAAGGTACCGAGTACCCATTACCAAGAATAGACCATATTTATTCTAAATTCAGTAATGCTAAACTATTTTCTAAAATAGATCTAAAGGATGCATATCAACAATTATTACTCTCTGAAAAGTCAAGACACTTGACTACCATAAATACCCACATAGGATTGTTATCTTATTCTAGGTTATGTTTTGGCATTAAAAGTGCTCCTGCTGAATTTCAGCGGGTAATCGATAATTTACTGTGTAATATTGAGGGAGTAGGTGCACTATTAGACGATATATATATAACAGGTCGTAATCAGAAAGAACATAACATTAGGCTCAATTTAGTTTTAAAAATTCTGCAAGATTGTGGACTTAGAGTTAAAATAGAAAAATGTTCATTTGCTCAAAAATCAATCGAATACTTAGGACATAAGATTGATAAAGATGGTCTACATACCACAGATAAACATGTAAAAGCTATTCTATCAGCTCCCAAACCTGATAATGTGACAATGCTTAAATCTTATCTGGGTATGGTGACATTTTACTTAAAGTTTATACCTAAAGCAGCTAAAATACTGCAACCATTGTATGAATTGTTAAAAAAGGATGTCAAATGGGTGTGGTCGGATCAGTGTAACAAAGCTATTGAACAAATTAACACCATTTTAACCTCAAAACCAGTTCTGGCTCATTTTGATCCAAAATTACCGGTGAAACTTACGGTGGATGCCAGTGCAAAAGCAATTGGTGCCATTTTGTCTCATGTTTATGAAGATAAATCCGAAAAAGCGATAGCATTTGCATCTAGGAAACTCTCAATAGCGGAATCAAAATATTCCCAAATAGAACGAGAAGCATTAGGCATTATATATGGCATAAAAAAATTTAATGACTTTTTATTTTGTAAAAAATTTACTCTTGTATCAGACCACAAACCTTTGTCATACATTTTTGGAGATAAGAAAGGTATACCAATTTTTGCTGCTAATCGTTTGCAACGATGGGCATATTTACTATCTAATTATGATTTTAAAATAGAATTTGTCAAATCAGAGAAAAATGTTGCAGATTTTCTTTCTAGGGTTGAAATTCCGCAAGATATTGATCAAAAGTGTAACTATGATGATAGTTTAGGTTATTTACATTATGTACATGAATATTGTCCATTTGTCGTAGATTGGAAAAAGATAAGGAAAGAAACCCGTGTTGATCCTGTATTATCTAAAGTAGTGGATATGGTAATTAGTGGTTTTAAGACACCTGAAGATCCTAAATTTAAACCTTATTGTAAAATATCACATGAATTAACTGTTGATCATGGATGTCTAATGTGGGGTTACAGAGTCATAATACCTCAAAAATACAGACAATCCCTATTAGATGAATTACATGTAAATCATTTAGGAATAAATAAAATGAAAAGTCTGGCCCGATCATATTTCTGGTGGCCTAAGCTAGATGCAAATATTGAACTTATGTCTAAAATGTGTAATGTATGTTATAAATATAGAAGTTTACCCACAAAGTCAATATTGAAACCATGGCCATGGCCAAAAAGAGCATGGACACGTTTACATATTGATTTTTTGGGACCATTAAACAATAACAAATATTGTTTTGTTATCATGGATTCTAATTCTAAGTGGATAGAAAATTTTATTGTTAATTCTACCACAACTGATGTGGTAATAGAGAAATTGTCAGAAACGTTTGCACGATTTGGTTTGCCAAGATTTGTAACTTCTGATGGAGCCACTTGCTTTATGAGTAGCTTATTCCAAAAATATTTACAAAGTATGGGAATACAACATTTAGTTGGTGCTCCATTTCACCCTCAAACTAACGGGGAAGCAGAAAGTGCAGTAAAAATTATTAAAACGTTCATTAAGAAAAATCAAACCAAACCAAGTGGTGCATCACTTGCTGTACAAATAAATAAATTCCTTTTACAATATCGTAATTCAATACATTCAACTACTGGAATTTCTCCAGCTCAAGCTCTATTCAATCGAGGTTTAAGAAATATATTTGATTTACTAAAACCAATGACAGAAGAAATAGTTGAAAATAACCAATCTAAACAAATTAGAAATTACAAAGGTAAACGTAAGTTGGAGTTGGAAGTAGGACATAATGTTCTCGTAAGAGATTACCGAGCTCGCCATCATAAATGGCAGCCATGTGTGATCACAGGAAAACTTGGTTCACAAACTTTTGAAGTCAAAACTCCAGAAGGCTTAACTTGGAGGCGACACCTTGATCAGATGTTGTGTGGTGAAAATGTTGAAGCTAGAACGTCTGAAAATTTTAGTAATCCTAGTTTTCCTAGTATTGACACTCAGACATCGGAAAACACTGATGTGGAAACAGATAACACAACACCCACCAGAGTGTCGGTTCCAAAATTAAGACCTAGAACATTAATAAAAAAACCAGACAGATATTCACCTACATAAATAAATGGATAAATTGTTTTTATAATTTCGTTGTAATTTGTATAGAAGATGTTAATTTTATTTTATCAATTAGTTGTAATTTTCATGTAGGGGGAAGGAATGTTATAACTTCAGAAATATGTATTATGATTTTGGTAGCACTGATATCCGGTGCAGTTTGATTCGTGTAACATGGTGGGACCAGATTGTCCTTACATTATGTGATAGTTAAGTTCTTTATAGTTTATGTTTAAAATGTATAGTGTTAGACCTATACAGGAGGTATTGATATTATTATTATTATGTGGTTTACATTAAATAGTTACACCAGACTGTGTATCTTATTTATTGTAGTATGCAAAAACCCAACAAGTAGTAATGAAAATTAGTTTGTAAAACTTTAAAGAAAACTCTCTCTACTCATTTTATATATTTAGAGAGTAGTAAATATTATAAAATATATTACTAATAAAAACATTGGATAAATAAACAAATATATACACACACACACACACATACACACACAGATTCCCTGTTAGTTTGAACCTAGCTAATCCAAAATTTCAGTTAACTTGGACAAAAATTTACACTATGTATAATTAATAAAAAAAAACAATATTTGGCAACATATATTTAATTTAATTAGGTCAAAATCAAATACAGTGTAATTTAATTAAGAATTAAAAATCGTACTAAGAATTAATATTAATGCAAATATCATAATAAATTAACAAATCAAATAAGCTAGTGCAACTATAAACTATATACTAAATATTTAGTATAACTAAATTGATTTTTCAGTACAGTAAGCATAACATTTCTAAAAACACATTTTGGTTAATCTTGGTTTGAAAGACAATTAGGATGTGATGTGAAATGAATAAGAAATAAACTAGGCTAATCTAAACAATGTTATTTGTTATAACAAACATTGGAAACATTTACTAATTGAAAAAAGAAAGAAAAAAGTAGTATAATTATTTTTAATTTCAGTAGAGAAGTTCTTTTTCAGTCTCATGTAGAAACAATTTATAATTATCCTTTCATCTAACAGTATGCTGATGATGTTTTCAAACATTACAAAATACTATTAAAATGCCAAATGGTCTGTATTTATGTTCCTGAAATAATTTTGTATAGTCTGATGTTTGGTCTTCCGAAAAAGTCACATCGTAATTAGTGGGGTTCTACTTTATACATTTATGTTACAATCATTTAATAACCATTTATAAAAAGTATTGTAAGCCTGTAAATAATATTTGTTGATATTTATGTACTCATGTGATTTGGTTTTGACTGTTAAGTTTCTTTCTTTTTAATTTTTTAAATTTTGTTATTAATTATGTATTTATTTTTGTTTTACATTTCTCTTTTTATTATATATTAATATCTATATAATATTTTTTGTCATAGGGGCCGAGGAATGGGAGGTCGTGGCCAGCATATGGACTTTAACTCTAGAGGACCACAACAAGGAGGACCTCGTGGCCCTCCCCAAGGACATGGTCCACAGGGACCACACGGTGGCCCTCGGGGTTCTGGGCCACCAGGTCCAGGAGGACCTCACAGACCTCCTGGTCCACAAGGTCCTCATGGTCCACCACGATTTAGAGGAAGAGGCTTTGGTCCACGAGGTCCACCACCAGGCTACCGAGGAGGCCCACCAGGACCACATTATGGTGGACCTAGGGGACCTAGATTTAGAGGAGGACCTCCACCAAATTGGGATCCAAATTGGGGAGGTGGTCCAATGCAACCACCAGGATCAATGCATGGAGGACCACCACCACCACAGCATATGATGGGACCACCACCAGGTGGAATGGGAGGAGTGAGTTATATAATGTCATTTATAAAATTTTTGGAATATTTTCAATAAAGGTTTATAAGTTATGATGGTCAAAAGCAACTAAAATTGTAAAACTAACCCCCATTTTTGTCTTTGAGTGATTTGCAGCTACTCGTCTAAATAACATGTTTTTTTATTTACACAGTCCTACATACAGTAAGAAACAAAAGTAAAACTAGTTTAAGAGGGAAGAATGTTCCTTGTCACCATAACTGGCATATTGCCATATTGAACTTTTGGGTACTTTATAATTGAGGCATTCTGAAATTTACTAGTTCTTAAATAAATATAAAGATTGCATGATACAAATTAACTGTGTTCAAACGCCATTTGTGGCTGCTTTTTCCCGAAGGATACCAATTTAGGATTTTATTCCTTTGTTAGAGGAGATCAATTTGTTGAAAATGTAGCTTTATAAATCAATTATTTCACTTTAGACAACATTTTCTTCTGACTATATGAATATTTTTAAAACATTTCAACTACTGTACTAATAATTTTATTAGGAGTATAAAAATGGTGATCTTTTGTACTTATAAATTGTTCAAGTTAATTTTTTTTTTCAGTATGATAATTTTATAAGCTATTTAATATTTATTTGTAGCCTCCTCCATCATCACATATGATGGGAGGACAAGGAGGTGGCCCAAGCGGTCCAGGAAGTCAGGGCGGTCCTATGGGGATGCCACCACCAGGAAATCCTTTTGGTCCACCACCAGGCATGGGAGGACCACAACATAATTCAGGAGGAGGAGGTCCACCGCCTCTAATGCAGGTAATTTTGTTGCATATTTATAAAATCATGTAAGAGAGTGCGTATGGTGATATTAGTATATATAATAAAATACATTAAGTACGAGAACTTGGATAGAATAGAGGTGCAAAATAATTAACAGTATCATTTTATAGCTTTGATTTATATAACAATTACAAAACTATTCAAAGTAAAAGATATCAACAACTTATTTAAACTTTGTACACATTTCCAAAGAAAATTTAATTTTTCTTACCAAAAAGGTGAATCACAAATTTCCCAAAATATTTCAGGTCGGGAGTTATCGGTTAAAGTAAAAATAAACTATGAATTTTGGCATACAGGCTGTATATCTTAAAATTGATCTAAGTAATTTGATTAAATGTTTAAGAAATGAGAAAGATAAAGGCCGATTTTAGCATTTAATTTCACTTATAAAAGAAATTAAGATTTACCTTATAATATTTTTGATCTTATGAGAAAAGTTCCTAGAATCATTTTAGAAGTCTTTGTTTTCATCACCAAAATATTATGTGTTTTGACTTTGTTAATACAATTACATGGTAATTTAAATAAGGCGTGAAATATCTAAACTGGCTCTGTTATATACTAGTAAAATAAGAAGATTTTATTTATATCACTGCCCACATGATTCGTTTAACCAGTGTTGACCTATGGTATGTTTTTGTGCTAAACTAAATACATAAAGTGATAATTACATTGTGTTTCGGTCCTTGACTATTCCAATCCTTAAATAATATTTACAATACAAATTTATCAAAATCAAACAGTCTGTTTACTCCCTATGCAAGTAGACTGTCGAGCTTTGATGATAATTTATTTTACATAATGGACCTCAAAATTGATATTTTCTATACATTGTGAAATAGTTTTTCATAACTATATACTTTGTATATATTATATAAAGCTGCTAAATTCTTAATTTATTTATAATAATAATAATTAGGGCAGTTAATTTTTTCCATAAGAAATTCTTAGAAACCAAGTTAGGATATAGCATTATAACATGGCATAAATATTTGATAACGTGATAAATTTACCACCAAATATTAATTTATTTATATCAAGAACAACACAAGATTAACCACCAGAAGGACAGGTCAGTATTTATCTTGACATTGAGCATACATTTGTGTATTATCTCAAAGAGCTAGAAGAATTTTCATTTGATTATAAACTATTTGAATAATTAATAATTACCAGTAAGGGCTTTTGATAATATATGTGATGTTTCCTACTCTAAACTCTTATTATCTTTCACTATTTATCAGTACCATTTTAAGTTTTTTAATTCTAAATTGTTTCTAGGATGATGTAAGATTTAACTGGAGGAAGCAAAATGTAAGTCTAAACTATGTCTTGTTTATGATTAATAAAATATTTGGTATATTATAGGTCCAGATATTGTATCTTTATTGTTGTTTTATGTAATCAGTTTATATAATATGTAATTTGTACTTTTACACAGGTTTTTGAAAATTGTTCCTCTAATGTTACAATTACTCTAACTGAGTGTTTTGTTAGGTTTAGGTTTTTAACTTGTTTTATTTGTTGTAAATCTTTGTAGTATTTATAGCAGAAAAACATTAACCTTAAACTTAGTTTTCTCAGTCTCTTTCATAATGTATGTTGAACTACTTTTACTTTATTTATCTCTCTACTAACTTTTAAAATATTTGTTTCATCTTATTTGTGTAGTGAAAGAATTCAAAATGTTGTTGAAAGGAATTTATTCAAAACAGGCATATCAAATATTTCATTCAATCAGAAATCAACCGCCACAAACTCTAGCTCTAAAAGTTCCAAGCATACGATTTATCTAATTAATTAACTAAGTTTAAATTATTACCAACTTTCAATCAGAAAAGCGTCAAGTTAAAATATTTTCCAGTATTATATCATATTAAGACTCGCATCAAAATTAATCTAAACTATTACATCTATCTAGGAAAATTATTCAAAATTCATAAAAAAGAATGTGCGAAACAGAATTTATAAGTGAAGATTAGTATAGATTGGCCTAACATCAGAAATTAGATGCGACTAGAAACCTTCTCTTAAAGATTGAGAAAGTACGACAAGTCGATAGAGAAAACAAAAAACACCATTATATTAAGCGTAATCTGATGCATAATAAATCCCTTTTACATAAATTCCCAATTTTGTACCAATAATTTGCTAGAAGACAAAATATAATGGTCTTTATAATTTCTAGAATAGACGATTCTTGAGATATCCGCTAGCTTCTAACTCGATCGCTGATTGTTCGTTATAGTTAAGGAAGTTGTAATGGATTTTCGATATATATTGTATTCTAATTTTATTCAAATTAATTATTTGAACATGTAATTGTAAAACAGAAGTTATTTAGTCATTTTGTATGTTAATATAATATCTTTTATTAAATTAAAGTATTATGTTTTCAAAATTCATACCATCAAATCATTAGATTGAATCAATTAGAAATAATTTAAATCTGTTCATTATCCTTTAAACGGGTACTTATCGACAGCAATTGTGATTCAGAAGGTGCGAGTTTTCAAACTTCGGAGACGCTGATTAAGTGCATTTTTGAAATCAAGCATTCTGAAGAAAGGCCAAAGAGAGAATAGGCGCTTTCCATCATCAAAGATTTCACAATCCAGTGTTAGCCAGAGCATTCACTAACTTCTTAGAGTAGTAAAACATCTCAAGAACATTTTAAAATAAAAGTAGTGTTAACAATCGGTCAAACTCTAGATCCAATTTTATTAGCTATCATAAATTTATTGTGAAAGGATTTTTTGATATCGGAATGGATAAAATATGTGACCACTAGAGAGGAAAATAAATTGATAAAAATCGGCTACAAAATTAACTTTTGATTTGTAGATTTTATTACGTTTTAAATTGGTATTTATGAACTACAAAAAAAAAGTGTTCACTTATTTCATTAATTCTGTATTGTGTTTTATATCTTATAGAACATGTTACTAATACTAACGGGTACCTGATACAATTAAAAGAAAGTAAATAATATTACATACCGAAAGCAGAAGTTGAATTAGCAAGCAAGTGAAGAGAGTTTGCACCACTCTCTTCTCCAAAATAAAGGAAACTTTCACTTTGAGAAACTTCAAGTTTCAAGTATTTGAAGTTGTATGGATATTAGAAGTTGAAAAAGAGTTCGTCACAGTATCCCCCCATTTTTATATTGTAGTGTATAGTCAGATCAATATAGAAAGATACACTAAAATATAAATTGCTTATAAGTAAGCCACACTCTTCATAGTTCCACCTCTTTTGACTACTGCATACATATTTAATGGCCAAACTGTTAGTTCTGCCTGTTCTACATACGATCGACCTGTAGGTTTTTCCCCACCTTTTTTAATTAAATTTTTATTTATTTAATATTAGTTTCCTTGACAAATAGTATTTGTATAAAACAGATCATATATCACATTACAACAACAGAAATACACACACAAAAATCACAAAATTCAATTAAAAAACAAGCAGCTTAAAAAAATAGAGAAAATATACAATAATTGATGCAGTATACATAAATACATTGCAGTACAGTCAGGGTAAAGCATATTGCAAATGAAAAAGAGATTACATCCATCAAGAAATAGTACGATCATGATGCATAAACTCATCCACCGAGTAAAAGGATCCAGACAATAGACACTGTCTAAGACTATTTTTAGAACTGTATTTTGTTAAATTTTGAATGCTTTTGGGAAACTCGTTCATGAACTTTGCACCAGCTAGTGAGGGAAGTTTACTGAATAAATTTAACCTGTGCTGTTTGGCATGATACTCACAAGCTTGGCTGGTGGTATATTTGTGTATATCTACCAGGGTTTATTTTAGAAAACAAAGTTTACACAATGGGCTTCAATAGGGGTGATGAAGTAAGATATATTTGTTCATTTAGGTTGGAAGTATGGTTTTTAAAAATAGATCTATTGATGTCTAAAATTAAACATGAGGTTATTTTTTTGGAAATTATAAATAAAAGAAAATTGTGAATATGTTAAACTCATATTATATTTATAAAATTTAGAATCTTATTTTAAGTGAATGTTTAAAAAGATAATGAGTCAAATAACGCAAATAACCTTGTAGTTCCTGCATTATGGCTAAAAACATTTTTTGGTGAAATTTATGGCTAAATTTCACCAAAAAGTTTTTTATTTTTATGCACATTTTTTATTTTTTTTATTTTATGGGAACAGTTTTTTTTTTTATATATATGAGAACAGTTCTCCCGCTTCACAGGTAGTTCTTATTTATGGCAATATAAAATAGATTTATTATAAAATTTGTAATAAAATGAGAATATTTTCCATATCCTTCCCAGGCTCCTTACAAATCCTATAAAGATCTTTGGATCAGCATGTCTGCTTGATTGGTCTTGAAAACTATTGTTTGGAGGGTGGCTTATTGGTGAATCATTTAGTTTTGTGTAACAACAACATTTCAAGTTTTATCTAGTGCCAGGTTTATAAGTTAATTTTTATAGGCTATAGATTTTATTATCTAATGAAGTCAAAACATGCTCCATGGACCAGTCAAAAGTGAAGAAATAGCCCAATAGGTTAATTGTATGCAGAATTAACAGTTCGGTTGTTTTATATATATACAACAGTTACAGTTATAGTATACAACAGTGGTAAAAACCGTTTGAACTGTGATACTTTGACCTAACAGGGCGATCAGAAATAATATTGTGTGTAAATGAGGTCTTATATAATAATAATAATAATAATAATAATAAATGCATTTATTAAACCAAACTAAAATTAATAATAATACATTAAAATTAATGCCCAGATGGCATGACCGAGGTCGTCTGCCAGAGTAGCAAGAACTACCAATCAGGTAATTCATAAAATTTAATATATTAACAATTACATAGATGTATAAATAAAAATAAAAATAACTCAGTACCCATTACAAATAAAAAGTAAATACATATAAACATGTGAAGCAAAGCAAAAGCAAAACAAAAATAATAATTACACCCGTACTAAAACTAACATTCAAAATTTACAAATTTACGTTAAAGTTTAACAAATTTCCCACTGAGTAAATCCATATCAAGTAAACTAACATCTGTATACACAAAACAGAAGAAGAAAGATAAGCACTTCCGTCTAATAAGAAAATTATTCAATAATTAAATTCAGCTATCAAACTATCTAGAATAAGGAAATAAATAAATATCTGGTGCAAATCAAAAACAATAAATAGAACCTGGACCAAAAACTAACATTCAAAAATTCCAAATTGCAAATAAAATTTGAAAAAATAAAAATATAAAAATAAGTTAAAATTCCCAACCATATAAAAACAATTTATTCACTATTGAAAACCAGTGTTTGCCGTTCAAATATTCCACAACAGCCTTCCTTGACAGCTTACCATTGCCCAGCCATTTTCGCCGTATTTCCGCCAGGATAGAACAGGAGCCCAAAAAATGCTTGGCATTCTCTATATCACCCGAATTACATAGGGAACATCTAAGCTCATTACTCTGCGGTCTGCAGTTCAGCATTAATTGCCCACACCTGGCCTTAAAAATTGTATTTATAATTGAGCGAGGGTACCTATCTCCAATATAAGACTTATCTCCCAACGAAAGTGACAATTCTTTATAGAGAGTGTTAAACTCTGCCTGTGTTGCCCTTTCTAACCAAACACAATGCTCTTCCTCCCTTATTTTTGCTGAAATCTCCCGCAATTTCTCCTGCCATACTCCAATTTCCCTATCTTTATACTCGAATACATAATTATATCTCAGACCTAGATCCTTCCAAGCACTGTACCATCCGACATTTTTTTCCACTACCAACAATGCCACTCGCTTTGTCAGTCTCTCATCTGCTAACTCAAATGTACAAAATACAAAGCTACAATGCAGGTTAAAGAATAAGTGCCACAGCAAATCCACTCCCGTTTCTAAACGGTTATGAGGTCTTATATAAAAACAAAGGAGAGTATTTCCATGTGGTGGTATCCTAGATAATATTTGTATACATAACTTTAAAAATTGTTTAGATGGGAGTCATCTGGAACAAGAAATAAGGTGTGCAAGATAAAATATACAATTAAAATGTTCATTACCAACTTAAAAATAGACCTTTATGTCCTATAATGAATAAACATATTTTAAAAAGGAGTGTGTTAATTATAAGGAGTTTATATTGTAGTGTCAGGTATCTCACTATGTAGAACTGACTGTACACTAAAATATAAAAATGAGGGAATAATGTGACGAACATCTTTCCAACTTGTAACAACACAACAAAAACCAGTCTGTGTTGGCTGAAAGAGGAGAAACATCTAAAAAGATGCGCATCAACTTTCGGTGCAACTGCGCCTAAACTTAATGGGAGATTCTAATACTTGGCAGCTCAAGTGGTACATAATTATATACTTTACTGTGCAACATTTTAGCTTATCTGGTACACAACCATTTACCTAATATAAACTATCAGGTCTGATACGTAAAGACACATTTTCCTATATATTAGAAAGTATAATTAAATGAACTGAAGAAATTAAGTTTCTATGATTCTGGGTCACGTAAATAAATTTAAAATATCTGAGATTAGATTTATGGTTTATCACACTATATCTAACCGGTATATTTTGATTTATTTGTCTTGATTATTACAAGCTATATCTTAGTTGAATAAGTGATGCAGTTTAATTACCTTATCTAATCTAGTTATAACCTACTTTTACAATAATCTAAGCTAAATATGTTAAATAGAATGGAAAATATTTCATACCTAACCAAACCACTAATTTTGTTACCTAAGTTGATATAAATAGCTTTGTATTTATTTATGTTAATATTTTTTATAGCCCAAGATAAATAACAATAAATGGAAATAAAATTAATAAAGATAAAAATTAGTAAAATTAATATCATTAATTTGATATTGCAACCTAATTTAACTTTTGTGTAAATTTTGGGAGATTGTGTCAAAATGGGAAAAAAAGATTTTTTTTATTAAACCTAAAACGTGGGAGACAAAGTCAGAAAACTTTTGTGACTATTTTATTTGTCACCTAAATCTGGAAATATAATTTCTACCACTTCATTCAGTTTGATATTCTCATATATAGATTGGATACTTTGTGCGGGTTAAATGTCAAATAACAATTCCATTAATTATCTTTTCATCAAAGAAGAAAGGTCCTATCAGACGATTTTTCATCACACCATACCAAACATCAATTTTTGGCGAGTCCCGTATTTTCTCAAAAATTGTATGTGGGTTTTCAGATCCCCATATGCGTGAATTGTGTCTGTTAAAAGACCCATTGATATGGAATGTAGCTTCGTCTGAAAAAATATATCATCTAAAAATGATTGGTTTAGTCTTTTGTGTAAAACTTTGTGGATTGTTGTTTTTGGAATACCTAACTCTAAGCTTCGTCGAGGCATTGACTTCTTAGAACTTTCTGATTGAAGATTGTCTAATAATAAGTTCAACTTTTTTGTCTGATACACTTGGCCTGCCAGATGATTTCTGCTTTTGAACTGATCCAGTTTCTTCGAATGGTTTGAATCAACGTCGTATGTATTTTCATGTGGGGGATATTTTCTGTATTCGTGTTGAAATGCATGTTGTACTCTTATTACAGACTTGAATTCAACCAGCAACAAAACGCACTTTGCTTTTTCTTTATTAGAGAACATAACACACTCCACACAGAACAGTCCAGAAAATACAAAACACAATACCACAACAATGCGAGAACTCATTTTGAGGTTATAACAGCTGTTAAAAAAACTTGGGTTATAGGCTATCAGCCATACCAATACAACACCACAAAATTTCCCTACTGTCTTCGTATGAATTAATGAAACTCTACCATTCTTTTATGATAACCCTGTATTTATGTACGAAATAAATATTTTCTACGAGATGACTTTATTTTGAAATAAATATTTATGTGATATGAAACAAACCAATTAAAAAAAAAAAATGCTTTATACAATTGAATGAGTTTGTGAAAGAGTTGAATGACAGGAAATTGTTCAAAATTATGGTCAGAATTTTCAACAAAATTCACAATAAAAACTATTTACCTAAATTTTTACTTTTTCGTATATACTATAAAATAGAACTTGAACAATATCGATGTGAGTTTTTTTTTATAGATATGTCTATTTTGAGTAACCCTGGTTTAAAAAAAGTTTTTTTTTTTTTTATATCTGTATTTGATGCTTTAGAGCTACAATACAACAAGTAAGCGGATTTTTATAAAATTGTTCTATATATTTTGAGGTATTTTTTGGTTGTTGCATTTTTTGACAACCAAAGTTTTAGGGCATCTGTTATAAGACAAAACGTAAACATAAAAATTGGTCCTAAAATTTAGATCAGCAAATTTGAGGGACACTTTTTAGATTATTTGCACATTTTAGATCATTTGAGGGACACAATTTTTAAATGACCATGGCAGGCTGTAAGGGAACTTTTTTCCACTTGACCAACCACTCACATTACCAGTAAACCTAAAAATTGTATTGATAATATAATGCTTAAAATTGAAGAGTGTTTTCTCACATGTCTCATAAATGTAAATAGGTAAATTTAACACATCTATTCTTAAACTAGTTCTATCGAATAATTAAAAACTTACCTAAATGAAGTTTTACCCACTTACTTAAATAGTTTTAGTAAACATACAGAAATAATACAGCCATTAAATTCCAAAATTTGAATTTGAATTTGTAAAAGAAACGTTTTTTAAACATTTCATTAAAAAAAAAAGTTTTACTCTTAATGTTTAGTTTTAAAAGACAAACAATTACAATAAAAATGTTATTTTCAATGTGAGAACATAATTATTTCCATAATCTTTGGAAGAAAGTAATTTACTTATGGTAAGTCTAATGAGAAACTTCACTGTTTGTTTTTCATAAGCCTGTCTATATCGGTTTCAATGTTGGACACAACAATTCGCAAGTTTCTCTCCAAATGTTCATCAATCAGACTGGAGTGACCTCTTGATTTAATATGTTTCATAAAAGAAAATGACTGTTCACATAAGTAAGTGCTTCCAAATAATGAATGTGTTGAATGAAATAAACTGTTTGTTCTGATGATGCCAGATAGATAGGCGAAACAGCTGTAAACAGAAAAGTTTACAATCAAAGTTGCTCAGGCAAATAAAAACCTTATAAGGAATATAAATGGTACTCAGTTCTTAATAATTGAACTTAATACAATGTTGTTTTCTTCTGTCCAGATTCAATAGGCCTCAGAATGTTAATTTCTAAATTTTACCCCTAACTGATGAGATTGCAATGAAAACCTTGTTTGCTTACTATTTTCTTTTCTTTTTAATGATGCATAGAGAAAAATAGTCATGACGATAAAAATAATTAAATTTTTTTTTCTGTTATTACTCCATTAAAATAATGATTTTATTATATTATGCATATTTTAACAGTACTGGAATTGGTGGTTGAAATGTCACATGGTTGACACCAATAATTTCAACAGTACTAATGTTGTTTCCCCACTCCTTAGCCAATGCTTAATGGTAGAAAATCAAGCTATACCTCATTATTATGTTGTGATATTAGATATTAACATTCAGTTCGGAACAACATCGGAGGTTTTGTGTGACTGTTTCATTATCAGTATGGACTTGATATTTATTACGTACATCCACTAATGCAATAAATAGCATTCTTTCTTGTAGATAAATACAATATTAGTTTTAAAACATAATGAATGTTTGGTATTAGAGTAAATAAGTCATGTAATACAAAGTGCCCATTTAATTAAATAATGAATTCAATAACACTTCATTCTGATACTATTTTATGTCTTTCCTCCCTCTCCTACCCCATTTAATTAAACCAGTACATTATGTAGCATATCTCTTTCAGTAATAAGTCCTTGGATAAACCGGAATTCTTGCTCATTTCGAATGTACAAACTGTTTTAAATATTAGTTTTACAAATTTGGATAATTGAGAATGAATTTCTCACCATAATTAATCACGATAGTTCAAAAAACTCAAAACAACAGATGTTGTATTAATTGACTAATTTTAAGGAAATTTATAATATAAATTGAAATTTGGCATTAATTTTACATAGCTTGTGACCAAGGCTCCTAAATTCTCAGTTAACCTTAAAAGTTACATCTATAAGGCAATTAAAAAAAATCATACCATTCTGTGTAAAGGTGCTACGTTTTGAATTTGATATCAAGTGAAGTTATTTTTAATAATTTCCAAAGTTTTGTAATTTGAAGTTTGCTAACAGATTGAGTTTACCCTTACAATCTTACAACTACGAATTAGATTAGATTTTCATTGTTCTGTAAGACCAAATACAGGGAAATATACTCATAGCAGCAGTGGTGGTGGCCTCGTGATCATTTTCATAGTTGTGTAGTGAAACTTTTAAAGTGATACATTTTGATCATGGCATCCCAATCAATTACTGAATACATCTTATTTACTTTATAAAAAATATAAATAAAAATATTTAGTCAAAATTTGGAAGTTTAATTTATATCGATAATTAGTAAATTATGTTTTATATACAACTATTTTTGAAATTTATATTAGATTTTTATAAAAATATAAATGTAACATACCCAAAATACAATATAATAAATTTTAAATGAAATTGTATCATATTATCAAGAAACTGGTAAAATATTACGTCTTGATAACTATATAGTTTTGAGAGAACTTTAATGAAAAATTTCATTTTGGCTATTTTTGGCTTGAAAGTCTTCAGCCAAAATAAGTCTTCTTTTACTTAAGAGGTGGGGGTAAGGCAATGGGTTAAATTTACTCCATTTTCTATTAAACAGAGACAGCAAGGCTGAGGTTGGGAAACAAAGGAAATGAGTTCAAATGAGGCCTCACTATCATTTTGAAAGCAAGAAGATGTATGTCAGCGTAGCATTGCAGCAATTGTATAGTAAAAACTGTTTCCCTGTTTTTGATTTACCTAATAGGTGCAAATACAGCCCAATTAATTAAAATTTAGCTCTTTTTGTACTCTTTTATTGTAATATTTAAATAGTACATTTTGTTTCTTGATCAAATCTTGTTTGTTTATATTAGGATAAATATTGCTTGTAATTGATTATAAGTGTACAACCTAAAAGTACAACCTAGTTCAGAACACCCTTTAACTCAATTCTTAAAATGGAAAAATCTAGATTGATTTATACCATTCTTCTAGATGGCATGGAATTGTGGTATTAACATTCTGGCAAAGAGGGTATTTATATATTTTTAAATAAAGATAGCTTTCAAATAACAGGATACTCTTTTTGAACCAGTCAGTATAAAAAGACCAATTTGTTTCAATTTATTCATATTGTTATATTATATTAGTAACACTGTGTATTGATGTTCAAGAACCAGACCTTAGATACCAATATGAGCTAAGTGAGTGGAAACTACATATAAAATTTGACATCGTATGAACATATTTAACAGTATGTACATTTTTATAACTTGTAATAAATATAAATTAACACCTTTTACGGTTTTAGTTATAAATATTACTTTATTAAAAAAAAAAAAAAAAAAAAAAAAAAAAAAAAAAAAAAAAAAATGAATTTATGAATTTAATTTTATACTACTTTAATGACTTTAAAATTATTGCTCAGCTAATGGGCGCCAGGTGGAATTAACTCACCAATTTAGAAAAAATGAAGTTAATTATTAGAAAGATCTCGGGCATGGCTTCTTTTAAAAGTGTACTCACAGTGATTTTTGGTACTGAATGAATAACTCCTGTGTAAACTGAAATTTTGACATACATTTATTGAAATTAAAGATTAGTACATGTGCAAATATCAATTTAAACCTTATAAATTCTATAAATTATACATCCTAGCTTATTCATCATGTTTTATAAAAAAAAAAAAGAATCTTGAATTTATTTATTATGTTGCAACCTTAGAAAATTTGTTTATTAAAAGAAACAGATTAAAATTATCTGCATAGATTGAAGTTACGTTAAAATATATGTGAATACATCAGTAGACGTTCACTCTTCTTTAGACATGAAAAATATAATTATTAAATAGTGTAAAATTCATAATAGAAACAAGAACAATACATTAAATATAATAATTTTTTTCAGAAATAACAATGTTTAAATGTCAGTGTTAATTAACACTGATTACCAGTATTTTGTCCAAAACGTTCACTCATATAGTTGATGTAGTGTGGTTCATTTTGTGTAGCTCCCGCCATTACGTACACGTGATAAGCTGCCGTCGAGTTTTTATCAATCACACCTTCCAAGTCTTTCATTATTCTCAAATAAGTTCATGTTTAAACTGTTTATAAATCTTTTTGTCTATTAAACACAGCACAAATGTTCATGCACACAAGATATAGTCCGCTTTCACCATTTCCGTGAATTTAAGTATGAACTGCATAACTGTCTTTTTTCATAAAGAAAATACGATCTTGTCTCTTCTATTAACTTTTTATAAAAACTCGCTACTATCACTAAAGTGTTTCTTAGATTCACTCCTTTAAACTCAAAATTAAAACTGTTTTTTAGTACTTGATTTACATTGTTATAAAACTGTTTCTAAGATTTTCATTTATACAACCTCTCTTCTCTAAAACGTCCATCCTATATCACACTTCCAACTAGACTCTGCAAGACCTCATGGTGCAATCTATCTTCCGGTTTTTCTGGACTTTTCCAAATCTCACCACCTCAGCGCTATATCATTGAATGTTCTATTCAACACTACGCAAATCAATAACTAGTCCTTTTTACAAATTTATTCACTCACAAAATTATTAAGTTTCTTACAACTAAATTTTCTTAAAACCTATACATTATTATTTACAGTAGAAACTCTGTTAACCGGCCTCGGATTAACCGGCCTATATCGTAGTGTACTGGTTGGATGAGAGTTTCCGAAAATAAATTGTAATTGAAACACCAAAGCGGCGGCGAGTCAAACGAATTTGTCGATAGCGGTATCCCATTGTTGGCGACGTAAAAACACCGCGGCACCAAAGCAGCGGCAAGTCAAACGACTTTGTCGATATTGGTATCGCATTGTCGGCGGCACCAAATCAGCGGCGAGTCAAACGACTTTTTCGATAGCGGTATCCCATTGTCGGCGGCACAAAAACACCGCGGCATTGGCACCCGTCGGTATAGCTGACATACACAGACAAAAACGTTTGATGGGCCGCTTTTTTTTCCACGAATCAATTTAGTATAGCTTACATTATGGAAAATATAACATTTCTTTTCAGTTTTCTTGGAAGCGTGTGTTGGTTTCGTTTGAGACGCGGTTAAATGTGTCAAAAGACATGACAGAGGGGAATCTGTAAAAAAGCTTTGTAGTGTTTAATTTTTTCATGTTTGATGTATAATATACATAACATAATATTTACGATATATTTATTTACAATAAAATGAGTTGCAATAACATCTTAATTGCATAATTTTTAGTGCTACCTAATTAAATAAGCTTTCTTTGAATGAAAATCGATTTTTCACGGGAACCTCGGATTAACCGGTCAAACGGGCAACCGGCCCGGGTGTCAGTCCCGACTAGACCGGTTAAGAGGGGTTCTACTGTATTTGTGTTTGGAAATCTATATTAATTGAATTTACTTTGTTTTAACTTTAAAAGCCATAAGTCATATTTTTGACTTACGTTCTATTCCCCTCTATTCAATACGATTTCCCGCTATAGTAAATATTTAATTCAAATTAACCTTTTTTAGGTATTACAAACTTAATGCAACTTTCTACCATTTTTTTCTGTACACCAGCTAGATTAATTATATAAATGTACCAGAATGGTTTAGTGTCCTATTTTTTCCAAGTAACTTTGTTTTTCTTGTTATCACTATACACCTTATTGTTTTGATTATATAAAAAAAGTAAATTGTTGAACACTAATTTAACCCTTTCACTGCTTAAGTCGACTTGACTTTTTACCGCTGAGTGCGTAAATCGCCTTTAGTCTCCGGCATAGAAAAACTTTACCTTTCAATGTGTTAATCAACAATAGTCTCTAGTGAATAAAAATGTCCAGTTTTAGTGTCAGCATGTTTCTGAACTCTATTGGTAACAACATAAACTAACACAATTCACATGGCTGTGTTTATATCTGACAATTGAGTATGTCCGTTGTTTTGCATACAAGTTTCTGTTATTTGGCATTTTATTCATGCATTTTCCTGTGAATAGGTTTATTTTAAGCATGGAAATTAAATTACAAGTTACTTAGTTGTTTTTATGTATATATTTGTTATATTTTAATTAGTATTTGTAAGTATAATTGACCAAATAATTAACATTGTATAGGCTATAACCCTCAAAATGTCTGTTTCTTTGGGATGATGAAATTGAATCTTATTTAAATAAAAATAATGAGGACTCAGATTCCGAGTTTGAACTTTCAGATGAAAATATTGACATTGCATAGTTATGGTATCAAGCCACTATTAATTATTATTGATAATATTACCTTTTAAGGTCCGTCTTGTGACTTCTTGTCATATCTTTTATGACGATGTGTTTCGGAGCCGTAACTCCATCATCTGGTCTTATTCACTCCTAAGAGATTATCGAACACTTAAATAAATTACACATACACATAACACTGACACTAACACATGAAATTAATAATAGGTTCACATCTTAATGTGATCAGTGAAGCATTGGTAGGTCTCATTGGAGATCTACCAATGGTTATCTCTGCCTATCTTTTGCACATGGTTGATAGCTGTATCGTATAAATGGTGTGAGTGGAATGTAAGTTGGTAATTTAAGATGTCGTCTGGTGTTCTTTTGAATGCTTTATATATTTCATATTCTTCACTAGCATTCATTAGCTTTCCTTTTGTACAAATATGTAAGGATTCTACAGTTGAGTAGAAGTCGCCCGGGCTATGATTATATTCAGCGAGGTGTCGTGCATAGTTGGATTTGTTGATGTTGCATCTGCTGTTGTGAAGATGTTCTTTGTACCGTTCATTGAATGTTCTTCCTGTTAGATCCATATAGTATTTATTGCATTCCTGCCAAATTTTTTTTGTAAATTCCAGACAACATTGGGGTGTTGATTTTTAGTTTTAGCGTTGTAGATAAACTATTGGTTGTACGGAAAGATATTATAATGTTGTGTGCTTTTTCAATATATTTTTTTGAACTTTGGTTAGAAATTTTGTATATTCAGATGAAATATATTTACTATAGGGATGTATTCAGTTTCTGCATGTATTATCTCTGAGTATGTTTACAATCTCAGCTATTGGAATGTTAGTGTACAATATCAACTACGCCGAATGAAATAATTTTGAAATGCAGAATGATTTTAATATTTTTTGTTTTGTTTATAAAATCTGAGATCTTTTTTTGGCTATTGTTGTTTTTGATGAGTTTCTCCCACTTTTTCGCTGTTTTATAGTTTGGTACAGAAGTATAATTTATGAAAGGTCTGTTATTTGTGTACTTTTGGCAGTCTTGTAAACTGTGAAGCTGATCAGTTTGATAGAAACTACACAAAACCCAACTTTCGTGTTCCACTCCCACCATTTATATGATACAGCTATCAACCATGTGCAAAAGATAAACTGAGATAACCATCGGTAGGCTTCCTTTCCTAATACCGTCAATTCTCCAATCATGTTAAGATGTGCATCTATTTTAATTTCATGTGTCAGTGTTATCTGTATGTGTAATTTATTTTAATGTACAACAATCTCTTAATAGTAAGACCAGATGATGGAGTTACGGTTCCGAAACATGTGTACAAACTTTATAATTTAACTGTGTTTATAGTTCTTTTACAGTACAAAAATGATTCTTTAACAGTTTTTTGACACAGCTACCACTGTACCAAAACAAGTAATGATGTTATAAATAACGTTTTTTAATTAATTTTCACAAAATTTTACTCCAATGCATTTAGATGTACTTTTCAGTTGGAATTTTTTTCTCAATAATAACAGATATCCTCCAGAACAATTCCTTGATATCTTTTACTTTGATGTTCTATTCTCTTTTATTAATTATGCCTTACAACTAAAAGTTATTTTAACGTAAGTATGGAAATGAAGCAGACTTTGAAAACCTTCATTTAGATCATTATGGATACAAATGATATATTGGACTAGAATTCAATCTTATCGGAAATACACTGATAGATAAAAAGCAGTCTGTATGCTTTAAAAATTATAGGATTTTAGCGTAGGATTTGTCCATGACAGGGATTTTCTGTCCCCCCAGAATATACAATTTATTGATTTACATTTCCACTCACATGGATTGTTTTCAATAGAAAATAATTAATGAAGATTCATATGCTTTAATTCATTTTACTTCTTAGAAGATTTTGTAATTCTGAACACATTTTGTCATTTCTCCCTCACTCGAAACTTGGACAGTTTGTGTGTGTAAAGATTTCATTCATAAAGGTTTTATGAAAGATTCTCTAAACCATTGATAGGGGATTTCTAGTTTAAAAACTAATTTTGGTTGTTAACTTGATCAGAGCTTTGAAGAATGACTCGATAAAATATAGTATTTTGACTTATTTCTATATGTTCATTTTCGACTATGGTTTCTTCTATAATACAGTATTTTGTGATATTGTATATTCTATAAAATTTTCGTGGAATTTGTTGTGGATTATGTATTAAATTATTGATCAGTTTTTAGAATCATTAGGATTTTCCAGAGGTTATTTACTCACTATTGTTAAAAATGAAACAATTTCATTGTATTTGAAATGACCAATTTTTCTCCCGGATTAAGGATGTTATTTGTTTAGTATAACCTACTCTCTTTAACACAGACTTTCCTATTTAAAACGGATGATCAAATACATCAGTTATAGTACATTGTATAGGCCTATAGAAATACAAGATTGTTTTCCATATAATATTTTGTTTAATAACTTTGTATAGTAAATTGTAGATTATTTTTTAGCTTTTTACAACTTTTGTTTAATATTGAGTTCTTACATTCAATCCTACCTAAGTAGTAATCAACGATATCTAAAACTAATGTAGGTACTTTATTCCTTTTTGTACTCTCATCAATCTTCTTTTGAGTTATTCTATTATAGCGGTGTTTTGGTGAACACTGTCCGCTTCTTCAGGGCGTAGTACAAACTCAATTTGGCACGTAACAGTAACTTGAAAGATATAAAACAATTAAAATTTATCAGAATAGAACTTATCATTGTTAACTTATGTACCAATCACCAGTTACTCAGACATTCAACATTGGAATACATAAATATACAAACTTTAATTAATCAACATTGAGTTCTACTTTGATTAATTTGAAATATTTTATAGAATCGGTGTTTGAGTGCAAAATTAAAGTACAGTATTTGTTTTGCCTGTAGAAACTGACAACTGTCAACAAAGCAATTCTATAGATTACAAATGAGAAAAAATAATTACAATTTTATTTATTTTTCAATCTGTAAAGGTAACTTATACAGAGTATAATATTGGCTTGGAAAACCTGGATTTAGACCATGATCTGGGATACCTGGAAATAGCTTGATTTTTAGAAATTTCAAAGATTTGGGTTTAAAATTTAAAACTTCGTGTAATGTTTTAAATGTTTATCTTCAATTTTAAAAATATTTTGTTAATCTTCATTTAATGTTGTCTTATAAAATATTGTGATACAATTTTTTAATTATATACCAATTTTAATGAGATGACCTTATCTATTTTAGTCATTAAATAAAGTCTTCCAAATTTACTTTTTTAAAGTAAAACAAATTAAAATATTTAAACAGTGAAAACTTCGAACAAAATAGATTACCGATTAGCAGAGACATAAATAAAACTAAAATTAGATTTACCATTTATTTGGTGTTTGCTTTGTGATATTATAATATGCATAACATATAATTGAGTACGCATCAGTATAAGTTAACAGCACCACCATTGTAAAAATTTAAAAGAAATAAAAGATAATGATTGATTTAACTTTATTTATAGTTTTGAATTTATTTTTGAACAAAAATTTATTGTATTCTTTTCTCATCAGGGGGAAATACTGTATAAATTCTAATAATTTTGGCTTCCCTGACTTAGATATAGTTTCATATATTATCAAATGAAAGTCTAGTAGTCAAATGAATATTTTAACATCACATATTGCAATATCAACACTTATTTTAGGAAATGGTAATTCAGATATTTATTATGAGCTATAATCATTTCTTTAATGCTGTATGTTTACATATTATATCTTTGTAATACATTACATTAATTTTGCCATGTAGTCATTCACAGTTTTGTTTTCGATTCTTAGATTTTTTTCTGTATAAATTTAAAGCATTGATAGTTGTAAATTATGAATCCATTTAAATCTTTTCCCCTTGTTTAAAGGTGAAAAACCTATTAGTCACCATTGTATTATATATAAAAAAAAGAAGAAAATAACAAAATAAAGACCCTTGCATACTCCCTCAAGACCCTCAAATAGAGTGTCAGGGCCAGAAAAAAAAACAAGATTTGGTCAAGAGAGAATTGATAAGAAAGATGAAAGAGAAGGGTCTAATCCTAGATTACATTATGAAAATGGTGTAGAACCAGCTAGGTTCCCTCAAGATTACCAAGCCCATACACACTATAAGTGAGCCCCTAATGGTATTTGAATAAAAAATACTAATTTTGCGGTGTTCAACAAGTCTTGTTTATCCATTTCCAAGTATAAATAATAATTTACAAAAATTAAAAGTAAGTGCCAAATTTTTTTCAGGATTTCAGTAATATGTAAATACCTGGTTTTATTAGAATGGGGGGGGGGGCTTGTTCTAGGGATTCTTGAGCAATGTCTTCTTTGTCAATACTGGATATTTTTTTCATATATTTAGTTTACAATAGTGACCACAAAAATTAAGATAGGAACATGAAATTTGGTATTGATGACTATATAATCTACTCATATACCACCCTATTAAAATTCAGAAAAATCAAATTGAAAATGTAAAAAAGGTGGCCATTATAAGAAATTTTCTGTTCATATCATGTAGGTATTAAACCAATAATCACTAAATTTGAAAAAAATTCCAAATTTTAAGTCTGCATGTAACAGTATCAATCCCATCTCTCTACGATGACAAATAGTGAAATTACTGTTAAAAATGTAATTTCAAACCTTGATCTCTGAAGAAAATATGATATTCATATAATTATGTGGTTTGGGAGGGTCGCGTAAGGAGTGGAGGCTACTTCATACATTAACAGCTTTGAGGTCTGCCAGTATCGAAACACTGACACGAGTGAAGGGAGTGGACATTTTTTAATATATACATATCTACGATGCCTGTCAGGGTCTAGAAAACTTCAAGAATGTAATTGTTTACAGCCATTACAATATTCACGTAATTCTCACACTCCTCCGCGGGGTGAATATAAGAAGCGGTTGGCGTCACTCGTGGTCTCCAATTAAACACTCACCAAACACTCATAACACATAGACTATTATCTATATAAACACACTCAGTTCACCTAAATACATTTTGTTACTTTCACCTTTACTTAGGGTTTTATCGCTGGGGAGTGCAGACTATCTGCACCTTTTGAGAGGGGTTTAGCGTCCATCGCGGAACCCGAGCTATACAGAGGTGGAACAATAATACATCTCTAAAAATACACACACTTACAACACTTATATTTTTTACATTTTGTAGAGGCTGTTGCACTACAGGATTCACGGGGACACATAAACACTCTACATTCATATGTAGGGATTAGTTTTTGACAATGCAGAGCCGTAGCGCGTCTTGGACCAGACCAAAGTGTGCAACCTTTGAATCTGGTAAGCTGATGTGAGCTTGCTCTGCCGATGATGTATACACGGTTTCTGTTCAGTAGCCAGCCACTTCGGTCCTTGGTCAGGAAGTGTTCGTGATGGGGGTGGTGTTGATCCTCCCTTTTTAGTTCTGAGTCTATACTGATGCCCATCCAATCTGGTTAAAAAAGGATACTCTGGGCCCCAGAGTTCTGGAAATGATCTAAAGTGATCCAAGGATGTACCCGTTCCCAGAATCTCATCTGCAACCGCCTAACACAATGGGTTGGTTAACATATGCATGGCCTCTACTCCTAAAGTCAACCTGGATATAGTGAGAAAAGACAACTATCGGCATCGCCCGAAGAGTCTGTTGATATTGTAAACAAAAAAACTTTAATTTGGACGTAAGAATTCAGGGGCCTGTTCCCAGTTTCCTTATTGTCCGTCACAGTACTGAGGGGTCAGATCTGCCTAAGATCTCTCCCTTCATTATTAATGGGTCGTAACTGGTGTGCAGAAGTTGTACGTTAAATTAGGAAACTGCGAAATGGGACTTTATAAACAGAGTCACTCTCTATTAAAAATGAAGTCCTTTTTCGATGTAGTTAACGTTTGTGTTGAACCTCACAAGAGATTAAATTTTTCTAGAGGCATTATTTCTTGTTGTGACATCTTGAATGAGAGCACGGAGGAAATATTGAAAGAGGTTGCCGAACAACACGTGACTATGTTGATCGTATTTATCGAACTGAGAATGGTGGGAGGAAACCAACTGGTTCAATTGTCTTAACTTTTAGTATTCCAAATCTTCCTAAGCGAGTGTTTGATGGATTCTACAGTTTAACTGTTAGACCATACATTCAAAATACAAGGAATTTTTTCTGATGCCAAGGATTTGGACATGTTAGCAGAACTTGGTCAAAGAAGGAAGTTTGTGGACAGTGTGACACAAAAGTGAAGGGTGTAATAGTGATGCAAAGTGTGCAAATTGTGACAGCGACCATTCCGCAAGTTCACCAAAGTGCCCAAAATATAAAATCAAAAAGGCAATATTACAAATTATGGCAAAAGAAAAACTTTCCTTTACAGCAGCTAGGAAAGTATACAGGCAAAAAACTGCTTTAACTCCTACCGTTGGAAAATCGTAAGCAAATGCGACATGAATCCCCAGAATTCATGTTCATGGTCTAAGGAACAGTGTGAGATGGATAACAAATAAAACAATTAATTGCACTCCAAAGCGGTACTTCTGTTAACTTGCCGTCTTCTTCTCTTGTTATCCTTACTAAATCAACAAAATTCATCACATCGAAAGCAAAATCCGAGCCTTCACCACTTAAGAATCACAAACTCCCTCCGATAATGGACAACTAATTAATCAAAAATCACAGTCAGTATCTGTTCTTCCTAAACCTTCGTCTTTTAATAAAGGTCCTGATAAAAATAGTCTAGGCAAGCCCAGCACACCACTGGTTATACAAAACAAAAATAAAGTTGGAGTGGGATCATCGAAACCCCTCCCAAAATTACCTCAGGCGTCTTCCAATTCTTCAACAACTGACATTCCTGTTGTTCCTTCAACAGCCGACATTCCAGTTGTTGAGGTTGCTATGGAGCTTGATTCTGAAACTTATAATATTAAACCAAAACTTAAACCACCTGATGGTCTTTCAAGCCAGGCAGGTGGAAAGAATAATACAGGTCCAAATCCTTTTTAATTGGTAACTAATCCATCAATATTATTATTTCTATATCTGAGGTACGTCTGTGAACCTTAGGACTTCATTGGAAGCGGTAGCAATAACGATCACTACACCATACAAAATAACAATTTGCTGTGTGTACCTGCCACCTAATTACGGGTTTGAAGAAGTGGAGCTGGTTGACCTGATCAGACAAGTTGCCTGCCCTATTTCTTTTGGTGCTCACCACTATACGTGGGGATCAAACACCTACAGTCCTAGAGGGAACTTCATTGACAGGATTCGATCCAATTTGGATTTGGTTCTGCTCAATGATGGGTCTTCAACTCATCTGGCGACTTCTACAGATGGTTGGACAACTGTCGGCTTGTCATTTTGTAGCCCTAGTCTTGCCACTAAATTTGAGTGGTCTATTCTTTCTGACACTTACAGTAGTGATCACGCTCCTGTGAAGCTTACATTTTCTGACTTCTCGCACAGTAATGATCGTCTTCCCAGAGATTTTGAGCAAAGCAAAATGGGAAAGTTTCACTAATGAATTTGTATCACCTATTTATAATAATAACGTTCCTATCAATGAAGCAGTACAGTCTTTTACAGAAGTACTCATTACAGCAACGGACAGCAACATTCCGAAAATGTCGACAAGACCACTACGTCCACCAGTTCCGTGGTGGAACGACGAATGTAGTGAAGCTCTCTGTTTACGTCGTAAAGCACTAAGAAAGTTTAATCGTAGACCTACTTGTGAAAACCTCGAAAGGTATTAAATTCTACAAGCCAAAGCACATCGAGTGTGTAGGCAGAGTAGGAAGGAATCATGGGCTCAGTACATAGCCACAATATCAAGAACCACACCCACATCAATGGTGTGAAAGAAGTTACGTTATGTTTGTGGTCCTCCTACCTCTGCTCTTTTATTGGGACTTAAGCAGGGGGATGGAACTTTGACTAAAGATAACTATGAAATTGCCAATGTTTTCTGCTCATCATTCTTTAACTTTTTTTCAAATACTGCTTACAGGGATGCTTTTGTGTTGTATAAAACATCTAAATAAGCAATACCTTTCACAGTAGGTCTGTCGGAAGATTCACAATTAAATACCCCATTTTCCTTACAGGAATTATAGTCTGCTATGTTGTCAGGACGGGGTTCTGCCCCAGACCCGGACAGCATAGTTTATTTTTTGATCAAAAACCTCCCAACTTCGGGGAAGCTGACTCTCCCTAAAATTTACAATCGTATATTCTAGGAGCAATGTTTTCCCGAGGCTTGGTTGGAGGCTATAGTGATACCTCTTCTAAAACCAGCTAAAGAAAAAACTGAGCCAGGAAGTTACCGTCCCATTTCTTTTACTAGTGTGTTCTGCAAGCTAGTAGAGATAATGGTCAATCAGCGCCTTGTTTGGTACCTCGAGAGTAACCAGCTGCTTTATAATGAACAATGTGGCTTTAGCCAGGGTCATTCATCTACTGATCAGCTTGTTTTTTTAAAGTCTGCCATACAAAATGCCTTTTCCTTGCATCGGACACTGGTTGCAGTGTTTTTTGGCCTGGAAAAGGCCTATGATATGGCTTGGCGGAGAGATATTCTGAATACTTTAAAACCATGGGGTATAAATGGTAATATTCTTGCTTTTATAAAACTTCCTTAGCAACAGATATTTCAGAGTGTGTGTTGGAACTATGTGGTTTGATCGTTGTCATTTAGAGAATGGTGTCCCTCAGGGTAGTGTGCTGAGCTTGACCCTGTTTGCTGTGGCAATCAACAGCATTACCACTAATTTGCAGTGCCCTGTCTGCTGTTCTCTATTTTTTGTTGATGATTTTGCTATATATGGCTACTCGAGGTATGGCAACTGCCGAAAGAGCCCTTCAACTTGTAATTAATAGACTGCAATCTTTGTCAAGATTGACAGGATTTAATTTCTCTGCTTCCAAAATGCAATGCATTGCTTTTAGTCGTCGAAGACTGAACCATCAGCCTTTATATTTTTTGACGGAACACAACTTCAAACTACTGAAGCTGCTAAATTTTTAGGCCTATTATTTCATCATAGACTTTCTTGGATTCCATATCTATCTGATCTGAAAATATGGTGCAATGTTACGTGTTCTCAGCGGATCTCGGTGGGTAGCCGATAAGACTTGTATGCTACGGTTTTTCCGTGCTGTTATTTCGTCGCAGATTGATTATGGCTTCTTATTTCTACTCATCAGTAAGACCATCAGCCATTAAGAAGCTTGATTCAATACATAACTCTGCACTGCATATTGTTTTTGGAGCATTTCGATCTAGCCCAGTTTCTAGCTTAAAAGCTGAGAATGGTGAACCATCTCTTACTTGATGGTGAACCATCTCTTACTTGATGAAGACAGCAACTACAAATTATATATATATATATATATATATATATATATATATATATATATTATTTAGTCTACACTCCAAACCATATCGTAGTATTTAACATATCATAGGCTTATGACATAGTATTTAAAAATCCCTTTTCGGAACGATATAAATGTTGTCAAAATTATACTGCCTCTTTTGACATTAGAACAAATAATAATTATTAGAATCCTCGATAATCTGGGACTTGTACTGCCTCCAATGAGGAAGTATGTCCAATGAGGAAGTAATGAATATACTCCATGTTTTATTCCTCCATGGCTTATACAAATGCCAAATTTTGATTTTTGTCTGTCCAGGTTCATCAAGCACAACAATCTTGATGTAGTATATCGTCAGGAGTTTCACTATATACTTGATAAATACTCATCCAGTGAAATTATTTTCACAGATGGTTCTAAACTGGACAGTAAAGTCAGTTGCACATTTTACACATCCGGTCGGACGTACATGTATGAACTACCCTCAGCTTATAGTGTATTTTCTGCCAAACTCTTTGCAATTTTGAAAGGCCTGAATACCGGTCCATCTGGTTTCCGTCACTCTTTTTTTGTGTTCTAATTCCAAAAGTTCTTTACAGGCTATCCAGGATATGTGTTCTAAGAATCCCTAGGTTGAAGGTATTCTGTGTTCCATACACAGACTTCAGCTATGGGACGTCGGAGTATCATTTTGCTGGGTACCTGAGCATTGCGGAATTTTTCGAAACACAAAAGCTGATGAAGCAGCAATGGAAGCTACAAATCAGATACCAGTCATATATCGTGTTTTGTTATCTGACTTTGTATCTACAGTTAAAATTATTTTGCTTAGGTAATGGGAAGAAGAGTGGACAAATACAGAGTCCAATAAGCTGAGGGAAGTATAAGATACTGTCCATCCATGTAATTTATCCATAAGTGCCAGTCATCGAGAGAAAGTGGTGGTTACTCGTATTTGTATCGGTCATTCCATGAACAGTCATGGATTTCTGATGAAACAGTGGAGTCTGCCACAATGCCAATTTTGTCAAAGTGTGTTGTCAATAAAGAACATCCTCATTGAATGCGTTGTGTTAAGAAGTGTGCGATGAAATTTTGGCCTACCTAATTCCATTCAGGCGATGTTGGGGGATAATGCTCAGATCCTTGATGGGGTATTGTCCGTTTTGCGTCGTCTGAATATTTTTGATAAAATTTGTCAATTACTGCATTCATTCTACAACTCTGTAATATGTTTAGTTTTTTCTTTTAAATTGTTTTCTTTGTAATTCATTGCAGGGCCCTTTTAATATTTGTTTTTATTATTGTTAATTGTAGTTTCCATATTTTATAATTGTTAACTTGTGCCAGGGTCATTTTACAGCCTTGTAACATGTTATATTGTCGTTTAGTTTTGTTTGTTAATTTGTATTGTTATTGTTCTGAAAAATGTTATGTTATTGTATTGTCATTTGTATGTATACAGGTGGAGCACTTTCATGCTCAATTTTGTGAAAGCGATAATGATCGCAATGGTTTTTCGCCTTAAAAACCCAATAAAAAAAGTTGTAATTCACAATTACGAGGTTCAGAAAATCTATATAACAACTGGTTCAAACAAACTTACCCTGCTGTCATTATAAATAACATTATTAACATCTAACTAATACAATATTCTTAACTAATCTTATATTTAACACTACATTTTATATTTTACTTTAATATTGAATTTTGTACCTTCATTTTGAACATACTTGCCTGTTAAACTTTTTATTAAACTGGAAACTATTGGACACATGCACAAATTTATAAGTAATAAGTATTCACTCACTTCAGTATCACTTAAATTGCTATTAGTTAACCACTTCTTTATAATTTTTATACTTATTACTTATAAATTATCATGTTGCTGTGAAATTCATTTTTTGGATTTTGTTTGTGGATCAGAAACAGCATCGTTTTGATGTGTGCAGATAATTCAGAGAAATGACTGAAAATGACCCAACTTCATTTCTAGGTTCATAATCGTCGTCACAGTAGAAAAGTCCACAATCACTGAGAAAAGCAGGGGAGATCAGAAGTGCAACAAAAACCATGCTCATTGTGTTTTTTGGCATCAAAGACATTCTCCATCGCGATTTCAAACCAGCTGTTGTTACAGTGAACTCACATTTTTCTTGTGGTGTTGAGAGAAAATGTGCGGTGAAAAAGGCCTATATTGTTCAAAAACCAAAACAGGCTGTTGCATTATAACAATCCGCCTGCTCACGCTTCAATGAAAACAATACAGTTATTGACCAAAACAATATGGCCGCCATTTCACACCCTCCATATTCACCAGATTTAGACTCCTGTGACTTTGCTCTGTTCACAAAAGTGAAAATGCACATAAAAGGTCACCGTTTCAACACCGTACAAGACATTCAGAAAAAACGCAGGAGATGCTTGATAGCCTTCAGGAAAAGGATTTTTTGGACACTTTCCAGGCATGAAAAATGCATTGAAACTTGGCACACTGACTCATTAGGTAGTACGTAATCGGACGCTGGCACGCCAGCTTATACAGTCACGTCCAATAGACATGACATTGTAAATATTTGACTTCAGCAAGCATATTTTAATTTTTTGTTTTGTGACGTGAAAAAACTTCTGCTTTAAGTTAGATTTTCTTTTTACATTTTAACTTTATTATTTCATACTTTGTTATCATTTTATGTGTATTTGTTTCTTTTGTTTTGTGACTAAATAATTTATATCGTCATGCTTAAAAATGAAATGCAGGGAAAGATTAAAATCTTTAAATATAATTTCTATTACATTTAAAATAACTCGTAGTAGTATTTCTAAGACCATTCTGGTTTGAATCAACAGTGCTTTTACTAGTCATTTATTAACATCTGACAAGTTTTGTATTATCATTCACAAGAACTTAATAAACCAGTGAGTGAACTTAGTGAAACACAAACTACCAAATATTGCATAAGAAGGGAGCCAAATATAACAAGTCATTATTGTAGTAGAATCGATGATCATCTCTTATTTCTATGAGTAACAATATTGATTGACAAAGTAAATAAAGGAATTATATTCCTTTCCCACATTGGCCATCAGAAGTTTTATATCACAGTTTTCTAAAACAAATAAAGTGAACTACTTGCATTCGATCGGATACTGAAGGAGACTGCAAATACATTGTCTGCAACACCGACAGATTCCTTTTTCTATATTGTCATATAGTACTATGTGATCGTGATAGCTGGAATTTCTCTTACACCAATTTCATAATATAAAGAAAGTTATTTCATAGTAATATAGTTTTCATAATGGTAAATTATTATTTTTTTCAGAATCCTGTTAATGTTCCGGGGTTATCTGGTACTAACATGCCCCCACCTGGTATGAATGGGCCAAGTGGAATGCAGAATGGACCACCTATGAATATGCCTCCACCCAATATGCCACCACCAGGATCAATGCCTCCTACAAACATTCCTCCACCATCAAATATGGCGGGTGGTAACAATAGTGGACCTGCAGGTAATGCTTCGGCCTCACCAATTGATTTCAATGGTGAAATATGGGTAGAAACTAAAGCTTCAGAAGGCAAATCATATTATTACAATGCTAGAACTCGAGAAACAACATGGACTAAACCTGAAGGCAATGTTAAGATCTTGTTGCAAGAACAGGTATTGTAAAATTAAACAAATCTATTATTACATTTCTAATTTCACATAAAAATTTAATGCAAGTCTACCACTAATTCAAATAAAACATAAAGAAAAAAATGAATGAAGTAATAACGCATGTGTTCCTGAACAGTATAAACTTTCAAAATACAATTTTCTAGACACAATAAGTATCCTAATATGGTAAATGTTAATATTAACAATAATATTAAAATAATAATAGAATTGAATATTTCATTATTTTATTACCAGCAACATATGAGAAATTTTGACATAGTGTACTTTAAATCTTGTAGTAAACGTGTATCCTAATTATAAAGTATTACTAAAATACTAACCTTATTTTCCTTCTTGTGACTTATTTTGATGTTTTTTTATAAAACCATTATGCGTTCAGGATTTATATCCCATCATCAGAATAGTTTCACTCCTTGGAGGTCGTCGAACACAACACATATATTTAACATAACACAATACCCGAGACGGGTGCGCACCACAGCATTTCAGGAATAACTGGAGTTGGGATTACATATCAAAGATTAGCTTAAGTGGTCTGTCCTTACCTTGTATTTTCATGGCTATTTCATACAAGGAATTGTGACATCACCATGAAAATACAAGATAAGGACGAACCACGTGAGCCTTCTCTACCAATGTCTTTGTCACTATTTTCCAAATACTATCATCAACACAACTTGCCATTTTCGTTGTTTAACAACAATACATAATACAATAAAAAACACAACTTTAGGGTCACAAACACAGTTAAAAAAACACGGAAATTAAAAACTGTGAAGTATTTTTATAATCTATAGTTGTCTAAAATGCATTCATAAAAGATCAGCCGCTAGCCAATATTTCTGTCTGTTCACTGACAAACTCAATTTAGCAGGAGTAACAACCGCCAGCTGACTTTCACCAGCTTGTTAAGTTATATAAATTCACGCATTAAATGATCAATTTTATGTAAACATTTATTTGAATGTGAAACAATTTAATTTTTATAAAATAATTTTAAGCTTCATGTATTGAGAAATAGTTTGTTCAGGAATTGTTCGAAATTTTTATTGGGAAAAAATCACAATCTATTTAGTTTATTCCGGAGTATTATAGCTATCACACCAACCACTATGTCCAAAGGCCATTTTTATGGTACAGGTTTTTTTTCTGTACTTTTGAATTTTCAGGATTTGACACATCTTTGTGTTGATTCATTTGGAAAACATCAGGCTCTTTTATTTGAAATGTCCTCATTTCCCATGATTCATTCTATTACACCATAAACATCTTTCTATAGATATTGATATTTAAAACATGACAATATTAGATATTGTAATAAAAATAAATTCACATTGAAAAATATATTAATGAACTAAGTATTAAGTCTTAGAGATGGACTTAATCACAGTGCAACTGTTTTAAATATTTAAAAACATCAGTACTTCAAACATAAATCTGAAATTTGTAGCCTAATTGAGAAAAATGAATCTAAATAATGAATTTATTCTTCTTAACTATTTGGAGAATATGAAATTTAATAGAATATAATTATAGTTAATTTGAGACTGTAAAGTGTAACTAACTTATAGATTTTATTTTCCTTCTTATATTGAACCACTTAGAATAAAATATATGTGTGTGTATTTATACTTGGTTATGCTTACGCCAAGCTTAAGGTGTTTATGATTAATTGATCAATTTCCTATCAAGATGTTTTTAACACTAAAGAATTGTAATTATCAAGATGATTTTAATACTAAATTTTTAAAATTTTCATAGAGTAATTTTGAGATTCATAAATGAACAATTATTTAGTCAGAGACATTCCTGCAATTGGTAGGAGGGGGGGGGGGTGCAATTAATTAAATCAGGATGTATTGAGTTTATTTTCAAGCATATTTATCATACCAACTACCATTCACAAAGGTCATTTTCGATGATAGGTCAGGATCCCCTATTCTCCTCCCCAAATTTGTCTTGGATTTTAAGGATCTCCCTCATCTTTTTGTCGAATCATTCATAAAACATCTGGCTCTTTTATTTGGAAGTGCTCTTTTCACTTAATCATTCTATTTAGCGATGTTGATACTTGGGTGAAATAGATACTCGCAATACTCGGCTTCGAATTATTTCAATACTCGTATTATTAATTCGACATCGAGTATCTGCGCAGAATTATTATGCACATCGAACTCAGTTTTACCAATCAGAATAATCAGATCGTTTTAGATAAACCTTCACTTATGCGTTTAATATAACCGAATGTTTTTTTGAAACTATAGTAGAATAACCAAGGTCAAAGATTTATTATGATACAATGTTTACAACCTGTCAATAATGTGTCTGTCTCTGTTTACAGACTACAACAGCGTCCCCCTCCCTTTGTGTTGACAAACACAGGGGAATTAGAAGACGATTAATTACAAATATTTTTTATATTCGTTGTAATGTTAGTCTGTACTTAGGCGCGCACCTGCAGACCTAACACGGTTTTGTTCTTTGTGTATGGTGTCCATTCCTAATAATTAATCTGTTTTTTCACGTTTTCTCTCTCTAGTGTGTATATATGTGAGTCTTAATTATTGTGAGTGATTATAAGTGATTGTGTTTTTCCTATGTTTATATATATTTATATAATAAACTCGTCTATTGTTATAATTTATAATGCCGTCTGGTATAAAGTCCGTGGTTTGGAATTTTTTTAACAAATCTGCTGACTGATCCACCAAGTAAATTAATTTTTTTAAACAATATGTGATTGACACTTGTAATACGTAATTAAATGTTATCCTGCCTCGACACAAATTCAGTAATTAAACGTAAGTACAATTATTACCAACATTAATAATTTAGTTATTATTTAAAATAAGTTAATTTATCGAATCTAAATCATTATAACTCAAAATTGTAATGTTTAATTAATGTGTAGTGAAAAATCAGCTTAGAAACAAATGTAACCAAAGTAGAAACACCGAGTATTTTGTTTGGAATTGACACAACACTAACGAATATCGTTATCCAAGGATACTCGCACACCGAGGATACTCGCTATGACTCGCACATTACCTCCTCCTTGTTCCTAGTTACGAGGATTTTGAACGAGTATTTTAATTCGAAACCGAGGATTTTAATACTCGGACTCTTCCGAGGATTTTGATACTCGGAATCACCGAGTATTTTAATTCGAACTCGCACATCACTAATTCTATTATACCATAGAGATCTTTCTGTAGAAGTCTGTGTTTACTAAAAGACAATTTTAGCCACTGTAATCAATCTAAATGGTGGAACACATTGAAAAATGTATAAATAAATTTTGTGTTTGAAATATATTTAATTAGATGAGAACTATGTAAATATAAAAAGTCTGAACTTTAAAAATAAATCTGGGAAATTTGTAGCTAAATCGAGAAAAATACATCCAAATAATGAATCTGTTCTCGCTAACAAGATCAGGGCAATATTCAGTTTTTTCATGTTACAACTTATGATTTTCGAGATCTTGTACATCTTTAAAAATACCTAATTTACTTGATTCATTCTTGGTTAATATCCACTTCTATCAAGTATATAATAGATTTGGCATTATCAATGTTTTGTGTATTCTGAGAACGTATTTTATGACATTCTTAATTCTGACATTATTTTCCTGAAGTTATCATGAACCCCAAGATAGGCCCAATGTAAATTCTTAACCTTCTCTGTTTATAATCACCAATCACCAATCACAATTCCAATTTTGTGATTGGAGGTGATGTGATAAAATCAAATATTTTGTTTATTTGTATTTATCTTAAGAACAATTTCAATTGTAATTGTAATGCATTTTATAATATATATGTCACTAAGGTAAGTAATGTCAATTATTTAGGTCAAAAATATCAGTTTGTTAGTATTTTTTGTTTGTTTATATTGACAGTACTCCAATAACTGATTTGATTCATTTAATTATTATCTGTTCTAAAAACACTTTTGCAATTTATCTCCTAACAATAAGTAAGAAAGAGTGTGCACACAGCCACACACATACATTATTGTGAAGCAGAAACAATATAAAATACAAATAAATCTCAGAAATAATTTTAAAAATCCTAAATTTGATAGGTTGAAGCAATGGCTCAAGCAGCAGGTGTTAACCAGATGACCAACAAGACTACTGCTATACAGGGTTCTAATAACCAGGATAGTTCAACCATAACAACAACTACGGATTCAGATAACAGTAATGATACAACTATTGTTACTACTGCTGCATCATCACAGTCATCTTCAATACAGCCTTTGCAAAGTAAGTGTTTCTTTATATTATTTATATTAGTTCCTAAACTCTTTCTACATCTATACTGAGCCTTCTGAGCTAATTTTGAGACAAATTTTTGCTCAAAATGTGTTATTCTAATTAATGTTTAGTGAATGTGCACTAAATTTTCATTATAATTTTCAAAGACAAGATAAAGATTAGGTTTGTTTTTAACCCATTAGCACCAGGAATTTTTCATGTTTTAATTTTCCATTATTTTTTGGATACTTATTTTGCTACATCTTTTTTATGACAAAGAAAAATAGTTAAACAATTTGAATGCATCATTTTTTATTTATTTTGGAGTTTTCATAGCGTACCACTCGGCCCATGTATTTTGTGAGAGCAAAGGGATCGTCTCAAAGGTTCATCAATAACTATACAATCAATAATATTTTCTAAATGTTATACTTTTTATTACTACAGACTAATAATACAGACAGATACAGAATAATACTTAGTTTATGTTCATATCTCGCTTTATTTTGTAGTATGGTTGGTAAAAAACAGGTGATACATAATCCTACATTAAATTGTATGTACACTGTCCGAACTTTTGACTTACAATTCTCCCTAGCACAATGTTGTCTTAATCCTTGCTTGGTAGGAATAATAATATGTCCAAACTGATCATAATGAAGGTCGGTTAAGAGGTTGATTTTTTTTTTCATTGGACCGGATCTAGATTGTGGTACTCCTTAGCGTTTTAGGTAAGTTAGAACAATCTTCCGTCAGAATTCTATCTGTGTACGTTTTTTGTTTTAAATTTTATATAATGCAGGCATTGCATTCTGAACTGCTGCATCTATTAACAATGTGAAACCATTAACCATGTTTTAGAAGGGATAGGTATAAAAATTGGCCACCACCACTTTTTAACTCTAATGGATATGCGATGTCGATTCATATTTACATCACCTAGGTCAGTACCGCCCATATTTTTGTTGTATACCCTACTAAATTTGGTCTTGTAACATAGAATATTTTTTTATCTTTTTTTGAATACTTTCTCACATTAGTAGTCGGATGGACACCATATGATGTTGAGGCTACTGTTATGACAGAATTATCCATTCAGCAGATATATTGTATGCCACCACTTTTGTCTAACGTGGTTTCATAAAAGCCATGATCTTTTGAAAATAATTTTTTTATAGTTAGGAATGTTTTTTGGAAGCCGATTGTCTCTTATCGTTTCACTACCATTGTAACCTCTCTTTTTTAGTAACCGAAGCAAATTTTGGCTAATTAATAAGTTATCAAAAAAAAATTGATATGGAAGTTTGTGTTTACAAACCGGTATTTCCATCAGCATTCTGTAGTAGAGTCCGGTTGAGTTTATTTGCCGACATAAAAATCAAAGTTTACAATATATCCGTAGTTTTCAATATTATGTATTGTGTGATATTTGTTATTTTAAATTGATGCATCAAGCCTTATAACCAAATCTGATGGGCTTATTTTTTATAAATTGTTTACATGAATGATGTCCAAAATACTTTACTATCCATTCATCGTAATTCAAATGTCGTTGGGGCATAAAGTGTACATTTTAATATTCTTCACTTTACTGGAGAGCTTTAAATAATAAAATATTTGTTGTACTTACGTCTGCTCATCCAAAATTGTTACAAAGCATTACGGCCGTTTCGACTATTTATTCAGCCATGGTCACATGCGTTATTTTCGGTACTATATATAGCATTTATATATATATACCTCGTCAACGTTATTATAAAATCACGCATGTGACCATGGCTGAATAAATAGTCGAAACGGCCGTAATGCTTTGAAACAATTTTGGATGAGCAGACGTAAGTACAACAAATAAATATATTATAAAGTGTACAACAAATTTATCTTTGATTTATGTCATTAGAGCACAGATTTTATTGAATTTGTCAGTCATGGTGAGATTATTATTATTATTATATGTACAATGAAGGAATTTTTTTATCTCTAAAAATCTGTCTCTTCTCATGGATGATTTTATCAAAAAGTTTCCCATTTCTTCTTCAATATTCCAGTAAAAATGTTTTTCTAGTTTTTCATTGTATCCAGATAAAATTAAAATTCCAATTATAACATTTCAAATCTTCAGTTTTATCTGTATGATTATCCAGTTTTTTAAAAAGGGCATACTTTTCAATTTCATTACACAAAAATTGAAAAATATTGTCATCAAAGAATTTTTCAAACAGTTGGACCTCTGATAGATTATTGAAATGAGAAAAATCTTTTACAGAGAAAGGAAAGTCAACATTTTCTAGATCACCTTCTATGAAGTTGCAAATTTCGGGTTTCTGGAAATCAAAAGCCCCATCTTCGCCTTTAGACTCTCCTGTTTGTTTACTACCTGCATTTTTTCTGGTAAACACGTTTCTACATTCAACATGGCATATTGCTGATAATTTTCGGTCAGATCTAGTCGAAACAATTCATCTTCACTACTTCTTACATCTATTTGGGTAATTTTGGCATTCACCAATAATTGGTTTCCTGTCAAAATTTTACTAAACAGAAAATAAAATCTATACTGTTTCGGCCGAGTGGTACCTTATGGTACCAGGGACGTAAACTTCGATATAACATAAATAAAATACTCAGATGTAAATAAATAATATTATATCCTACTCACTAACTAGTATATAAACAAAAATGTTATATATCTTGAAAGTAAAAGCTTTATTACTTACTTGAATATTATGTGAAGGTTGTCCTTGGGAAAAGATACATGTAAAATTAAAACTCAATGTAATCAAAGAAAACTAAAAGAGTGTGAAAAAAAAACAAAAAAACAGTTCTATACAAAGTTTATTCTATACTCTAACAGTCGAACCAGTCCAGCAAGTTATTGGTCATCAGGTTGTCCACTACAAAACACGGATTTTAAGATTTTTTATTGTAGAGTGAAATGTTTTTAACAATTCTGCATAAGTACTATAGTATCATAATCAGCAAGAAACCCAACATCATTTTTTGACTCATCTCATAACTTTATATTACTTATTTGTGAGAATAAGTAAAAACTAAAATTATTTAGTTAAAAGATTTATGAAATCACTGAAAGAAATTATTTTACTTTAGGTACTCCTACTATAACAACAACAACAATGGCAGCAAGTGGTCCACCAAACATGGGGGGAGGTATGAACATGGGAATGCCTCCAAATATGGGACAAATGGGTGGTCCCATACCTAGCACAATGCAACCACCTCCAGCGATGATGCAAGGTCCACCACCTGGAATGTCAGGCTTTGGAGGTCCTCCTCCACACTTTGGTGGTCCACCACCGTTTGGTATGCCTCCACCAGGATTCCCACCTACTGGATTTGGAGGGTTTCCTCAAGGTCCATGGGGGATGCCACCGCAAGGCATGGGAATGCAACCACCTCCCCAACAGCAACAGCAAATGACACAACAGTCCATGTTACCACAACCTGTTGCGGCTGTACATAATATAACACCCATGCAAATAGATGATTCCACACCTCAAGTAAGTTATAAATGACTTAATAGAATTTGTTTAAGTACCAAGTATTAAATGTTTTATCATTATATTTACTTTATCATGTACAAGAAATACACTGTTCCTTGAAGAGATATCCAAAATTTGGAAGTGAATTGAAGTAATCAAAAGAAGCAACACTTAGAAATATATTTCTCATAAACCTAGTAGTTTATTCAGACATCTATACTTTGACATGTTTAATAATTTACATACCAATTTAAAAAATGGGTAATTTAATACATTTTTATTAAATTTCAATTGTTTTCTAAAATCCATAGACATTGAATTAACACAAATATGTTGTAAACCATCAAAGATTTTACAAAATTTCTAAAATTGGTTCATACCAGTGTTTGCTGAGTCTGTAAATAAAAATTTTATCTATATTTTGTTTTCATCCCATAAACTATTTGTACTTGATATTACACAACCATTGTTTTCAAAAATTTTAGTAGTTTTAAGTACAAAAATATCAAAAAATTTGTTTATATTTTGTATGAATAGGAGACACAGGCTTACCTTGGACAGTGTTCCTTGGTATTACCTAGTAGTACACACACAGAAAAACAAAATAAAACACTAAAGTTCTGAAATATTTCGTAAACACTGTTCACTTTTTCAATCAGTAGAGAGAATAAAAAGAATATAAATAAAAATATTTTCTTTACTGATTGAGAAAGTACTGATTAAACAGTGTTTATGAAATTTTTCAGAACTTTAGTATTTTTCTATTTGTGTACTACTAGGTAATAACCAAGGACCAATATTCAAGGTAAACCTGTCTCCTATCTATACAAAATCTAAACATAATAAGCTATGTGCCCTATTAAACTCTAACCTAAAACCAATAATTTTTTTTCCCTACATACAAGACATATATGTCCTAAAATTATATTAAAACTTCTCATTTAACACGTTCACTGCGGATGACGCGCATGTGCGTCACTTGTTTCCAAAGCTATATGCGTATGACACACTTGTGTGTTATCAGTAAACTGGTTTCAGCTAAATCCTGACCTTATCAGTTAACCAATGGTGTTCTTTCACTTCGTACGTATCTAAAAACAGTGTGCTCTACCTTCCTGTCTGTTTCGTTTTTAATTTCCAATAATATTTGTTCTTGTACGAGTAGTAAACATGGTTAATCCAACACCTGGACTTTCTCGTGATAGTACGTTTTTAACAATTAGTGAAATAGATAGATTTAACCAATCTGACTTAGAATCTGAAGCTTATAGTTGTGGGGGCAGTTATAGATAAAGTGAAAGTGATTTATCTACTGATGCCGAAATTGAGTTCGAGAGTGAAGAAGGATTCATCTCTTCCAACTTAACCTAACCAGTCTCTTGCGGTATGGATTGATAACCTTGATTCAATGAAAACATGTATTCTCACAACCTCGTGGAATGTGTGTTCCATTACCTGATAGTAATAAACCATTAGATTATTTTCAATTATTAGTTGACAATGTTTTTCTTGAATCTGTTGTTAGAGAAACAAATCGGTTTGCTGAAGAATTGTTTTTATCAACGGAAACTAAAGAGAATTCACGGATATGTCAGTGGAAAGATCTAACTATTAACGAATTGAACACTTTTATCGGACTCCTTCTCCACACAGGAAATGTAAAAATGCCTAGGTTACAAGATTATTGGCTGTTCAAAACCTGTTTCGGAGAATACATGTCTCGCGACAGATTTTTACTAATCTTGAGTTGCTTACATTTTTTCAAAATGATCCTAATAATATTGACAGATTACTTAAAATAATGCCAATTATTGATTATTTTAATAATAAAATGTTATGTGTGTACAGCCCAGGTAAAGAATTATCTCTCGATGAAGTTATTTCCTCTCTAAATCACACGAATGCGTATGTGCGTCATCCGCATATAACAGAAAACTGGATGCTATATGCTAATGACGCACAAGTGCGTCAATTTTTTTCCCCGTGATTATGTTTAAAAATTATATATTCTAGCTTTTTTTAATTATATTATAGTAGTTATGTACTAAATGTAATGAGTTTTTCATTTTTACAAATCAGCACCTGTGGAAAGATTGTTTTTCGCACGAGCAGTCAAACACTCTTGAAATATAAATTTTCAAAATTGTAATGTTGAAACACATTATTGTGTATTGAAACATGAGTGTATTTAACATGAGTGTTAAATACACTCATGTTGTAACATGAGTGTATTTAAAACGGTTACACGATCGTTTTAACAATAACAAGTGTTAAAAATATATAAATATTAAAAGTTTTATGAAAATCTGCATATTAATATAATTTAGGATTCATTAAAGTACTGAAGCTAAAGTTTAAAAAAAATTATAACATATGTTACATTTATTTGTTTTGACTTGCGGTATCTTTGGGCAACTAATAATTATTAACACGTTTTGACAACTATTTATACATATACAAGGAACAGAAAAACTGAAGTACAATAAAGAGAGTGAAGACAAATGGGAGGGATTGGGGAAATGACCTAGCAGCTACAGAAGTGTTAATGAACTATGTTATAAGGTTATAAGTTTTAGAAGGGATGAAGGTATAATATACAATTTGGTCATTTAAGTTAAAGTAGGCCTATGTAAAATATATCTATTAATTTCTAAACATTCTAAATAATTTCATTTATTACTTTTGTTTTCAATATGTAAGAGTTTAACATTCAGTTTATCAAAAACATGACTTTAGTCCAAAAGGTGGTTAACAAAGTTAGAGTTTCTATAACCATATCTCCATTTATTATATGTTCTTTAATCCCAACTTTGATAGATCTACCTAATTGACTTATACTCAGAGTCACAATCTTGACAAGATATTTTATAAAGAATAAATCCTATATCATGGAGTTTCACCAAGAGGTTTCTGCTGTTACATTAAATATGATTAATATAATTGTTACAAATTTGCATTCACCCTAAGTGATTTTGAAATTTAATAATTTCTTGAGATACCTATCCCATTGTGAACTTGAAAATATTGGACCACCTGTTTATTGTTACGGTAGTGAGTGATATAATTGCCACAGTAAAATTATTCCAAACAAAATTTGTCTAAATGTTTAGAGGCATAAAGCATTTAAAATACTATTTATTACAAATATGATATACAATTTTCAGACCTTCATAATAGTTTTGACATATTATTTTTCCTGATTTTATTAATTATTTTCACTTCAAAATTCCTGAATCTTCTTAATGATGACTTTTTCTTTAGGTCCGTTTATAACCCAATCCCATTCTGTTCTTATCTTGTCATCTCATTATAAACATGTAACTTTCCGGAACATGTATACGTATACATCTTTAGGTTTTACTATTTTCACATGTATAATTTTATAATTTATAAACACCTTGTTTTAAGTTGTTGCAATTCCAATTACCGTAGTTTTTAATAAAACACTTCACCGTTGTTTCGCCGTACAAAGCTGGCTTCATCAAATGCAGATATGTCATTTAAATATTTACTTTGTATATAACAAATTTAACACACTACAAGACATTACAATACAAATTATTATCTTTAAAATCAGTGAAACAAGCTAACTAATAAAGTTAAATTTATTATTCTAGGCAATAATATACTAATTTATTATACTATTGTTAATTTATTTATTTGTAACTAGTATGATATATAATTTTATTAATTTGTTAAGATTGATCCCGAAATTGTTGCACGAGCTGCTGAATGGACTGAACACAGAGCACCTGATGGTAGACTTTATTATTATAATGCCAAGGCTGGAGAATCAGTTTGGCAGAAACCTCAACCGTTAAAAGATCTTGAAAGTAAGTAGGCCAGTTTATATTCTTTTAACTAATTATTACTGTTGGAGGATTTAAGCATGTTCGATACTAAAATCAAGCCTTTATTGGAGACGTTTTGAAAAGGGGCTCAGGCCTTGAGAAATTATTACACGGCCTTTACCATATTATTAAATATTATTTACGATATGTAATATTTTTGAAATTTTTTATTTGTATAGAGATGAGTAACAGTTGATTTGATTCTACGATTGATGAAACTGAATAGATGAAAGTTGTCTACCAGTGTTACTAATGTGCAATAACTTATGTATGATTTACAGCTGCAAAATTAGCCGCAGCCCAAGGCGTGTCAACACTTCCTCCAGGTGTTATTTCGGCAGCGGCAACAACAAATTCCTCGACTCCGACACCTGTTAAATCGGTAACTCCATCTGCCACAACTGCTTCAGATGAAGATTCCTCAGCTAGTGAAGATGCTGCTTCATCTCCTACACAGGTCAACGGTACATCAGTAGCAGCAGCAATAATGGCTGAAAGTAGTGAAGATGAGGCAGCTGCTGAAATAGCTGAAAAGAAACGGAAAGAAGCAGAAATTAAAGCTCAAGAAGAAGCAGCAGCTGCTGAAAAGAAAAAGAGGGAAGAAGAAGATAAGGCTAAGGAATTACAGAAAGCTCAGGATAAATCAAAGCCAGTATCAAGTACACCAGTGCCTGGTACTCCTTGGTAAGTTATCCTCAAAGTGATTAGTAGTTTATTCCTCGTTACTCATTTTTGTTTAGTAAACGTATTAAAGTACAATAAATTTTAAATTATAATAGTGGGTTAAGCAGAGAAAAGAAAATGAAAAGATGTAATAGAAAAATTGTTTTATCCAAGAGTCTCTTCTTAAACACTATTTTTGTTTTACCATTAAGCACCAGCAGGTAGAGCTCTCATGCAAACATGCTTTGTGTCTATGTAAGAAGAATGTGGTCCGCAGATTGAAGCAGCTACCTAGCTTTTTACGCAAATTAAAATATACCGGCTTTCTACTTGCATTAAAAAATTTCTGCAGAATTTTAAAAAGTATACGGGCAAATATATATTTTACATTAATCGCTAGAAAAAATTGTTAACTGCACCAACTTAAAAAGTTTTGATATGTTGCAGAATTTAAAAAAAATATATGGGAGAATATATATTTTCCATTAATCGCTAGCAAAAATTGTTAATTGGTAACTACTGCACCGACTTAAAAAGTTTTGAGTTTCAATTAGTATTCAAATCATATACCATCTTTGTCACTGAAAAAATATATGTTGTTGCTTCAAATTAAGAAAATGCTTAAAATAATATAAAAAATCTGGATTTCCTACTTTTTAGCAGGGAAAAAATTTATTACTCTTTAACATCTACACCGATTCCAAAAATGTTTTCATTTCGAATTTGAAATGAATAGATGAATAGGAAAATACTTCGGCAATCAAAAATTATAAAGTCATATTTTTTTGAGAATTAAAATACCTATAATTTTCTTTTTATAATGAAAAATAATGGAGCTACAGCATTTTGAAGGTTTTAAAACGCAACGAAAAATTATGATTTTGTACAATTTATGTGAGTAACTAGCGAAAAACTAAAAAAGTACGAATTTAAACGAAAATTATCAAGATACCTTTTTATAGAGCATAAATTACCTACAATTTTAATTTTTACCATTTCAGTCCAATGAAAACTGACTTTTTAGTACATAACATTTTCTGTCACTTTCTCTGATATAATCACCAATATCCTTTACCGTATCTATGATGACGCCTAGTATGAAATATACTTTTTTAATGTAAATTGTTAAATTGATTAAGCAAGAATCTAAGCACAGCCCTGGCTTATCTGTACAATATTCACAAACATACATACTTTTTTTCTGTATGCCTTTAGTGTGACAAACCCCAAACCCTACATCTCTTCCTTTTCAATTTTCCTTTTTCTCCAGGATTCAGTACATATGTATGTAACTTTTTTTTTGTCTCACCATTTTCCTACCATGATACTGTCTCCATACCAAGCAATTGTTTCATCTTTTTTTCAAGTGAGCATTACTTATATCATATTAAAAAAAAATTCCATTTCCATAACAGTGAAATAGACTGAGATATCGCTTTTTAATATGAATCATTGTTTTCCTTTTTTTTTTTTGTCTGGTAACATCTGTTTGTTATATGAAATGTTTTATATTAAAAGATCTCTGTTAGTTTTTATCACACTATAATTCAATCTATCAGAGGTTAACTCTTCGTCAAATGTCATACGAACTTTATACTGGCGTGGCCGCGGCATAGTTTCTGTGTTTCTGAACGGAGACTGAAGTGAAGGTTGAATAATGGATTCTCAATGTCAACTGTGTTTGTTTAAAGATCAGACATTAGGTCGTAGATGGGGTTAGCTGCAAAGTTCAATTTATCATTAAGGAGTGAGCCGGGGTTTCTCTTCTGGGAAAAGTGTGGATAATGGTCATGTTGGTGCTGATATCTGTGTATGTGTGGTTTGTGTTGATCAAATGTTCGGCATAATTAGATTTATGTCTGGAGAGGGGGTTTTTGTGAGTAGGTAAATGTTCTTTAAATCGTTCTGTAAATGATCTGCCAGTCTGGCCTATGTAAACTTTATCACAGTCGTTACACTCGAGCTTGTAGATTCTACTATTGTCATATTTGTTAACGTTTTTTATTTTTGAATTGGTGTTAAGGAAGTTGCCCAGGTTGTTGGAAGTGCGGTATGCGATATTGAATCCATGTTTCCTGAAATGTTGTTGATGGGACAGTTTAGAATGCGGTTAAATTCCATAGGAACATAGTTCTTATTGTTGTCATCAATTCTATTTTGAAATTTGATGTTGCAATTGTTGATTTTCTTTTTGTGTTTGAATATCAATTTATCTACCATTTTAGAGTTGAAGCCGTTCTTATATGCTATTTGTTTTATTATTGATATTTCTTTCATGAAATCGTTTTGGCTCATAGGTACATTAAGTGCTCTATAAATGAAACTGTTGTATGCGGTTATCTTGTGCGAGTAGGGGTGATTGGAACTCTTATGTATGGTGTGGTCAGTTTGAGATGGTTTCCTGTATATTTTTGAATGTGTGTCTGTTGTTTATTCTGGATATTGTTAAGTCAAGGTAGTTGATGCTGTTATCGGACACCATTTCAGATGTGAACTTTAATAGGGGGGTGTAAGTTGTTCAAATACTTCGTAAATAAATCTATTTGTCTCCTTGTGCCATCGAATAAACAGATTAAATCGTCTACGTAACAGTGGTAATATATAATGTTTCTAAAGAATCTGTTAGTTGGGTTCATAATAGGATTGATTTCCATTTCATTAAGAAAAACTTCAGCCATAATGTCAGATAAAGGTGAGCCCATAGCCAACTGAATTTTTAATGAAGTACACTTTACTCCCAACTTTCTGTTAACACAAAGAATAATTAATGTTATATTTAACAATGAAAGTGTATAACAGTGTATTTTATTATATCTGAAACCTTTTCTTCTATGATCTATTAACAGGTCTAAATAGGTATTATTGATTACCAAAAGCAGGTGGCTACCAGAAACATCCTCAATATAGTGACTAGAATTAATGTGACATATATCTTTTTTTGTTACATATTTATACAATACAGTAAATGTCTCTATTATACTTATTTTTTTTAGAACTGTAACAGATTATTATAATAAGTTATTTAGGTCCTGTGTATCCTGCTTCATCTGTATCATTTGTTGATGCGATATTTCAACATAACCCCCCCCACCATTCTATAGGCTCATATGGGAGATTTCCAGGATGTGCGCGAAAACTAAGAAATGTATAGGATTTTTTTTTATTCCACTTGGTTTGATATCCTGATGTTCATTTTCAAATTTTGACTTGACTCTTGAATGGACTTTTTTAAGGAATGGGAAACGAGTACTACTGTTGAGACACAAATCTTCACATTATATAATAATAGTTTGGTCAGAATATAAGATATTTGATCGTTTAAGACGATGTCCATTATTCATTTTATAACTGATACTGTAACTTCGAATTCAAAATTTTAGGAGATAGGTTCTAATGATGAATATTATATTTTGTTTATTTGCTTTAGTTTTGTGTGTTGGTGTACGAGAAGTTAGTATAATAATTGTGTACCATTTATTATATGTTGACAATTATATTTTCTTGTAAGTAGTTGTTTATTGCAGGATAAGATATGACAGTATTTGAGAAAACAAAGATAATCTATATGAACCAAGATAAAACTGACAAGGTTGTAAAATTTTACTATGTATGTTTACTTAGTTACAGCATTAATAAACTGAGATCAGTTATGGTTTTGATTTGACATGGGACTATCATTATGTTGTAATAATTATGAAATGACTGTAAAGATATATTATAATCTGAACAAGTTTATATATAACTTGTTAAACATTTTGTCTAATATAAGGCTAAGACGACTTCAATAAATAAAATAATCTTTTAACTTGTTATTGTTCCAAGATGACAACTTTGTTAGCTAAAGATATGTGGAGTATATGATTTTAAATAGAGAAATTAAACCAAAATTTAATTCAAATTTGCACTTGTATTGTAGTTAGTATTCATAGTATTTGTAGTTTTATGATATTAAAAGTGAAATTTACATTTTATGCTGGGAGCAGGATGGTCCATGATTTTTATCAGTCGGAAACCAACAATAAGTGAAAACATTACCATGAAACGCACAAATTATCTTAAATATTCTTTTTATGGGATGGACTAATATGGATATTACACTCAAGACTATTATTAGAAAGCATGCTACAGTCTCCTAGCTAGAGACTATTGGCAGGAAATTTACTTGAGTGCCTGCTGTATAGGGTGTCGACTATGGTTCTACTCTTGTTGGAGCAGTCTAAAAGTGCTTATTGGAACATTGCATGTTTTAAACAGAAATAATGTGTAAATATCAACAGTGGGATAACCATCATACCAATAAAGCCACAGACAAGTTGAAAAGAAGGAACAACATTAATCATGAAAATATCATACTGCAAAGCAATATTAAACAAATCAAAAAGGTAGCATATATATCAAGTATTTGGTATTGGAATGAAATGGGCATTAAAAGGGAAAGCTAAATGGAGGCATTGCAAGCCTGTTTAGACAAAATTAAGATTCAGTATTTAACTTGACCATCAGGGATGGTTATCTGGCACATCACTCAAAGAGGATCAATGTCATGAACTCTTAACATCTGCATAATGTGTGAAGTGTAGCAAAATGAACAAGGATCATCTTCTGGTTTGGAGGAAATTGACAAAACCAAGCAAACAAACGACTCTATTGGACTGTACTGGGAACCAATATTATGGCGTAAACCAATTTTAAGCCATTGGAAAGAAAACAATATTTTAAATAGTAAAAATTTTAGGTTTAGAATTCAATTATTTTAATATAGAAAATGTCCACTTTGATTATTATTTATCATTAAACATTTACAGAGTAGAAAGATTAAAAAGAAAGCAAATTAAATATTTGGAGTATATATTTAAAAACTGGTAATATATTTGCTAAATTATTTTATAATTTTTAATCATTTCCAGGTGTGTGGTATGGACTGGAGATGGTAGGGTATTTTTTTATAATCCATCATCTCGTACATCAGTCTGGGAACGACCAGAAGAATTAGTTGGTCGTGCGGATGTAGACAAAATGGTAGCTAGTCCTCCGGAATCTGTACAGCAAACACCTCAGGTAGACTCTACTACAACCAACAACACTACCACTACCACTTCAGAAACACAAGCAGTCAAGCGAGAAAACCAAGATGAATCTGATGCATCTGCCCCCAAGAAACCAAAACTTGAAACACCAGCTAAAGGTAAAAATAATGATTTACTATGTTCTCTCTCAATTTTTGTTAAACAATATTTTACAAGGATTTAACAAATGTAAAATTGTAGTTTTATTGTAGTTTATATGTTTTTCATACCAAGATATTAAATGTTACTCCATCAGTTAAGATAGTTTTAATTTTTTTACTATTATTATTATTTCAATTTATTTATATAGTTTATATATTTTTCATACCATGTATGGAAGCCGAGGGGATTAGGTTATGGGGGGGGGGGGGGGGACCGCTTATAAGTAGTAATTATAGTTATTAAGGTTAGTGTGTATTGTGCCTTCAAAGATGATAGCAGTGCTATTAAATTGTACATAATCTAGAATAAATATAAATATACAGTTATTGTGGTTTTGGGGAATTTTCTTTTATATTACCACTAGTATTACAAATTATAAGTCAGCTGATTTTTGTTTACAGCTGTAACATAACAAAATATGTTGTTTATGCAAATATATCCAAAAAGAGATTGTTTACACAAATTGAAGGTTGATTTGTTTTTATAAAATTCCAAAGCCCTAAAACAGAGCATAACAACAACTTGAATTGGTTAAAGAAAGTATTAGAAATGTAAACAGAATTTTTTGTCACAAAAATGAAAAATCTGTGTCTTAAAAATTCCGAAGGAAATAAAGAGAAAGGCAAGATCTGAATTAAGACTATTTTCTATTTTAATTCTATTGTGGTAACCCACAGATTAGTGAAAATTTAATTTCAACGCTGGTCAGACGTACACATTATTGAAAATTTGCCTTGTGCATAAATCTGTTTTATGTGTGAACTATTTACAAACTGCACACAGAGTGATATATGCTGTTGTGTTTGATTGTATGTTTTTATTACCCTAGTTGAAACTCCAATAGGTAAAATAAGATGAGAGACACCTGAAAAAAGAGGATTAGTCGATGTATTTAAGTACTGAATACTATTTTATATCCCTTGAAAACTAATTTTTCAATGATAAATTAAACTCCTTTTAATTCACTAATAGTTCATTATTTAAAATACACCAATACCTCTCAGTGGTTTATATACTCCTAGAAATGGTATATGGGAGAGATTTAATTCATTTTTTCAATATCAGTCAAGCCAAAAGAGTGATCTGTATATGTAGTGGAAATATCGAGAAAGTATTATAATAGGTCAAGAAAATCGATGTTGAATTATTCACAGAAATATCTATTTTGAGGCTAAAAACTGAGTGAAATCATATGAATTTTGAATGTCTGTTTACCTACCAATATTAAAATCTGTACCTGAATAATTATATTACACCGATTTTGAACAAATTTGGCATGTGGATTTAAATTTGTTCCCAAAAAAATGTTCAAACTCAAAATTTAGGACCAGGTCAAAAGATCAAAACATAAATTTCCTCATAATTTGCTCAATTTTGATGAAAATCTGCTAAATTTATAACCCTTAACCCTTTGAGTGCCACAAGAAAATTTTCATAACTGGAAAATTCGGTAACACACCTAAAATGCACAGACTCACCCAAAAATGCCACAGGTATAAATGGTTTTTTGGAGAACTTTGTTACAAACGACACAGATTAAATTGTATACAAGATATCTTAACAAATTTAGTGTCAAAATGTTTAGTGTTACCTAGGCTACAATTATATTTGTAAATAAGTTGGATTCTATATGTAAAAAAAAAATTATTTATTAAAAACCAAATTTAAGATAATTTAGAAAAAAAAAAATTTTTTTTTAACCTCACAAACCAAAAATATTTTATATGTGGGAAGTGTGCTATTTTCTATCTATATACTGTTTTCTATAAGTGACCAAATTTTTAAATTATTTGGTTGAAAACCAAACTCAAACAAAAAACTTTTATCTCAGAACTAACCTATCCCAACCTAACCCAGGCCTATTTTGTTTACCTGATGTACTAGGTTGATCTAAGTTTAAATCAATATCACTATCACTAAACTGATTGTCACTATCACTTTCTGGTTGATATAACGGGTCTAGATCACTGTCATCCCCAAATAAATGTAACAAATCATCTTCAGAGGCTAAAGATTCATCGTCTGAATAACCTAAAAGTAATCTGTCTACTTCGCTACCTCTTAGATTTTCTTCCGCCATTTCAAAGCAATATATTATCCAAAATACTACTTTAAACTTGTAATAACTAAAATAATAACCTTCAACAAACAAATAATAAAATAACACGAACAACAAACTTCAAAAAAAACTGATGACTAGCGAGAAAATAATATCAACACACAATAATATCAGTACACTTCTAACCTGCAAGTGAAAATGACAACAGCTGATTTTGTGCATCTGTAATTGTTGTCATCTGTTTAGTTAGCTAAAACAAAATTTTTTCCACCACTGAATATCACTGGATATACCACAAAGTATTTTAAAACACCGAAATACTATATAGCAGATTACAAATAAATTAATTAAACTACGAAATACGCAGTGGCGATGGATCGTCACCGTGGCATTTCTCGCACGGAAAAATGGTGACGATAGATCGTCACCATGGCACTTCTCGCACGAAAAAATGGTGACGATAGATCGTCACCGTGGCACCAAAAGGGTTAAAATTGAAACAAAACTTATTGGTTGGCATCTTTCCAAAAATTTCTGTCTGGGAGTTATCTATCAAAAAGTGATAATATTCCATGTACTTATAGAGATTCTCACACTTGGACAAAGCAATTTTGATCAAAGTCATTATTATAAGTTATATTTTAGTGTTTTTCAATTTATTTGTGATTATAATTATCTTTTATATTTGGCTTATGCATTAATAATCTCATTTATTTTAAATACTCTTATTTTTCTTAAAATACTTGTTGTTTTTCATATGTATTTCCTTTTAATTTTTAGATAACCAAAACAGTTCAAGGAAGGATAGTACTATTTACATTAAACAACACTAATAAAATAATTATCAGTGCAAAGTGGCTATTTTACACTCCAAATTTAGGACTTGGAATATAAGTCTTTTTGTTTATGAAACAGATACAATTGACACTCTTTAAAATAATAATAACATACTTAAAAATAATAATTTACAACTCTACACTAATAAAATATTTTATAAGCTATATTTTTATGAAATGAAATGCGGGTTTTATAATCATATATTATAAGGATATTATATTTCCTATGAACACGCCCAGGATGTTAGAAATGCATGGGAACAGCTTTGATTACTTTTGAACAAAATCAAAAGAAAAACAATGATGGGAATAGATTTATATGTCAAATTAAATTACCCTTTCGTATATGATCAATTTCCTCACCATAAGAGAGGGTCCCAGAGAGTGTAGGTCAAATTTTTCAAATATAAATCTTGTGATATCATTAAAAGGTAAATTTTAAGATTATTTTATTTATTCAAAATTTTAAAATATGCAAACATTTATGTCTAAAGGCTCTTTAATTATGTTGAAAATATAAGATTTTCTGCCTAAGAACCAAATGCATTAAAAAAATAATAATAATAAAAATGATCCAAAACCCATTAGACAAATGTATAGTTGCAAAATTGATTTTTTAAAAAAAAAATTTCAGATTTATCTTTTACGAACAAAATTATAATTTTACAAATTTCCTAACTACTTCTATGCCACTACAATCCAAGTTGAATCCTGGCCTCCCCAATGATCCTCCTCCAATCCCTACAATTACAGGTATACTGTATATTGTCGACGGCACTCTAGCAACGTTCAACCGACTTGCCTTCTTTAGGTTTTCTCATTGTCACGTCTAGTCTGCCCGCTGTTCAATTGACTTCGATTTTCTCCAAGCCTTGGCTTGTATATCTTCAAGTCATTTATGATGTATTTGACAGTTACAAGTTCAGCGGTTTCCTAACCTTTTATATCTTGTTGAAACAATTAATTAACTCCATTAACTACTGTGGCGACTTAGAATAATTCAAGAATAACTATTATAACCTAATTGTTAATACTAGTCTAATTCCTAACACAATTTTTTTTATTAGGAGTCCAGTTTTAGGGGTGAAAGTTCTAAAATTAATATTTGTCTATTACTATCTGCTGAAAGTAGAGCCATGGGATCAAAATGACTGTGGCCACATATATTCCTAATTTTTATTAATGTTGATTTTGTTTGGTTATGTATATTGTGATATATGTTGTGTTCAGCATTAGTGTTTTAGGTTTTAAGTGAGAAATAAATTTTGATTTTCGAGATTCATTAGTAATATAAGTAATAGTTATAAAAAGATCCCATAAACTTTGGATTGAGTAATTTTTTAAACTGTTCACCAACAACATTCAAATTTGGTTAAAAGATGGAGATGAAAATGGAAAAATCAACATTTGTATTAGTCTTAATTTAATGATAATATTTGTGTATTTTTGAGTTCTAAGTTCACAGTGTATTGAGGGCCCATATTTCCTAAAATATAAATTTTTGACTAGTTATTGATCTAATTTTATAAAACTCTTAATATTTCGGATTTTAAAGTTAAAATTTGACATGGATTGTTACTTGAATAATTGGTATCATATGCTGGCCATATCAATTAATTTTTGTTGTTGTTTTGTTTAGCTGGAACACCAACAACAGTAGGACCAACTATAACTATAGCGGAATCCAAAGATGGCGAAAAAAAGCAAATTGATATTGGAAAGGAAGCAGCGATGGAAGCGGAAGTTCGAGCTGCGAGAGAAAGAGCTATCGTGCCTTTAGAAATTCGAATTAAATCATTCCGTGAAATGTTGGCTGAAAAAGATGTAAGTTTTGTTAAATTTGTAAATTAAATTGTGAATATTTAAATTAGATATAGAATCAACAAAACAATGATTATAATTCAATCAAAAAAGGTGGAAGTTGGTAGTTTGGTTGGAAATTTAAATGTGTAGAAAACAACAAGTTTGGAAAATTTAACTTGAAATGAACATTAGTCAATGAAATAAAAGTCATGTTTAATTGAAGTTTATAACATAAACTATTAAATAAATCACTAGAGCCCTGTGGTGATTGTATATGAACAAGGAGGAAAAAAACAACCCCAAACCACAAAATAACACAACTACACAAAACTGCATAATGCGTTTATATTACCTTATGTACATTTCGATAGCTCTGCTATCATCTTTAAAGGTGTACGTCTGAAGATGATAGCAGAGCTATCGAAATGTACATAAGGTAATATAAACGCATTATACAGTTTTGTGTAGTTGGGTTATTTTGTGGTTTGGGGGTTTTTTCCCCCTTGTTCACATAAACTATTGTGCGGTGAATAAATCCATGCATATGCATAATGTTTAGGAATGAAAAGGAATTATTAAAATAAAAGCGCAACATATATTTAATACCCACAGTTTCTATTGTCAGGAACGAAATAGTGAATTGTATGAACATCTCTTACAAACATTAAAATATATTTATTTCCCCTTTTATTGTTTTCTTAATAATAAATCTTTACAGTTCGATGAAATTATATTTATTTGTTTAAAGTTTACTTCAGGCCTATTAATTAAGGCCTATTTTTTTTTTTTTTTTTAATTATGATGTCATTGGTAATAATTATAATAAAAAGATATGTATAATTAGAATTAATTTTTTTAATGATTAAAAGTTAAAAATATGAAGTTGGGTTTGAAACCGTTTTACTTTCATCATATGAATCCAATGCTTTAACCACTAATCCAGCATAACAACATAACTGAATTCAACATTTACGAAATTAAAGTTTATTAACTATCCAATTTCTTTATTTTAATGATTTTTTCATTAAATACACCTTCAAGTTTGTTAATCGATATCTATTCATGTAAGTTATGTTTTTGGTTCGAGGAAATTGCTTTAAAAAAGAAGAATTTAATTTGTTACAACTTTAGTATATTTTTAAACTTACAGTAATTATACCAACATTCATAAAACACTCATGTATTCTGATGTTCATGGAAAGAAGCCTTGTCTAACTCTGGCTAAAACAAAGCTGTTTCCTAACATCATGACATGACTATTAACTATCCACTCATCTTTAATTCTAGTACACTATACAATTATTCTTTATCTAACTTGCATAAATATTTTTTCTAATAGTTTCTGTACATATTAACAACAGTTTCAATTACAAGTAATTAATCCTCCAACTTATTAACGTATCGCAGCGGTACGATGTCTCCCGTCCCGTTCAGCGGTAATCACTTTTTTTTGTTCAATTCAACATTTTGCCTACGAAAAATCATCCTACTGCGATAATTTATATAGGCTACCATTGTAAAGGTAATGGATACGAACATTCAAATTCATATACCCAAAAGTTCATAAAATGTATCTAATTAATTGGTAGAGTTTGTGTATTTCGTAATGCAGTAACATTCCTAGCAGTAAAACATAAAATTACGTCATTCTTTGTCTGATTTACAGAAATCCATATTTTTGTTCAACTAATCTACAGTAACAGTATTGTATAGAAGATTTCTTCGTCTTTTGGTCTGTGCTTTCTAAATCGTTCTAACAGTTATAGTTTAGATTTATAAAAATTATACAAAATCAAGAAGTCAACAAGTTTTTACTCCCTAAAAATCACTTTTTTTTCAATTCAACACTATAGCCTAGTAAAAAAATTAAAATAATCGGAATAATTTATATAACATTGTTAAGCACATGTTTCAACCTTCCAAAATCATATAACCAAAATTCTATACAGCGAAAGTTAAGAATTTAATATAAACGGAGTTTTGCCGCTAAGGAAGAGCACTTCACAGTTCATCACAATATAACAAAATATGATCTCATTGATCATATAACTTCAACAAAACAATCTGAAACAGCTTCTTATTTCTTCTGGTTTTAAAGTTATTTCATAATGATGGATTGTTCATATTATAAGTATGGTTTAATTGGATATTTGTCATCATTTGTGTATATGAAAACTAATATACAACATTTCAAGAGTATAAATCAACTAGGGGTGTGCAATCCCGGATTTTTTAGTTTAAGCTTTAACCAGTTTTTTTAATGAGCTTGAGGTTTAATCAAACTTATATCAAGCCTTTAACAAGCTCAAGTTGTTATTAAGCTCAAGTTTTTTAAAGCTTCCGATAAATTTTAGATTATATTATAATGAGTATAATGTCGATCTTTTGTTTTGAAATGGGTAATACAGAGAAAACAAGTGTAGTGGGAAAGGTGAAGTAGCTGTAATCGACGGGAAATAGACACTCTCGATCGAACTAAAAGATACAAAACTTTTTTGGTTTGAAATTATATTACAAACCCAATTCATTTACATACTTTGTAACATATTTTATTACAGGCCATTAATTATGAATTTGTAGATAAAGATAGTTCGAGTCAAGTAAAAAATCGAGCCAAATAAAAGAAAAAACTTCTGGTTTCATAAATAAGAGTAATAAAATTCACGAATATGTGAACTTACTGAGTGCAAATTTCGGTTAATTATTTTATGCAAAATTTAAGTATTGAATAACATAAATAACAAAATGTTATCACAGTGGCTAGCGTTAAACCTAGTTCAAATGAGATGGGAGAACTAGTTCGCCTTGAACACAACGAGTTAGGCAACCTACTTGCTGCGAGCTCTAATTCTTGTGAATTACCGATTGATCTCCCAAACACTTGAAGGTGGATTTTGAGGTTCTCCTCATACTGCCCCCATCTGGTGTTCCTGGGATTCTGAAACGTGTTAACTAAACAATGGAATTTTATAATTATTTGTTTATGATCATTGATGGCACATCTGATATATTACCATTTACTTAATGCATCATGTATACCATTAGTTCTAAGTGTTAGATCCAAAACCTCACTTCTAGTCTTAGTAACAAAGGTAGTTGTATCTACTGCCTCACATTGTATGATGTGCATTGATGTCTAATTCCACCAGGAGTTAAAAATCCCTAAACACACAGTGTTATATCATCTTCTTGAAACTTGCGAGTGAAGGATTGTCAGTTGGATCGTGTGGGAAGTAAGGAGAAGTGAAAATGAGCTTCTTATTTCTTGAGCCCACACATAGATCAGTGCTTACCACTGTTGTATCTCTGGAACATAAAGAAGATAAAACAAGTATCTCAAAGTTATTCCCAATTACTCTACATGTTTTAAGTTTATCAGTAGATTTATCATACACTAACTTACCTGCTCTCAAGGATAGCCCTGTAATTCTGCCTCCAGTCACCTAAGGTTCTTGTATCAGGGTGACTTCGATTAGTTTCTGCAGTTCAGCCATCCTTCGTAAGACACAGCGGTTGCCGCTTTAATGTGATGAAGCTTTACTTGAACCACCCTCATCCTTCCTTGAATTGGAGATGACTCTGAAGTCCGCTTTGGAGAGACTCAGATGAACTCTGTATTCTATTGCCTGAAGTGACTTCAATGATGCCTTGTCTGACCACGTTCCTCCAGCTTCCTATCGACTACTCTCCAGTTCTGTATCAGTAGCCCTTTGAGGTTCTTATCATTTTCAGAACTTGTTCTGGTGGGAGTTTCCTTAGAGGTTTAGGTACCCAAACCAGCACCTTCTTCGTTCTGAGCACCACCCTAGCTAGATTCACCTCCAGTACTAATTCTTCTTCAATGTTAATCATAGAGACTTTGTCTATCAGCCACATCTTGGCTGCCTCATCAACGCACGTTATTAGTAGAGCTCCTTTTTCCAGGTAGTCATGGAATTTGGGTGCTTTATTTTCCTCATCAAAGTACAGTACTACCCCTACTATCTCAGTTATCGCATCAGATTGTTCTTCTGTTAAGATTTTCCCGAGTATCTTGATGGAACTATCACTATCTTGTAGGCTTTCAGGACATCCTTGGTAGACAAGCCTCCGGTTTTTAATTAGCCTTTGATTAACCACCCAAGTGTTAAAAATTAGATACCATCACCGCATATGGCTAGCACAGTTTTATCCCTTAACACCCTTGTGCACTGGTACCTAGTCTGAAGTTACCTGGTTTTCCAGATAGAGAATTTGAGGTTTTCCCAGCATTCCTAGACAAAATTAGATTTTATAATATTGCTTGAAAGTGCTTTGATCACTCCCTGATTGGGAGTGTAGTTATTAGTGTACATATTAATTTGTGTTTTCTTATACACTCGCTTCAAATTTTCCTGAACACAGCCATTGATGGCTATTACCACCTGAAAAACTGAGGTAGGGTGAACCAAAGGACCTTCAACCTTGGTCGCTACACATTCACCTCAGCAGCAATGCCTTCCTTTGTCTTGGAACCTTCGGTGTACCACACCAGGTGTTATAGGTTCCCTGTGGAAATTATTGTAAGTACAGTATGTATATTTACATTTTTTTTTGTGTTTTCTGCTCTTTCTCCGGTTAACACGGATTTTCATTATGTTAACGAGGTTCTACTGTACTTAATAATTTTTATGAACACTTATTACAAACACAAAGTTTTTGTTTTTTCCTTGTGTACACAAGTTTGTAGGTTGATAACTAAAAAAAATCTGTAGAGCTTGTTCGTTTATACTTTAATTTTTAATGTAGATACTGTATGCAAATAATAGAATTTTTTTTCTGTTGCAGGTCTCTGCATTTAGCACTTGGGAAAAGGAACTCCACAAAATAGTGTTTGATCCACGATACCTGTTGCTGACATCCAAGGAGAGGAAACAGGTATTTGAAAAGTACGTGAAGGAACGAGCTGAAGAGGAGAGACGTGAGAAGCGCAATAAGATGAAAGAACGTAAGGATGAATACAGAAAATTGATGGAGGAAGCAAATTTACATGGAAAGTAAGTATATTCAGTTAATATTTCTTTTCCTAACAAAATATTTTGTGTTAAAACATCATTTAAAATTTCTTTATTCCTTTTGTTGGAAAAAAGCAGCTTAAAATTTTCCACACAAAATTCACTGGCAACTATAATGTGCTACACTTGTGGAAATTTCAATTACTATATGAATAAAACAATTTTTCACAAAAACCACTTAATTTGTACAATACAAATACAAGATGACATTTCAATAACGAGTTCCTTATCCTCAGTTACACAAACCCTACTGACACTGCACTGTGACTCACACTCCATTGTCAGTAGGTCTTGTAAAGGGTCTGCAAGCCTGGGTATTTGAATTGTCGCTGAGCTTGACCTTTAAACAAGCTCAACTTTTATCCAGCTTTCTAACAAATTCGAGCTGTTGTGGAAAATCAAATGTTTTATAAGCTTTCACTAAATTTTAGATTGAAATGTAATCAGTATACAATAATATCTATCTTTTGTCTCTGAGTATATCGAGCCGAACTCGAGCTTTAAAGAATCCTTTAACAAGCTTGAGGTTTAACCTGTTGAAGAGTACAGGAAAATACCGATTAACGAGTGCGGCCGTTCTTGAACGTCCTCTGTGCTGTTTGCGTAAATCAGGACAACTCCAGGGTGTGTGGTTTCAGGAGAATTCACCATGCGTATTGATTGGCGCGTAAATGTAGGCGGTGGCATCGTCTTCTCCGCGGTTGTTTCCCCCCTACACACACCTATGCCTATGTTCCTTGTCTAGTATAAGTGATTTGGCACGATTGAAACCCAGGCAGTGTGACTTGACTTCTAGTACTGTACACAGCGATTACGTGACGGTCACCAAATAAGCTCATTTGTTCAGTTGTGATTTAGTGTATTATTGTTTTCTAAAATGGATAGGGACTTGCTTGATAGGAGTGACGATATAAGACATTGTTTATATTATGATATCAGTGAAGGCGACCAGCTTGCCGAACGTGAAAGTGAAATTTTGCATTCCGATGATGAGGTGTTTAGTAATGAGAGTGACACGGAATCCGATGATACATTGTTTGGCAATGATGTAGAAGAACATACTGGAACTGAAAACGGCGGTAGTGACGTCAACATGACATCAACTGCGTCTGACCGCTCGCCACTTCCCTCGGCCTACACACATACCGGAAGGGCAGACAAGAAAGGTACAACGCAAGTGCTTTGTGTGCACCAACACAAGAACAAAACCAATGAAAAGGAAAGACT